>CM062804.1:1128127496-1129327496 GCA_031772625.1 Pinus tabuliformis | reverse complement strand
TATGGGATGACTTCATAGCTTTGACTTCATAGCGTGAATCAAACCATGTGAGCATGAAACTTTCAGTCGATACAAGAACATTGTTTTCCTTAAATAGGTGGTGGATAGAATTGCTCCAATGAAAACGCCTTTGACATCAATGTGAATACTACTAACACCTAACCTTGTTGGCAATGGGCTTACCTCCTATTCCACACTTCGGTCTACATTCGTATTATTACAATGCATCCACTATAGTTTTCATCTTTAATTATACCTTATTAATTCCTCTAAACAATATTCCTTAAGTCACCATTTTCACAATTGGCCCATTCCCAAGCAACAAGACCACCTATCCAAGCTCAAATCCAAGTAAACCAATTGTTACCAAAACATAATAGCAAGTTATTTACCTTTCTCAAAACCCTAATGCATTTTTGGCCCTTCAAGCCTAGTGTTTGAACCACAACCCTTATACCACTTTGTAACATACCCAACCCCCTAAGTCATCTTTAAGTTGGTGGGGTTAAAATTTTGCTGGCGTTATTCACCTTGAAGCTCTTTTATGAAACCACCATCATCTTCATTGGTCAAGAGCTTTCAAACAATATAGATTTCATCCAAATCCTAGCCTCTTGACACAAAGTTATGGCCTCTCTGAAAATCTTGTCCTTTTAGGTGCCACACCAACATCGATACAATAATCCATTAACATTATGTGGTTGACAAGTGGCAATCCTTACCCATGTGCTAGCACCATGTGGCCCACATCTTCTCTGACCATGTCAACACTCCCTTGCATCCAAATGTAGTATTTCCAATCCCCACTATAATATTTTTCTAAATTTCCACTTTTCTATATCTCCACAAAATCCCAAATAGTCATTCTTGTGACTCAACAAAGCTCATATTACCCATCAACTCATGCATTTGTCAATCAACCACCAAGCTAATACATCGTAAAGAAAACTTGAAAAATGATCCTAATACCCTTGCACAATGTGATTGACAAATATCAACCAATGGACACATCTTTAAATGATGGAGATTTTTTACCCATTCAAACTCGAAAAATCCCAAAAAAATCCATTTCACAAATCCCTGAATTTATAAATTCTACTTCCCCCACCACATCATATGTTATAACCACCACAACAACTCCATACTAATTATGCCACATTTGCATGCCATAACAACTACACCTCAACCTGCCATGACATTTAACATTGGTCCACATGTCACATCAACACCCAGTTAAGTATAGGGTCTAATATGCTCACACGGACTACACGTAGCATATATGTGGCCTCCAACACATGTATTGGAATTCAAGTTTTATTAATGTTTACTTACAAGAAATATCGAATCTTTAGACCCTCAATTTCTGACAATTGACAAATTCAGCGAACATCCATCAATGGCTCTTAACACAATTTTGTTCTCATCCTTCTCCCCAATCCACTTAATGGACCATCAAGTTATAGTGACACCTTAGATTCTTCACCATGTACTTAATTTAGGTCAACCGAGTTGATGAGCCATTAACAAACAAAGATCCCTCTCTCTATTAGTTAACATCTCTATCAACCACGCAAGCGAGCAAAAATCAAGTCTTCAACAACTCTCACCTAGTCCAATTGACAAATGTCAACCAATAGGCATATCTCTATTGAAAAACAAACACACTAAATGAACACCATGCCACCGAGAAATTTGATGATTGTCCCAAAGGACAAAGGTCAATCTAATGCCCTCCACCCTTGAGCCCTCTTAACACTAACTCCCAGTCAAAACCTTCCATCAGCGCATGTGACCAGGGGGTTGGGGCTAAAAACTCAACCTCCAAATTTTAGTCTTAATACCCAAATCTTCGAAGGAAAAGTAAGCTTACAAAGAGAATTTCTCAACATGTCCCAAGGAATAAAAGGGGCTTAGATAGGGCACTAAACTACCCAAAAGACACTTGATGATATAGAGGTTTTTACCAACATACAAAGCTATTCAAAGTCCATTCCATAGCCATTTCTAAAGCTTGCCTTTCTTCAAGGATTCAAAGAGGCTTCACAGTTTTGCCCCCATCTAAAGCCTTCAAGCCTCATTTTAGCCCCAAAACAAAGATACTTTACAACTGATCAACCATCAAATAAGGATATAGCATAGTTGTTCAACCCCGTACCTAACCTAGTAAAGGCCAAACACATTATACCACACAAGATCACATCAAGTTTTTAACATACTTCCAACCAGCACAAGAATTTTTCAATGAACTTTATTACACTTGACATCAAATGTCTCTGTAAATACACCTTTCATCTGAATCCTCACCTTACAGTGAAGGTTGCTACTCTTGTTTCCCAATCCCTATCACTAACAGGACCTTCTAATCATAAACATCAAGATCCAAAGCTTCCCCAACCTGTCTAAAGTAGACTAAGCTCCCAAGATTGAGAAGCACTAAGAAACTTACCCAACTAACCAACAATCATGGCTATCCAAGAGGCTAAGGGGTTGACATCCCCTTTCTCCATAGTTGTAACACCTTGGTTTATAAAAGCCCATAATAGCTACAAACCTTAACAATAAATAGGACAAGATCTATCAATCACATCTTTGACTATGAATAACACATCATAAAAGCACATTTAGATGAGGAAGTGGAATAACTATAATTAAAATATAATTATAGTTATTCAGAGTCTTTTTATCATATTGAATATACCTTATTTATACTTTAACCATGTAGAACACTATTTTATAGATATAGTTTTAATGTCCTCAACTAAGATTTGGGTCCAAAAACCCAATATCCTTCCCACCATGTTTTTACCACTCCTACATATTCTCCTTGTGATATTAGATACTTGCATCTAAACACTCAAATTACAAAGGTATTTTAAAAATGTTGTACTTCAAAATTTGCAACGAACAAAAGTAGAAATGCAAATACCTTGTTGGAAAGGATATAATCTAAACACTATATCTTTGTTCAAAGGCATATCTTTGTGCAAAGAAGAAATATGAAACGTGGGATATAACTTGCAAAAATTTCACTTGAAAATACACAAGCAATGGAAGAATAACTCATTTTAACTACCTTTTCAAATCATCATCCCATAGCATCATATATGCCTTCTTTATATTGATTACATCATTGTCTATCTGAAACCAAAGACGCTAGAAAATTGGTGACAGACTGTGCACTCCCAAACGTGGGAGGATTTGATATTATTTTTTAAAGATAGGAGGTTTGAAATCTAGGGAAAAAATAGTATTTAAAAGTGACAGCAGCGAAATATTTTATGATTTTAATAATTTTGGGTTTGTTATAAAAAATTATTAAGTAATTGTTGTTTTTAAGGCAGAAATGTGAATACCCAATGTTAACATCTGATATTTACAATTCTATCAAATCCAAAATGATTTTCCTCAAATTTTATACCAAAAATACCAATTCCTTCCAATTTGGAACACATTTAAACTGTTATTACACATATGTAAGGCTAGCAAATAAGTGCAACTTGATCGATGAGAGAAAGCCAACGTAAGCCCATCTTATGTAAAGCTAGCTAATAAGTGCAACTTGATCGATGAGAGAAAGCCAACGTAAGCCCATCTTATGTAAAGCTAGCAAATAAGTGCAACTTGAAACAACCTCCCCCAAGAATAAAAAGAAAAAAATTGTACTGACATCTAGAAAGTCAGGCCAAATCAATGAGATTGGACTAAGAAATTTAAAAAATAGAGTAAGAATTGTACTATGACATCTGGAAAGTCATAGTACAAATTAAGTTCAACATTTTGGTCCTTTTCAGGTTAACTTTGCCCAAAAGCCAGTTAAGGATTGTTAGAATTGTAGTTTTAATTTGTTTAGTCTGTACAATCCAAGTGCTGCAGGGTTTTAAAGGATACTAAATACATTTCTGCATTCCAAAATGCAATTTAAATGATGGAAAATAGCAATCTCACCAAGAACTATATCATCAGATACTGACATAATATTTACATTCCGCCATTGTATTCCCTGGCCTCCCTTCACTTTCTTATCGCACCAATTCTTCACTTTCTTATGTGAATATCATATTGTCAAGTCTAAGCAGAAATCTTACTCTTTACCTTCTGATATTCAGTGGTCACATTCACAAATTAAATAGAGTAGCTCAATCTGCTATTTTTTGTCCTGATTTGCTCCTAGTGACTTATTTTCAATATTATCCTACTCAATGCCTGAACATGGGGATTCTGGGGTTACTGATTTGTGCTTCTTTGTCTGGATCATCACTGATCATATATATAAAACGCCCGGACCCCTCCCAGCACCCTATCATTGTCTTTGTATTAATAGCAATGTACGAGCTTTGTGGTGTGCATCATAAGGTGGGTCTTCAACGAGGGTTTACAACTGAAGTCGGAGGAATATCGTGTTCATCGAAAATCTTCTGAACACGGCAGGTCTGTTAGTAGCTAGACTGCAGACTGCCTCCTCTATTCATGTTAGCAGTTATGGATATGACTAGGGTTGAAGACAATGGGAATATGGTGGATGAGGTGGATCATTCCTTTGGCCGCAGTGACTACACTCCCATCTGGACTGAGGTGCCACCTTAGGCACATGATCTGCAAGGTAGGGGGCATCTGGCATTCCGGATCCAAGAGATAACGCTCCTCTTCAACCACAGGAATCAGTAACGTCAGTTACCCCTGTCGTCGCGCCCCGAGTTTGTCTATATGATCAGAGTAAAGGGTCGTCTCTGGTCCTGGGGCCATAGTTTTCACCGAGGATTGGAGTTTTTGAAACAACATCCACAGATCTGCTCACCAACACTCCTTTGAATACACAATTTGGTAGCTCCCTCTCAGCGGTTTGTCAAGGGTAAGAGTAGGTCCTCAATGAGGCAATGGTTGGCAGTAGAAGGGTTCATTGAATAGGTTATTCCTTACAGGGTAATGACAGAGAAGGGTTTCACTATGGATGCGAACTAGGGTTTCAAGCAGAACTGTACAACGGTTTTTCTTCAGGGTTTGAAGGGTTTCATTCAGTTGGACCATCTCACTGTATCAGACCTAGAGGTGGAAAATGGTAGGGTTGATGACCGAGCAGCGGGGCCTAAACAACATCTAGAATCCCTAAAACCACAGCCAAGCCTTGAGGAACAACACCGCCTTGGGAAGAAAAGGAAAAGGGCAAAATGTGTCAAAGCAAAAAACGAAGATCAAAATCTAGCGCTAGGGTAAGAAGTTCATATGGGGGATGTTATGGAAACATCTAAGAGGGTGGTGGTGGGCTGAGCTAGAGGCAAGAAATTTGAGGAGTTTCTAGGAGAATGGGCTGAAAAAGAATGGGGGAAGGACCTAAGTGATCTCCCAAAGGTTAGTACTCTAACTTGAGGATGGTTCATGTTTAAATTTAGCTCTATGGAAGCAGCTAGTTGGGTTCTACGTAAAACATGGTGCATTGATTCCTCATTGGTCCTTGTGAAAAGATGGAACCCTCTTTTCAATTCCAACAGAGAAAAATTACGCTATGCCTTAGGAGGGTTAGGCTACCTAGACTGCCACCATAGTTTTGGTCTATGGACGTATTCAGGCTCATTGGCAATAAGTTAGGATCTTTCCTAGAGGTAGATAAGTCATATGAAATCAGCGGCAAAATGGCCATAGTAAGGATCTTGGTTAACCTAGACTCATGAGAAGGGTTGTATGCGGAATTGAACATTATCTATTGAGGTTTTCCTCACAGGCAAATTCTGGATTAGGAATTTCCTTCAGATGTCGAAAACATCACAAGTTGGGTCATGTTCTTAAGGATTGCCCTCTTACTTTTATGGGAAAGAAAGGATAAAGGGACCAATGTGAAGGGGATATCAAGAAGGGAAGGAGGGAAGCCCCTCGAGGTTAACCGTCCACAGGTTCAACAGCGAGAAGAGATAAAGCCTATGAAAATGGACAAGGAAGATAAATCGAAGGGCGAAGAAGCGATAGTCTCTAGACAACACGACACACAAGAGGGCAACCAATCTTCCTCTAGACTCACTTATTTAGGTATTTGCTCTCCCCCCCTCCCTGTTTCTAATCTCATTAATTCTTTATGTTCTCTTGCAATGAGTTCAGGTCATATATCTCAGTCTCTCTCTTTATTTGGCAATGGTCCATCCCTAACTTCTCTGGGCACTGTCCCCTGTCCTTTCCCTCATGCTCCTTCATGTTGTCCACCCTCAATTCCTTCCCCTTCTAGGGATTTTAACATGTTCTGAGTCATTATACCATTATAACTTTTGATCCAGTTCTAGGAAGAGGGACTTTGTCTTGGTTGTGGGGGTCCTAGGTCATTCCTCCCTAATCAGATCTGGTGCGCTAACTCGAGGAAGAAAATGCAATATATAGAGGGCTAAAATCAAAGCCAGCTTGGATGTAATGACGAGTAGACAAAGGTCAATTGTTGGAGCGCTTAGCGCAATGCGAGCCTTGGGCTTGGTCCCTCAATGATTTTTCTCTCTTTCAATTGTTGGGGTCTAACTAGCCCCTCCAAAAAACTAGTCCAATCTGAAACTCTTGATATTATTTTCCTTCAAGAAACTTTGGGGTAAGGGGATTTGATAGTCAATGCGTTCAAATCTCTGTTACTGGGGTGAAGTTTTGTGGCTTTCGATGTAAAAAGGAGATCGCGGGGCCAGGTTGTCGAACTTAATCAAAAATAATCAAGATTCTACGCTCCTAAGGATTGGATTCAATGTTGGGAGTTGATATTTTTTCTTTTGATCTGGGAATGGAGCTTAAAGTGGTAAATATTTATGGGCCTTGGCTAGGCAGGAATACTTTTTGGATCGGTTTAATAATTTCACTGTAGGCGGGGCTTGAATTTCTCTCTTGGGGCATTCTAAAACTTGGGGCCCTCATGCTCAAACTGACCCCTTATCTAACAATCCTAATCATCTTATATAGAATCACTGTGATGTAGAATTTATCAAGTATAAGCCCAACTGGAGAGACAGGTGAACTAGTGAAGCAATGATAGCCAAGCAAATTGATCAGTTCCTAATGGTTGACTCTTTATTGGAAAGGATCCCCCTACTTTGTCATTGGGTTGGGGTGGGGGCGAATCTAACCACCATCCTCTTTTCCTCGAGGTGAAAGGGAGATTTAATCAACTAGGAAGTCCTTTCAAATTCAATGCAACTTGGTTAAATGATGAATATTTTCGTAACTTGGTTGCAAAAAACTAGATACCTTTCAACCCCGATAGGGAGGGGATTGTAGCAGTTCAATTTGCGAAAAACCTCAAAAGGGTAAAAAAGGCCACAGTTGAGTGGTCTCCCCTTAAAATGCAAGGGGAGGAGGAAGAGCTTAAAGAGATGGATAAAGAGTTGAAGCATTTGGAAGCACCTGAGAGGGGATACTTGTCAAAGGGAACAAAGCAAAGGGTCATCCATCTTGAGACTACCAAAAAGAAAATATTGGTTGATAAAGAGGAAACATAGAGGTAAAAGAGCAAAGCTATTTGGTTGAAGAGCGCCACTGAAAATAAGAAGCTTTTTCAACAATTTGCAAAAGGTTGTCGAGTTCACAATAACATATGGGCTTTGGATGATCCAAAGGGTGGCAGAGCTACAACATTTGAAGATCTCGCAAGGATGGGCAAAAACCACTTCATAAATCTGTATAAGGCTCCTTCAAAAGTGACCATTGTTGAAGTTATCTCATTGGCTCAATCATTCCCTAGGTATATGGATGAAGAAGACAATTGATGCTTAATGAATCATATGTCTGAGGCATAATTACAAAAGGTTCTCCGTAGTTTCCAGAAGGACAAAAGTACTAGGCCAGATGGTTGGTCGGTTGAATTCTTCTCCAGGCAATATGAGATATTGAGGGGGATCTCTTAAAGGTCGTTGAGGATCACAGACAATCAGGCAAGATGCTTGATTCTTGTAACTCCACCTTTATTGCTCTCATCCTTAAGGTTGAATCTCCACACTCTTTGCCGATTTCGGGCACATTTCTATATGCAAGTGTATTTCTAAGGTCATAGCTAAAATTATAGCCAATAGGCTTAAGCCGATCCTCTCTAAAAATGTTTCAAAGGAACAATTTGCATTTCTAGAAGGATGACATATTCATGAGGCTATTGGAGTTTCCTAAGGCTTTCATAGTTTAAAAGCCAAGAAAATTAAGGGCTTGGTGATTAAAATTGACTTGTCCAAAGCATATGACAACGTCAATTGGATATACATTAGAATGCTTTTGACCTATTTCGGATTTGAAGTTCCTTTTATAAATAAGGTCATCAGCTACATAACCACTTTATCATTTGTCGTGTTTAATAATGAAGCGACTTCAACATTTTTTCATGCACAATGTGGCTTGAGGCAAGGTTGTCAACGTTCTCCACTACTATTATTGATCGTGGCTAAGGGCCTCAACAAACTGCTAGCTGAAGAAAAAAGGAGGGGTGACTTAAAGGGTGTAATTGTAGTTGATGATTTAATAATCACTCGTTTGTTATTTGTGGATGATATTCTCTTGTTCTATGCGAGATTTAGCATCCATCAAAGAAGCCCTATCACTCTTTGAGAAAGCTACCAACATGCAAGTAAATAAACAAAAATCTACTCTCCTCACCCGATTTGTCCAAGGACAAGTCAACTAATGCTCATAATTTGTTTCCTTTTCAATCTAACATTTTTCGTGGACTTAAATATCTAGGGTTCCATCTAAAACCCAATGATTATAAAAGGTTGATTGATTTAGCTCACAAAAATATTGAGAAGCAATTAAAATCCTGGAGCTTTAAATGGTTGCTTAGAGTCGGTAAAGCCGATAGATTGGTCCTCATAAAATCAGTACTAGAAGCTATTCCAATTTGTTGGATGTCATTATCATGGATACCAAAAGGTGTTTTGAATGCTACCAATAAGACATGTTGCAGATTTTTACAGATGGGGTCAAAAGAAGGTCGAGTTTCCATTGGTTTAAATGGGATAAAATCTCATTGCCAAAGATGAGGGGAGGATGGGGTCTGAAAAACCTACACATGTTTGCTAGGCGTTGGCAACAAAAGTTGGTTGGAGGTTGTCATCCACAAATAATATGTGGACAAATGTGGTTTCGAGAGAGTACATCCATACAGTTTCCCTTAGAGAATGGATAAGGATCCTGAACAAGCAAAGGTCGAACGTAACAATTATATGGAAAGCAATTTTAGCTTATTTTTTAGTGGTTAAAGAAGGTTTGGCCTAGAAAGTAGGAAATGGAGAAAATTTGAGGATTGGTATTGATCCTTGGGTGTGATGTGTGGAAAACTTTCCTTTACCCCAAGACATGATTGAATTTCTTAATATTAATGGCAAGGTCACTCTAAATCAAGTGGTTGATAATGCTTGTGCTTTTATGTGGGCACAACGTTGGGTTGATGCTAACCAGCTTAATTTGCCTATTGAATACATAAGTCAGTGGCAAAATAGTACTACAACTCTCACCATCTCCCATGTTCGGATACATGGAGGACTCTTTGTGTTGGGTCCATTCTCATTTTGGGGAATATTCACTAAAAGAAGACAATGGCAGGAGACCATGAGAGTTAGCATGGAGGTTGAGGAAATTATGGAAGCGAAGTTGCCCAGCTAAAGCTAGACTTTTTCAGTGGTGCATATTGGAAAATAAAATCCCTATTGGTGACAATCTAAAAAAGAGAAATATGGCAAGGCCTAGCTGGTGTGTCCTCTGCAAAAACATTGAGGAGATTGTGGATCACCTTTTCCTTTACTACGCCTTCTCATTGGTTGTATGGAACACTGCCTGAGACTACTTGGGACTAGCTACAATGTGGTAGGGCACATCTCGCAAGGATGCTTGGAAGCAATGGTGGGAACAAGAAAATCCGAAAAAGAATAGGATTGTTCTGCCTATTATCAATTAGGGTATATGGACCTCCAGGAACAACAAAATCTTTCAAGAAAAGTCCACCATTAAGGATAGAGTGGCAACATAGGTCATGTCTATGTTTGTTGCTTTGTCTGCTACTAAGCCTGCACATCGACTGCACAATATCACAGAAGTTATTGATCACTCCTATCCATGGGCCTGCTTCGACCGGGTCTCTTTGGCTCGAGGGTGTGTGTGTGTGAGAGAGAGAGGGGGGGGGATCAGGCATAATCATTTCTACAAGCTGCAGTATGGGTTGGGCACTGGAACTAATAGTTATGCTGAATTACTCAACCTCAGGTTTCTTCTTTTGTTTGTTATCAACAAGGGATGTCGACAATTGCAGGTTTTTGGAAACTCAAAGATTGTTATCACTTGGTTTAATGAGATTACCAAATGTCACATGCACACACTTCATTGTATCCTTTAAGAGATTTTACAATTAAAAATTTATTTTGATAGGATTTCATGTTGTCATATCTACAGGGAAAGGAACTCCAGCACAAGCACTCTCTCTAAGGCAGGGGCTGAACAAAAACTGGGCATTTGAAAGATCATGGAGCACCTAGATGGAACCTCTTATGAGTATTATCATAGACCTTTTACAGAGGGTCTGCTGATGGACATATTACCAGAATGATCACTTATTACACTTATGTTTTTTTCTGAGATAAAATTCCCATGCAACTAGGAGGATATTGTAGATATTTCCTGTTATTTTATGATGTTAAGTTTATATCTGCTGATCTAATGATCCTTTTGGTTTGGCTGTATCAGCCCTTTATTGAATGCACTACAGTGCATATACAGAATGTAATTTCATAAGCTTTTAATGAAAATTATGAATTTTTCCTCACACCAAAAAATTTATAATTACAGAGAAAAAAAATAAGAAAACAACGTACCCCCCAGGCCCAACCCTCCCAGCACCCTATCATTGTCTTTGTATTGATAGGAACATCTGCTTTGATTTCATGAAAGTACATCCTCCCCACCAAAATTTCACTTTCTTGTGTGGATACCAGATTGTCATATCTATCAACAAAACAGTCATATTCTCTATCTTTTGATACTCTACGTCCAGATTTCCAAATTGATTAGATTGAATCACAGTCTACTACTTTTTTTAATCTCAGTTTGCTTGGAGTAACTTATTTTCAATCTTGTCCAACTCCATGCCCAATCTTAGGGGATTCTGGGGTACTTGCTGTGTTATGTGAACTGCCTTCACTTTCTTGTGTAAATATCAAATTGTCATATCTAAGAACAAACAGTTTTATTCTCTACTTTATGATATTCTATGATCTCACAGATTTACAGATTGGTTAGACTAGCACACGGTCTGCTAACTTCTTGTCACTGTTATCCTACCTAGTGCCTCATCATAGGGAAATCTAGGGTTTTGTTGTGATTCTGTCTGCCCATTGCTGATCATACATTCAGCACCCTCCACTATGATCTTTGTATCAATAGCAACCCCTGCTTTGATTTCAAGAAGTCTTCCCCCAACAATATCTTCACTTTCTCGTGTGAAAATCAAATTGTGATATCTACCAAACAAAACAGTTTTATTCTCTACCTTTTGATATTCTATGGCCAGATTTACATATTGATTAGACTAGCTCACAGTCTGATATTTTTTGGCTGTGGCTTGCTCATAGCAACTTCTTTTCAATAATATTCTACCTAATGACTGAACTTAGCGAATTCTGGAGTTTTGTTGTGATTCTTTATCTGCCCATTGCTGATCATACCTTTTCCTCAACCCCCACAACCAACCCCTCGGTACCTTCCATTATGGTCATTGTATTGATAGCTGGTCTGTTATTTTTTTGTTCTAATCTGCTTCAAGAAACTTCTTTCTATTAATCCCCAATATTAGGGGATTCTGGGGTTCTGTGTTCTCTTTGTCTGTGTCATCCAATGTTATCAGAAACAGGTCATTCATTGAACCAGTGGAGCCCAAAATATGAACCAAACTGGAACCAGAAAAAAACGGTCAACCAAGAATGAAACTTACATATAAAAAAGATGAAAAAGAGATGCACATGAAGATATATGTATGTTTCAACTGGGTTTTCGACGAATACTGCTGCCTCGTCGAGGAAGAACAACCGGATATGCAGGCAGGCAACACGCAGACTTCGCTGCTGGCAAGTGGCGACCTGGACGAGTATCGTTGTTTCATCGGGGAGGAGAACCCTCCGTCGCTGCCACATCCCTAGCCTGCCACCTCGCTGCTGTGTGTCAGCCACATTGACTACCACCTTGCTGCCACTCAACGTGCCACGCGTCCGCCATTCAGTTTGCCACCCAGCATGCTACGTATCTCAAGTTCATGGGACTATGTCTTTAGCTTTCTGTTTTCAATGGGATTTTGGGGGGAAAACCATAGGATTTTCGGATCTTTAGTTGGGTTTTTCATTTTTGATCTCATTAGATACAGTGATACAAAACTGGATGCTTTGCTGGTTTCCCCTTTGTGGACAGCAGGCAAATTTTCTTAATTATTTTTTATTACAAACTGGTTTCCCCTATGGGCAGTTCAAATCTAGACTTTCGCTGGTTGATGCTATTCCTATGGCATGGCTAAGTACAAGCTTCGGCCTCAGTGTATGATATCTTTTTCCATTAATAGAATTAGTATAACTTAGAAAATAAAAATTAAAAATTAAAAATAAAATAAAAAAAAAAAAAAAAAAAATATATATATATATATATATATATACACACGTATGTTTCATATGGATCTGAGACATACATATATATTCATGTGCATCCATATGAAAAAGACATGTAAGGCATTGTTCCGTTGTCCCTTGTTTTTATTGCAGGAAATTGATGTCCATGCAGCAGTTCAAAATTACATATTCTTCATCGTCGCTAACATTCTTCTCCCCCGTTCACATTTTAGTTCCATAATTCATCACATCCACACAAGGTCTTGAAAGGGATGGAATATCCATGTTCAATGTTGAATCATTAAAGTCAATAGATGAATAGACACTCGAATAATTTGATCCTTCTGTGATTTAAATCTAAAAATGAAATTGTATCTTTGCCCATTTACAATGTCAGTTTTTTTACCATATTGTATAAAAACATTTACTGCGTTCTCCTCGGTTATGGGGAGGAGATTATATGGAGGTAGAGGTCGTGAGTATGATGTGATTGGGTCTAAAGGTAAATACAGTTGTTTTTGTTTTTTTTAATATATTTATTTTATTGAAAGAATATATATCTATATAGTATTATTAGTTATGATTTTAATTATTTAAAAATAATAATTAATTTAAATTAAAAAATAATAATAAAAATAAAATTACTGAGAAATGTTTTTTAGCCAAGTATAATATGGATGTTGTTATGTATTTACCATCTCTCTGCAGTAATAATTTAGGGTGATGTATTTACGATCTCTCTGCGGTAATAATTTAGGGTGATGTATTTATGATCTCTCTGCGGTAATAATTTACGATCTCTTTGCGGTCATAATTTACGATCTCTCTACGGTAATAATTCACAATCTCTCTGCGGTAATAGAAAAACAATCTGGGGCACGTGCGTCTGCAGTTCGGCTTGCTGATATCAGGTACACACATTCCTTATATTTTTCTAATACATATCTGCTCATATATTTTCAAGTGTGAATAATTCACCACAATTACTAAAGATTACCAAAAGTAGGCCTAGCATAGTTACTTTGCAGAGCCTCTATGAGTATATAGAGTCTTTAGAAAAACATAGAGAAGAAAGAGAAGTCAAGCTACAAACAAAGTTAACAGCCATGCTGGAAAATAAATTCACATCTCTCTTGAAAACAAGATCCAAAAACAAAATAGAAAATAAAATAGAACTATTGGAGAATAAGATGGAGGCAATGGAGACTAGGTTGCAGGTTATAAAAAAACAAAACCAAGATATGAACCAAACATCCCAGCAAGTAGATGTTGATACTTTAGAGTCTTAAAATGAAAGACATGATTAAAGAGCTAGAAAAAAAAGTTAATAGCCGCCTCATCCTAAATAGTGTGGCAAGTAAATTAAATATCAAACTAATTAAAGATGAAATGAAAAAATTGATAGAATTAGACCATGAGCGTAACAAAAGGGCCTTGAACCTTATAATCTTCAGTTTGAAAGAGGAGGTAGACGAGGATACTTTAGCCATAGCCCAGACAGAATTACATAACAGATTACAAATTGAAACAACATGTCTCACAGAAGCAACAAGGTTGGGGAAACTAACTGAGAATAAAGAGAGGCTAATCCGAATAAAGGTGAACTCTACTGACCATAAGTATTACATACTTAGTAAAACCTCAAGTCTAAAAGGAACAAGAATATTTATAAATGAAGATCTCATTCCAGAAGATCAAGCAGAATTGAGAAAGGAGGTTCAAAAGGTAAAGGAAGCTAGGATGGATGGAAAATGGGCAATAATCAAAAATAGAAAAGCCCTTATTCGAGATAGAAACCAAAAAGATAATAATAAATAGCAATTCAACATGCTCTAGATTCTTTCTTGAAACTGTCGAGGCTTTCCATGGAACAAAGGCCCCAAGCTAAGTTGGATCTTGAATGATGTTGATATTATTTTGCTTGTTGAAACTTGGAAGCACGAAGAATCTAAGGTCCCTAACATAGATGTCTTTACATTATGGTCTACCTGGAATAAGCGATCCTCCCGTAGAGGCATTGGGGGTATAGCTTGTTCCATTAAGAAGAACATCTCTCCCCATGCTAGGATTTATAAAAACGACCCTTACAACCAATATAGTTGTATAGAAATTACTGACATTTATGATAAAAAGACCTGCATAGCAATCTGTTATTCCCCCCCCCCTTAAATTCTAACTTCTATAAGAAAAAGAGTCTAGATAAAAATAGTCCTTACAATGGTTTAGAGAATGATATTTCTAGCCTAAGGAATGAAGGCAATATCCTTTTAATGGGTGACTTTAATGCTTGAACTTCAAGCAACCAAGCTATTCTTCTAAGCAATCATTCCAACCCTAATCCTCTTTGGTTAGACGAAGACCTTCCTCTGGCTAGTCGATACAAAAGGAGCTTTGAAGACCTCGCGGAAAATTTACTTGGGTCGGAGCTAGTCAAGCTTTGTAGTGCTCAAGATCTCATAATTTGCAACGGTCTAAAGAAGTGGCCCAATTCTAGCCAGATGACCTGCATCCATGGGCTTGGTAGCAGCGTGGTAGACTATGTTATCTTCGATCTCCCTCTATACAACGAAATAACAAATTTTGACATCTTAAACGACCACGAGCCTGACTCTGATCATAGGCCTTTACTTATAACTCTCAATTTTGTCATGCATAGAGATCCCATAAAAGATAATCCTTATAGCCAAAAGAAATTAATCTTTGATAGAAATAAAAAAGATCTCTTTCTAAATGAATTAAAAACTAATTTGCTTCCTTTATCTAGTATAGACAACATAGAAGATCTCTATCATAATTTTACTACAACCCTCTCATATTCTATTAACAAGTTCTCAATTGAAGTTTCAAGCAATGTGTAAAAGTCGAAGTCGAGATTAAATCGGCAAGGGTCCAAAAGTTGAAAAAATCGTTAAAGTTGGGAGTTTTTTGAAAAAGTAAGCAAAATTTACCAACAAAAAAAATACAAAAATATTCATTTTTTAAGAAATCTCGACTTTTTCAATAAAATCCTGATTTTTTCAAAAACAAAAAATAAAAAATCGTTGAAATTCACGATTTTTTGGAAAAAGTATCGATTTAATCCCGACTTTTTCGATTTAATCTCGACTTTTTCAACTGGGAAAACATTGGCAAAAAATCAGCCGATTTAATCGACCAACCAAAAAAATCACATTTTGGGGATTTAATCTCGATTTTTTCCCAACTTTTTCCACACTAGTTTCAAGTAAAAAAGATATAGCAAAACCAACCCATGGTATGACAATGATTGTAAAAGTGCGAGGAGAGCAATTAAGGAAGTTGTTGATGAATCTCTTAAAATTGGCAAGATAAAATTATACAAAGCCCTAACTAAAAGGAAAAAAGGTAGTATATTCATAAAAGACAAGAGAATCTCTTACACCTCTCTAAGATAGCTCCTAAGAAATTCTGGAGGCAAATTCTAACTAGGACAACTAAAGATAATAATAAAATTGCTTTACACGACTGGAATTCCTATCTTAAAAAACTTTATGAATCTCCAAATGTCATGGATAACTTTTAAACCCTGCTCACAACAAAAAAAGTTTTTTCATTAGAAGACAATGATTTTGGGGTTAATCACTTGGCTAATAGAAAAGCTAAGGACATTGAAGGTTACCAGGCGGAAAGCTTAAAAATTGGAGGTCCTGTCCTCATCCCCCACATTCACAAGCTTTTCAATCAAGCGATCAAGCAAAGGTTCCCTAAACCATGGACTCAAAGCCTCATTATCCCTATTTTTAAAAGTGGGGATAGAAATAACCCCTCTAATTATCAGACAATTATGATCAGCCCTCTCCTAGCCAAGTTATATAGTATTATTTTGTAAAGGAAGTTGAGCATTTGGCTTGAAAGTGAAGGTAAGCGGGCTAAAGGCCAAGCGGGTTTTAGAAAGCAGCGCTCAACAACAGACCACCTCGTTACGCTTAGGATCATTATGGAGGAATGCCACAATGATAAATCCAACCTCTTTTGTTGCTTTGTGGACTTCAGAAAGGCTTTCGATACGGTTCCTAGAAACAACCTTTGGAACAAATTAGAAGAGCTAAAGGTTCCTTTTGAGTTGAGAGCTGCTGCTATAAGGTTATACAAGAATGTAATTGCCAATTTAAAGAGCAATGAGGGGTGATCGAAAGATATTAAGTGTAATATCGAAGTTAAACAAGGTTGCCCCCTCTCCCCTACCCTATTTGGCATTTACATCGACAAGCTAGAAGGTTGTTTAGAGGAAGCATGATGTGCTAGCACGATCTTAGCTGGGATAGTTATCATCCTTCTTCTCTATGCTGACGATATTGTTCTTCTCGCAAGGTGCCCATCTGACCTTGATAAGCAACTTATACTTCTTAAGGATTTCTGCTCTACCATGGGTATGATTGTTAACACTAACAAAACAAAAGTTATGATTATCAAATCCAAGGACACTTACGCTAATTTTATGTATGACAATAGTAGCTTGGAGGAAATGTCTTCCTACAAGTACCTAGGAATTGATATTCACCACAAGCTCAACTGGAACTATAGCATTGAGAAAAGGATTAATGGGGGATGGAAAGCTTATTTTGGTCTTGAAAATAATTATAAAACGGCAAACCTCGTAATGTGGGATAGAAAGAAGTTCCACTTTGAAACTTTAGTCACTCCGATTATCTTATATGGATGTGAGGTTTGGGGTTGTAGCATCTCTAAAGAATCCTGGAGAAAGATTGAGCAAATCCAGAAGCGTTTTATAACGTATAACCTCAAAATTAAAAGCAACACACCCTATCCTATTCTCCTTATAGAAGTGGGTCTTTCCCCTATCGAGAGCCTAGCTATGACTAGGCTTCTGTTGTACAAGCACACACTTAATAACATAAGAGACCATAGACTTCCTAAGATAGCTTTAAATTCCAGCCAAAACCACCTAAGGCTCAAACGAGGTTGGTATAAAGTCACCAGGGCCTGGTTAAACCATTGGGAGATCGACGAGAATGTTGCATTGCAAAACATGAATAACATTAAAAATATGTTACTTTGAAGTTCAAAGAAAAAATGTGGTGTGAGAAAGATTTAGCAGCTAAAAGAAAATGAAGATATTATAAGGAGGTCATCAACCCCACCCTAGAAGATCAAAAGTATCTCTGTTTTAACTAGCTCAAAGAAGAAAATTAATATAGCCAAGATTAAAACAAACTCTCATGAGCTCCATAGTGAAACGAGTCATTGGGCAGTTCCTAAAACACCATGGATGGAAAGGTTCTACCATCGTTGTGAGAATACGAACATCGAGGATGAAAATCACTTCCTCTTAGAGTGCCCCGCGTACAACCACATTAGATCTCAATTTCAAAATCTTTGTTGCAATACTGACCTTCCTAGCCTTTTACGTTGTCAAAATAACAGTGAGCTCGGGAGGCTTCTCTCCAAGCTTTTGAGCATACGAATAAAATCTTAAAACAAACTAAATAATTTGTTTCTAAGTCTGATAGACCAAAGTATGGTCTCAATGGGCATTAACCATCATCATCATCATCATCATATATAATATATGATCTATTTACCACTGACATAGCCATCCCTTGTTTCAAAAAGTGGTCTACTAGTATATGTACTCCACACTTGCTCCCATGTACCTTTACCCTAGCAACTTAGGTTTTCATTATTGATCACTTGATGCTCTGTATAATCTAATAATTTAAGGTTGAATGTGAGATCTTAATTCCCACTCTGATCAAGATCTACCTATATTCTAACTTGTTGGGGAATCTTCTACTCTTTTCCAGCCTGGGAGACTAACAACCTTCCCAATATATCTCCGACTATTTAAATTTTAAACACTAACTCCTCCCAAAACTCAACCCTTATATGAGTAATATTGTCGATAAAAGAAGCAATGTGGTCCATTACCCTATCTTTTATAAAGCAACCAAACCTGCTTGTAAAGTACAAGAAATTACAGACCACCTCCAAAGAATCCCTACCTTGCCCAGAGAAAAAACTTCTTAAAAAGAAAATCTCAGTGGAAGTTACAGGTTTGATGAGTGCATCTAGCTATCAAAATATCTCAGCCAGTTTATTACATTTGAAATAGAGAATATCACACTATTTACAATTAGAAGCAAAAAGTTCCCAAACAAGTATTGTTCAATTCACACAACTCTGGTTGCTTGCTCCAACAAAAAGGTCATCTAAAACTAAAACAATGTTTATCAATGCAAACAAAAAATGCTTTACGTATGCATTTCAGTTCAGATTGGTGACTCTGATTCTACAACCTTGGGGATGACAATACTTAGGTTCCCAGGTCACATGACACAAGGACACAGGACATAGAGGATACGAAAATACAAGTATCTGACACGTGACACAGTGACCCCCCAGCACATGACAACGGAGGACACATTATATATTATAGATTAAAAGATATAATATATATTAAAATTATATTGTTAAAAAAAAACGTGAATTACAAATAACATATGAAATATATAAAGCATTCACGTGATGTTGAAACAAATTCAATCACACAACTAATGCATAAAACCAATATGGTATTGAATGCAATCCATCTCTAGACCAAAAACACATCAGCAAAGAAGGCCCTAAATGGGTCTGTGTAGTCCAAAAAAATCATGCTACAACAAATAACTAATACTACATATCATCAAAATCATTGCCTATATTGGGATCCTCATCATCAATATCACCCTCTAAGCATTAAGCTAAGATAGAAAAAAGTTTAACATGTAAAATTGAGATTCTCTTTGAGTGATGGGTACATTTTTCGAAGGTCATAACAAAGGAATTCAACAATCAATGCCATCAACATCAAGGTAGATAAAGGGTTTGGTCCTCATAGTCCCATTCCCTTATACATGACAAACTCCAGTTGAAAAAATGTTGTAACCCCCCCATCCTGAAATCCTAAAAACTGTTAATTATGTTGGATTTTGAGTGGGATCTAAAATTCTATTTTCTCCATATGAAATCCAATGATGTCAAAACCACTGTCAAACATCCTCAGTCAATTAATGGTAATGCTAAAAATTTAAGTAAAAGGAGAATCTCCTTTTACTTTAAGAACTTAACATTACCATTAATAGCATCAGTGGGGCCTAGACAAATGCACTTCCCAACACTTGGAATTCCCTCTAACATTGCTTATTATCGGCTTGCAACAAAATCTTTATATCAGCTAGTTGACTTCTATATTAGGTTCATGAATTATTCAGTATGTTGTTATTGACTCTTCCAAACATCCACAGTCACACAATTATATCATGAATCTATCAGAGCGCCCAAGGATCCAAGGGTCCTTACGTTTCCCTCCTTCCATCATGCTTGCCAAAACAGAGGATTTGCTCATTCATTGAAAAGTACACCCAAGCAAAGTAACAAAAGCATGGTGTCAATCTACCAATCTATCGTGAGACTTAAAGGTTGTACTCCTAGGGTTTTCAAATGCCAACCCTACACCAAGGGTTCCATATATAACTTATCAACCTTATCCATGCCTACTTGACATGAGCCCTAGATTGTACACAAACCCTAAAGACCAAGGGTTCAGGTTTCTTTGAGGAAACAAATTTAGGGTTTCCATATGACTATGGCTTTACTTATATCATTGAAGGTTTTCAAATATCAATAGTTTTAACAACAAACCCTAGTACCACTAACCCCACAATAGTTCATGTTGGATCCTTAATAAAATATACCATACATACCTCAAGGTTACATACATTTGTCATAGTGGCCTGCAATTCCAGATGCCATGGTTTCTTCATCATTTTCCTCAAGGTATGCATCTTCACTATATTTATTTGCTTATCCTTTCCTACTTCGGGAACACTACACTATTTATCTTCTACTAGAGGACTATCTGTAGTGACATATCAATTACCCAGGAACTTCTAAAAGTTTCCAAAATGTTGACAATGACTCTCAACAAAACTTATCTTTTACTATTAAACAATTGATGTAACGAGAACCTTCCTTCAAAGAGATGATTGTCATAACATCATGACCTGCTTCTAGACTATTATCTCTTCAAATTCAATAACCCTTTGCTTCTCTGCTAGCCACTTTGATATGCACAGATTTCATAGAAATGACTATTATAGGTGCAACAATTATTCAAGGATTTTTCTTCAAAGAGTTGACTCACAGTGACTATCAACAAACAAAATTAGCTTGCATTGATTCATTGTCACAGAGTTGTGACTTCACTACTACCTATAGCTAGCCTTCCTTTCAATGTGACCAATAAGACTATTGAACCCTAGGATTAGGGTTTCCCAAAAATAGAACCTTGTTCTTGTTGACAACTCTAAAGAGCAATACTCAAAAAATGATTCCAAAATGTTGTCACTATAAATTCAAACTAATATACCTTTCCAATGAAGGCTAGTTCACTGACTAATATAGTTTGAACTGTGTATATATATGTGCTAACCTCATCACTGTAGGATGCACAAATCGTGGATCTCATACCACAGAGATTTATATCACTTCCACAGGTCAGCAAATACTATTATGAACAATGGAGATTGATGCTAGGTGAATACACTTTCTCGAAGTCCTAGATTCAATCTAGGTCTCTTCTTGACTTTCAAATGTATAGAACTAATGAATAGGGTATTATGCTTGTGACCAAGCCAACAAGAGATCTCAACTCCTTCCTTCAAGGATACTATATACCTTGAAAGATGGCTACGCTCAGAATTTCGATAGAGAGCTTTTATGCACAAGTTTAGAGTGAATCTTGATGCTCAAAATTTCCTTTATATCTTTCACAAATGTGAGCAATGAATTTTGCTTGATAATAAGACTATGCTTCAAAACTTCAGTACCTTTGTCTTATGCTCAAAATATTTATTCAACAAATTTGATCTTGGAACTAATACATGCACAGGTGTAGAAATGATCTCGGTGCCTCTTCCAATGAAGAATTTATGCACATGACTAAACCACAGAATTGTGAACCTTTGATAGAGAACTTAAGTCCTTTCCAGGGCTATAAAATATGTTACATAATACCACAAAAACTTCAACCCTTTGACAAAGGTTTTGGCTCTTTTCTAGAGTTATTATGGTTGACAAATAGATCGGCCTTGAATGCCTTGCTAAAACGAATTTACTGATCTATAGTAACTGGAATATACATACTAGAGATGTGAAGGTATTTTGGAGGTTTTGTAGACCTTATGATGCCACTTTTGACCTTTGCTCTTATACCAATGATTGTGCCCTCCTTAAGGTTGCTTGACAAGCCTTTCATCCTTTAAAAGAAGTGCTCCTTATGCTCCCACTCTGCTACAGTGGGTTTGTGGCATTGATATGTGATTAAGGGCTAATGGAGGTGCCAAAAGTCTTCGATCTATTTACCAAAAGGTGTAAAATTGAGAGGACCATTAAATTAGCCCTTAAATTGGAGGGTTTGAATGCCCTCCAACTGATCTCACTCTTCCACTGTGTAACGTGACTTTGTCTGTGTAATTGGGGCTAGAAAATGTGCCCAGAAATTTGATCTAGTTCCCTCCACAAATTCAGCTTAGGGTTTTTGCTTTTCTTGAGAAGAGATGATGTCAAACTGGCCTTCTTCCTGCCCTTTGTTCAAAGCCCTAGCTCTAATACCATGTTGGGACATCTAGGGCAGATAGTTAGGGCATTTATTTAATTTGAGTTCTCTCATTATCATCATTTTTTAGTTTTGTTTATCATCAAGACAAATGCCAATAAGAAGATCCCAATGCAAACACAAGAACACCCAATGTAGGCTACTACTAGTCAGGGCCAAAACCTCTCCTAGAGAGGAAAACCCACAAAATTCTCTTCTTATAGAATTTCAATGAAAACTTCCAAGACCTTGACCTTGACCCAAGACCAAACCCCAAGTGATGAGACAGCCAGAACTCCAAACCAATTCACTGCAAAATAATGACTGAGGACAAAGCAACACAATGCAAATACCAGGACACTTATGATGCAGCGGGCAAAGGCTAATCAAAGAAGTTTGAAGAACTGAATGGAGAAACTGAGAATGCATCCACGTGTTCTGATTTTCTACCCTGAATAAGCTTTGCATAACAGCAATCCAACTATGATAAAACCTTCCATTTAAGAGAATGAAATCCTGAACTGAACCTAGGCATTCAGATATAAAGGAACTGCAACAAAAGCATCCAACAGGGTTTCTTGTAGATTAGAGGTGCCTAGGTTTCTAATGTGGAACACTACACAAACCCTATCACATAGTCTTAAGGTTCAAAAGATTTACCTGTGTTTTTTTATGACTGTAAATCATAAAATCATCATTCATAACCTCAGTTTATGTCAAACCATTGGCATATAACAATCAAATTTATATTGATGAGAATTGTTTTGCATTAAAACTATTCACAAAACCACACAAGACATGTCATGAGTATCAAACACATAAACGTGCATGGGCATTATGAACTGGATACCGAATTTGATGATTCAAATTAATATGCTGCTGAAAAAAATAGTTTGTCTGCAATAACTCCATATATAACTTATTCTAAAACAACTATATATCATATAATAAACATGAAGAGAGGGTAAAAAGAAGCTCATGGCAGGACAATGCTATTATTTGCAGTATCAACATTTAATAATACTCATCAAGATTCAAAACAGGACATGAATAATCTATAATACCAGCCCTCCTGTAAGCACATAAAAAATAGCAAGAATTCATAAACATGATACTATCTTTGTAATGCAATATTCTACCAGTTATAGAATTAGTCACGTCTATTTAAGCTTCTATTCCAAAAACTTGGAAATATCAAACACTGGGATACCAAATATAACCTCTGAAATGAAAAATAAATGTATATGTAAGTCTCTGTACACATTTTTTAACACTAGGATTAATTGTGGGACAAAACCATATTTAAAGGATCATTAAAATAGATTCTCAAGGGATTTGCAGTTGACCGGAAAAACTTATTTTCCCTTTTCACACTCATCAGATGTAAAGCATTGAACGCTTGAAATAATGTGATAAAACTAAGGAATATGATACAGTTAAGTGTCCTTCCTCCTTTCTATTATAGGAAAAATACACCACGGGTTTTATAGTATGTATGTTGCATTGACTGCATACAATCTAGCTGCCTACATAGAAGCAGTTCCTCCTTTGAAGGATTTATCTACTAACGTTGAACTTATAAGTCTGACCTGATTTTTAAAATATTCTGGATATGTTTTGTATCAGGTGTATCAAGCCAAAAGCATTTCTGTTTATTCAGTATTTACTTTCTTTTAATTTCAGTGAAAAGCACAGAATCAATTATTTATTAAAAAGATTAATGGAAACATAAACAGGTGGGGACATCAGCCCACATAATCAGGAAACCAACAAAATTAGTTCAATTTCTGTATGATAAGTTAAAGAATGATTCTGCTTGAATTCATAATAGCTTCAGAAGTTGTCATTTATCAATTCAGGGATTCTATTGTTGATTATGAAGCAAAGTATACAGAAGTTTGGATGTTCAGGCTTTTGGCAGTGGCTTCAGGTACAAATAGGTAACATATTTTTGCACTATAAATGATATTTTCCAGATTTGTTCAGACACCAAAATAACTAACAGTGCTAAAGATACCAGAATATCAAACTGTAATTGAACTGTGCTTTAAGATCTAGAAATCTCAGAGGCTTTCACTTGGCAATGATATTGAGGAACAATCACAAACATCAAGTTGGCAGTTAACTCAAAAAATTAAAAAGTTCACAGCACTTCCAGTACATCTGGAAGGCTCCAAACACCTGCACTTCTAGAACATGGGTTGAAGGATAAGCTCAATGACTGGTTAAGGAAAGCTAAGGCTATTTTACAGGAGATTGATTCTTGTAGGAGATAATACCTGCAGTCGACCAGTTGCCATGCAAAAGTACCGATAATTCAATACTGAATTCTAAGGAAATATGTAGTTCTTAAGAAAACAGGTACTTGTAATAAATAAGTGGGCTTTTATTTATTGACCAAATACACTTATATCCGAGATTTAAGCCAGTAGCCATCTAAGTTCAGCCATATCAGGAGATAGAATTTCACATCTTCAGGATTGAGTAAAACCCTACCATAAATCTCGCAGAATTTAAGAGGCATCTGCTGTTTAGATTTGGAACAACTATAGATCTGCAATGGTTACAATGCAAACCTTCCCTGTTGATGTCTTACAGTCAATGATACATGAGAACCTTTTTTTCTGAAATACCAAATGATATGTAACTGCAATTTTCAGTTCAATAAGAATATTAAATTTCAACTGAATGTGGAAACTGAAAACAAGAGCAATTTTGAGACTCATTACGTGCAATACATTGCATATTACTAACCATGTTGTGATCATGGAAAGGGTACATTAGCTCAGTAGAAAAACGCAAAATCAAAACAAGCAATATATAAATATCACACGACCAATCCACCAGCAAAACAAGATGCCAGACAATAACGCATTTGATTGGTTCACAGCAGAATCATTAATTAAAAAAAACATCAAATACAATTCAAAGCTTATGTTTACTATTACCTTGTCTTGGAGTTATATCCTGTAATAGTTAGAACTAGAAAATTATCCTGTAGGCTGCAACAGCTAATCCTCACGGTTGAAGATTCTGATAAAAACACCTTCTGAAAGATTTCTAAAAAATCAGAAGCTGACACTCTTCTGCACGAACCTCTCTGCATACAAGCTAACCACTCTACCTGACTGTCACGATGTCATCAATCTTCAAGATCATCCGAACACATTCTGTTGCCAAGGATATTGCGCTAGTACTCACAAGTAGCGGCTGAACCACATTCTCTTCCAAGATGTTTGTTATCTACCCCTTCCTCACATTAATGCCTGTGTTTATCTCACCATTCGCATGCCGGTTTCGAAGTTCTGTGACAATAGCAATTGGATTCAAACCTGCATTTTCAGCCAGCGTGTATGGAATGACTTCTAGTGCTTCAGCAAACGCACGAATACAATAACTCTCCATTCCCTGCAAAGTCTTAGCCCACAAACCTAACTGCCTTGACATTTCAATCTCCGGCGCACCACCCCCAGCAATCAAAAACCTCTTGTTAACAAGACACCTAACAACACAAAGCGCATCATGCAAGCTCCGCTCTGCCTCGTCCAAAACCAACTGATTCGAGCCCCTGACCAGCACTGTATTTGTCCGCCCCATGTTCTTTATCCCAGTAACCTTCACAATCCTATCATCCCCAACCGTAACCTCCTCCACGATATCGGCATATCCCAGCTTCTCTTCCCTAAAATGCTCAATATTCGCAATAGGCAAACAATTCAGTGTCTTGGTAATAAATTCGATATCATCCCTCTCCACGTCCTTGACAACCAAGATCTTCGCCTTCGACAAATAATGCAGCGAAAGATCGGTCACAGCATCGCGCAATATACTCTTCTGAATCAACAGCACATTGCAGCCAGTGGCCTTGATTTTCTTAATTATCCCGAGAATATAATTTCTCTCCTCCTTCAAGATCCTATCCATCATGGTATAGTCCGACACAACTATGTTCTGCTCAATGTCGGTCTTGGGAGGCGAAATTTGAAACTGGATGACCGCAATCTTAGCATTCTCAACCCTAGTCGGCCCTCCGGCAGTATGGCTAACCTTTTTATCAAAGACCAAACCCTCGACCATCTCCGTATCATCAACAGTCCCACCCAATTTCTTGACAACCCTAATGTCTCTCAAATCCACGATATCGGGCTTCGCAGGGTCCACAACATTCAAGACGGCGTCAACAGCTAAAGGAGCGAGAAGGGAAGAGTACTGACTTACCACTTTGCTGTTCAGAGAGGTACTCGCGCTCTTCACCAGGGACTCCCGATCCGTTAGCTGCACCGGCACCGACATTGCTGTCAAGACCTCGACTGCCTTCTCCGAAGCCTTGTGGAAGGCCTCCGAGATGATTGTCGGGTGAACCCCCTTGTCGAGCAAGTTCATGCACTGCTTCAAGATCGCCCCCGCAACGACCACGACCGTCGTAGTGCCATCGCCGGCCACGATGTCTTGGGACTTGGAAAGCTCCACCAGCATCTTTGCAGCGGGCTGCAAGACCTCCATCTTGTTCAGGATCGTGGCCCCGTCGTTGGTAATGATGACGTCACCCGTAGCTGTGACGAGCATCTTGTCCATGCCCTTGGGACCCAAGCTGGTTCGCACAGCGTCGGCAACGGCCTTCGCGGACACGATGTTGGCCTGACGGATATCATCCTTGCGCTTGTTATCGACGTATTTCTCTGTCTTCGCAGGGCCTCGCGGCTGCGCAACGGTTGTCATTCTTGAGGTCGTTGGAAAGCTCTTGGAATGATCTGCCTGATAAAGTTATTCTCAGCTTCGAACGTGGGAATCGAACGATAATCTTCAGGTGCTCGAGGTTAAACCTTGTATGTTCTGCCACAAAACCCTAAAAACCCTAGTTGCAGTGTTATTTTTGCTTCTCCACTCATCTAGGGGCTTTCGGATCCTCTGCCTCTTTTCCCTCATAAATAACATTAATAAAGACAATTATATATATATAAAAGGCGGTTTATTTAAAATTCAAAAGTTAACGTTAAAGCTTGAGGAGCATCGGCATCCTCTTTGCGCCTCATATTTTTTTTCGAGAGGTTTCGAGGTTGGAGGACAAGTTTGGTATTTTATTATTTTTATGATTTTAATGTCAGATTTTATATAAATGACATTTAAAATAAATGAGCGTTAAAGTTAGAAGTCAAAATGGAATTCTATTTAATTACTAGTATGTGCCAATAGGACATGTGGACCGTGAGTTCATTTATGGTGGAGTTAAAAATACAGTGTATTAGGTATTAGAGGTTTTGATATTGGAGGTTTTAATATGACATGCATCCTAAAAATGCCATATTAGTCAGAGCGAAATCGTCGAGAATGGGTTGCTAGTGTTAATGTGTCGGGATGGGCGATAAGAAATTAACAAAGGATTTGTATGCTAAACGAAATAAGTTGGGGCATTTTCTTTCTCCTCTCAAAGGGACGTGTGATAGCAAAACGTTGGATCTGATAAGAGACACGTGGCAACGGCGTGCCAACACGATTGATACGTGGTAGCTTGACTCACAAGGGGGACAGGTGGCAGATATGTGGCAGCGATGGCGTCACATATGGGAGGATCAGAGAGCGGAGGTTAAGGCGTATTGTGCATCGAAGTGAAACCTACGATTAATAACCTCTGATTGAAGGGTTCTGGTACAGGGGCTAGACTACAGTCACATGAAGAGCTACAGGACCAAGGGCCAAATGCAAAAGGTGATTGGTGATCAACAAATTGACATGTCGTCTACGAAGGTTGCACTTCTAAATGGAAATGCCCGATAGAGAGGGCTCTAATTTCGGGGCTAGCACGACGGTCACAAAGTGTTGAAAGGAGGCAAGGGCTATTAGCATATCGCAATCAAAGATCGGCGGATGCAAGCGAAGGTTTCATTCCAAAAGTTGCAATGAAGGGCAGATGCGATATTATATTAAAGATGTTTTGATAAAATAAACTGGGTCCGGAGATAGAAGAGATCGCAAGTTTTGCTAGGACAACCATCTTATTTTTCTGATTAAAATATCTAATAAAGCTGACGCATACAGTAAGACATATCGCAATCGGAGATTGGCAGATCTAAGCAAAGCTTTCATTTGAAAAGTTGCGATGAAGGGTGAATGCGATTTTATATTAAATATGCTCTCATAAAAGTAATTAGCTTCGGAGACAGAGGAGATCGCAAGTTTTGGTATGACAATGATGCGATTTCTCTGATAAAAATGTATGTTAAAGCTTACGTCTGTCGAAGGACACGTGGATGCACATTCTGTCAATTAATGGTGAAATGCAGTGAATTTATGGTTTTCGATATTGTAAATGATTTCATTAATACTAAGGATCCCCAAATATTTCGCTCATAAAAGTATTGGATTCATGCATAATTGGTCATTTTCTCTAAGTGCAGGTGTTAGTCATTCTTGTGTTTTTTCCTCACAAGCTAGTCCCGATAAGCATAATTCACGAGAAATGTCTCGACTAGCTAAACCTATAAGGAAAATTCTCGTTCAACAACAACCAGTTGGTCCTGCTCTCGAGGTCACAGGAATCCCTGGGCTATTTTCCGACACGACATGCACTCCTAAAGTTGGGGTCTCTAGTTGGGAGGCCATGTATAAGCTTTTTTAAGATGAAGGGCCAAAAGTCACAGAAAGAATAGTTACAACAAAGGATAGGGTTCTTGTTTCAGAAATTACATACACTGATGTGGCCAATTCGTTTCTCTATCAAATTGGTGTTCACCCAAGCATCTTGCCTTATATGGATATGATCATGTGGGTCGTTGATCACATGAACATCGCAGATGGGAACTTCATGACCTAGAGACAGACGGTCATCAGCTCTTTCACTGCAAAAGACTTGTCTGCAATGTACCACCTCCCAGCATCTCAGAAGAAATATGATAAACAGTTCGTTGAGAAGTCCATGCAAGAAAATGAACACAAATCTGAGGCCATTCGAGGATGGAGAAGAGATGTTGGTAAGCATAAGGGGGAGGACAAGGGTATGTATGTTGTAGCCTCTATTAATGCACCCTATTGTTTTGTCGATGCAATGATGTGTAGATTGTTTGGTTATGAGAATACACAGAATTTTTTAGACCAATGGACACCCCTGATTGAAGCTGCCTTTGATGGTTATGTAATGGAATTGGGAACTATTATGTCCAACAACCTATGCAATGTAATGCTATAATATAGGAAAAAGCGTACGTTTGCTAAAATTGGTGTTGTCCCATTCTACATGAGTGCCTACATTATGGATTGTATTTGTTTCACTTTAGATTTTCCATCCATTGGATGGAAATGGACTATTGAAGACCCTTTTCCTATTCACATTTACCATGATATTCTATGTGAGTCAAAATACCGACCCCATTTTTACAAGATTAGCCATGGTGTCGTCCTTCCTTTTTACCAGTTTGTTTTTAATGAGAAGTGCCATCGAATCTCCGTTGCAACCAATATTGACCTGTTATCAATTGGAAGATGGTTTGGGGAGGAATCGTTTACCTATGTTCGAGTTTTTGGCAGCCTTGCACAGCCTCATGTGTTGCCCTTATATGTCCCCAATAAGCTCCTAGCCTGAGAAATAGCCTGCCAGACTGTGGGAAATTGCCTGTCTAAGGTCATGAAAGAAAGCAAAAAGACAATGAGGCATGTTTTTTCGTATCGATGCATATTCTATTCTTTATAGAATTTCAAACATGCTACTAAGGAGATGGAGGAAATCCAACTGATGAACTTTCCAACCATTCCAAATCGGCAGTATAATCCAGTAGATACTACGAAAAATATTACAAGACAGGTAAAGATCATGCAGTTTACAAACGAGCCTGATAAATTTGATGATTTTTTTCAATCAGTGTTAAATTATTCAGAGGTTGAAAGAGAAGCAATAAGACAGCTCAGCCCCGAGGAATTAGTGTAGCTTCATCAATACAAGGTTAAAAGGATTTCCCATTTGCCTAGTGAAATTTTGAACCTAAATCACCAGACCACGGAACAACACACGGGAGTGAGCACATCTCAGAGTCAAGATGCAGTTCATGTAACTAAAACATTAGCAGCTAACGAATCAAAGGTAGAGAAGGTAGCGATAGAAGAAAGTCTGGATGCGATTTGGGAATAGTTTATTAAAACGAGTGACCCTAAAAAACAACAAATTTTGTCGCAGACACAAATTACTTAGACTTCTGTCATCACTGAGAAGAGCTCGTTCACCATTGAGCCTTCTAAGGAAACTATGGACAGTGATGATCTGGAAATCATCCCAGTTTTTTGACCTCTGAAGTCATTCTCAATATTGAGGAGATTCCTCCTCTGGACATATTTTACAGTCTGAAACACAGAGCAGTAGTCAGCCAATAGAGAAAGAGGAGAAGTATTGAACAAAGGTAGGGTTTGGTCCCTGCAAATTCCTCTTTTGAATTATTGTGGAAAGATGCCAAAGTGACCCCTGCTGAAGATCTTGGGAGACTATCACAATATGCAAGAGCTTATGCTAGTGCAACAATTGACAAAACCATAGAAGTGCAACAACTCATAAGGGAGAAAGATGATAGAATAAGGCACCTTGAACAAAATTTAGAAAACGAAAAGCAAGGAATCGTCCAGCAATGACAAGCTCAATTTCCATAGTTGCAAACCAGTTTCGGTGGGCTAAAGATTCGACATGAATCCGACATGAAGAGCTAGAATGCCCACATACACAAGCTAGAGTGCAGGATTGAACAACTGAAGGCTAATCTTGAGACGACATAATTCATGAAAGAAGCAGGGGAGCTAAATAACCTGCTTGCTCATCAACAGGTTCTATTTTGCCAAAACCTGGGCATTATCGAAGAGATGTGCCAATCAGCTAATGCACTTATGAATCAACTGTCCAATCTGAGGACATATGGCAAGGAAGTTGAAGAGAAAATCTTTGATTTCATTGATTGGCAGAACAACTCTAAGGGTTGATTAGCAAATCTACCCAAGATAGAAGAATCTCAGAAAGAGATTGTCTTCCAAGAATGGGAGATAAGGCTTAAAAATGCAGAGATGGCAATCTATAGTGCCAAGGACATATCTAGCAACATGATTCAATCAATCAACAATAACCTCTTGGAGGCAAATTTAATCTCAGAGTGCCCAAAAGATACGTTGCCCGATGTTAAAATATTGACAAAATCTTGGCAAGAATCATTAAAGAAGAAGGTTGAGCAGATAAAAGCTCTATCAAAGATTGACTTGGAATACCATTAGCATTTCCTAGTCAAACAACATGGGCAATGGTTGATGCTGAGGTGCCTTCTAAATACAATCAATCAGGGACTTCCAGCTCTCAGTGATGCGTTATTCACTGCATGAATGTGCACTAGGCTTGGACGTCCACCTAAATTGAAGGCGATGACAGATATATTGGAACTTCAACAACAATTGCCAGAGCAGTCTTCGTCCAAGTCTTGATCAACTTCTTGTAACAAGATTGTACTATTAGTTTGTATTTGTATTTTAAGTGTGGTTTGTTTGGACCATCACAACATTTTATGGACTTTTCTATATTTGAGTTTCGACTTTAAACTTTAAATCCCCTTCATTGCTAGGAAGAAAGGGGCTTCTAAAATTTTTCAATAAGTATTTTGGTTTTTACTACCACAGTTGTAAACAAGTCTTAATAGAAAGAAGAACCACCGCAACTTTACTTATGAGCAGAGTGAATGTGTATGTTATGCTCTTGACCTGCAAGAAGATTCCAAAATACCAAATATGCGAAGAAATACAACCCAAAACACAGAACAAAGTGAGAAAAACAACTAGTATTTTATTATTCAGAGATGAAAGCAATGTTCACTTCCCTCTTCGAGGGGGTAGCCTCCAGCAGAGCAGAGCTCAATTACAAAATAAGACACGAAATTCCTCAATGGGGAGTCTCTATCCTTTATATAGGATTCATACATACAATACCATGGGTCAGTACCATGGTTCTCTCAATACCATCTATCTAATACCATGGCTCGTTTGCAACTAACTATGGTCCCTTTCTTAAATGCGGGTCAACCACTTACAATTATTAATACGGGCTTTATTGACTCTTTAACTAACTATAACTATGACTTGACCCTATTACATAAATAAAGGGGTGAGGATTGGACCCTAACATGCCCTCCCCCATAAAAAGCAGCCTTATCCTCAAGGCTGAAGCTGTGGAAACTGCTGAAGAATAGTGGTTGGTTCCCAGGTTGCATCTTCTGGAGAGGTGTCTTTCCACTTGATGAGGACAAGTCCTTGATTGTGTGGCCGCGCAGATGTCGTTCTCGCGTATCGAGGACCTGTTCAGGTTGGAGCCTGAGTGAACCTTCTTCATCCAAACTAGTTTGAATTTTGCAATTGTTCCCCACCACTTTCTTAAGGCATGATACATGGAGGACTGGATGGATTTTTGAAGTTGGTGGCAAGGCTAGCTTGTAGGCTACTGCTCCAATGCGTTGAAGTATTTGATAAGGTCTGTAGAATTTTGGAGCTAATTTTTTACAGCCCTTGTCTTTGAGTGATGTTTGCTTATATGGTTGCAGCCTCAAGCATACATGATCCCCTTCTTGAAATGTGCGCTCTGAATGATGTTGGTCTGCCCGTTGCTTCATGCGATTTTGAGCTTGATGGATATTATCTTTGAGACGGGTTAGCATGGTTGCACGGTTCTGTAGGAGTTGATCCACTGCTTGCACCTTAGAGCATCCAGGGATATAAGAAGTAGGTGAAGGTGGGAGTTGACCATACACTGCTTCATATGGAGTCATCTTGGTGGCTGCATGATAGTTAGTATTACACCACCATTCAGCTAGAGATAGCCATTGTACCCATTGATGTTGCTTTTCTGAAGTGAAACACCTTAGGTATGTCTCCAAACATTTGTTGACTGCTTCAGTTTGACCATCAGTTTGGGGATGATAGGAAGTACTTAGTTGGAGTTTGGGGCCTTTTAGCTTGAAAAGTTCTTGCCAAAAGTTACTGGTGAAAGTCGGGTCACGATCAAACACAATGGAAGTGGGCATGCCATGCAGTTTGAAGATCTGGTCCATGAAATCTTGAGCCACCAAAGTGGGGGTAAATGGGTGGGGTAGAGAGAAAAAATGAGCATATTTAGAAAGTACATCCACAACGACCATGATGATTGACTTGTTGCTTAACTTCGGAAGACCAGTAATGAAATCCATAGAAACATCCGTCCAGATTGAGGCAGGGATGGGCAATGGTTGTAAGGTGCCTGGTGACTTGATTGTTTCTCCTTTGTGGCGTTGACACACATCACATTCATCTACAAAAGTAAGAATGTCATTTTCATGCCAGTCCAAAAGAAAGAACAACAAGTGCGAGCATAAGTCTTCTGAAAGCCTACATGTCCTATAATGGGAGATGAGTGCAACTCTGCCAAAATGCGTGTTTTGAGGGCGGATGTTGGCAATATAACTACTGTATCCTTGTAGCGAAGAATCTCATCCTTCCAAGAGTAGCCAACTGAGGAATTAGGATCTGCTCTCAAGTTATTAATGAGTTGGAAGAGAGAGGGATGTGAAAACCATTCCTTGTGAGCTTCTTCAATCTAATCTGGTATGGGAAGAGAGATTGATAACAGGGTGCTTTCATCCTCAAATTGGAGTGATAAAGCATTCGCTACTACTTTGTCATGCCCTTTCTTGTAAATTACCTCATAATCATATCCCATCATTTTGGGCAACCATTTATTTTGTTGGGGTGAGGATAGACATTGCTCCAAAAAATATTTGAGGCTTTGATGGTTTGTGCGGATTTGGAAACGCCGTCCCAATAAGTATGGTCGCCAGGTATCTACTACATGTAATATGGCCATCATCTCCTTCTCATAGGTAGATTGTCCCAGATGTTTCCCACTCAGTTGTTGGTTGGTGAAAGCCAAGGGTCAACCTTCCTGCATTAAGACAACACCAATACCAGTACTTGAAGCATCACATTCAATAGTGCCAATACGGGAGTGGAACGCATGGCTTGTTTAAGAGCCATAAACATCTGTTGTGCTGCATCAGTCCAGAGGAATGATTTTTTTCTTGAGAAGGTTAGTGAAGGGTCTAGCAATGCGACCATAATTGCAGACAAATTTGCAATAGTAGTTGGTGAGACCCAAGAATCCCCTCAAACTCTTCAAGGTTTTTGGTTGGGGCCAATCTTGCATTGCCTGTATCTTTTTGGGATCCACTCGGACACCTTCACGCCCCATAATGTGGTCCAAATACTCGACTTCTTCCATGCTAAATGAGCGCTTGGACAATTTGACAAATAATTTATGATTCCCGAGCAGTTGCAAGAGCGGGTCTACATGTTGAAGATGTTTTTCCTAGGTGAGGCTGTAGATGAGAATGTCATCAAAGAAAACGAGGACAAATTTTTGGAGATATGGTTTCAGCAGGTGATTCATGAGGCTTTGAAAAGTGGATGGGGCATTATAGAGACCAAATGGCATGACCAAGAATCCATAATGGCCTTCATGAGTTCGGAAAGCAGTTTTGGGAATGTCTACTTCTTTCATACGTATTTGGTGATAGCCTGAGCGAAGATCTAGCTTAGTAAAGAATTGAGCACCATGTAGTTCATCCAGCAAATCATCAACAACCAGGATAGGCAATTTGTCTTTGGTCGTGAACTTGTTGAGGGCCCTAAATTTTGGACACATGCGTCATTCCCCATCTTTCTTGAGCACCATGACTATTAGTGATGAATAGGGACTGATGCTAGGATGAATGACACCAGCTTCAAGGAGTTCCTTGATGATTTTTTCAATTCCGTTCTTTTCGGCGAAAGGATATCGATATGGCCACACATTTGGCAGTTATTCCCCTGGGACCAAAGTGATGTTATGATCATGTTCCCCTCTAAAGGGTGGAAGCTCTTTAGGTTTGTCAAATACCTGCTAGTGTTGATTCAAGACCTGTTGCATGGCAGGATGAATATGAAGAGTAGTGGGCTCGATGGCCTGGATGGCATTAAACTGGGCGATAACTCCATGATGGCCCTTTTTCAACAACTTTTCCATGTGATGTGAGCTGATGATAGAAGGAGCACCTGCCTGGAGTCCACGGAGTGTATGCATGTGGTCATTCTGCTTAAAGCTCATATATAACTCCTAGAAATCCATGGTTATTGGACCTAGTGTGCGAAGCCATTCAGCCCCCAAGACAATGTCACAACCACCCATGTTAATCGCAAACATGTGGGTCTTGAGGTGGTAGTCTCCCATCTGAAGTTTGATATTTTCGTAGCGGCCTTCACATTTCATTGTCCCCCCATCAGCAATCTGGACTTGGAAATTAGAGACTGCCCTGACAAAACAATGAACAGCTTCAGCGACTCGCTGATGGATAAAGTTATGAGTGCTACCACTATCAACCAATACTACTACAGGGCGATGTTCAATAAAGCCTCTAATTTTGAGAGTTTGGGGCGCATAAATGCTCCCCAAAGCATGTAGCGAGATAACTGGTTCCTCTGGTGTAGTTAGGAGTTCATTGTCTTGTTGGGTTTTCTCAACTTCATCCTCTAGTCCCTTAAGTGGTGGGTTTCCTCAGATGAGCTGTGATCAGTAACATCGATTTGACAGAATTTGAGTTCCTTGCATTTATGCCTGGGGGAGTATTTGTCATCACAGTAGTAGCACAATCCTTGTTTTCTTCTTTCAACCATTTCTACTGGAGACACCTTTTGAACCTTAAGTGTTTGGGTAGGGCCCTGAGCCTGGGTGGGGCGTCCCTTGGCTATGAAATTTTGATGAGGAGACTAGGCAGCTAAAGCACATTCCACTTCGATAGCCTTGTTGCAAGTGTCTATCCATGTAGGTGGGTGGTGCATTCAGACATGTGCTTGGATGGCTTCTTTGAGACCACTTATAGAACCTTCCAAGTATAATTCATCTCCCATACCTTCTGTGCGGATGGCCAATGTCTCAGATGCTGCAATGTATTCTTTTATTGTGCCTGTCTGTTGGAGCTTGGTAAGATGACCCAAAAAATTAGAGTCTCCATCAAAGCAGTCACAAAGAGATTTTGAGAACACCTGCCAAGTTATTTTCCCGAGATAGCATTTCTGATGCCATTGCCACCATATCCATCTCTTTTGGTCCAAATAAAGGGCACCCACACGTATTTTAGTTGGATCATCCCAGATATCATTTAGAAGGAAATATTGTTCCATTTGTGCTACCCATACTATCGGATTAGAGCCATCAAATTTATACATGTCCAACTTGGGTGGCCGAGGGTGGGAATGTTGGTGATTTCCATGTAAGTGAATATGATGGTTGGATTCTCCTTCAAGGTCTTCATTAAGACCATGTGCCTCCGGATGCCACCCCGATGTGCTCACTTTGAAATTTTCCATGAATTTCTGCATCTGGTCCGTTATGTTCCGGAAAGAAACCAACTATTTTTCAAGGCTCTCAATCTTCTCATTGGCCATGGCTTGACCTCTGGTTTCTACCATACACACATCTTGGTCACTTGTCGTCACTTTGAAAAAATTTGGGATCGCTCGAAAAACTGAAGCCGACAAGTGAATGGTACCACTGCAATCAGCTCGTCGTCCTGATTCTTATGGGCTAAGTCTTTTATAAGCATCCCGAGAAGGCCAAAGGAGTTTTACCCCCCGCTTATCAATACTGCAGTGGTCAATTTCCAGAAAACTTGATCCTGTCCAATGTCCTGTGAGAATCACCCCAGGGTATAGGAGCCACAAGCCTCATTGCACAAATGGTCATATTTGCCTGTGAAACCCCCAACTAATGAATGTGACTTGGACTGCGGCGGCAACAGAACCCCAACTACTAGATCTGAATGGTATTGTGGCAATAGAACCTCAACTGGTGGACCTTATTGTTGTTGCGGCAACAGAACCCCAATTGTTAGATCTGATCTGGCAAATAAGATAATGGGCGATCTTCAGAGAGTCGAGGGAACTATGGTATCAAAGGAGTGACAGGTGCTACAGATTGCAATTTACATAAGGGTCCAACAATAGTACTCGACCCAATCTTTCAGGGCACTAACTAAGGAGGATCAACCGTACCCTTAGCCGTACTATTTGACTACCCTATCGTATGTGCGAGTAATCTCCCCAAGTGTTGTTCTCGGTGTACTGTAGCAGCAAGACGGCCGACGGTTTATCTAAGGTGAGGTTTTAGGTGAGCCTAGGGGGCTTCTAATATACCTAGAGGGTACGTGGAAGGCAGTCCATGCGCGGTTTTGTCTAATGCGCTACTACTTGAAGGGGTACCCACAGGGGTTACAAGGGAGTCCAATAAGCATGACCACCTCTTGTATTTCCTGCGTGCTTGCCTCCCCAAATTCGCAGGTTTATGCGCTCAACAACAGATCCCGTGGTTTAAAGACGCCGGAACACGTCTCTAGCCTAAAAAAAATCTGCCAAAAATGGAGATACCATTGGCCCTAGAGAGCGCTTTGATACCACTTGCTATGCTCTTAACCTGTGAAAAGATTCCAAAATACCAAATATGCGAAGAAATACAACCCAGAACACAGAACAAAATGAGAAAAACAACAAGTATTTTATTATTCAGAGATGAAAGCAATGTTCACTTGCCTCTTCGAGGGGGCAACCTCTAGCAGAGAAGAGCTCAATTACAAAATAAGACACGACATTCCTCAATGGGGAGTCTCTATCCTTTATATAGGATTCATACATACAATACCATGGGTCAGTACCATGGTTCTCTCAATACCATCTATCTAATACCATGGCCCGTTTGCAACTAACTGTGGTCCCTTTCTTAAATGCGGGTCAACCACTTACAATTATTAATACGGGCTTTATTGACTCTTTAACTAACTATAACTATGACTCGACCCTATTGCATAAATAAAGGGTTGAGGGTTGGACCCTAACAGTGTATCAGGTACTATTATCTTTACGTTGATGCTATTTTTTTAGGCTGAAGTATTGTTTTAATTCAAGTTTGTCATATATGTTATTCTATGCGATTAGATTAGTATCACCATTGATGTGTTTAAATCGAAATGTGTTAAGTATACAGGCAAATAATGATATCATATATGTGCAGTTGATGATTCGGTATTTTTGTTATACGATAGCACTTGAAACCCTCCGATGTTTGATTTGTGATAGAGCACTTCCTCCAAGATCCATATCTCGTCGATATTCTTGAAGGCGTGTTTTGTGATATGCGATAATCTCTGACCTCGAATTTGCTCCAATATTTGATATGCAGACCTGATATGGTGTATTAATTCACTTAACGACCCGGTATAATTACAAAATTGGATTTAATCTAAGATCGCATCCATTTATCAGAACTTTCGTTATGTGCCATCATCTAAAATGGTCGATAAGATCGATGCAATATTGATATTAAAACGAATTTAATTGTAATTTGACATCCACCCTATCGGAGCTTTATTATAGCTCAAGTTTGCAAATTGTGGAATGTTGTGATTATCTTCGATATCAAAACCTCTGATGTTATGGACCCAACACAGTTATTAAAATGAGTTAATTATGTTATCGCATCCGTTCCAAATAGGAGGTACCCATGTCGCAAATGTTTTCTGATGTGTCATTTTGAATGTTTCGATGAGTAAACCTTTGATTCCATTACTGGTTCTGGATTGAAGGACTGCATTATGTTGATTATGTTTTCATATGTGGTACATCACTGTATATATATGCATGTGTGTAAAAGTTGAAGGCAAAGATGTGTGTAATGATTGCAAAGGTAAACATAGAATGTTTTATGCTTGAGAGGTATAACAAATCGCATGTTATAACAAACCACATGATAACAAAGATTAGGCAGCATAAGAAACCACATGCTATAACAAACCGCATGACAGCAAAGAGTAATAACTTATAAAGGAAGAGGCATAACTCACTACATGTCATGGTCGCCCCACGAGAGGTTTGATCAAACTTGAAAGATAGTGGGTTCTAAGACCCTTTATTAATATGAAGATTACATGGCAGACCTGCTAGATAGTAGGGTCTTTATTCGCTTGCATGCCTTTTGTTTTCCAATTTACAAGTCGTTGTGTTGCATGGGAAGCATTGGATTAATGTCAAGGGGAGTTTCCCTTTGGGATTAGACGAGGCGCCATCTTTGCCTAAATGGCCTGCAACCTAGCCTTCTCAACAGGTTGGATACCTATTATTGGCGTCTTAGGATGGTTGTCGAGCCACCAGAAGGTTTCGTCAAGTGCCATGGAGCTGCTTACAAGCTCGGCATAGGGTCTGGCACCGTTGGCGTGTCACAAGAGAGGTAGGAAGCTCTCAGGAGTCCATACCAAATTATGGTAGATAAGCGAGGCAGGAGTGCTTATGCCGCCTTCGGTAGGATTCCTTCCCAGTGGGAAGGGAAGACTAGCTGGCCATGAATCCATTGGAGAACATATCACCCAAGCTCAGGAGGGATAACGTTGTAGATCATGCTAAGTAACCAAAGGTATCATCATCAAACTGTGAAGCACGTCTGGGAGTGTACGAGATTCCTGAGATAGAGACATAGTCGACAAGATTAGGTCGAGAAAGCCTTTGCAATAACAGAGCTTATAACTGGGGATGTTCTAGAGCTCTTCGGCTAAGACACTATGCGATGCAGAGGCGAGGTCCCTTGGCCGAGTCATGACAAGAATTAGAGAGAAGGCTTTGTTGCGGTGCATAGGAGTGAGGCTATGAACTTAAAGGAAATTTTGGGATAACCTTATACTTTTGATGGTCAAAACCCTAGTCAAGGGAGGCTTCTGATTGGTGGAACTAGATTTCCCCTCCCATGATTGGTCAGAATGGCATGGTAGGAAACCCATAGAGTGGTTGTAGTCTATTGGTGGGAGGAACCTTTTGATAATAGAGTTATATCAGAGGTATGACATTGGAGGAATTATTTTAGAAATCTCCGATAGTAAAACTCTAATACATATAACATTGGTTCTTTATAATAATAAGCAAATATCTAAACTTCGAAACACATAAGTGATGACACTTTTAAAAGTTTTCGGCGTATTATAATAAGCATTATCAGAGGAGGCCACATGGCATATTAGACTCCGCTTTAGCAAATTGGAGATTCCCTATCGACGTTTTTTGTTATGTGACACGATTCAAAATCCCCGCTCTCCAATATGCAATAAAGGGTTGGATTTCGATATTGCTATATGTTAATCTCGCAGGTTGTCCGATATCGGAGGTCAGAGGCAATCGCATATCGGAACAGATGCCTTTAAAGATGAAAAGAGATTTGCGAGTAAGTGAGAGCAATTTTTTTTTTTTCATTGTCAAACGTTTTGAAAGTATTTTATTTGAATTAGAGTTTTAAAACCATGTTCAAATCAATCACTGAAATGCCCTTGTACAATTGGTCCATTTTTTTTTCCTATTTTAAAATTGAATCAAAAGTATGCTTATTAAAATGAAATCGAAAGGGGTTAGTTCAATATAAAAGGGCTAAAGCCACACGACAATACAAGTGTTGGACTCGGGGGTTATTTGTTTCATTTATTCTAATTAATGAATAGTAAAAATAAGTTGTAAAAAAGATATTAAGTCAAATTGAAAAATAAAACAGAAGGACAGGATAAGAAAAATTGGAAGAACAAATGATCCAAAAGGCAGTTACAAATACATAGGGGTCCCTCTTACCAATATGATAACAATAAAGTCAAGTTGGGAGTGTTGTCTTTTTTACCACAACAATTTGGAAAGTTTGTTCATTTTGAGTCCTTTTGTTGTTTGGAAAAAACGTTGCGAACTTCTGTGGTAAGTCACTCCTTGGAGAGCTGAAAAGAGATTTGGCAATGAGTAAGAACATATATTTTAGTTTCTATTTCACTGTCAATTGTTTTTTAAAGTATTTGATTTGAAGCAGAGTTGTAAAAGTATGCTCATATTAATCAACGAAATGCGAACTTGTAAAGTTTGTCTCTTTTTTCTTCTTCTTTTTTAAGATGAATGCGCACAATATGTTATTTTGTAGAAAGGGGAAAATGTATGGAATTTTAACTACGTTTCGTAGCAACTACCTGTAAAAAAAAAAGCAACTATTGTGAAATTGAATGCAAAGTATGCTTACTGAAAGCAAATCAAAAGGGGCTAGACACAGCGATCAGACTCGAGGTGGTTGTAAAGACTTTGATGCTAGTACCAATTCCTCTTGCTGCTTACACTTGATGTAAGCATTGCCTTGCATGCGAGAGTAGTGGTTGAAGGAAAATTGTGGAGAGATATGAATATTAGCTAACGTTCGAACTCTGGAGATAACAGTGAAATTTAGCCTTGTTGGTTTATGTTGCTAATGTCCATTGTTGCCTTTCGTAATGTCATTATTTGTTATTTATGTATTGTCGAACCCCATGCCATTCGAAGGAGAATTTGCCTGTGAGACCCTCGCGTTATTGGAGTAAGTGGTACATAAGATGGGTTGAAGGCATCCCATGGCGGACCCTTGTATTGGAAGAAGTCAATAACAACAAACAATGGTAATTGAGGGGGTTTTGATCCAACTACATAGAAAATGGAAATTACTTTTCCAAGTGCTCTATTTACAAGACTTACTTCAACCCACAAGTTACATGTCAAGAAAACTTGTTGTTCATTGCAAATAAGAACTTTTGCATCCAATTGTTCAGCCTCTTCGTGTGCACCAGTAGGATGGTGGTTCCTTTTCTTTACGTAGCAGCGTGCAATTGACATATTCAATTTTTTGAGCATTTGTTTGTTATGCAATTCGAAAGCTAGGTTGGTTGGATATAAGTGGTTGCATTGTCAAATTCCTACTACTCATCCTTTGACAAAAAGGAATTTGTCCTTGACATGAGAAGGTTCCAGTCTTCGACTGTTGGTGTTTCATTTTTGAGATTTGTGAGCAATTGTCGGATTTCAATTTGAAGAGGGTTCGTCCCTTGTAGACGAAAGATGGTAGAGAGTGTGACGACCGTGTCAAAGTTGCGCCATAGGGCATTGTCGCATCATGTGCTGACATACATGGGGATATCCTTTGCATAGGTAGTTGCCCAAGATCTCCAACAATTATGATAGATCAATTGTCAAAAGGCACATTATGAAGAAAATACCTCCCTTAAGCGATCGTCTATCTGTGAAAGAAGTTTAGGGCCAATAAAGTTCATTTCATCGATTAAAATGTATTTGACGTAATGAAGTTTTTCTTGGAGATGCAGAAGTGGTTGGCCCTCAAGAGGAAGCATTGACACTAAACGAATGTGAAGGGCAGAATGAATTGTAAGTGCCTTTATGTTAAACATTGCAACACATGTTGGAGTGAGTAGGAGCAATGGACTTGAATTGGGAAGAGATTAAACAAAAAATGTATATTTTAGGCAATCAATTAAATGAGACTTCCCCGTGCCAGTGGTGCCTTGGATGAGCATTCTAAGTGGAGGAATGGAGGAAGTGGTCCTAAAGTGGGTGAGGACAATGGTGAAAGCAACTTGCTAGATGGGCGATAGTGAGGTGAGTGAGTGGGGACCTGAAGACGGGGTAGAATGGTTTTGGGTGGATGAGCGATTAAAGTCTATGAAATGTATGGTTGCCTCTTGGAAAGGGAGAGGGATCGTAGTATGGGCCCAATTGTGGTTACAATCAAAGTCGTGATGTCCAAGCATGTTAATGTCATATATTTCCATGTTGTTTCTAGGGTGTAGCTAAGAAAGGAATTGCCATTCATCGATGTCTACAAATTCAGGGGGGTTTGACATATCATTAGTGGAGATGTCACCAGAGCAATGGGAAAGGGGGGTTTCGGGGGCTTGATGAACATGCCATGGAACATATGCATATATTTTTCATTCCCAATGCGAAATGATTGCTTCATCAGTGGATCTTGTGTCTGATGGGAGTGTGCGGAAAGGGAAGTATAGAAGTAGTTCACTCTAGCAGAAAGAAGCATAGGATGCATCAACAGGATAAGGGATCGAGGAATAGGAAGGGAGGACATGAACAATCTTGCAAGGATTTATTTGTTTCCATTGGTTATGTTTTCGGCGAGCAGAAAAGGACCAGGAACGTGCAACTTAAAGAAGAGTTAGTGTTTCAAGCAAAGCAGGGTTATTCGTGTATGCTACAATGAATGATGGTGTTGGGAAGGGGGAACCTAGACCATGAGAAACACGTCGAAAAATAGTTTGAGTAACATTAAGGGAAACAAATGAGTGGCTACAAAGTGAAAGGGGCAATTTTTGTAGCATGTGGCATGTTTCCTGTGCATCGATGTCCCTATCGGCAATTGTTTTTGTTAAAAATTTTGAGATGACACTAACAACAGGTGTTTCAGGGTGGACATCCTTGTAGACATGTGACAACATTTGCCGATAACTTTTTGATTTTGTTTCTGGTTTCGATGCATATTTCACGATGTAGCGCAAAACAGCATGTCGAGACAAAACCGACTGGAAATCGATGTTTGCTCTCCAGATGTATAGCATGTCAGAGTTGTGTACATTTAACCTATCATCATTATGAGCGGGGACATATTTCTTTCATCCACTGTCATCAATGATCAAAGAGGAGGTGGGATTCAAATCCCATGGAACTCCATAGCGGCAAACAAGAGTAGGACCTTTTTTGTGAAGACATGAAGAGGGGTGGCATTTTGTATGTCATTGAACGCAATTAAGAAGATTCTCGTAGTCTTGAAGGTGAGAGGATGCAAATATCAATGGAGATGGGAGGATGCATTGGTCATTCTTTGTAGAGATGTGTACATAGGGTCCACGTTGTCCAGGAGCGCGAGGATTCCAAGCATAAATGTGTTCATCAAAAAAACACCTGGCTCTTTCGATCGCGACTTGGTCATCCTAATCGAGGTTGTCCATATTAGGTGCGTTTTCGAGCTAAAGGAAACCATGTATGTGTGTGGAGCACCTGTGTTGCCACTCGTACTTGCAAAGATGAAAAGAGAAATTTTGTGAGGCCCCTACACATCCAAACAAAGAAACAAAAAGGAGAAGAATGGTCAGGGAAATACCTGCACCATAAGTCCTTTGCATGTAAACCTTTTTGCAAGACCTCTTCGAGAAAGATTGTGAATCGACAATGAATGTCCTGCACTGCAAGATGTGGATTGTTGATTATACTCTTGAATTTCCATCGAGATAGATCGGATGAATCCTGGGGGGGGTGGTAGGCATGATCATGTGCATGTCATGCCATTTGGCGTCAGTTGCACTTAAAGTGAAGAAGAAAGTAGGACTACCTATTTGTATGATCATGTTAGTGAGTTCACCTATGTGTTTATTCTAGAACAAGCGTGTCCCTTTAAGGCCCGATGAAGCGCATAATCTAGTTAGGCAGCATGGAATCAGGCATGTCATGGAGGCATGCATGAAGGTCTGCAATGGTCATTGGAAAGCCCTCTTCAAGGTTTTTCTTCACGAAAACGACAACAATTACTTGAATACGATGCCGCAACATAAGATTGTACAAGTAATACCAGAATCTTGGATGTTGGGCAAAACAGTTATCATAGTAGCATATGAGGTGAACAACATATTCTTGCATTTCAACTTTTCTAAGATGTGGTTGACCAATCATAGCAGCTCATGTGGGGAAGAGTGTGGGGAATGCCATAGCAAGGAGGCCTTCTGTGGTATATTCATTGATAGCAAAGGGGGAAACAGAGGGCCAGGAAAGTGAAGTAGTGGAATTAGGATGGGGAGACTGTAGGTAGTTGCATATTTCTTCAAGCTCAATATGGGAATTAGGGAGTGCTGATACAAAAGAGGATGGTTGGAGGTTTGTTGGAGTGGGGTGTGCAGGAATGTTATCATTGAAAGTAGGGAAGTCAAGTTGTGGTTCAGGAGAGGAGGGGGAGATGCGACAGACAACAAAAAACATATCGGTAGGATGAGTCGACGAGGGAGATATGCAGCTTGGTCCAGTTGGACATCCTTGTAGTAGGGATCATGGGCTAGTTTGTATTATAAAGCCACAAGAACACGTGTCCCACTAACAATGAAATCATATGTTTTGTGGTCACAAGCATACCTAGTAACAACGATGATGTCCAATTCAAAAACCAAGTGCGGTAAAATGTTGGCAATGGCAGTGATGTCTTGTGGGAAATAAATAGTATGGCCAATGTATTTGTACTGTCCACCTCGTGCGTGGGTGACTTGCAAGATTGGGCTGACACGTGATATGAGCATTTCTTCAATTTGTGTTAGAGCAGCAAGGACAAACGGTTGGTCACGAGGGTCCATGTTGTTCGCAAGGGAGAAGTGGTGGGTGGATTTTGTAATTGCACACCGGGAGCAACAGAAGTTACCATGTAAGCATTTTGTTTTCATATTTGGGTATGATTCTTTGCATACAGAGCATATATGCAAGGGAGAGAGGTCATCTATCCTTTCATCGAATTGTTGGTGTGCATGGTTAAGGCCAGGGTTGAAAGGAGGGTGAAGGAGGATGAGTCGATGGTTGGGTGTGTGATGTACATAAACAAGAAGTGGCAGTGAATGGAGGAAGTTGAAGGGTAGGTACAGTAGGAACGGGGAATGTTGAAGGGGATGGGTTTGCAAGTGAAGCTTCGGGATGTTGGGGAACATAAACATTAGATGGGGGTATAGTTGGAAAGGTTTGGGTGTTTCAACCAACTCTATATTTGAGGTGTCTTTGTTTGTTGGACTCGTCTTTATTCTGTGCATAAGGGATTCTCTTCCGAGCATTTCTTGAGGGGTTTGCAGAAGACGTTGGCATGTCCATCCTAATACAAACATGGGGAGACAAGTCCAAGTGATTATAGGAGACCAAAAAGAGTTGTCTTAAGCGGAAAGATAGAGTACATAGGCCCGAAAAGCAAGAACTTCATTAGTGGGTATATTTTTTAAGTAGTGCCTTCTAGCTTATAAAGTAGATGTGTCTTTTGACAACGTAGTTGAAGTTTAGTGGCTGAAGAGGCCTTTTTTATAATAGAGTTTATGTTTCTTTGATATTATGTACTAATGGCGTGTGATTCAAATTTTGTTGTTCGAACTTTGTCAAATCTATATTTGCAGCGTAGAAAAAGATTAGAATCAAACTTATTTCACGGAAGTATTATGGATAACTATCTATCATTCATTTACCAAGTAAATTTAAGGCAACCAATTGACAGCCCTTTGTAAGAATCCAGTGTTTGTATTTAGGTGCACAAAGAACAATATAAAAGGATGTAAATATTCTATTTTTTTTAGAGACAAGAAGAAGAAAAAACATATATACTATATGTAAAAGTAAAAGATGGAGAAATATGCAGAGGTGGAAGTTGCAACATGTATCATAAGTGTATATACATAAAGAAGAGAATTACAATGATGAAGTGAACAAAAAGAAGGGGGGCGAGAAGGGACGAAACAATAATGAATGGAAAATCATATAGAAGTTATTGTTTACACTTCACGGTGGCATGGGGAAAATAAATCGACTTTCAAAGACGCCGAACAATTAGAGTAGTAGACATTTTTTTCGATTTCCTGGAGGAGAACGGAACATGCAAAACTTATTGTGATTTCCTTTGAATTTATTAGTACAAACTTCAAATGGGCCACACCATTGAAGATATATATTTTCACACACAGTGTGAAGAATAAAGGATGGCATGAAACCCTTGCACGAAGCTCATGGATAGCATCAGGATCACTAGAGAGTGTGAACAAGTCTTTTGCTTGGACACCCATGAATTTAGTTGCAGCATTATCAAATGCGATGACAGCTTCCAATATGCCTGTGTGGTCATGCATTTCAAATTTAAGCACATACCAATAGTCACATTATGAGAAGGCCCCACCACATGTTGTGCAGTGCCACATTCCATTTGAGCGGTTGACAACTTTTTTCATGCATTGCATGCCATCAAATGAGAGAGGGCATGCAAGGAAGTAGAAATATTACATGTCAACATAGGTGATGGTTCCACGAACAAAGAACCACGTTGGTTTTCCATTGGGATGCGAATCTATGAGGTCAACAATTGTACATTGTGGGTAGCCCCGCTTGGAAATTCCTAAGAATTTTCTACTTAACGATGGTGAAGAGGCCAAGCGGTCTCTTTGATGAAACCATGATTAGAGTTGTTCAGTCTTTGGAATGGCGGGATGTAGAACGAAGCTAGTGGTCAAGATAGTCCCAACTGTTCTTCCATTAAATGCGTGTTGAAAATGGCAACAAGAAATGCTAAAAATAGAAGTGCTAAAAATAGCACTGCTATAAACAGCAGTTCGGGTAGTAGTGTTGGACATAGCAACAAGGAATGAAAAATGGAAGTGCTAAAAATAGCATTTCAGGATGGATTCCAATTTTAGTTAGTCCTTGAACTAAAATTGAGAAGTAAAATTCGAATCTGATCTTGGCAGTTGTTTGTAAAATAATTAATTAATTCATCTTGAGTTAATTAGTTGTAGAAAATCAAACATGAAGTCTATGTGAAGACATGCAACAATTTCTCCATTGATTGAGGAATTTATCCATCATTTAAAGAGATAAGGATGAGTTGTAATTTGAATTGTATTTAGTTAGCTCAGTTAACTAAGTTAAGTCTAGTTAGATTAGTTCAAATAGTTTGTTGAACTAATTGTGAGTTCAGTTAGTTAATGCTTGCATGCATGTAATTGTTGCTCTCCAGATAATTGAATATTCTCTCATAAATAACTCATGCATGCCAGTTCAGTCAGAGACCCAGTTGAGATCAGAGGATGGGACAATGTACTCTCATTTGGAGGATTTTTCCTATACAGAAAACTCATCCATGCAGAAGGAATTATCTCCTTCAAGTTTGTGTAGTTATTTCTGAGCCAAGTGAGCAGTGTGAGGTGGGAATTCACACAAGTGGAAGCACTGGAGCCCAAGAAAAACTACGCAAGGAAATAGGAAGCTTGGAGGGCAGAGGAGAAGGTTGTGAGAGCCTTTGATTGTCCATGAGCAGTATTGTTTGATTGCAGAGAGCAGGATAGCTTGTGAGCTAATTCTTTTTGTAATCTGAGCATATTTTCCACTTGTATGATAATACAGAGGTTGGGGTTTTAGGCTGAGGCTTTCCCCAGGTTATTCTTATGTGTTCATGTGTGATTGCTTTCTCATTCTCAGTTATATGTGTTCTGTTTGATCTTGCTCATATTCGATTAAGCTTCCGCAAGTTTGTTGTAGAAGTAGATCTTGTATTTTGCTTTAGTATATTGCATAATTTGTTGATCTACAGTGGGAATTTCTACATGGTATTGTAGCAAAGGTGATCAAAGGCGAAGAACAGTATATAAGAAGGGAGAAGTTCAAAGTTTGAGGTTCCTGAATATAGAAATCGAGTTCTTATCACATCTCAATTTCACCAATGGCGTTCAATAGTTTAAGACTCGAGTATGCCCTTGGTGGCAGCTCGAATTATATAGCCTAGAAGGATTGCATGGAAGTACTATTAGAGGATATCGGTCTAAAGGACTCCATTGATGAAGAAGTCCCCAAGCCCGCAACATCTGATGCTACAGAATTGGTGGAATGGAAGAAATGTGTGGCTAGAGCAAGGAGAATCCTCCTGGAGGGAGTTAGAGATCACATAGTCTCGAGCCTCCATGGGAAGGAGACACCGTTTTCGATGTGGAAAACATTGAAAGATCTATATCAGAATAACAGCGATCAGAGGAAGCTGGCGCTAAAAGACAAGCTTCAGAAAATCAAGTGTGAAAAGGGCGACACAATCTCTACATATATGAACAAGCTCACCACCTGCAGGGATGAGCTTGGAAGTGTAGGGATCGCGATAGCCGATGATGACATGGTGAATCTTGCTCTCCTCGGTCTTCCAAAGAGCTGGCATAGCTACCAAGACTCGGTAAATGGAAGAGAGAAACTGCCAGATTGGGAACGACTTTGGTCGGATCTGATGTAGGAGGAGATAAGGAGAAACACCAGAGATGGTTCTTCATCCAAATTATGCCTTAGCAAGTAAGGCGAAGAAGGGGAAGGAGAAGGATTCTCATCCCAAATCGAGTTCTTCCTATGGTGGGAAGAAGTTTGACAAATCGAAAGTGTGATGCTTTCATTGTCATGAGGTGGGCCATTTTGCTACAAATTGTTCACTGAAGAAATCCAAGAAGGGGTCCTTGGAAGGATCAGAAGGTGAGGCACTGGCCTCACAGTTCGAGTTGGATTTCACACTCTTCGCATGCATGGTTTCATCCATGGTGGGATGTGGTTGGTTTCTTGACAGTGGAGCTTCTTTCCACATGACCAGCGATAAGAGTTTGTTCAGTACCTTGGAGGAGAAAGATCTCCAGATACTCATAGCGATGGGTAATGATGAAAAGTATAGTGTCTCAGGTGTAGGAACGTTTGTTTTTTAGAGGGAGCATGGAGCTCGCATTACCTTGACTGATGTTAAGTATTGTTAGAATATTATATATTACGGAGCAATGGAACACATAAAATATTGCAGAAATATAAACACAGGAAATGCACAAAACAAGAGAGACACAGATATACGTGGTTCACCCAGTTTGGGCTACGTCCACCCCCAACAGCCAGTCCTTCCTTTCTATTATCCAGCAAAATGAAGAGACACAACCTACAGCAAATCCGCTGTAATATCCTCTGTTTTCTCTCACAGTCTCACCTCTTTGTTTCTTGCTCACAGAATACACATCTATCACACAACCTCAAATACAATGCCCTCATACAAAGAGAGGGGTTGCCTTCTAGGGCAAAAAACCCTAAACTAAACATAAGTTCTACCGTCAGATCATCCGCCTAATGAACGACCCAGATTGACTAGAAATTACTATACTTTTACAAGGCAATTTTACATTTATTTTTGGCTTCGGTGGCGCTGCCCCCGAGCCCCCGCCGGGGGACCACTGGCCCCCAGACCCCCCAGCTGGGGGGGATGGGCCCCCCCGGACCCACCGGGGGGGACAAGTCCCCCCCCGGCATGGAGGGGTGTACAAAACTTCCTGGGGTATACATCCGGCTGAAACAAAGACCTCTGAACAATCATGCTCCACACACAACAAGTATGTACCAAGACTGAGGAAAAATTTGGTGTCGATCGCAATGCTGGAAGACAAAGGCTATAGTGTAGTCTTCAGTAAGGGAAAGGTTTTCCTTCGACACATCACCACTAGACAGGTGAAGCAGATCGGTTCACGAGTCAAGAGCATGTATGCTCTTGAGGTTCAAGATGCATGCAAACCTTAAGGAGCAAGGCAACTGATAAAGACTTGGCAGTTGAGAGGGAGAGTACATTACCTCTCAACATGCAGTGCCAGAAGAAGTCTCAGACAATTGTGGAGGAGCCACAATTGGTGAAGCAGCTTCAAAGGTTGTGGAGCAGCCACAACTAGAGAAGCCGAGAGGAGATCAAGTGGAGGCATCCACTCATGCTGAGACCTTTAGTAAGGGGAAATTTTGAGCCAAGTGGGCAGAGGGATCACATGCATCTATACCTCCATGTGGGAGGTGGGGCGATGTGGAGTGATAGTCCCAAGAAGGCTGGAATAGGGGCAAGATCATTGAGGTATCCAACCTCTTTGATTAGACCATGTTACGGGAGCCCCGAAGAGGAGTAGCAGGACTGGCTGAGTGGGTAGAGACAGATGCGGATGGAGCGACAGAGAGAGCTACAGTGCAGGAATCCCAAGACAGTACAGAGCTAGCAGGCTGTAACAATGCGAGAGGCACATGACTGTTGCACCAGTGCAGGATGGCACAGAGAGGTGTGCAATGGTGCGAGATGCATGGAGTGTTGCAGCAGCTCAGAGGTCAAAGAGGGAGCACTTGTCAGCGATAGATGGAGCTTCAGCATCAGAGGATGTTTCTAGCCTAACAGGGAGGTCAGTTGGGAGATTTTTTTTGTTTCTAGAGTTGCTGGAGTAACAACACTTGGGAGAAGTGTTGCATGCAAAACATTCCAAAGGTTCAGGATCGGGTTCGAGTTGAATGCCTTTCTTGTTGAGAGGGAGTGTTGAAAATGGCAACAAGAAATGCTAAAAATAGAAGTGCTAAAAATAACACTGCTATAAATAGTAGTTCGGGTACTAGTGTTGGACATAGCAACAAGGAATGAAAAATGGAAGTGCTAAAAATAACATTGCTATAAATAGCATTTCGGGATGGATTCCAATTTTAGTTAATCCTTGAACTAAAATTGAGAAGTAAAATTCGAATCTAATCTTAGCAGTTGTTTGTAAAATAATTAATTGATTCATCTTGAGTTAATTAGTTGTAGAAAATCAAACATGAAGTCTATGTGAAGACACGCAACAGTTTCTCCATTGATTGAGGAATTTATCCATCAGTTAAAGAGATAAGGATGAGTCGTAATTTGAGTTGTAATTAGTTAGCTCAGTTAACTGAGTTAAGTCCAGTTAGATTAGTTCAAATAGTTTGTTGAACTAACTGTGAGTTTAGTTAGTTAATGTTTACATGCATGTAACTGCTGCTCTCCAGATAACTGAATATTCTCTCATAAATAACTCATGTATGTCAGTTCAGTCAGAGACCCAGTTGAGATCAGAGGATGGGACAATGTACTATCAGTTGGAGGATCTTTCCTATATAGGAAACTCATCCATGCAGAAGGAATTATCTCCTTCAAGATTGCACAGTTAGATCAGAGGTTAGTGAGTGTGTGAAGAGGCCAATTCACACAGGTGGCAGCACTAGACCCCAAGGAAAATTGTGCAAGGAAATAGGAGGCTTGGAGGGCAAAGGAGAAGGTTTCTGAGAAGCCTCTGACTGTCTATGAGCAGCAGTTGGATTGCAGAGAGAGCAAGATAGCATGTGAGCTGATTCTTTTTGTAATCTGAACATATTTCCACTTGTATGATAATACAGATATTGGGTTTTAGGCTGAGGCTTTCCCTAGTTTATTCTTCTGTGTTTCATGTGATTGATTTCTCATTCTCAGTTATATGTGTTCTATTTGATCTTGCTCATATTCGATTAAGCTTTCACAAGTTTTTTGTAGAAGTAGATCTTGTATTTTGTTTTAGTATATTGCATAATCAGGTGATCTACAATGAGAATTTCTACAATTCGGCTATGCGAGCCCTTTTGATTGTAAGCATGGTCAAAGCACCAAAAGAGGTGAGTTCAATGAGTTGATTGACCAAGGTGTGGTAATGCTCCCCCGACAGGGTGATGTCGATACTATAGGCAGACATGTATTCCAAGCTGAAAATTTTCCTAGGTGTTTCAGAGCCATCTCTTCGACAAATGGTGGAAATTGGAGAAGTGGACCTGACAATGCCAATGATGTTGACAATTGAGCCGAGGTTTGCAGATCTGATTTCATCTATAGATTTAAAACAGAAATAGTGGAAAGGAATTGTCGGAACATCATCTAAGGAAGGTTCAACAGTGGAAGTTACAGAGAGGTAGACTTCCCATTTTCTATCTAGATGGTTGTAATTTGTGTTTGTTGGTTTAACAGTGCCATTTGAAACCATGTAAAGCTTCCCAATTTGGACAAGGTCATGCAAGGAATCTGCGAGATCATTGAAGGCAGAGAGATGGATTGTATCATTGGCAAAATCAATGAGGTCAAATCCAAATACCTTTCCAGACCCTCGAGCATTGTTGTAGGAGCGAACAAATGTTTTTCCAAGCACCCTACCCTGGATTGACCATTGTTTATGATAGGGGCTTAGCGCCATGAATGGAATGGTAGCAAGCAGAGCAAAGGACAACTGATTGATGATGATGCAGAATCATGTGTCGAAGCAGCAATAGACGAGGCGGGGGTGTGTGTCGTTGAAGAGGTTGGTTGGTATGTTGACATTTGTACAATTTGAAGAAGGTATGGGGCCCCAATCAAAGTTGTATAACATTTGAGAACTTCCAGTTCAATAATTTGTAGACTCCTGAAAATAAGGAATGAAAGAGAAAATCAACGCAGCATTAATCGGAATGATAGTGGCGGAGAGAGGGAAGGAACATGAAAACATCAAGAATATGGTGAAAAGTGGACATACACATAGTTTTGCAAAAAAATGCAACTGACTTCTTTAAGAATGATAATTGAGCCCAGTTGGAGGGCACCAAAGACGACATGGGCATTGTAAGTAGAAAGAAGCAAAGTTCTGTGCTGAGAGGTATTGTTGGAAAGAGAAATGCGGTAACATTAGGACAAGGTCTTTGTGGAAGCAAGAAGGTCGGGTTCAAGGATTTGGAGTGATGGTTGGATCGTTGTAGAGCCAACGAGCAACAAAGTGATGGCATTCGTCTTCATGGAAACTTCCATGATGACGAGGAAAGGAGTTATCTTGAAAGGTGAAAGCCTATAAAATGGTGTCATTCACAAGATTGGCATACTTGGATCCAAATGAAAGAAGAAAGATTTACAATTTAGATTATTGCCAATAGTCAAAGGCAAAGGGAAAGAAAAATTGAAATGTTTAAACATAGAAAGTTGGGCATCTATGTATGGCGTTTCAGAAACTCTACATGTGGGTGTGTTGCATATCGTGACAAAGCACATAGTATTCTAAGTTATACACACAGTATGAAAACATTAATACTTGCCATTTGAGTGCAGAAGATGGTATGGTTAGAAGGTTCTCGATTCTCACCTGTTTGTTATTAAAATTTCGGGGTAGTTATCCGGTTGAAGACAACAGCACAACATGCAGTAGTAACAACAAGAGACCAACAATAGCACATCAACAACAACATAAAATGCAACTCGAAAAATCAACAAAATAGTGCGATGTGAAGAGGCTAAATAGAGCACACACCCATCTACCAGCTAAGCAAAGGGACCAATAAATCAGAGTCAGGACACGTGGCAGAGGCTACGGGGTTACCAATGACAAAGACAATGACATAGATGCTCGTACAAGTGAGAATAAAGTGAGAATAAATGCACATAGGCGGGTCATTAATTATATTATTGAATAGAACAGTCCTCAATGTCGGGATGTGTGGATAAGTTTCAAACCTTAATCAAAGGAAAATGTCACATATTTATTAGATATACATGGGAGTTTCGGGATTTTGAAACTTTGACATGAGAAGAATCCTTTTCAAAAGCTTGCAAGTTGAAAGTCTGCTCCAGAATATCAATGTGGCTTGTTTGAATAAACGCATATAATAAAGTGTCCAGGGCATAAAACATATCAATTTTGTGCGAGCGAGAATAAAGCGAAAGTAAATGCACATGCTTAGTCCATTAATTAGATTAATGAATAGAGTATCCTCTGAGACCAAGATGCGTGTAGAGGTTTTAAGTTGCAATTGTTAAAAAAACAGGGTGTATTGATTAAATATATATGGGAGTTTTTGGTCATTGAAACCTTCACAACAAAAGGAATATTTTGGAAATATGTGGGAAAAAAAGGTCGATTGATTATATTGAGTTTCTTGTGTACAAGGGCGTAAAACATTAGATCTTCGTACGAGGGAGAAAAAAACGACAGTAAATGTACATAGTCAGTTAACCAACGGTAATTAATGAATACAAATAGACACCGAGAGCAAGATACGTGAATATAGCGTGGATCTTATCGGAGGTCGCATTCCAAAAGCTACGATAAGGGGCAAATGTGATTTCACATTTAAGTTTGGTATGATAAAACGATTAGGGTTGCATATTAGTGGTTGGAGGTCCATAGCACAGTTCAGAGATTCAGAAATTAGATATTTGTTTATTATTACATAGGACCAATGCTACTTGTATCGAAAATTTTGGAAAGAATTTTTGCGATGTTATTAGTCCGACATAACTCTATTATAAAGAGGTTTTTTTCTAACCAATAGACCAACAAGAATGTCCTGGAGGTTCGAGGTGTTAGTGCCTTATCTGTTTTAGATATCTAGCGATCCTTGTCCGCCTCCAAAAAGGTGATTTTTTCAAGTTTCGACTTTCGACTGTGGAGATTTCTATTCCTTCCGATATCTGGACCCTCCAGAGGTATGAAAAATAATTCAATAGAACATCACATCTGCTCTTAAATGGCACTTTCTGAGAAGCTGCCACATCTTAAAAGTGTCGATATTATGAGTTGCGATATGCAGTTGGATGCGTTTAGGGACGCGTTGCAGGCAGCAATTGGTTGCGACAAGTGATGCTGGGAGACCGTGATCACATCTTTGAAGGAGGGTCTTAATTCTTTAACTCAACAAGTTTGTACATGCGGTAATGGAATGAAAACTTTACCCCAAAAAAGCAGATTTTAATAGAATGTTGGTTTAGAAAGACTTTGTTTCTTGTCAACAAACTACTAGGCACCCTCAATCCTAGGAGGAATAGGGAACAAGATTGGGGAATACATTTGAATGTCAGAGGGAACTCAGCTAGGGCATTATGTTTCCTATGCAAGAATTTGTGTTTATATGGATGTCTCAAGAGCCCTCCCAGAGGCAATAAACCTCATTTTCTGAGATGAGGTATGGACACATAATAGATTACGAGCATATTCCCTTTCATTACCAAAAATGCAATGAGCATGGGAATATCTATTAAGTTTGCCCTCATAACACACTGCCATTATTTAATCCCTAATCACAACAAGGTGTGGATGATCAAGGGTATACCAAGGTAACCTCCGGAAACAGACAAGCCAAGAAGACTCAAGGTAAGAAAACCTCTTCAGGGCAAGCTAATAGGAACAAATTCGATATAATAGGGGAAGACCATGAGGATCAAGAAAAGGAACATATTGAAGAAGAAATCAAGGATGGAAAAGAAGCACATGTTCAACTCACCTTCCAAGAGGGGAAGTCAATCCTTACTGAAAACCATAGCTCCAATACACTAGGAACGGAGGATATTGAAATGGAGCAAGGGGGCGACAAAGGATTAAATGAGGAGGAGGCCATTGAAGAGGTTTTGGGAGACACAAACCTCAACAAAATAGTTGAGGTGTGGGAGAAGAAGGGGATGGAGGCCATACTAGAGGAATATCTATAGAAAATATAGGTGACATACCTCTATCAAGAGGAACTAAAGCAAGTCATAACAAAAAGGAAAACTGGAGATCTCAATCAAATTGGCATTAAGTCCAATATTCCGAAAAATCAATGCAACCCCAAATGATCTGGATGAAAGCACAGAAGAAAACCAACCAACTAGATACTACAAGAGTTTAGGGAATGAAGGCAAGGTAAGAGCCCTACTCCTAACTCACAAAATTTCCAAATGAAGATAATCTCATGGAATATATGAGGTCTTAATAGACCCTTAAAAAAACGAATCCTAAAGGAGAAAAATATGACCAATGAGCCATAAATTGTTTTCCTCCAGGAAATAAAAGTGGGTTTAGATATAATACCTTCCTTACAAAGGCAATGTTGGAAGGGCTACGAGAATGTTGTCAATGCTGCCAGAGGGACAATAAGACGTCAAATCATCCTCTAGTGTAACCACACCTCCCACATTTACCCAATTTCACTGGTCTGTCAGGGTAAACATGAGACAAGAGATTACTATGGCATGGCCCGACCTCCTAGATCCACTTAAGGAGGTGGAGCTGACAAACTGACCACATACTGACATCCTACAGGGGCTATAGGTCACTTAGAGGTTGAACAACCACCCCAGGTGCCCAAAACCTGAGCTGGAACCCTTTTTCTCTACCCTGGGCCCACAACCACACCCACAACAAGGAATGCATGCAGTTATATGCCTCCAATCGCATGCACAACACTACTTCAATGCGATTATAGCCCAAATTCTCCAGTTCTAAGCATGGGGTCCCGGGATCATAAATGATAGGATGAAAAAGCCATTCAATCAAACTTTAATAAAAAAACTTGACCTAACCAGGCCTAACCATGACAGTCATTTCATAAAGCATATGGTGAACATGTAAGCTACAAGTTGTGAATGCATGTATGATCATAGGAGTCTGAAACTTATTTGAGAATCACCAAGAAGGTCTAATGCCCTCTCATAATGTAATAACATTTGTTGGTCCATGCATTCATCAACCATTCATATATTCATCAAACATGTTAAGAGCCATAGACCATATACATCATATAATAAACATATACTCAACATATAATCAACATATAACCAACATATAAACCAACAAATAACCAACATATAAACCATGGTAACTCAGCCATAATATCACCATCATAAGCAATACATATACTCCTAGATCACAATAGAAAACACTGCTTATTAACATATTAAAATGCCAACCAAGACAGGGACTTCCACGTACCACCCGACCATAGATTGGATTCAACCAAATCTTTCTTTCATCCAATCATTCTAAGCATGAATGTCAGATCTCATGGAATAAACAAAACAAAACAAAACCAGGGCTTCCAAAGGCTAAACCATCTCAACCCTTAACCAGTGATTCCACCTCACTGTTAGATATCACTAACACCAACCAGATCGATCTCTACCAAAGTTGTTTAGGGCTCTAGGAACTAGTAGCTCAACCCACAACCTTCAAAGGCTCGAGAGCGTTTGTCCGACTTGGCTCCGGGGACTAGTAACTCAACCCACCAAGGGCTCCAGAGTGTTTGTCCCAACCTAGGCTCCAGGACTAGTAACTCAACCCAAGTTGTTCCAGGGCTTCCAGAGTGTTTGTCCCAACCCAAATCCATAAGGAATTATGAACACCAAGCATAAACAATCAAGTGGAAAAATCCACAACACCATGGTTATCCACGAAATGGAAAGGCAAGGCTAAAACCATTGTTAATCCAGGCAATCATAAATGCCAATGACAATACATGACGAGAAAACCACATGTATATACCATGCATCCATAAATTAGCAAGGAAATCACACATGCAACTTGTTACTTGCAAAGCAATCTAGTTGTAGTTGCTAATCCACCTATTCCCTAGCATTTTCCTGTTTTCCTTTGCCTTCTCTCTCCAAATCCAATGTATGCCAAAGTGCTCCAAGAAAACATTAAGTGTGCAAGAGCATGAGAGTGAGAGGATAGAAGAGAGCTCCAAGCTAAAAAAAAAAAATTAAAAAAAAAAAATGTCTGTGAACTGATCGTCATAAGCTTTTTATCATTGAGACCTATATTTTCTTCATTTTCCTTCATTTTTCCTTCAATTTCCCTCTCATGCAAATATGTGACCTTTCATCTCCTTTTTCTCCTATTTTCCTTTATTTCATAAATAAAATGTCAATTAATGCCACTTTGCCTTTTCCAATTCCCATAGTCATTAATTAATCACAAGTGATACCTCATCACTATGTTTTGCCCAACATTCAGCTTGGAATACATGTCTCATGACCTTGGTCTTATTTTATGTTTTTACATGGAAAATCAACCAGGGGTTGTTACAATCCCCTTCCCCTTGATGGAACACCGTCCTCGGTGTTTTATGACACTTATGACTAACAAGCTGCTGAAAACAAAACATACTACCTATGGAGCTTTATAACATAGCTCGTTGTAGTATTTACAATGACCACTGCTAAAAACATGACAAACATACCGGTTACTGAAGCTTTATAACACAACTCATCATGGTATTTACAATAACAACCACATATACTTTTGCACATTTGCTTCAACCAACAAATAATCATACTTTCTATGGAGCTTTATAACCATAACTCAATACAATATTTACAATAATATACACATATATGTATGCACATTTGCTCTAACCAACAAATAAAAGTATACAGTGCCTGCATCAATCAACAAGGGAATCCGAAGGCTTACACCTCCACCCTCAAAAGTAGTACCAGGATTCACCTCCTTCTCAGGAAGTCCAAAATCCACTGCCAAAGTCAAACCTGCATTCAATGTCAAATGCTATGAGCCTTGCGCTACTTGTCCTCTTAGTGAAAAATTACTGACTCATTATTTTAGAGCACACTCCCAATGTTCTTCTGATTCCATCTCGCAATGGTAATAACCAAAACAAATTCATTCCTCGACCTTCCCTTCTTTGCTACATAGTCCCTTGGGCGATCCATCCCTTGGCAAGGTTTCCTCACATCGAAAGGTAAAAAACCAAGGCATATCCCTACCTCAAAACCATCATATCGATCATAGCATGCTCATGGAAATCAATGGACATTATTGGGTACCAGTATCCCATAATAGCCCTGCTCTTGAAGTGCTTTACCAAAATATTATTGCATGTTCTAATTCGTTTCACTGTTGCTACCAACATTCTGCCAGCCAGTTCTAACCACCCAAACCGGGCATTTTCCATACTTTCCTATATGTAACACCCTCCTACCACATCTACCCAAGTAATCATCCAATCGGGGTAAGCATGTGACGAGAGGCTACTATGATCTGATTCAACCTCGTAGGTGTTAAGAAATTTATGTAGAGAGATAAATTATTTCTTACATTTACCAAGATTTACAAAGAGGAATAATAAAATAACCAGCAACAATACACATAATATTTATCCAAGAAAACCCCAAATCTGGGGAAAAACCCAACCCAATGAAATTTCATTAGCCTTGGCCAAAACACTGACCAAGATGGCCAAGCGATTCTTCACTTCTCACCTCGAGGCCATGCCTTTACAATGAAGTCTTCCCAACCTTTTATGGGCTCCATTACGTGCAATACCATGGGTACACTATACCATGTGCCCAAACCATTGTTGTTTAACCAGGTCAAACTTGACTCAAACCCCAAGTCAATTTTACCTAACAATTCCCCCCTAAAACTTGACTTGGGGTTCCTTGACTAACTCCAGCCAAACTTGCTAAGTGAGACAATCTCGCTCACTCTATCCGTTACCCCCCTCAAATTTACCCGAGGTATTGTTAACCCGACATCCCCCTATCACCTAGGTCTAACCCAGACTTTACCGATAATTACCCAGGGGTACACATGCCTTACTAGGTCTTACAACCATATGCCCATTTACATGCAATAAAATTTGACTCATTATAATAGTTTTTTTTTGTTTACCCTTGTTGCTATATTTGTACATATGACATCAATGTCCATATAAAAAGAACCCATCTACCAGATTACATGGGTCATCAGCTGCTATAACTGCCAGTTATCTAGGTGTTCTTTTAAGGTACACAGTTCATCAACTAATTAATCCACGTGCACATATCCTCCTCATCCACTAAATCTGTCATGACCCAATAGTGTGCAACTTTGCTTTACAATCTATGCCTTTTGATCCAGATCTGCAAGCAAAACTCAATTATCTCTCTATCTACCAGGCCACTACAAACCCTTGGCAACAAAAAACGTCCTTAAGCCAACTTAGCTCTTATACGAGTTGTTAAGAAATTTATGGCAAAGAGATAAATTATTACTGAGATTTACATAGATTTACAAAGAGGAATAATAAAATAACCAACAACAATACACATAAATATTATACGCATAATATTTATCCAGGAAAACCCCAAATCGAGGGAAAAACCCAACCCAATGAAATTTCATTAGCCTTTGTCAAAACCATGGCCAAGATGGCGAAGTGAGTCTTCACTGCTCACCTCTAGGCCATGCCTTACAATGAAGTATTCCCAAACTTTTATGGGCTCCATTTCACGCAATACCATGGGCAATAATACCATGGGTACACTATACCACGTGCCCAAACAATTGTTGTTTAACGAGGTTAACCTTGACTTAAACCCCGAGTCAATTTTACCTAATAGTAGGCCACCTCAATGAAGTGGAACCAACAAAACACAACCAAACTAACCATCCATACATCCTACAAAACCTTCAGGAGCTACCCCACCTTTCCAGGTGACCAACCCCTAAGGAAAATCAACAGTTTAAGGACCTAGTGCTCGAGTCACTCCCTTGCTAAGCCCTCCAAGCAACTGAGGGTCCCAGTTGCTCCCATGAGCCTGCTTGAGTGCAACTGTAGCCTTTTTTAGCCAGTGCTATGCCAACGACTATGAGATTTAAGGCTAAATTCCAGGGCTAGGACCTAGTCACTACCTAGAACTTCATGGAATTTACAGAAATGAAAAGAAATATAGAGACAATGATGCTAATACAAATTCTTGAACAAAGACTTGATTGGACCCCTACTAGCCATGACATAAATTTCATCAAATATGCATTATGTAGGTCATAATAACAAATCTGAGCGTAGGGGTCTTATACTTATCTGAGAATCACCAAGAAGCATTGATGCCTTGTCACATTAGTTGCATTATCATCTATTAGGTCATAGATTCATTGATCAATCATTTACAAATCAAAAAATGATGAGAACCATGCATTTTCACTGTCATAAAACATATTCATAACTGGCATATAAACAACAAAAATAATAAGGATACAACAACCATAAATGCCACATATAATCCAATACTTTTACACATAAAATACCAAGGAAATGAATTCTTATTAATGAAGGCAAAATCCAACCCGGTATGGGACTACCACGTTCCACCTGACCATAGATTGGCTGATCCAAATCTCTCTTCAACCAATCACCCCCGTGCCATATTCCAAGCATGAATGTGGGACTCAAACCAAAAGAACCAACTAGGGCTTCCCGAGGCTAAACCACCTCACCCTTATCAATAGAATTAAGCTTTACCACAATCCTCATCGGATCACTAGGCCATAGACAAGCATGGATGCCACCAGATTTCTCCACCTACCCCATGAGGAATTTTCATGTCTCTTAGTCTCTAGGCTTTACTGCAATCCATAGTCTAATCCAGGGATCACTGGGCCATAATCGAGACACCACCTTCGAGGCTTTACCATATATCCTGCCATTCACTAGCAAGGATTCTTAAGCCTAATCAAGGGAAACCACCTCTAGGCTTTATTATATATCTCGTGATTCCCAAGTCGAGGATTCCTAGGCCCACCTAGGCACACAATACCTAGATTTATTGCAACCCATGTTCCAGTTCAGGGGTCACTAGGCCAGTGGCTTTACCACAATCCATAGCCTAGTTCAGGGATCACTAGGCCATGTGTTCTTTCATTCAGAGATCCACCTCCCTCAGCTTTGAATCCATTCGATAATCCATCTCAACCAAAACATGAGAACCCCGTCACACCATGGGTATCCGGAAATGGCAAGGCAAGGTTGAAGAACACTGTCACACTTGGAAAAACCCATGCCTATGACGACAATAGAACCAAGAACACACATGCATAACCATGCATGCCAAATCTAGTAATGAAATCACACATACAAATTGATCCCTACAAGTGAACTTGCTATACTTCTTGATCCTGCTCTGTCTTGCTTGATCTTTTGCTTCCTCTTTGCCTTCTTTGCCTTTCTCGATCCAACGCTAAAGTGCTACAAGAAAACTCAAAGTGTCTAAGAGTGTGTGAGAGAGAGAGAATAGAGAGAGAACTCTAAAATTGAACTAACCAAAAGCCATGAATTGATCCTCATAAGCCTTTTTATTAATGTGGCCTCCATTTTCTTCGTTTTCCTCCTCACATGCAACCTGTGACCTTTCACATTCCTTTTCTTCTAAATTCCATTATTTTCATAAATAAATTGTTATAAATGCCATTCTGCCTTTCCAAAGCCTTTGCCAATTTCCTTAGCCATAATAATCGAAATGAACATCCACAGTAGGATATTTTTCCCAACATTCAGCTTGGAATAAGTGTCCCATAACCGTGGTTATTATTTTTCATTTATTAACTTTTAATACATGGAATTCTCACCAGGGCTGTTACACTGTACCAAGCACATAATTGTCATTGGATTCAAAACGAATCAAAATAAATTAAAATAATATCTCATTAGTAGCCCATCAATAAGGTACATTTGCAATTTTGTTTACTTCCTGTCACAACAAGTCAAACTAGCTCTTTGATCAAATCATCATGTATAAACATATCACATATTTTTAGCTCAAAACACAACCATCATAAATCATAACCATAGATCACATGCAATCATCATGAATTAGAATCATAGGTCACATGCATAATAAAAATTAGAATACAATACTGATACTTATCTTTTTCTCAGTCCTTTGCTTCTACCTTTGTCCTTTATCCCTTTCATACACACACTAAATCAATCGCCACACCTGACAAGCATCCAGTGCATTTTCTTCTCTTCAACCATGTACACATACACATAGTGTACATCACATGCATACACCCACACACGACATACAACACAACACATTACATGCACCTATACCCGACGTACAACACAACACATACACCTACACCCGGCATACAACACAACACATACACCTACACCTGGTGTACCACAATACATACACTTACACCTAATGTACAACACAACACATATATGTACATAGAGTACAACACAATGAATACACATGTCATGATACAATGACTACACAATACACCTAACACAATACCACATGTACACAACACAACATGTGCGACATGTACACAATACCAAATATATAACATGTACACAACACCACATGTACAACATGTACACAACACCACATGTACAACAAATACACAACACCACATGTACACCATGTGCACAACGTGTACACAACACTACCTGCACAACGTGTACGCAACACCACATGTACACAACACCACGTGTACAACATATACACAACACCACATGCACACAACACCACATGTACAACATGTACACAACACCACTTGCACAACGTGTACACAACATTATATACACCACACCGCATATACAACATGTACACAACACCATATACACACAACACCACATATATAACATATACACAACAATAATATTGCACATCTAGAGACCACATTGTTTCTACTAGGTAACCTAACCTCTAGTGTCTTTCCACTATCCATGTTTGTCCCAGCATGCCGCAGATCACATTACTTTCATTCCACTGATGTATCCTTCATCATAGCATGTTATAATATAAACATATGCATAATATAAACACATAATATCAATTCATATCCACATAATATTGACCTCATAGATCTGTTAGGGCTACTCTTCCCACTTTATTCCTCATACAACTAAGAACTTATTCATGCCATTCACCTACATAAGCAATCATTCCTCCACAAGCATGATCCCTTATGACCCTGTTAGACAATGACATACATACACATATACATGTAAATACTAACATAAAACAATCATGATCCCTGACGACCCTACCGGACAATGGCATACATGCATTAGCATATTCATCATCACAACACAATTACCAATGTGCATAATAACAAGGTTAAAAGAACTCCCTTTATCTGTGCATCACATGCACAACAATGAGAACAACAGTTCCCAACATAGCCAAGATATTTTATGCCTAAATCCATTTACTTTACCTTTCACGTTACCTTTCTCGTGATTGTCTTGGCATTATCCATTTACCCCAACAGACCCAACCAATCCAACCAACTATCATACTCTTGCCTTTAGTTGCCCTTTACTCATGCACCATGCTTCATTTGAGTCCTACATTACCTGTTGGGTTTAATTGAGTTCTCCCTGAGCTCCATTAACTTTCCTATTTTGCCAAACCAATTCCCAATACCCTTAAAACATGAAAGGCAAGAACAAGAAACAAACAAGAAGAAAACCATGAAAAACCAATAACAATATGTTGTAGAGGCTACAACCACCCTAGCCTGCACCAATTTCGAAGCCTCCCTTGGAGAGTTTCACTTGATGACTACACACACTTGAGTTCACTCCGTGAGCTCGTGTGAGTCTTTACATTCGCCTTGCTTGTTTATTGCACTCAAGTCTTTGCATGTTGATGTTTAAGCCATGCTTGCGACCGTTTTTTGGTTATACTCAAAGTCATTGCTTTGTATGTGTTTGATGTGTTCACCATGAAAGCATCTGTCGCACTCAAACATGGAGTCACATTCACTGTTGCGCAAGCATCGTCTCGATCATGAACGATCAATCATGAGTGTCGCGCTTCTCGCTTGCACCGTCTGTCAGTCATGTTTAACATATGTATTCAGATGGTTTGGTCGTTTCGTTGTCAAGTCATGCAAGTGTGCATCTGTATGATCACCTATGCATCTTTCGACTATTCACACACTTAGTCATTTTTGCTAAAGTTTTGATGACTAGACTCTTCACTAACAGCCAAACCATCACCCTGCTTTCGACTTGATCGACTGTCAACCAGAATAGTGCAGAAGCACCAAGCTAGTTCTTTCAAGCTGTGCTTCTCACAAGAATTTTAATCGGCACTCATCCTAGCCACCCGGACAGTCGACCAACTATTCATCTCAGAATTTGCGCAGTGCTCATGAGCAGGCCTCCTGCTACCCATCAGTCAGCTCAGCTCAGAAATTGCGCAGAGATGATCAATAGGCCAACCTCCCAACTTTTCCCAGCCAGCATCTCCCAGCAATAGATTGCCTGTTCCCTCCAGGAATTGCACAATTTCTGCTGCCAGTGATTGAGCAACCAACTAGAAATTCCCTCTGGGAATTATGCAAGTCTGACTGCCAGTGACCCCAGCAGCCAACTGGCAGTTCCCTCTGGGAATTACGCAAGTCTGGCTGCTAGTGACCCCAGCAGCCAACTGGCAGTTCCCTCTGGGAATTGTGCAAGTCTAGCTGCTAGTGACCCCAGTAGCCAACTGGCAGTTCCCTCTAGGAATTGCGCAGATCTGGCTGCTAGTCTCTCGGGCAGTTCCCTAGGAAAATTGCGCAATCCCTGCCTACTGACCCTCATGCAGCCTGACCTGTTCCTCTAGAAAATTGCGCAAATTTGGCTGTCTAGCCCTTGCTAACTGTTCATTCTAGAAAATGCGCAAAGCATGCCTACCTTGCGTTTCAGCAGCCCGGATTGTTCCTCCCAAAATTTGTAGAATTTTGCCTCCCAGCCAAGCTAGACCTTGCAATTAGTCACTGTTGACTCAAATCGCCTATCTCCATCTCTCAGTGACTCTTGCGCAATTTTCATCAGCAGTTGCCCGAAGCCATCATCCTGCATCACAACCCTGCTGCCTCTCCCGGTCACTTGCATTCGAATGATCATGTGTCATGGTAGACTAGAATGTTTTGGATTTGATGTCGTCTTATCATGAGTGACTACAGGTACAGGTATAACAAAAAACATGTCAAGGCAACAAACAAGATGAACAAAGGGAGCACACGTAGATGGACAGGTTCACCAACGGACGAACGAGCGAAGCATGTGAAGTGGACGAACGCTACAAACATGCACCTTCATGAACAAGTGAGCTTGTCAATCCTTCCAACATGAAAGCAAAGAAAAACATGCTAGAGCTTCATCAAGCGAACCAAAGACCATCAAAGCCTCCGTGCACTTCACCATGCAGAGGTGAAGCTATGGTACACAATGAATACATCCATCACTTAGCAACACTCTAGCTCGACATGCACTCCAGCAGCAACACGAATGTACCAACAATATCATGTCAAGTCATGTCGAGTCAAGTCATGAGTCATGTTGCCCACATCTCTACTATGGGCTCGTTGTCAATCAATGTGATGTAGCGTGGAAGTCCAAGAGACCCACTTGTTGAACATAGGGTCATGTAAGTTGGAAAGTCATGGAGGTCGAACAATCATGAGGGTAGTTGAACAACCACAAGGGTCAGTTTCACCCTTCGCTATAAATACCCCCCTCATTTGTGCATGAATGCACTTTTCACCTCAGCTCCTCCAACATAGCCAAGAGAGTTTGTAATATTTTCTTTGAGGAGTAAGTAGTGGCTCAAAAGCCCTGCTGAAGGGGTTAGTGATGTATGGTGTAACGATGTGTCTTGGAACTTTCACTTAATTCAGAATCCTGTCAACAGGCCAGCATGTTTTCACACATGTATTGTATTTGTTGTAAGACTGATCTTTAACACTTGCAATGCATGTTGCTTTAACCATGTGTTCTACATCTGAACTGATTCATTTGTTGTAATGCATAATCTATTAATGGAAATGTGTTGTATATGTTGTTAATGTTGTCCTGTCCATGTTGACTGCTCTGCCAGACATCAGACAAACCTTTCACATGAACTTTGCTATAACAACCGTTGCACTCGTCTCGGATGATCCGTGAGTGTTGTACGTGCTATCTTACCTTGTATGTTGTGATTGTCGTATCCGAGTGGACTTCTCTGCCGGAAGCTGTGTATGTCCTTTGTGTTGTGTGTTCCTAGTCGAGTTGGGACTGATCCCTTTCAACCTGGAACTCACCTTCACCTTTTCCCCCTCATAGTGAAAGAACCATTGACACAAGTACACTTACACTCACTAGGCATGTGAACCTCACTTCTCGAAGACAAAGCGAACCACTCTCTTGTGCTGACAAGCAAGAGTTGAGGCAAATCCTTAAGACAATGGCAACCGGGCCATCATATCGGATGGGACTCCCACATCAAACTGTGTGAGGTCTAGTTGGGACTTCATACAGGGTGATCCCTTGAATGTTGGCGGGTCCAGCACCGTCAACATTTCTAGTGCTAGAAGGAGGGCTGCCAGTTGTACATGGCTGAAATTCCCCTCACACTCACTCATCAACCATATGGTCAAGGCAGTAACTCACAACCCCTCTCTCACGACTCTATAGTTGGTTACTCCTCACCTCCCAGAATTGAACATGAAATTTCATATCAACACGTTCATTCCATCTGTCTCATCACTCGCCAGTTCATGAAAGCAGTTGGACTGATCCTAGGCGTACAATACCTTCCACACGCATCTAAGAAGCCAAAGGCCACTCCCACAAGAGTGGTTGTATCATCGGTGGAAGAAGCAGTCCTTGCTACTCTTGAAGGTTTAGAAGAAGCTATTGAAGACGGAGAGGAACCTCCAATCTTCTTTGAAGACAAACAAGGCACTCTTGTAGTCTTGGGATCAAACTCTGGTATAGGAGGTGGAGGGGAAGGTAGCGGAGGAAATTGAGGTGAAAATTAACCGACAGACTCAGATCCAGAACCATCAGATTCTGAAGGAGAGGAAGAAGATGAAGAGGACGAAGAGATGGCTGACCGAAATTATGAATGTATGACTTAGGGACCATTGGCTCTCCTGGATTTTCTGCACAAGATATCGAAGTGAGCGGAGAGAACGAAAATCAAGTTTAACCCTGACAGCGCGGTGAAGGTAGAAGACCACTTAGACAACTTCTACCTATAGCTACAGACCCTTGAGGTACGTTATGATGACGTAGCATGTAGATTGTTTCCATGTACCTTGGACGGCCGGGCAGCTGCTTGGTATCACAACCTTCCACCCAACTCTATACAGAACTAGGGTTCTTTCAAACGTATGTTCCTTGAAAAGTTTGTTGATGACAATACCCCAACCATGTTACTCAAGGAATTGGGAAGCCTCAAGATGGAGGGAAAAGAGAAGGTGAAAGATTTCAATCAAAGGTTTACGCGTATCTTGAACAAGTTTGCAGTAGACACCAAACCTCATGACTCCATCACTGTCGACTATTACACATCTGCACTGCCAACCACCATTGCGCAGTTCGTCAAGCGAGCTGTGAAGCCAACACTATTAGAAAGCTGCGAAGAGGTTGTTTCTGTTGAGAAAGACTTGTGCACCACTGGAGTCATCAACGATGACGAATCAATGAAAGACTCCAAGGATGGGAGAAAAATCCCCAAGCAACGGCGAGCAAGGGCAGAGACAAGGAAGCAACTGATATTGAAACCCTCACTCGCTTGGTCAAGAACTTGACCACCGAAATGTCTGAACTCAAGCAACGGAAGACGGACACATTCGCGAACAATCATCCGCCCAGACAAAGACAGGCAAGTAGTTCATCAACCAGCTCATCAAGCAACAACCAGTTCGGTTCCAAATTTGCGCAGAAGCTTATGTTCCAACTCGATCAATGTGTTGATCCTAAGTATTGTTCCTTCCATGAAGAATTTCACCTCGAGAACTCTTGTTTAGATTGGAAGCGAGTTGTTACCTCTGTCTATACTCATACACTCGATGCGGATGGTGACATACAGGAGCAGTCGGAAGACACTGATGACAACGAAGAGGTTGCACCTGATGAAGAACCAAGTTTTGGGCATGTGGTGAACGCATATCAGTGCTCACAAGTAGTCTCGAAGATGAACACTGAGAAGCAGCCCCAAAAGAAAAATGATCGCTACAATCTTAGGAGTAAAGGGGCTCCCCCGACACTTGAGGAGATGTAAGAGAAAGTGAGACGGTTGATAAAGAAGTCTGATCCACCACCTACCTTAAAGCAACAAACAAAAAGCAAGTCTAGGAAGACAACAGCGGATAAGAACACATCTTTGAGCAGCAAGTTGCAGAACAATCTACCAGAAAACACAAGCATTCATTCCACCCTGGACACCTCGGTGAGTCTACCACCTCTGGATTACAACATAGTCGATGACATGAAGAAAAATCGATCGAACATCAATTTGTTCGAGTTAGCCAAAGTCCAGAGCCAATGAGATATCCTGTTGCACGCATTGGGACAAACAGAAACATACAATGTGACCTCTACCAGCAAGGGAGCATGCACACCTCCCGGATCACTATCCACTATGCTCAATACACTCCAGATGGAAGAAGCAAACTTAGGTTGCCACCCATTCCTGCTTTCATTCGAAGTTTTTAGCTATAATGTCTACAACTGTTTGGTTGATTCTGGCGTGGTAGCCAATGTCATGCCACTCTCAATTATTAAGAAGGTCAATGCACGATGGAGCAAGACATCCGCGAGAATCATCCAACTTGATAGAACATCAGTACCAACCATTGGTGAACTACGAGATGTGATCATCCAACTATCCCATGATAGTCGAGTCCACCAGTGCATCAACATAGTTGTTGTGGACATACCAGAAGCATATGGTCTGTTTCTCAACAGAGACTGGTCCAGCAAGCTAGATGGATACTTTGCTATAGACTGGTCTCACCTGTGGCTTCTGTACAAGGGAAAATGCAACCAAATCTGGGTGTTATCCGAGAGGTATATGAAACACAATGTCACTCCCCTTGACGACAAGAACGAACCATTGGCCTTCGCAGAACTCATGTTTGGCAACTGCTTCCTGGAAAAGACATTGGAGTGTTATCTCACACGGCCAACCCCAACCTCATCAGACAAGCAGTTGGGACTCCTTCCTCGCCCAATTGATGATAATGAAACTTGTACAACTTGTTTTTCTGTTAGTAGTAGTAGTAGCAACAACGGTAGTAGTAGTAGTACTAGCACACCAAACAGTCCATGTATAGACAAGTTGTGGACCATAAGTCTTGATAAATTAGGAACGCATGATGACTCAAGGACTGAGTGCATCTCAGTCATCCAAAACAATGAACTATGCACGATTTTGAGCTGTTTGAAGTTCAGAGTCACAAACAATGATGTTGAAGCACTCATGCTGAACACACGAAAGACCAACACTATGAAAAAATAGAGCAACTTGGGGATCCACCATGATCTGAAGATGGCTAATCTCAGTACAAGTTACACACTGCAACATTGACCAATTGTCGACTGCTTGATCTAACAATACCATGATGGGCCTACAAGAGTAGATGATGACCTGAGTACCCACTACATGTGAATAATCCAACATGAGATTCCAGGTAAAGGAGAAGACAAACCATTACAACAAAGAATAGGTAACACATGCATGTTGTTTGTACTCCTTTCACCGAATAGATTGATTAACATTTTAAGTGTTTGGATTACTTGCAAAATTCGTCATCACACTTGGTTTTCTGATTTAAATCCTCCACATAAGAAATCTGGGAAGATCCACTTACACATTGACTTCAAAAACTTGAACCCTTCCTAGAGTAAAAACAATTACCTCGTGCCATCATCCGAGCCCATGTTGCACACAATACCTGAGACAGTAGTGTTGTCTTCACTTGAAGGTTTTCTGGAATGCCACCAGGTTTCGGTAGTGGAGCCCGGTGGACCGGCACTGGTCCACGAGAAACTTGGCTCACACACCTATCATTTGCAATCACTCGATGGGAGGATTGATAATCTTCTTGTCAAATGGCCAAGTCCTCAAACATTAGTTCAGTAGGTCAGGTCGCGCCTGTGCCTTGTACATAGTCTGCTTGCTGCTTGTTGTTTCATTTGGTTTGTTTTGCTTATTATCTTTTCTTTTGCTTTGTTTTATTCTGATTACTATTTTTGTTCATGTGCATTTTTTTGTTTCATATATTACTATTTTTGTTTTCGAAAATAAGTGCTGCCAACTACTACGTTCTGGCTTTTGAATAGAGTATGTGGTTGAAATTCGAAGAGACTTGTGACACTGCAGTACTTGGCTAGTCTTGTGTCCATTGTCTTTGTGCTTGGTTACAACCTTCCGCTGATGAAGTCATGACGAAAAATACGAATCGTCTGTAAGGGAAGTTTTTGTCCAACCATGAACCTGTGTCCACACTGGGAAGCCCCATGTGTGTACTCAGCCTTCTGCCATGTGTGTTGAAGCTAATCCAATTAGTAGAAATGGAGAAGGGGAAAAATCTAAACGAGCAAACCTATGTCAGAGGTCTTACATGCTTCTCTAAAGGAGCAACCTCTTCTACTCTCAATAACTCGGGATCCCTCTTCCACCCCAAAAATAAATAAGTGCCTATGCATAGTTCTCTTAAAAAATACAAAGGTGAAAGAAGCAAAAGGATTCATGCACAGCGGTGAAGCATGCAACTCCACCGGGGTATTGACCAGGCTCGCTGGTAGTGGAGCAATGTGTGTGTTCCTGCGTAACTCCGCCAGGGTACTTTCCAAGCTTTCTGGTAGTGGAGCAACACCAGAGATGAAAACTCGTACTCTGAAAATCTTCAACTCGCAAACTAAACAAACCTTCCTAGATTTGAAACATTGAGATCTAAGCTGAACTTTTGATTGTATTTGACTGAGTTGGCAAAGGGTGAACGATCTATGTCCATGGGGTAAGTGGGGAAACTGAAGTAACCTACACAAAAATTCAATAATTCTTGAAAGACTAAGGCCCTGTGCTAGCAATGAGTCGAAACATAGAAGTTGGAGTTCTAGCAGTGTGTCGCCAAGTGTTGTAGCGGCTACAACCACCCTCCAAAATTTTGGCCTGCACCAATTTCGGAGCCTCCCTTGGAGAGTTTCACTTGATGACTACACACATTCGGGTTCACTCCGTGAGCTTGTGTGAGTCTTTACATCGCCTTGCTTGTTTATTGCACCCAAGTCTCTGCATGTTGATGTTTAAGTCATGCTTGTGACCGTTTTCTAGTTATGCTCAAAATCTTTGCTTTGTATGCATTTGATGTGTTCGTCATGAAAGCATCTGTTGCACTCACACACGGAGTCACATTCACTATCGCGCAAGTGTCGTCTCGATCATGAATGATCAATCACGAGTGTCGCACTTGTCACTTGCACTGTCGGTCATTCATGTTTAACATATGTATCCGGATGGTTTAGTTGTTTCGTCGTCAAGTCGTGCGAGTGTGTGTCTGTATAATCAACTGTGCAACTTTCGACTGTTCACACACATAGTCATTTTTGCTGAAGTTATGACGACCAGACTCTTCACTGACAGCGAGACCATCACCCTGCTTTCGACTCAATCGATTGTCAACTAGAACAATGCATAAGCACTAAGCTAGTTCTTTCAAGCTGTGCTGCCCGCAAGCATTTTAGTCAACACTCGTGCTGGCCATCCGGACAGTCGATCGACCATTCATCTTAGAAATTTCGTAGTGCTTATGAGCAGGCCTCCTACTACCCATCAATTAGCTCAACTCAAAAATTGCGCAGAGATGATTAGCAGGCCAACCTACCGGCCTTAATATAGTTTTCCAAGCTAGCAGCTCCCAGCAGCAGACTGTGTGTTCCCTCCAGGAATTGCACAGTTTCTGCTGCCAGTGACTGAGCATCCAACTGAGAGTTCCCTATGGGAATTGCGCAAGTCTGGCTGCCAGTGACCCTAGCAGCCAACTAGTAGTTCCTTTTGGGAATTGCACAAGTCTAGCTGCTAGTGACCCTAGCAGCCAATTGGCAGTTCCCTCTAGGAATTCCGGAGATCTGGCTGTTAGTCTCTCGGGCAGTTCCCCAGGAAAATTGCGCAATCCTTTCCTGCTGACCCCTCATGCAGCCTAGCCCGTTCCTATGGAAAATCACGCAAATTTCGCTGTCTAGCCCCTACTGACTATTCATTATAGAAAATGCGTAGAGCATGCCTGCCTTGCCTTTCAACATCCCAGACTGTTCCTCCCAAAATTTGTGCAATTTTGCCTCCCATTCGAGCTAGACCTTGTAGTCAGTCATTGTCGACTTAGATCGCTTATCTCCATCTCTTAACCCTTGCGCAGTTTTCATCAGCAGTTGCCCGAAGCCATCATCCCGCATCACAGCCCTGCTGCCTCTCCCGGTCACTTGCATTTGAATAATCATGTGTCATGGTAGACTAGGAGGTTTTGGATTTGATGTCATCTCATCATGAGTGATTGCAGGTATAGGTACACCAACAAACATGTCAAGGCGACGAACGGGATGAACGAAGGGAGCACATGCAAATGGATAGGTTCACCAACGGACGAATGAGTGAAGCATGTGAAGCAGACGAACGCTATGAACATGCACCTTCACGAACAAGTGAACCTGTCAAGCCTTCCAAAATGAAAGCAAAGAACAACATGCTAGAGCTTCATCAAGCGAACCAAGGACCATTGAAGACTCTGCGCACTTCGCCATGTGGAGGTGAAGCTATGGTACACCATGAAGACATCCATCACTTAGTAACACTCTAGCTCAACATGCACTCCTGCAGCAGCATGAATGTACCAACAATATCATGTCAAGTCACGAGTCATGTTGCCCACATCTCTACTATGGGCTTGTTGTCAATCAATGTGATGTAATGTGGAAGTCCAAGAGACCCACTTGTTGAACATAGAGCCATGTAAGTCTAAAAGTCATGGAAGTTGAACGGTCATGAGGGTAGTCAAACAACCACAAGGGTCAGTTTCACCCTTCGCTATAAATACCCCCCTCATTTGTACATGAATGCACTTTTCACCTCCACTCCTCCAACATAGCTAAGAGAGCTTGTAATCTTTTCTTTGAGGAGTAAGTAGTGGCTCCAACGCCCCGCTGATGGGGTTAGTGATGTATGGTGTAATGATGTGTCTTGGAACTTTCACTTAATTCAGAAGCCTATCAACATGCCAACACATTTTCACACATGTATTGTATTTGTTGTAAGACTGATCTTTAACACTTGTAATGCATGTTGCTTTAATCATGTGTTCTACATCTGAACTGATTCATTTGTTGTAATGCATAATCTATTAATGGAAATGTGTTGTATATGTTGTTAATGTTGTCCTGTCCATGTCGACTGCTCTGCCAGACATCAGACAGACCTTTCACATGAACCTTGCTGTAACAATCGTTGCACTCGTCTCAGACTAATTCATGAGTGTTGTACTTGTTATCTTACCTTGTATGTTGTGACTACGCATCCGAGTGGACTGCTTCGCCGGAAGATGTGTATTTTCTTTGTGTTGTGTGTTCCTAGCCGAGTTGGGACTGATCCCTTTCATCCTGGAACTCACCTTCACCTTTTCCCCCTCACAATGAAAGAACAATTGACACAAGTACACTAACACTCACCAGGCACAAGAACCTCACTTCTCGAAGATAAAGCAAACCACTCTCGTATTCTGACAAGTAAGAGTTGAGGCAGATCCTTAAGACAATGGCAACCGAGCCATCATATCGGATGGGACTCCCACATCAAACGGTGTGAGGTCTAGTTGGGACTTCATACCGGGGTGATCCCCTGAATGTTGGCGGGTCCAGCACCGTCAACACAATACGACAACACAAACAAAGTGGCACAGACATGCACCAGACACAATCAAAATCGCAATTCAAACGAAACAAATTGCAAACTATTGAAAACACAAAACTTTCAATATACACCGTGATTCAATCCTTATAGGTTCCCAATGCTTCCAAAGGAAATCTCAACTTGAGTCTGCTTCAAGATTTCATGGCAGTCTCTTTGTCCATGAAATCCCATGCATCATACTGCCAAAAACACACAATTGTCAGTGCATAAATAAACAAAACAATATATCGATTACCTTATCTTGCTGTGCCAATCACACTGCTTTGTAACTAAACATGTAAACATATCATTTCTCAAGGGATTTCAATTCTATTGACGTATCAAACCATAACTAAAAACCAATTGTTATACCTGTCAAATACATGTCCATGAATATAGCACACATCCACATAATGTCAGACAAAATCAAGGTTAAGAAGATTTCTTGTAATCATGCTAAGCACTCATTTGTTTGAAGTTGCGGTTTCCAAACATAGCCAAAGGAATTCTCACCCAATTCCTTTCTTTTACCTTTTTCCTTGTTGCAATGAGTCTTATTATGTGTTATCACATCATCTAACTGTAAATTATTTAAACAAATTCACTGTTACCTTGTCATGCTAATACCAAGCATGTTGCTTTGCAACTGTTCACACATATTGTGTTAGTACAACCGTCTTAAAACAAAATCATTCCTTCATGCAATTTTGTAGACATATACTCATATCATGCAAATAATCAAATATTCAAACACCCTATAAACATACCATGTCAGATAAACCCAATAGATGGCATAATCAAACTCATACCTCAATGTATCTTAGGGGAGACTATCACATATGCACAAGTCAATCCAGATTAGTATGACATAATATCACAAGTATATCGACTCATACCTAAATATCATGACCATAACCATTTTGCACTGGCCAATCTAGATTAGCACGATACATAATAACATCAAGACCTCAACTGTAATGACCATAATCATCATGCATATGACCGCAATGCATATAACAACAAGTTACTATCATTCATGACTATCTGACGCATGTGCATATGATCACATTGATTAACTAACATCTATCATGCATGTAACCACAACAAAAATAGAATTACAAGCATGTACATAACCCTAAGACTTATAACAATCATTAACCAACATACCTGCGTGCGCAACATACAAACTTGTATGATGTCTGCCCTTACCTTGAGGTCTAATGTTGCAACCTCACTCCGATGATATGCATCTCCTTCTCTATCTCAGCCAACACATTAGCACCATAACACGCCAACAACATCATGATGAAGCAAACTGCATAATGACCACCATGATGCATGCCTGACCTACTATGCATGCATGACAAACATATAGACAATTGTACATGTATACACATCAACCACTTCTACCTTGAGGTCTAGTGTTGCAACATAGCTCTGATACCAATCTGTAACCACCCCTCCCACATTTACCCAATTTCACCAGTTTGCCAGGGTAAACATGAGATGAGAGATTACTATGACATGACCCGACCTCCTAGATCCATTTAAGGAGGTGGAGCCAACAAACTGACCACATATTGTGATCCTACATGGGTTACAAGTCACTTAGAGGCTAAACAACCACCCCAGGTGCCCAAACTCTAAGTTGGAACCCTTTTTCTCCGCCTTGGGCCCATAAATGCACCCACAACAAGGCATGCATGTAGTTATAGGCCTCCAACTGCAAGCACAACACTGCTTCCATGCGGTTATAGCCCAATTTCTACAGTTATGATCATGCAGTCCGGAGATCAGTGCCACCTTTTCAAGCCTACCTCCATACCACTGCCCAAAAATTCCTGAGACTCTCCAGAATCATAAATGACATGATGACAAATCCATTAACCAAAATTTAATAAAAAAAACTTGACCTAATTAGGCCTACCCATGACAGTCATTTTGTCAAACATATGGCGAACATGTAAGCTACAGGGTATGAATGCATATCTGATCATAGGAATCTAAAACTTATTTGAGAATCACCAAGAAGGTCTAATGGCCTTCCATAATATCTATAGTAACATTTGTTAGTCCATGCATTAATTAACCATTCATATTTTCATCAAACATGTTAAGAGCCATAGACAATATACATCATATAATCAACATATAAACCAACAAATAACCAACATATACATAATGGCAACTCAACCATAATATCACCATCATAATCTATACATACACTCATAGATCACAATAGAAAATACCTCTTATTAACATATGAAAATGTCAACCAAGTCAAGGACTTCCACGTACCACCCGAAATCTTTCTTTCAACCAATCATTCCAAGCACGAATGTGGGATCTCATGGAATAAACCAAACAAAACCAAACCAGGGTTTCTAGAGGCCAAACCACCTCAACCCTCAACCATTTTTTCCACCTCACGGTCAAGCATTGTTAAAACCAACCAGATCGGTCTCTACCCAAGTTGTCTAGGGCTCCAAGAACTAGTAACTCAACCCACATCCTTCTAGGGCTCATGAGCGTTTGTCCAATTTGGCTCCAGGGACTAGTAGCTCAACCCACCAAGGGTCCCAGAGCATTTGTCCCAAACTAGGCTCCAAGACTACTAACTCAACCCAAGTTGTTCCAAGGCTTCTAGAGCATTTGTTCCAACCCACAACCATAAAGAATTATAAGCACCAACTTTGAAAACAATCAAGTGGAAAAACCCACAACACCATGGCTATCCAGGAAATTACAAGGCAAGGCTAAAACCACTGTCAATCCAAACAATCCTCCATGCCAATGAAAACACATAACCAAAAAACCACATGCATATACCATGCATCCATAAATTAGCAAGGAAATCACATATGCAACCTATTACCTGCAAAGAAATCTAGTTGTAGTTGTTGATCCATCTATTCCCTTAGACTTTCCTTCTTTCCTTTGCCTTCTTTCTTCAAATCCAATGTATGCCAAAATGCTCCAAGAAAAATATAAGTGTGCAATAGTACGAGAAAGTGAAAGAATAAAAGAGAGCTCCAAGCTAAAACAAAAACAAAAAAAAAGAAAAAGAAAAAAATAAGAAGACTATGAAATGATCCTCAAAAGCCTTTTTATCATTGAGGCCTCTATTTTATTCATTTTCCTTCTCATGCAAAGTTGTGACCTTTCATCTCCTTTTTATCCTATTTTCCTTTATTTCATAAATAAAATGCCAACTAATGTCACTTTGTCTTTGCCAATTTCCATAACCATTAATTAATCACAAGTGATACCCCATCGACATGTTTTTCCCAACATTCAGCTTGGAATATGTGTGCCATAACCTTGCTCTTATATATATATATATTATACATGGAAAATCAACCTGGGGTTGTTACATTTGGGAGGAAAAGCTTATGAGTCTCAAAACAACAATCCTTGCACCCAATATTCTTTCTATTTTCTTTCAACTCATCGGGTCAGTTGAAACCCTGTGTGTCACTAACATCTATGGACCTCATCGGCCAGTTAACAAGCTCAAAATGTTGTAAACCTTAAAAGAAATGTAAGAATCTATCCCAAGCACCCATAAGATCATAGGGGGTGACTACAATATGATCACCAACTTGAATGAGAAAAAGGGGTCCTCGGGAAATTGGGCAGAGATGCATAAGCCTTCAAAGAAACCATACACAGTTTGGAAATGGTGGATGTGGAAACCCATAATGGAATCTTCACCTGGAACAACAAGAGAGGAGGAGAAAGGCAAATTTCCTCAAGACTGGATCATTTTCTCATCTCATAATCCATCCTCTTGGCTAACTATGAAGTTGAAGGAACAATAATCCCCTATACAAGCTCATATCATTGGACAATAACTTTGGAGATTCAACTACTTGGAACCCCTAGGAACAAACCATTCTGCTTTGAGACCTTCTAGCTTGACCACCCTGAATACCAGCGCAGAATAAAGGAGTGGTGGGATGAGGACCTTCATCTGAGAGGCTAAAAAATGTATTGCTTCCAACAAAATCTTAAGCACATCAAAAACAAAATCAAGAGATGGAACAAGGAAGTTTTTGGGGACATTCTCGAGGACAAGAAATACCTAGAAAAACAAATGGAGGAGCTCCAACAAGACATCATTCTCAATGGTACCTCAACTCAACTACAACAAAAAGAGAAAGAATTGCATCATAAATGAGAAATGAGAGCCAAGCACGAAGAAAAACTATGGCAACAAAAGTCCTAAATTCAATGGCTTAAATGTGGTGAAAGAAATACAATTTTGTTTCTTCCAAAACACAGAAAAGCCAATAGAAACCTATCTTTGAAGAAATCTAATGGCACCACGATCACATCCCATGAGGATATCTCGCCATAGCTCAATTCTTTCTTGGGGAACTCTTGTAGGAACTCAATGAGAACAAAATCCAAGCAATTCAGGAGATCATTCAAAACATCCCCATAGTTCTTAATGAAGATAACAACACTCTACTACTCTAGGAAATAACCGAGCAGGAGGTGGAGGAGGTTTTTATGTCCATGCCCTAAAGCAAAGGCACCTAGACCCGTTGGTTTCACCACAAATTTCTTTAAAGCTTGTTGTCCTATGCTAATGTGGAGGAATCAAGACTATCCAGATCAATTCTTGTAGCTCTCAATGCTACTTTCCTCACTTTGATTCCGAAAGAAGAAGGGGTTGCTACTCTAGAGAGGTACCAACCAATAGCCCTATGCAATGTCATTTACAAAATTATCTCAATTTTTGTTGCAAACAAACTCAAACCTTCCTCTTCTAGTCTCCCAAATTCAATCATGCTATGTTGAAGGAAGACAAATTTTGGATAGTATATTCATTTCACATGAAACTATTCACTCTTTCAAGATCACTAAGCAACTAGGAATGTTGATGCAACTTGACATGTAAAAAGCCTTTGACAAAATCAACTGCCAGTACATGAAAGAAATTATAAGGGCCTTTGGCTTTCATCAAGACTTGATCAATTGGATAATGGCTCTGGTGACTGGGGCCTTTTTTTCAATATTAGTCAACGAAGACCCTACTCAACCCTTCTCCCCCTCTCGGGGAATTAGATAAGGGGACCATCTTTCACCCTTTTTATTCATCCTCATGGCTAAAGGATTGGGAAGAACAATAATTGTTGCCAAGGATAATAATTAGCTCAATAGTCTCAGGCTTCATGAACACTTTCCAGCCTCCACCCACCAGCAATTCATGGACGATATCCTTCTTATGGGTATCCCCACTGCTATGGAGGCACAAAAATTCAAGCAGATCCTCAACCTTTTTTCAGAAGCTTTAGGCACCTCCATCAACTTATTGAAATCTAAGGTGGTATTCTTTAACACCCCTAAGTCCATCCAAAGAAACATAGTCAGGATCCTAGGGTTTCAAATCTACTCCCTTTCATCCAGATACCTCGAGGTTCCCGTCATTGATAAGATTCTTAAAGAAGTCACCTGGGAAGACTTGCTAACGAAACTACAAGTCAGACTCAACAATTGGACCTTCTGATCCCTTAACCTAGAAGGAAGGTTTGTCCTCGTGAATTCAATCCTATAAGCCATGCCTTTCTATCTTTTTTCTGCATTAACTGCTCCAAAAAATGTTTTGAAGACCATATGTAACCTCCAAATAAACTCTCTCTGGAGAGGTTCAGAGGAAAAGAGAAAATGGGCTCTGGTAGGCTCGGAGAAACTATATAAGCCCAAAACTATTGGAGGTCTTGGCCTCCTAGATTCAGAAATCATCGAAAATGCCCTTGGTGCCAAAACATGGTGGAAGTTGTTGGAATATCCCAACACCCCTTGGGAAACCCTATGGAAATGAAGTACACTTCTAATCATCAACAGAAGGACCTCATATGATTATAAGGATTAATATCAAGCTCAATTTATTGGAACCAAGCTTGGCGCAATAGACATGTCATCCAACAACACTACATCTGGGAACTTTTGAAATGGTCAAAGCTCGTTATTTTGGGATGATGCATGGCAACAACTTCCCAAATTAAATGAAGTGGTCCAAACAAAATTGCAGGATCAGATGCAAGACAGAGGAAAAACCTTGGTCTCACACTACTACAAAAACACCCCCAAAGATAACAAATGGCGAACCTAGATTAACGGGGAAGAATGGAAGCCCCTCCCATAGAAACTTAATTGGGAATCCTTATGGCATCTCCTTTTATGATCACCAAATTCTTATAAACCAAGGCAATGATAAGTTGAGATGGGGAAGAAATCATGGGGGAGTCTTCGTCGTCAAAGAAGCCTATTGATACCTTGCTAACCACAATTAGTTGGAATGTCACCCTAAGTGGATTGAGTCTATGGTCCAAAAATCACTAGCCAAAGATCACCCTATTTATTTGGTTGGTCATGCAAGGGAAAATCTTCACGTGGGATAACCTTCTAAAGTGAGGTTTCACAGGGCCATCTCGATGTATCATGTGTGGTTATTAGGAAGAGACCATCAACCATCTGTTAAACACTTGTAGAGTGGCCTTCTATATTTGGGATTGGAGTGTAGAGATTTTCAAAATGACGGATAGGAAAAGAGCCTCCATTCAAGACACCCTCGAGTATTGGCGACCCCAAATATCCACCCATCAAATAGTGAACAGAGCTTGGGAATTTCTTCCTGGGGCCATATTTTGGGTTCCTTGGAAAGAACGCAACGCTATAATTTTCAAAGATATGCACGTCACCGAGGCAGTTCTCATTACCAGGGTGAAGGTGATTATTTAAGGCTTTGTCTCGGTTACAAAGCTACAGTCACAACAAGGACCTCCACGAGCATCAGACACCATAATCCTTCAGCTCTTATATCTCGAGCAGAGCCCAGCCTTTGCCACATGAACCCCTTTGGCCACCCCCAACATTCCATTGAAATGGTCACCCCCCTGATACAAATGTTTACAAGCTCAACTTTGATTGATCCTTAAGGGGTAATCTTGGGAAAACATGATTTGAAGGTGTTTTTAGAAATCATGTCGGGGACATCCAATGGATCTTTTTTTATAAACTTGGGCACAACACAAACAACGTTGCGGAACTGCAAGTGTTGGAGCAGGGTCTCAAAATAGCCAAATTCTGTAACTTTATGCCATTGGTTATGGAAGGGGACTCGACCGTGGCAATACATATAGCTAGGAAACCCCAACATGGCACCTCAGTTAAAAAGGTCACCATGAATTAGAGACTCTCCAAGATCCTCTAGTGCATCAAAGGTCACATTGACAACCTTGTTGGGGTCCACTTTCAAGTGGTTAAGAGAAAATCCAACTCTTTAGCCGACAAGTTGGTAAACATAGGAACAGATGGACAGGAGGTCCTGTATTCCAACACGTGGCATGAGACACCTATCAACACACCGACAATGATTACGAGGCAATTAATCACAAGGATGTATCGAATATTTCCAACAAGGAGAATATCCAACAATGCTCCCTCCAACATAATTTCTCATGATTCCCAAGGACAATGGAAGTGAGGCAGGCATTTTCAAATCTCTCACATCCTCCCCCCATTTAGGGATCTTGATGCAATCTCAAGAAAAGGAAAGATGAGTTGTTCAAGAAGAGTCTGGCACAACAACCATTCCTCTTTAGACGAACGTAGCATGTAATGCTCTGATGCTTGTGAAAACTTCACCATATGAGTGATGGGGAGGCAACATGATGTTTCCATAAACGATTGTGGCTTATTAAAGGAAAGGGTGACCAACACAAGTCACAATATTAACTTGTGCGATCGAAGTATCCCTTCCCTGCTCCCTCTCTAAAAACGTTCCCTTTCATTATGTCTCACCATCTGCTGCTCTCATTCACCCTATGTTCACAAGATGGCTCGCTTCACTCATACTAGTAGAGATTCTACCTCTAACAAATGGGGAAGGGGTTGTGGCTATAAAAATCCAAGTTAAAAGTTCATGTAATAAAGGTTATTAAAGGAGAAATAAGACCAAGGTCATGGGACATGTATTACAAGTTAAATGTTGGGGAAAACACTATAGTGGGCATCACTTTTGGTTTATTAATGGCTATGAAAATTTGCAAAGGAATTGGAAAATGCAAAGAGGAAATAATTTGCATTTATTTATGGGAAATAAAGGAAAATAGGAGAAAATGAAGGTGAAGAGACACATATTCGCATGAAAAGGAAATTAGAAGGAAAACTAAGGAATATGAAGAAAATAGAGACGTCGATAGCAAAAAGGCTCCAGAGAACCAGTTCATAGCTTTTGTCAGTGTTATCTTGGGTCAAGTGAGAAAGAGAGAGAGAGCACCAAGAGGAGAAAGCAAGCAAACAAACAAAGGAAGGAAAAGGAAAGCAAAGGAAAAGCAAGGAGAAGCTTGGATCAACAACTTCAACGTGAAGATTTTGCAGGTAATAGGTTGCATGCGTGATTTCCTAGCTGAGGTGTGAACGCATGGTTCATGCATTACATATTTGGTTCATTTGTTGTCATTGGCATGGGTTTTGTTGGGTTTGACAGTGGTTTCAACCTTGCCTTGTCATTTCTCGAATAGACATGGTGTGATGGGATTCATTTATTGGTTGATCTTTGGATTGTCCGAAGGTTTTGGTATTGGGTGAGGTGGTCTCAAGAAAATTCCCAAGGGATGGGGGTGGAGATGGTTTTCTACAGGAAGCCCTCGATAGGTGGGTAGAGACAGGAAAATTCCTGAAAGTATGGTGAAGAAATTTAGAGGCATCCAAGCTTATTTTGGTTTTGTGATCTCTTGACTGACCTTTGGCGAGAACGTGATAGTTTGAGGGTGGAGATGGTTTAACCTCTAGATTCCCTTGGTTCTTTGTGTCTTGGTTTACCCCATGACATCCCACATTCATGCTTGGAATATGGCATGAGGGTGATTGGCTGAAAGAAAGATTTAGTTCAACATAATTTATGGTCAGGTGGTACATAGAAGTCCCTAACTTGGTTGACCTTTGCATAAGTTAATAAGAGTTATTTTCCTATTGTGATTTATGAGTATTTGTAATGGTTACTATGTTGATTTGATGATTGTTCGATCATGGTTAATATTTTGATTATATGTTGGTTATAAGCATGGTTCTATAATATGATCTAGCTATGCCTCTTGTTCATGCTTTGATAAGTTAATGAATGGTTAATGAATGCAAGGGTTAACAAGTGTTGTTGCAGCTACTTGAGAGGGCATTAGACCTTCTTGGTGATTTCTAGATAAAGAACAAAGATTTACACTCAAATATGCGTTCATGACATGTAGCTTACATGTTTACCATATGTTTGATGAAATATCTAGTGTGTTCTAGGAAGTATAGGTCAAGTTTATGACTCAAGTTTGAATTTTTAGCTTTGTCATCATGTTAATAATGGTTCTGGAAAGTATCAAGCAATTATGGGCAGTGGTCTGGAGGATGTCCCGAAAAGATGGCACAATTCTCGAGACCGCTTGCTCGAAACTGAGGAGTTTAGGCCATAACCGCATGGAGGTAAGCCTATGAGTGTGGTTATAGCCTCATAACTGAATGGAAGCAGTGTCAAGGGTGTGGATGGGGGTCTAAGTTAGGGAACAAGGTTCCAACTTAGGGATTGACGAGGTCATCTCATAGTGGTAGTTCGCTTCACATTTACCGAGAGGGCTTGTAAAAGCGGGTAAATGTGTGGGGTGGTGTGTTACAGATTTGTATCATAGCTTCTAGGTTCAAATACTTGGGCTGGATGGGAGGGATGTGATTGTTATGCATGCATGTCAATCATATTTGATTTTTTTTGTTGTGAGTCGTATTTGAGTCTTGAAAATGTAGGTTTTAACCCTATATATAAATTACTTGCAAACAAATCCTTATATATATATATATCGTGCTAATATGAACTTATTTTGCATAATCTTAATGCCATGCTAACGTCATTATGCAGAGGACCATGGACCCTTAGGGATCACATCACATGTCATGGTCATATTACAAAAGGGGGTTAAGCGCTAATTTCAACAAGGTCTTATAGTTATGGTCGTATGGTCAACGTCGTGGAAGGGCTAAGCCTTATGGTCCATTATGGGTGAAAAACTGGTTTTGACAGAGGTCGTATTGGAGCACTAGTCGGCCCCAAGGTCAGCCCTGATGCCCCATGACCACGTTAATAACGTATATGAGATCAAGCCTAAAGGATGAGATCTATGGTTACGATGTATTGGTTTTGCGATGGTTGGTTGATGTTCGAGTCCACAAACGATGAGGGTTGCACAATTTCTGGGCTCAGTGCTAGGATGTCTTCCATGACTGCACAATTTTTGAGCTCAAGACTAACTGCTAGTTAGGATTGCACAATTCCTATCATCAAAGCTGCTTGCCATCAAGGATTGCGCAGTTTCTAGAGGCAAGCCCATGACTGCTGCGAGACCACGTTGGGAGATCAACTTGTGACTTAGAAAAATAAGCTAAGTGTGAAAACAAGCAAACACAAGCACAAGATAAGTCTCAGTCGAAACATGAATACCTGGATCAACGTAAGATGAGCTCCGGTGGATAGAAAGGAAGGCTTCAAAATCAAAGCATAGGCAAAATTTTGGAGGGTGGTTGTAGCTGCTACAACACATACCCATATTTGAAGGCCAGATAGATGCACATTCCATAGATAATAAATTATAATATTTAAAATTATTAATATAAGTTTTATTAATAGAATTTTAAAAGTTATTATATTTGGTATAAAAATAAAATTTGATTTTTTTTATAAAGTAAATATTCACTTTTGACCAAGATTTTAAGTTTTAAATTATTATTTTATACATGTAAAAAATAAAAATAAAAAATGACTTTTAATCAAGTTAAAAACAATTATAATTTTTTTTAATCATAGTCAAGTTAATATCCACATTATACTATTTTTGAAATTTCTCAAAGTGCAAGTTCATGTGATTCATAATGTATATAAAAAGTTTTTTTTTCAAATAAATCACATTGACGATTTTCAGATCATCATTATATATATATATATATATATATATATATATATATATATATATATATATATATATATATATATATATCGTGCTAATCTGAACTTATTTGTGCAGACGAGAGAGCCTCCCCCGAACTTCACTAAAGTATGTTTGATTATGTTTATATTTGGTTATGTGACATGGTATGTCTGCGGTAAGAAGAAGATCAAAGATGACAAGCATAATGGTGGATCACAGTTCACGTGACTTTCCTTATAAATCAATTGAGCAACATGGGGAAGAGTACTCTCCTAACTTAGTAGATACTTTGAGAATTTTGAAGGCATAAATCATGAGTTGCAAGGCAGATAATGATAAGATCATTCAGTCATAGGAAAGGCTTGCCAGGACTTAGGAAAAGCATGCAAAGTTCAATGCGATCATCCTTCAGAGTATAACAGATTTGCGGAGAGAAACATGACCACGAATCAATTATGGACAAGAGGACACTACTAATGGGGCGTATGGTAGCAGGTATCATGGAGGGCACATGTCAGACAGGGATGACACAATCGGAGGTGGCAAATGGATGGATACACCTGATAGGAGAGGTAGTGGTTATGGGTTCTATTCTAGTTCTGGTTCAGATAAATATCATGGTCATCATCATTATTATCCTTACAGGAGGATTGAGAGGGGGTACTTGCTAAATGAGTTCAATAAATCCAAGCCTCCTACATTTGATGGAGAGCTAAAGAAACCATGGGATGCAAAAGCATGGTTGCTTTGGATGAAACAGTTCTTCGAGCTACACGACTATACAGAGAACACAAAAGGCATGATAGCCATTTTCATTATCAAAGGAAAGGTAGAGATCTAGTGGGAATATGTGAAGCACGTTAGAGGTATCAAGAGAGAGGAGTTGAGTTGGCATGAGTTCAAAACACTCTTCAAGAAGAAGTACTTGTCAGAGAGATGCCATGACAGTAAGGTTAAGGAGTTTTAGGAGTTGAATATGGGGTCTATGACAGATGACAAGTATACGACTAATTTTTTGGAGTTGTTGAGGTATTTGCCTTATCTTAAGGATGAGAAGATGAAAGCTCAAAGATTCGTTAGTGGTATTGTATTAGCATTCAAGGATCAGATTGAGTATGATGAGCCTCAGTCATTAAGGGAAGTTATTGAGAAGTTGAAGCATTGTTATGAGCAGTCGAAGCACAAGACCGAGCCTAAGCATGATTAGAAATATAATGACAAGACCAAAGGAAAGTGGCCTTTGAAGCGGAAAAGACCTCAGGATGTAGGTGAGAAAGAAAATGTGGCACCTTACAAGAAGTTCAATGCAATAGAGTAGGGGTGTGGATCTCAACCTGGAGAGCAACAAAATAAGGGTAGTGGAAGAAAACCATTGCGGTGTTAGATATGTGGCAAGGATCATTGCAAGAAGGATTGTCTATTGTCTCAGGGTGGCAGACCTCATATCTATAGTGTTCATGAGGCACATACAGTTGGGGATGTTGGACAGAGCATTCCTTAGATTTATGCAACATTTGATAATAAGCAGGTCAATCGCCAGACATCCATTATTGAGATAGAAGGTAAGTCCTGTTGATGGGCCTCTAAATTAGACATAAATTAAGGTCCATCTTACCATCCTTCAACACATTAAACCTGTCTTTTTGCATTAGATAATGTATTTTTAGCTTTAATATGTTCATTAAGAAGGTTTATGGATAATTGCATATTTGTGCCTAATATTATTTATTTTTGTGGAATATTGTGAGAATATTGGGCAGATTATGAAGATTTGGAGGAGGAGATAATTTAGGGACTTTCTCCCTACTATAGGAGGATCAATATTAAATAATAAATCAACAAGATATTATGTAATTATGGCACTGGTTGTGGAGCTCCGACGATTGAAAAAAATCTAGGAATGTGTTCCTTTCCATTTAACACAGATTCCTAGTATTGGGAACTAGATCCACTAATCAAGGGATCTTGGTGGGGGAAGCTTACTCCTTTCACGGGGAATGATTCCTAAGCATTTTGTATAAGTACCAAGTCAAATTTGCCTCTAGGGGTAGATTTGTATTAGTCTTCTTATGGAGAGAACTCGTATTTTTGCAGTGCCATTGTCATTTCTTTCATGGATGTAATTGTATTGATGGAAATAATGAAGATTGGTTCCATGTTCAACTTCTAAATCATGGTCTCCTCCATAGGAATCTGAATTTCCTTGGGCTTGGCCATCCCGGGAGCCTCAGAGCCCTTTTGTATTATTTAATTTTCTTCTTTTCACTTCTTCTTCACATGCATCTCTTGTTCTTGTCTTTTTTCTATTTCTTCATTTAGTATTAATGATTTCTTGTTGTAGGATTGGGTTAAATGGTTGAAGTAAGTTAATTTCATGATTACAAGCATAATTTCATCATTAGAACATATTTGGAAGGTCATAGTAATCATTGAGCTGCCTGGATTAGTTTGTTTATTCCCAAATCTAGATTTCTGGAAGTCCCTTGTAGCAAATAACAATAAATTTCAGCTATTTTTTAGAGCATGCTAATGAGCTTCAATCGAGTTGATTCCACTTCCATTTAATCACAAAAACATTATCGTTAATAAAAAAAATTACCCCATTGAATTTTCACTTGATTAGGGTAAGCATTTGATAGATTTACTGACTCACTAGTTCTTGAATTTTTAGATTTGAGACTAGTAATTTTCTGCTATTTTTTAGCATGGGTTAACAAAAGTATTTTTGAGTGATTCCACTTGAGATGGAAACCTAAGACATCCTAGTCAACAACAAAATTTGTCCCATCCAATTTGGATTTTCTTTGCTTGGTAATTCGGTGAATTAAAGTTTCGTGTAGTAAATTTGATGTTCCTGTAGTAAATTTGATGTTTCATGTATATACTTGCCCAGATTCGCTCGAGAAGCTTGGTTATTGTCCCTTAGGGTTGAATCAAGACCCTTAGGCTCTAAATCAATGATTAGGGAAAACTAGATACCACTTAGGACTTGCCTATTTACCCATGCAAAACATTTTAGCGATTTGGGCTAATGGACAGATTTATGAAATAGATAATACAATGATGATTGCCACATTCATTGAACTATGTTAATGGATCTAAACTCTTTGAAATGTAATGGTTGAAATTTAGTTCATGATATTTACTTTATGCAATTAGAATAGGTTTCTTTCCTTGTATTTTCTTTCTTGGAATATGTTAAAGTTTCCATTTCAAGCATTTCATTTTTTCAATTAGTTTAGGATTTGTTTTCATTACATGCACTCCATTGCATCATGATAGCAAAGGAATGACACATTGTATGTTGCACATATAGTGTTGATACCTCTTAAGTTTGTACGAACCTTGGGTTGATAATTAAAGTTAATAGCCTTGGGAGTTCAGCGTTTCTGTTGCAATATCGAGGCTCATCAATTTTTGGCGTTGTTGTCGTGGAGGTGTCAAAGTATGCATTGTTTTCTTCCCTAGTTTATTCATTTATTTTTACTTTTTGCAAAAACAAAAAAGATTTGGATTAGGCATATTTCATTTCAAAAACAGAAAAGTGTTTTGCATTAGTGTTTTCATTCAATCATAAAAAAAAAACAAAAAATCTCCAACACCAACAGACCCTCCCATTTGATCATGTGGTGCAGTAAGAGCCACATCACCATCCACTTTTGCAGGTAGAAGAAGAAGAGATGGAAAAAAATGTAGAAGAAATGGATGGAGATGATGACAACGAGGAAGATCTTCTCAGATTTCCCATTCGATACTGATGGTAGTGTACACATGAAGAACATCCCACCATCTTTTCTTCCAAAATTTCATGGTCTAAGGTCAGAGGATCCGAAAACCTTTCTCTTTGAATTTGAAATTTTTTGTAGATCTTATGGTTACTTATTAAACACTCAAAAATTGAGATTGTTTCCGGCAACATTGAAGGATAGAGCTCTTAAATGGTTCATGAGTTTAGGGACTAATTCAATAAGATCATGGAATGATATGCAAAAGATATTTCTAGAAAAATATAAAGATCATGACCTTAAAGAAGAAATATTTAGAATGAATCAAAAAGAAGATGAGAGGATTAAGGATCTGATAGAGAGGTTCATGTATAATGTTAAGAGGGAAAAACTATATCATTTAGGATTCGACACAGTAAAAACCCTCTTACTTAGAACAATTAGGGATGAGTGGATTGATCTCCTTTATCTCATGAGTAGAGGAGATGTTTAACAGTTATCATTTGAAGAAATTTGTGACACCCGCAAACACATACAAGAGTAAGTGAATCAACATCAAGATCGGTTAAGTCAAGCTAAACTTGGAAATTTGTTTGATGACTTCAAAACATAAATTCTTATGAATCTAACAAAACAAGTAAAAATGTTAAGAATGCAAGATGAGGAAAAAGAAGATGTTGATATTTGTGTTGTCCATGCAGAATCGCATGCTATTAAATATTGCCCCTCATTACCAAGGTTGAAGGAAGTTTACCAAGAGGACAATGGAGCAAGTCAATTGCCAATGCAACCATGTTATGTAGCTCCAAGAAGACCATGGCAGCCTATTCAACCTGATATGATGCAAGAAACTAAGTCGGAATTTCAAGCTTATCCACATCTAGCTCAAAGTAATTGGAACACACCATTTCCTTGGCAACCTTGGCCATCTCAACCCCAAAACCAATCTTGGCAACATGGTTGGAAAAGAACTTATGGAAGCCATCCACAATATCCTCAATATTTTCATCAATATCCTTCATACCCAACTTCATGTTATCCCTGCCATCCGCCTCCACCACAACCACAACCCCAACCACATCCATCTCAAATATCCAGTCCCACTCAACTACTTGTACCGCCATTTCCAAACCCACACAATAAAGTAGCTCAATCCACTTACAATGTTGAGGTACAACACTTCCAAATATCTCCTCTTGATCTCAATGGTATTCATCTCAGCTAAGGAAGAACATTACAAAAAAGAGATTCTCTTGATATTATTGAAGGACCACATCCTGAAAAAGAAGATTCAAAAGAGAAGACCAAAGAACCATGGGCTGCACTTGATGAAGAGTAGACATCAAAATCAGAGATTGAGAAATCTCCCTCATGGTTACCACCAAATCCTCCACGTATTCAAGAGAAAAATCAACATAAAAAGGAAGATTTGAAGGTCATGGTAGAAGAAGACATGAAGAATGATCCAGATAAGCAAGCAAACCAAGGGCATAAGAGTTATATTGAGGTTTTGTTCCAGAAAATCAACAAGATGGAGCATCACTCTCTTCTTCAACTGTGCTTGATATTTTCAAAGTCAAAGCATTTGGTCTCTGAAATTCAGGTATATGTCAAATCATATATTGCAAGCCTACACGTCAGTTTATCTATCATCTTGATGTGCACATGGCTCCATTGGAAATATTCCTACACTTGAAAATGATTTTGCTTTTTTTTTTTCAAGTAGAGTAGGATAGGAAAAGAAATAAAAAATGAAAAATAAGAGAAAAAATAAAATCTCAGGTGAAAACCTCCTTTGAGGCGTCTGAGATTGGCTCATTAATTGAAAACCTCCATTAAGCGGTCAATGGGTTGGAAAAAGGAAAAAAAATGTGAAAAAGAAAAGATCTTAGGTGAAAACCTCCTTTGAGGTGCCTAGGCAAACCTACTAGTTGAAAATCTCTTTGAGGTGGCTAGTAAGCCTAAAAAAAAAAAAAAAAAAACTTTGCTCCATGTATCTCTTTGATGAATACATGTATTCTCCAACATCTACAAGCAACAAAAACAAGTTGGCACCAAAGAAAAAATTGGTCAAAATTCTAGTCAAAGGAAGTCAAACTTGGACTTTCTCCTCCTTTGCTCAGATGCTTCAAAAGGGCCAAGGTCATGCCAATCCATCACCCTCATCTATTTCCACCATCCACCCACCATTCCCAAGCTTTTTCCATTCATTTTCCTTGTTGTCCTAAAATAATTTAGGAATGCTTTGTTTTACTACAAGGAACAAAAATACATTGAGCAGAAAATTATTTTTGTCATATCTTGGAAACCATGCATCCATTTAAAAATTTGTTTCATGGGGAGATGCATATGGATGATAGTAACATGCCCAAGCAATTTCAGCAAATTCTAGTGCATAGTTTCCAAGAAATCGACCTCCATCAACTTCAGCCATTTTTATTTTTTCTTGAGATTCGTGCATTCATTTGCCATTTTTTTTTGGGAGGTGCATAAGGATGATGGCAACATGATCAGAAAATTTCAGGTCAATTCATTTTACCATTTGGGAGATATGGACAAAACAAGGTTGTTGTTGTTTCCTGTAGTACCATGTCTTAGTTTACTAGAGGAAACAGGCTGAAAGCGATAGGACGGTACAAAAGGTGAAATAAAGAGTGGGAAAGGTGTCTAATGGTGGGATAAGATATAGGGAAGGTGAACATCACCCATGGCCAAACCTAACACTCCAAGAAGGCCAGATTTGATTAGGATAACTTGCTCATGGTAACTAGAAGACAGATGTTTAGAATCACCAAGCTATGAAGACCTGTGTAGAAGCAAACAAAGGAAATTATAACTCCCAGAGGACCATCGGTTGATCATCAACTCAATAGCAACATGCATGTCTCTCCAACAACCATCAAGTAGGTACAGGTATGCAATATTTCTGACCTCTTCTCTTGAGCATATTATAGTTAAAAATATGTTGTTAATGCATGAGAGATGAGGTTTTATAAGCTAAGGATGGATCAACACTCTCGGTCACCTTCAACTAGTTAATTGCAGCTCACTCCTTCACTCATGCAATGTGGAAAAGCCAAGTTAGGAAGGGTCATGATTTCGAGGAATGAGGGCAATAGTTAAAAGAAGAATTTTTTGTAAAGGCCAATTTACCACAACACTCCAAGCCCACTATCCACTTCATATCCACTATCTATCCATCACTCATCCATCCCATTTCATAAGAAAAAAATTAATATTTTTCAAGAACAAACCCTACACTCTGTCTCACCCTAAAAATTTCTTGAAAAAAACACATAGAGCACATCCTTTCCATTTTCACAAACCTACACCTTTTGAGCCCTAACATCATCCTCCAAACCCTCTACATTATTTCTCATCACTCCCATATAGTTACAAGACTTTGAAAGAGGAGGAATGACTGATACAAGAAGGCAAAATGCTTATGCAAGAAGGAAAAAATGAACAAATTGTGATAAAACCCAAGATGGCAGTGCCCAAGAGAGACCTAATAAAAACAAAGAACTCCAAGGCGATTAGGCAATCATCTGGGCCACAAAAGAGAAGGAGAAGAAGGCAACAAAAGGAAAGAAGGCATTCATCATCAAAATAGAACTCAAATTGCAGTGATGAAAAATGGCTTTCTAAGAGGTCTCTAATCTCTTTCTAGATTTTGTCCAAGGCCTAAAAGATGTTATAGAAATGGGAGAAAGGAATGGAAGTCAAGTTGAGGGCCTACCCTAGGTTCAGACTATCATTTATGCTCAAAACAGGTTTAAACCGGGTTTCCTGTAGTACTGCAGGAATTTCTACAAGGTTTCCTGTAGTACTACATGAATTGCTATAGGGTTTCCTGTAGTACTACAGGAACCACTATAGGGTTTTCTTTAGTTTACTATAGGAAACACAAATTTACTACAAAATTTCCTAGTTTTCATCTAAAGGCATTTTGAAGGTTTCAGAGGTGTCCAAATGGTGGAAAAGGGTAGTAGAAGGTTGGAAAAGGACGTGGAAGACTTTGCCAAACTGAAAAATAATCAAGAAACCATCTTGAATAAGGGGAAGAAGGTAGGCTAATGGTCTCAAGAAACACTGTGATTTTTTCTATGCACATTTTTTTTTGGAAAAATGAGTGAAAATGAAATGAAGGTTTCAAGAGAGAGGATATGAATGAAATGGATCTACAAGCCAACAAAGTTCACTTGCAAAGAGGAAAGTTATGTTGTTGCTTGAAAGACTGTTAAACAAACATGAAAATAACAACTACATTTTTGTGCTTGTCCTTGCAGAACTTACAGCCAAAATTCTTAAGAGAAAAGACCAAGGAATGCACAAGATAGAGGCCACCACTGCTATGAATGAGGCACAATGAGGTCTCTAAGTTGCTCAAAAGATTAGCAACACTTTCAACAGGGGGGCATGATGAGCCTCTAAATTAGACATAAATTAAGTTCTGTGCCTCTAAATTAGACATAAATTAAGGTCCATCTTACCATCCTTCAACACATTAAACCTCTCTTTTTGCATTAGATAATGTATTTTTAACTTTAATATGTTCATTAGAAAGGTTTATGGATAATTGCGTATTTGTGCCTAATATTATTTATTTTTATGGAATATTGTGAGAATATTGGGCAGATTATGAAGATTTGGAGGAGGAGATAATTTAGGGACTTGCTCCCTACTACAGGAGGATCAATATTAAATAATAAATCAACAAGATATTCTGTAATTATGGCACAGGTTGTGGAGCTCCAATGATTGAGAAAATTTAGGAATGTGTTCCCTGCCATTTAATTCAGATTCCTAGTATTAGGAACTAGATCCACTAATCAAGGGATTTGGCGGGGAAAGCTTCATCCTTTCATGAGGAATTATTCCTAATCATTTTGTATAAGTACCAAGTTGAATTTGCCTCTAAGGGTAGATTTTTATTAGTCTTTTTGTGGAGAGAACTCGTATTTTTGCAGCTCCATTGTCATTTCTTGCAAGGATGTAATTGTATTGATGGAAACAATAAAGATTTGTGCCATATTTAGCTTCTAAATCTTGGTCTCCTCCATAGGACTTTGAGTTTCCTTGGGTTTGACTATACTGGGAATCTTAGATCCCTTTTGTATCATTTACTTTTCATCTTTTCGCTTCTTATTCACATGCATCTTTTGTCCTTGTCTCTTTTCTATTTATGCATTTAGTATTAATGATTCCTTGTTGTAGGATTGGGTTAAATGGTTGAATTAAGTTATTTTGCAAGATCACAAGCATCATTTCATCATTGGAACATATTTGGAAGGTCATAGTAATCATTGAGCTACTTGGATTAGTTTGTTTATTCCGAAATCTAGATTTTTGGAAGTCCCTTGTGGCAAATAATAGTAAATTTCTGTTATTTTTTAGAGCATGCTAACGAGCTTCAATCGAGTTGATTCCACTTCCATTATATCACAAAAACATTCTAGTTAATAACAAAAAAATACCCCATTGCATTTTCACTTGATTAGGTTAGGCATTTGATAGATTTACTAGCTCATTAGTTCTCGAATTTCTAGATTTTAGACTAGTAATTTTTTGTTATTTTTTTGCATGGTTTAACACAGGTCTTTTTGAGCGATTCCACTTGGAATAGAGACCTAAGACATCCTAGTCAATAATAAAATTTGTCCCATCCAATTTGGATTTGATTTGCTTAGTCATTCGGTGAATTCAAGTTTCTTGTAGTAAATTTGATGTTTTCAGTAGTAAATCTGATGTTTCATGTATCTACTTGCTGAGATTCGCTAAAGAAGCTTGGTTATTGTCCCTTAGGGTTGAATCAAGACCCCTAGGCTTTGAATCAATGATTAGGGAATACTAAAGACCACTTAGGACTCACCTCTTTACCCATGCAAAACATTTCAGCGATTTGGGCTAATGGGCAGATTTATGAAATATATAATATAATGATGATTGCCACATTCAATGAACTATGTTAATGGATCTAAACTCTTTGAAATGTAATGGTTGACATTCATGATATTTACTTTATGCAATTAGAATAGGTTTCTTTCTTTGTATTTTCTTTCTTGTAATAGGGTAAGGTTTCCATTTCGAGCATTTCATTTTCTACAATTAGTTTAGGATTTGCTTTCATTACATGCACTCCATTACACCATGATAGAAAAGGAAGGACACATTGTATGTTGCACATATAGTGTTGATACCTCTTAAGTTTGTACGAACCCTGAGTTCATAATTAAAGTCAGTAGCCTTGGGAGTTGCAGCATTCTTGTTGCAATACCGAGGCTCATCACCTGTGGTCGAGTTGTTTCCATTTTAATTGATCCTGGATCTAATTATAGCTACGTTAATCCTGACCTGGTGGATAAGTGTGGGTTGAGTAAAGAAGTGCATGCAAAATCTCGGTTGGTGCAGTTGGTTAAATGTACTAAGAAAATAGTTCATCATTTGGTGATAACTTGTGAAATTGAGTTGAATGGTATGCCTACATCAACACATCTAAATGTGATTCCTTTGGGTTAATATAGTATGATTTTGGGTATGGATTGGTTGTATCTTCACAAGACTAAGGTATTTTGTTATGAGAAGGCTATTGAGTGCTTGGATGATGATGGAGATAAGAGAATCTTGTAGGGTATGAAGAAGCCTACATCAGTGAGAATGGGCACAACTATACAGGCAAAGCGCAGTTGCAGGAAAGGGTGTCTATTATTTACAGTGCATGTTTCCAGTGACAAAGGGAAGGATGTTGAGGATGTTGAAGTCTTTAAGAGGTATCCAATTTTGCAGTAGTTTCAAGATGCATTTCCAACAGAGATTTCAGAGTTACTGCCTCTTAGTGAAGTGGGTTTTTATATTGAGCTAGTACGAGGAGTAGCACAAACATCAAAGGCACCTTACATGATGAGCACTATGAAATTAGTGGAATTGAAGTTGTAGCTTAAGGAAATGCTTGATAAGAGATACATAAGGCTAAGTGTGTCACCTTGGGGTGCATTAGTGTTGTTTGTGAAGAAGAAGGATGGCACTCTCAGGTTGTGTATTGATTACAAAATTTTGAAAAAGGTGACTGTCAAGAACAAGTACCCTTTGTCACAGATTGATGACTTGTTTGATCAGTTGAAGGAAATAGCATTGTTCTCAAAGATTGACTTTATATCAAGAGATCATCGAGTACACATCAAAGAAGAGGACATCTACAAAACCACATTTCGTACCAGGTATGGGCATTATGAGTTGGTAGTGGTTCTGTTTGGTCTTACTAATGCTCCAACTACTTTCATGTGTTTGATGAATAGTGTGTTGCATCCTTATCTGGACAAGTTTGTGATAGTATTCATTGATTGACACATTGATATAATCTAATAATGAGGAAGAGCATGCAGAGCACCTATCAACAATGTTAAAATTGTTGAGAGAGCATCAATTGTATGTCAAGCTTAGCAAATGCAGTTTCTTTCATACGTAGGTTCATGACCTGGGACATGTTGTTTCCAAGGAAATCATAATAGTGGACCCATAAAATATCAAAGCTATCATGGAGTGGGTAACTCTGAGGAATGTGGATGAGGTCATATCGTTCATGGGACTAGTAGGTTACTGCAAGTGGTTCATAAGGAACTTCTCATGGATTGCCTATCCTATTACATAATTGCAGTGAAAAGGAAAGAAGTTTGAATGGACTGAGGAGTGTTCAACTATTTTTGAGCAGTTGAAGCATTTTCTTACAAATGCTTCAGACTTGAAGATTGTAGACCTTGACAAGGATTTCATGGTATGTACAGATACTTGCAACAGAGGACTTGGTGGAGTATTTATGTAGGAAGGACATGTGGTATGTTATGAGTCAAGTGGTAGCATTATGATGCATGTGTTGTACTTGATGGCAACCCACTTGTAGCAGAATAATTATATGGCAACTAGATGAATCTACAAGATATATCAGAGGTGACAGAATGATGGAACAAAGATGAATATACAAGTCAGAGGTGACAGAATGATGGAAGAGAATAATGGTCAAAGGTTTGATACAAGGAGATTGTTAGTGTGTGTTGTCCTTGATATTTGATGAATGAACTAATTGATAAAAGTATAAACATGATGTGATAGAATGCATGGCAGTTGTGTTTACAGATGTGACAAAATGTAGGGTAGTTCAGAGAAATCAGTTCAGAAGTGATGTATGATGGCAAATCACATTATAACAGGTCAATTTAGAGGTAATAGGCAATGGTACAAAAGAACAGGATGTTGGAACAAAGGACTACAGATCAAAATCAAGAAGTTGAAGAAAAAGGATGTTTTCAGGTATGTTAAGTTGTATATGTGGGTTCACTGTACAAAAAGAGTGTATACACACAGGTTCACTGTACAAAAAGAGCGTATACACGCAAGTTCACCGTACAAAAAGAGCGTATACGTATGCACGCACTTTCACAAGAGGAAAAGCGCGTATGGGATGAAAAATTAAGGAAATTAAGGTGAAAGAATACCAAGGGTCAATACCATGGTATTAACCCACAATATTGAGTGGATTAACGGTTATTTGATCCCATAAAAGAATATCACTAGTTCTAAGTGTTGTTTTGGTCCTAGGTATTGAGAAAGGCTAAAACTATATAAGGAGGAGAAGATCAAAGGTCCCATCTAAGAATACCACAAGTTATAAGTGTTGTTTTGGTCCTAGGTATTGAGAAAGGCTAAAACTATATAAGGAGAAGAGGATCAAAGGGCTAAGAGCACAAGTAATGAATAATCATATGAAGTGCTAGATCAAAGGCAATTATGCATGTTATGGGTTTCTGATGCTTTGCTTGATCTGGACTAAGTATGCACCTGAGTGTTTGATCATGGATGAGATTTAATGATGGATCAGGATCATAATGACTTATCATTATGAGATCTGATAATAGATAGGTTAGATCTGAGTGCTAACAAATTTTTTGTGCTTTAAATGTTATGATATGGGTATATCTGAAGACTGGAATAGTTGTGAAGTTATAAGTTTCTATATGTATGTTGGTTCACCTTGGTGAAGGCGTATATACAGGCTGGTTTGGCACTTCCAAGTAGCGTATGCAAAAGAAAAGCCTATTGTTCAGAGATGATTGATCTATCTGATTAGTGCTACTGGTTTACTGTTATCTGTCAACGATGTCTTCTTAAATATGAAAGTAGAACTGAATGCATAGGGAGATTGAGTTTGATTGATTGATTGATTAAGTAAGAAGGGTGATATTTGCCGTTGTCTATTTCGATATCTATAATTTGACATTAGATCTTCAAATTGTTACTGGTTGGTACTGGTTGGTACAGTTTTGATTCAGAGGTTTTTATGATTCAGTAATTTTGGAGGTATATGCAGGTTTTGTTAAAGGAAGTAGCATATACACGCATGTTGGGTTCACTAAAGTAGCATATACATTATGACACATGATTTTTGAGGTTATAGTTGGTTTTGGTTGTTGATGCAATGTTCTGGGGTAAGATCTGTGTTCTGGTTACAATGATCTGACTGTTCACATTGATTGGTTGAATTTTGATTAAGTATCGGTTGATTGGGTTTAAGTGAATGGTTGTTTCAGTTGTGTCAGAGGTTTAGTGTTTGTTTGATTCAGTGTGTCAGAGGTTTCAATGATTGATTGATTCAGTTGTGGTTGATTCAGAGATTTATGATTAGGTTTCAATTATATCAGAGATTGATGATTGGGTTTCAGTGATTGGTTGATGCAGATGTATTTGTTGATTGTATTGCAGTGGTGATTGAGTTTGAGCTTCATTGTTACTAATGGGCCCAATATGGAAATTTGATGAAATGTGGCCTTCATATTGTGTTTTTGTGTACCAGGAGTATCCAGTCTAAAAATTTATGAAACATGTTCCCTGGAGGACACTGAGGGTTGGAGCCTTTAGTGAGGAAGTCGAAGCTTCCTGCCAGTAGTGGCTGGTGATTTGATCAGGGGGTTGGAGCTCCCTTCCAGTAGCAACTGGAGAACGAGTGAAGGTTGTAGCCTTCTATAGGCCAGCGCCTACGTACTAGTAAACATATCGGCTAGTACAAGAGCTAGGGTGTTGTAACTCCCTTCCAATAGAAGCTGGAGAATGAGAGAAGGTTGTAGCCTTCTGTAGGTGGGTGCCTGCGTACTGGTATGAGTCTGCACCAGTACAAGATTGTAAACAGATTATTCTTTATATTAAAAGAAGACAAAGACAACAACAACAGGTGGTTTTTCTCCCGCATTGGGTTTCCACCTTAAATCTTGGTGTTCATGTGTGTTTCTTACGTGTGATGGTTTATTCTATTATTACTGCATATGGTTAATGTTTAATGTTTAATAAAGTACGGATGCACTGAATAAAGATCAACATATGATGAATTAACTGAATCATAAGTTCATTGGATATACGTTGGTTGCACTGATTAAAGATCAACATATGATGAATTAACTTAATCATAAGTTCACTGGATATAAGTTGGTTGCCTTAGGAACAATTACGTGCACATGTGAGTTCCCTTCATTGAAGTAGCGCATATAAATTTGATTATGGAAATGAAAAATTTATTGATTTGTAAATACTGGTTCAGCCCCCCCAGTATTATTTCCAACAATTGGTATCAGAGCGGGGTCCTTTGGCAGAAGCTTGATCGCTTGAAGGAGATCTGTAGTAACAATGGGAAAGAAGTAAAAGAATAAAGAACCTAAAAAGAAGAATACATCTCAAAGGAACTGTGACACTGGGAGAGACGATTGGCCATTATGTGGAAGCAACTCTTCAAATTCAGAATCACCTCAAAATGAAGATGAACAAGCAAAAGAATTATCAGGTACAAATTCGTTGTCCTCTGATGACACATTTCTCTGTTCATTTGAAGATAATGAATGTGACAGTGAAACAACTGAATTTGTTCTTATGGGTGAAAGATAAAGAAATCAAATAGAGGCTATAATAAAAGGGAATGTGCCTACAAAGAAGAAGTTACCAGGTTAAAAGCTCAGTTGGAGGAAGGAAACAAAATAAAGAAACAATACAAAAAAAAGGAAGATCAAAGTCAAAGGCTGCAGGATGAAGTGACATCATTAAGAAATGAAGTGAATGAAAAGGACAAAACAACCAAGGAAATTATAGAAAGAACCAGTTACTGTGAAGGTCTTGAAGCTGTGGTCATATCTCTAAAAGAAGATCTTAAAAATTCAACTAAGCAGAATGAATAATTACTTCAAGCATTTGAAGAACAAGAAAATGAAGTTCTCAAATTAAGGCAACAAGTGGAAGAAGGAAGAAAAGTTGAAGAAATCCTGAAAAAGCAGGAAGAGCAATATTAGGTTGAGGTGAATATCCTAAAAGGTAAATTAGAAGAAAAGGAGAAACTTTTACGATTTCAAGATAGTGCTAAGATTTTAGATGATATTCTTAGTAGTCAAAGGTCTCCTGCTATCAAATCTGGTCTTGGTTTTCATGAAATTGTTAAAGGTGAATCTAGCTCACAAAATGAAGCAAGGAAATCTAGTGCAAAATCTGAAATGCTCAACAAGGAGATAAGAGGTCAATCCCATCAACAACCAAGGAAAGAAAGTATTCAAATAAAATCATTTACTCCTAACCATGGAAGTGTTAATCCATTCTTTCCTCTGATGAATAACGTTGAATGTTTTATATGTCATAATTTTGGACATGTTGCAGCAAGATGTAGAAGTAGAATGGTTCAAGCTAATAATCATCACACAGAAAGATCATCAGCTTCCAAGTACTTTAAGTTATATTGTTTTTCCTGCAATATGTTTGGTCACAAAGCCATTGATTGCTTTAGAAGGAATATGAAACACATAAGATTCTATGCTTGTAACAAGTTTGGGGCATATAGCAAAAGAATGCAGGAACAAATTCCGGCCAACATACCAAAAGGAGCCAACATCATCACACTCCAAGGTGTGGAAGAAGAAGGAATTACAATCAGAAAAATGTGGCATAACTCAGTATACAGATAGAACATACTCAAGAGGAACTGAAAGTATGAAATTCCAGTGTTCTAATTATCATATGCAGTTATCATGAATACAAGTCGTGTATATACGTGAGTTAGAAGCTGCACAGTCACGTATATGTTGGTTTGATGTAGAAGCAGTAAGCCAGACTCAGGAAAAGGGGTTTGATATGGTTCAGTCAATTATCAATTAGCCTTTCTATTCTGATTGATGATGATTACAGTCTGTTGATGATATGTAGAAGTGATTTTGACCCTGATAAGTTGTTGATGACTTGATGTATAACTAGTTGATGATGATGCCTTGATGATCCTTGCTGATATATGCAATGATCAGATCTGATAGTGGACAGTTGGCACAGGTTCAAGGGGAGAATATGTTATGATTCTAATAATGCATTGTTGGCAATGTTTAGAAGTCTTTGGTACTTATGTTTTTGAAGTGTTTAAATGATACATCATGCTATGCTACAATCATGAGTTGCCTATGATGAAATCTCATATGATACTTATATTGCTTGAGCCGCATAGTTGTTATTCAGATTAGATTTATGGATGATTGTGCATGACCCTTTTGATGATGCATATAGTACATGTGGTATGTTGCTTAGATGGTAATCCTCACAAGGACAAGGAGAATAACAAAGCTTGAGTACACAACTTCATTATTTGATAAGTGTCATTTATTTTATGTTGCTGTCATCATGCCTTCAAAGATGCATAAACTTCATATGGTGCAGTTATGGATGAGGATTCCTATACTACTTTGCTCTCACATGGTTGAGGATTGCTGTTGTTGATGGTGTCAAGAAAGCTTGACAAATGACTATGAGCTCATGGTTTTCTAGATACATATTGCTATATCTTTGATGGATACACATTATGTTGGATACATGGATGATTACGTAAGTTGCATATTGATAAATATTGGTGGTTGGCCAAGAGAATGGTGTTATTGCAGGTTTCGTTAAGACATAGCTATTTCAAGACATGGATATTCAGAGACATGTCTTATAATGATGATGACTTCTTACTTTATGATGATAGGTTTGATACTCACATATGTTGATTATCATGGTTGATGCTTATGAGATGTGGGATGTTCCCTAGTGATGATAAATGGTTGATATATTGAGGGTTCTTGTGGAAAGATCATGCAGTTCTTGATGATGATGTTATGATCATAGATGATGACTATGGTGTTTTCACTTACATATGATACAATGTGAATGATTTTGCATTACTACTTGGAGATATGACATATTCTTAGTTGATTCATGGAAGGTTATGATAAGGCTCTTTCTACTAAGGAAACAAAGCAAGTTGATCTTGATGAGATCAAGAGGATGATTTGATATCTATATGCGACATACTTTGTCACAGGTTGATGATATTTACATTGTCATATCTTGGGAACTGATGATGGACATATACAGGTTGCTGGTCTGGATGTTGCTGACAGATGCTTATGGTGCAAATCATATATGGTGTATGATAGTTGCTGATGACTATCATGGTCTTGTTTAGATATTTGGTCTTTGTTATAAATGTCATGTATATCATTTGATGTAAAGGTCATGTAAAGACCTATGATGTAATAATTGTCATATTCAGTCATGTATGGACTTTTTAGATCATGTCAAATATGTAATCCCACTTGGTTGAGTGGTTGAGTCATCTGGTGTATCCCCACTTGGTTGGGTGATAGGAATGTCATACTCACATGGTTGAGTTATAGAGTCATGTTATTATTTTGGAAAATATTTTTGCAGACTATGCATGTGATCAGGGGGAGCATGGACGGTATAGTGCATCTCAGCATGTACAAAGGGGGAGTTTAATCAGAGAATTCAACATGTGCCTAAGGGGAGCATGATGAATGTTCATATTCAACTGTTCAGATATGGAAGTCTTCATTTAACATTGGTCAGTCAACCCTTTTCCCTTGATGTCAAAGGGGGAGAGTAGCTTGGTGTTTGGAGAGTTGTGTTTGGAGAGTAGCTTGATGTTTAGAACAACTTGGTGTTATTTACAGGTTGTGGTGACCAAACACCAAAGTAGTTTCCATCAAGTCCAAAGGGGGATATTGTTGGCATTATGATGCATGTGTTGTACTTGATGGCAACCCACTTGTAGCAGAACAATTATATGGCAACTAGATGTATGTACAAGACATATCAGAGGTGACAGAATGATGGAACATAGATGAATCTACAAGTCAGAGGTGACAGAATGATGGAAGAGAATAATGGTCAAAGGTTTGATACAGGGAGATTGTTTTTTTTTTTTTCTAAGTAAAACTGATCTATTTATAAAAACATAATATACAGAGAGGCTCCAGCCTCAGTGGCACTGGGTCAATTGTATGACCATTCTGTGCAAAAAACCTTGAAGTCGTGACTGCCCCAGATGGGGAAACCAGTCTGAGTACAAAAAAATTACAGTTCAGTTTACCCTCGCAGGGGTTGCAGTTCCAAAATTCAAAATTTCTAGCCCGAAAACAGTGAAATCCAGTACTTAACTCAAAAATTCCCCTATGAATAGACATATGGGAAAAAAGAAAAATCTTCTTCACCTGAGATGGGGATAATCACCAGAAAATGTCCCGACAAAAAACAAGAGAAAAGTGACAAGTATCAAAACTTATCAGGTAAGGAGTCAAAGCTCGCCACGTAGCTTGGCCATCAGCTGCAAGGTGTCTTCATTAGGTTCTTCCTCCACGACTGGACACCATCCATATTCCTCAGAGCTGGCCTTCGCCGCATGTGCGCCACCTGCACTATCCTTAGTTTGAATGCCCTTATCCCTACTGGTGGCATCGCTTCCCAACATTTGTTGTTTGCTACTAGATGGGTTGCTCTTATCTTTCTGTGGGTGGTAGGTGCTTGGCTCCCCTGGTTCGAAGCTGGAAGGATGCACTTGGTTGATTTCCTGGCTGAGTGAAAGTTTAGGAGAGGAAGCGGGGACTTCCCTGAAATTCACCTAGATGGTGGCTATTATGAGCAGTTTGTCCAATGCACTTTGAAATGGAAGTGCGCTTGCTGAGAGGGAGCAGAGGTTGTTGCATGCTGGGGGAATTCTTTGGAACGAAGAGCCTCTCTAGTATTTAATCTGCCTCGGCTGCTTCGAGTGTCTAGATATTTGCCAATGGAGTGAGAATTGGAGAGGCTAAGGGAAGGGGAAACAAAAGGGGAGGTAGAGACAGAGGGGGGCCGAGACGCAAAACGAGTTGCTCCTTCCCGACTGCCACCACGTCCGCTTCTCATTCTATGACGTTGGCGCATGGTTCTGAGATTGGGAGACTGCTAAGAGTTGTTGAAAACAGGGTCCGGGGTCAATCCAAGAGCTACAGAAGGAAAGAGGGAGTGGTCCAGGGAATTCACATTCGAGCTAGTGAAAGGGGCTGAGACCTAAAAGCGCAGGTGGCAGAAGGAGGACTGGGAGAAATGGTTACCATTGCCCAGGTCGACGCAACAGAATAGTCTGCAACATCTTCCTGTGGCGGTGCCGAGATTCAGCTCTGTAACAACAGGATGGCAGGAGAAATTGAGAGGCTGAATGGGGGAATGAGGGGAATTCTGATCCATATATCTGTAAATGCTAGGAATGTATCAAGTTTCCGAGCTAGTTGATGTCACCATCCTGTGAGCCTGAACTTGCCGTGAGATCACACAAGTGAAAGCACAGGTGGCCACACGGATAAGCCACCTGCTTATCCGGCTGCCCAGATGCATTAAATTGCTATCTGCCACCCGCATCTGGGGAAAAGGTAGTGGGCTTGGCCTGATTTAGACTAACTACTCGCACGACGAGCTACGACCTTGCTCGGGATCGAACACAAGACCGGTCCGTCATGATGAGGCCGACTTTACCACTACGCCACCTCCACGACCTTTGATATAGGGAGATTGCTAGTGTGTGTTGTCCTTGATATTTGATGAATGAACTAATTGATAAAGGTATAAACAGGATGTGATAGAATGCATGGAAGTTGTGTTTTCAGATGTGAAAAAATGTAGGGTAATTTAGAGAATTCAGTTCAAAAGTGATGTATGATGGAAAATCACATTATAACAGGTCAATTCAGAGGTAACAGGGCAATGGTACAAAAGAATAGGATGTTGGAACAAAGGACTACAGATCAAAATCAAGAAGTTGAAGAAAAAGGATGTTTTCAGGTATGTTAAGTTGTATACGCAGGTTCACTGTACAAAAAGAGCGTATACACACAGGTTCACTATACAAAAAGAGTGTATACGTATGCACACACTTTCACAAGAGGAAAAGCGCGTATGGGATGAAAAATTAAGGAAATTAAGGTGAAAGAATACCAAGGGTCAATACCATGGTATTAACCCACAATATTGAGTGGAGTAACAATTATTTGATCCCATCTAAGAATACCACAGGTTCTAAGTGTTGTTTTGGTCCGAGGTATTGAGAAAGGCTAAAACTATATAAGGAGGAAAAGATCAAAGGGCTAATAGCACAAGTAATGAACAATCATATGAAGTGTTAGATCAAAAGCAATTATGCATGTTATGGGTTTATGATGCTTTACTTGATATGGAATAAGTATGCACCTGAGTGTTTGATGATGGATGAGATTTAACGATGGATCAAGATCATAATGACTTATCATTATGAGATCTGATAATGGATAGGTTAGATTTGAGTGCTAACAAATGTTTTGTGCTTTAAATGCTATGATATGGGTATATCTGAAGACTAGAATAGCTGCAAAGTTATAAGTTTTTATCTGTAGATCTGTACGCTGGTTCGCCTTGGTGAAGGCGTGTATACACATTGGTTTGGCACTTCCAAGTAGTGTATGCAAAAGAAAATCCTGTTGTTTAGTGATGATTGATCTATCTGATCAGTGCTATTGTTTTACTGTTGTCTGTCAATGATGTCTTCTTAGATCTAAAAGTAGAACTGAATGCATAAGGAGATTGAGTCTGATTGATTAAGTGAGAAGGGTGATCTTTGTTGTTGTCTCTTTAGACATCTATAATTTGAGAGTAGATCTTTAGATTGCTATTGGTTGGTACAGCTTTGGTTCAGAGGTTTTTATGATTAAGTAATTTTGGAGGTATACACAGGTTTTGTTAAAGGAAGTAGCGTATACACGCAGGTTGGGTTCACTAAAGTAGTGTATACATTATGACACATGATTTTTGCGGTTACAGCTGGTTCTGGTTGTTGATGCAATGTTATGGTGTTAGATCTGTGTTCTGGTTACAGTGATTTCACTGTTCACATTGATTGGTTGAATTTTGATTACGTATCGGTTGATTGGCTTTTAAAGTGAATGGTTGATTCAGTTGTGTCAGAGGTTTCAGTGATTGATTTAGTTGTGGTTGATTCAAAGATAGATGATTGGGTTTCAGTGATTGGTTGATGCAGATGTATTTGTTGATTATATTGCAGTGGTGATTGATTTTGAGCTTCATTGTTACTAATGGGTCTAGTATGGAAATTTGATGAAACGTGGTCTTCATATTGTGTTGTTGTGTATGAGGAGTATCTAGTCTGAAAATTTATGAAACGTGGTCCCTGGAGGATACTTAGGGTTGGAGCCTTCAGTGAGGAAGTTGAAGCTTCCTACCAGTAGTGGCTGGTGATTTGATCAGGGGGTTAGAGCTCCCTTCCAATAGCAGCTAGAGAATGAGTGAAGGTTGTAGCCTTCTGTAGGTCGGCGCCTACGTACTAGTAAACATATTGGCTAGTACAAGAGCTAGGGGTTGTAGATCCCTTCCAATAGAAGCTGGAGAATGAGAGAAGGTTGTAGCCTTTTGCAGGTGGGTGCCTGCGTACTGGTATGAGTTTGCACCAGTACAAGATTGTAAACATATTATTATTTATATTAAAAGAAGACAGAGACAACAACAACATGTGGTTTTTCTCCCGCATTGGGTTTCCACCTTAAATCTTGGTGTTCATGTGTGTTTCTTATGTGTGATGGTTTATTCTATTATTACTGCACATGGTTACTATTTAATGTTTAATAAAGTACTGATGCACTGATTAAAGATCAACATATGATGAATTAACTGAATCATAAGTTCACTGGATATACGCTGGTTGCCTTAAGAACAGTTGCATGCACATGCGAGTTCCCTTCATTGAAGTAGCATATATAAATATGATTATGGAAATGAAAAAGTTATTGATTTGTAAATACTGATTCACCCCCCCACCCCCCTCTCAGTGTTATTTCCAACATCAAGGAATTTGAATGAGCATGAACATAACTATGTGACACATGATCTTGAGTTGGAAACCATCATTCATGCCTTAAAGACGTGGAGACATTATCTTCTTGTTAAGAGGTTTATTCAAATGAGTGATCATGGTGGGTTGATCTACTTTTTTGACCAACCTAACCTGAATTCCATGCAAGCTAGATGGTTGGCTACTCTCAGTGAGTTTGACTTCAAGATTAGGTACGTTAAGGGAAAGGAGAATAGGGTTCTAGATGCTCTTATTAGAAGAGTGCAGGTGAATCCCATTACAATAGTGAGTTCTTATGGGACATACTTAGAGGAGCGAACCTTGCAGGCATGACAACATGATGACAGGTATCAACAATTAAGGCATAGGTTATAACAACAGGGTGAAGGTGATAGGCATGAGGAGTATCACCTCACAACAGATGGCTTAGTCAGATTCAGGAACATAATTTATGTACCATGACAGTGAACTCAAGAAGCCTATTATAAGGGAGTTTCATGGTAAGTCAGATTCAATTCACCCGAGATATTAGAAGACATTGACAACAATTAAGAAATTCTATCATTGGCCAAATTTGAAGAAAGAGGTGGTTGAGTTTGTTGTGAGATGTTTGGATTTTCAACAGGTAAAAGCAGAGTGTAAGAATCTAGGTGGTTTATTACAGTCGATTATGATTCTAGAGTGAAAATGGGAGCTCATTTCCATGGACTTCATTATAGGTTTGTTGAGGGCATCAAAGCAACATTATTCCATCATGGTTGTGGTTGACAATTTAAGTAAGGTAGTGCACTTCATTGCAGTTAAATCTATGAATTTAGTTAGTGAGGTAGCTTAGATGTTCATAAGAGAGATAGTGAGGTTGCATGGTGTTCCTCAGAAGATCATGTCAGATAAAGATCCCAAGTTCACTTCCAGGTTTTAGAAAGAGTTGTTTGCATGTTTGGGGACATAGTTGGCTTTTAGTACAACTTATCATCTGCAGACAGATGGACAGACAAAGAGGGTCAACAGGACTTTTGAAGACATGTTGAGGATGTATGTCATGTGTCAACATTGGAAGTGGGAAGAGTATCTTCCACTGGTACATTTTATGAATAATAACGGGTATCAAGAATCCTTGAACATGAGTCTGTTTGAGGTTCTTTACGGGCGGAGTTATAATACTCCTATCAACTGGAGTGATCCAGTGAACAAGGTGTTGATTAGAGTGAGCATGTTGGCAGAGATGGAACATGAAATGTAGGTTATTAAGAGGAATTTGAAGGTGACACAAGACATGCATAAGAGTTACGCAAATCAAAACAGGGTATTTAAGGAGTTTCAAGTTGGAGAGCACGTGTACTTGCGCATCAAGCCGAAGAGGAGCTCCTTGAGGATTGGATCATGTGCCAAGATGGCACCTCAATATTGCAGGCCTTTTCAAATCCTTGAGAGGATTGGACCAGTGGCCTATAGACTTGCATTGTCTCTGACAGTGAAAGTTCATGATGTTTTCCATGCTTCATTTCTTAAGAGATGTGTATAGGATGTTGATCATGTGATTGACTAGTCTATATTGCAGGTGGAACCAAAGGGAGAATTCTAGTTAGAACCATAATGCATATTGCAGCGAAAACAAATGATGCTCCGGAACCAAGAAAGTTAAAGTTCAGTGGAAGCACTTTGGGCCAAATGAAGCTACATGGGAGATGGTGGATCAGATAAGGGCTTTGTATCCTTCATTATTTGTTGGGTCAAGCAAATGAGTTTTGATATATGTATGTATATATGTGTATGGTTGTAGATACCACAATGAGTTGTGTTATAAAGCTCCAATAAGCAGTATGTTTATTTTGTTTTCAACGGGATGTCATTGTAAATATTGTATCGAGCTATATTATAAAGATCCATAGGAAATATGTTTTGTTTTCAATGGTTTGTTGGTCATAGGTGTCATAGAACACCGAAAACAACGTTCCCCTAAAGGGGAGGGGTTTGTAACAACCTCGAGTTAAAAGTTTTGTAATAAAGGTTAATAAAGGAAAAATAAGACCAAGGTCATGGGACATGTATTCTAAGCTGAATGTTGGGCAAAACACTATAGTGGACATAACTCTTGGTTTATTAATGGCTATGGAAATTAGCAAAGGCAAAGAGATAATAATTGGCATTTATTTACGAGAAATAAAGGAAAATATGAGAAAAGGAAGGTGAAGAGACACAAATTTGCATGAGAAGGAAAATTAAGGAAAATGAAGCAAATAGAGACATAAATAGTTAAAAGGCTTCAGAGAACGAATTCATAGCTTTTGTCAGTTTTAGTCAAGTGAGAAAGAGAGAGGTAGAGCACCAAGAGGATAATGCAAGCAAGTTAGCAAAGGAAGGAAAAGGAAAGAAAAGGAAAAACAAAGGAAGTAAGGAGAAGTTTGGATCAACAACTTTAGCAGGAAGATTTTGCAGGTAATATGTTGGATGTGTACTTTCCTAGTTGAGGTGTGAATGTGTAACAACCCTGGTAAAAAATCCATGTAATAAATTTAATAAAGGAAAAATAATAACCAATGTCATGGGACATGTATTCCAAGCTGAATGTTGGGAAAAAAACATAAGTGATGGGGATCACTTGTGATTAATTAATAGCTATGGAAATTAGCAAAGGCAATGGCAAATGCTTTGGAAAGGCAAAGTGGCATTAGTTGGCATTTTATTTATGAAAATAATGGAAAATAGGAGAAAAGGGAGGTGAAAGGTCACAAGTTGCATGTTAGGAGGAAAAATAATGGACAATTGAAGAAACCAGAGGCCTTATTAATAAATAGGCTTATGAGGATCAATTTGTAGCTTTTTGTCAGTTCAGTTTTGGAGCTCTCATTTTCTACTATCTCTCTCATACTCTTGGACACTTAGAGTTTTCTTGGAGCACTCTTGGAGGAGTGTAGCATACTTGGGATCTGGAGAAAGAAGGCACACGAATAACATGAAATCACAAGAGGACATCAGGATCAACAACTACAACGGGTTTTGCTTGTAGGTACCAAGTTGCATGTATGATTTCCTTGCTAGTTTTGCATGCATGTGGTTTCTTGGTCATGATTTTTCAATGACATGGATGATTGCCTGGATTGACAATGGTTTTGCCCACCCTTTCCATTTCCTAGGTAATCATGGTGTTGTGGGTTTCTTTCCTTTTTCTTTTGGTTGGTTCTCATGTTCCTTTGGCTGTGGGTTGAGTTTCTAGTTCTTGGAGCCTTGGTTGGACAAACGCTTCAGAAACTTTGTAACAACTTGGGTTGAGTTACTAGTCGTGGAAGCCTTGGTTGGAAAAATGCTCTAGAGCCCTTGGCAGGTTGAGTTACTAGTCTTGGAAGCCCTAGTTGGACAAACGGTTTGGAGCTCGGCAGCAGCTGTGGGTTGAGTTACTGGTCTTAGAAGCCTTGGTTGGAACAAACGCTCTAGAGCCCTAGACAACTTGTGTAGAGATTGATTTGGTGATGGTTAGTGATGTTCGATCGTGAGGTGGAACCTGTTATGAATTAAAAATACATAATTCAATATATATATATATATATATATATATATATATATATATATATATATTATGACAGTAAATAAATAAATAAATATTATTTAATTAATAAATTAGCAAATAAATTAAATTAAGATAAGACACTCAATTAGTTTTGAATAGACATTAGTCCAAAATACGTGTCTTTTTAGGCTCGTGGTGAGTCAACTCCTATAAAAGGAGAATCCCCCTAGCCTTGTAAAAATCATCATCTAATATGGAATAAAATATATTGTTTATATACAAATGTATATCTCATTTGCAAGTATAAGAGAATAGAACAATCATATGTTCAATGATATCAAAGCGTCCTTGGTCCTGCGATTATTATGTTGTCCCGGTCGTCGTGACCCTCGCTGTGTGACGGTTAGAGCATGGTTTTCGCCTCACGTTCTTTACCTAGTCGTTGTTCGAAACACCCCTGCCACATATGCCCTGTCGACAGTCGATGTTTGCCTCGACCCACTGTGTTATCGGCTTACTCAGGCACACGTCCACTTACAGACCCATTGGTGTTTACAGACACATGCTCGCACATGTCCGCTTACAAACCTTGGTTCCAGTCGACGCATTAGCGTGCCTGTCTCCCCAATTGACCCGACACGCCATTCTTCTTGTCTCTTGACACCCCTTGTCCCCATCAAAAGTCATGTTCTATGTCAATCGTCCACCCATCGCGTCGTTTGACCTCCCGCTGACCTTCAGGAGTCACGTTTCCGCTGAACTATCAGGAGTCACATTTTCTCGCTTTCATTGCTTTGAACCATACATTAAATAACTATATAATATAGTTATAAAAAACTTTAGGTTATTAATTTAAATTGTTATAATTTTAATTTTAATATAAAATTATTTAAAAATAATAATAATAAATGAATAAAATAAAATAAAATAAATTGGGTCTACTAGGAAGAAGAAGAAAAAAAGGGGAAGTAATAATAATGACGATAACTAAAAAAAATTCAAGAAGAACTCGACATAATGCGAAGGCGCCTTGACGATGTCGAAAGGAAGCAAGATGATTGTTTGGTCAATTTAGTGATGTCTAAATTGCAACTTTTAAATGTCAACCCGGGGCTCGTAAGCTGATGAAGTGAGGTGTACTATCTGTACTTAGATAACCGTTTTCTAGTCTTTTGTCGTTTTTAGTTTTTTAGTTTGTTTTCAAATATATCTTTCCTACTGTGATGTGATGGAAATGTAATAAAACAAGTGAAATGTGGGTGATTGTGGTGATCTCTAAATGATTTCTCAAAACTTAAAAAGTATTCTACAAGAAAGCTTGAACAACAACTGCAATAAAATCAACTCCTAAAGGAAAATGAAGACATCAAATAAAAGACTAATGACATCGGCCCAGTATCTCTGCTGCTGCAAGAAAATGAAAATGAAATCTATGTTAAATCCAACTAATAAGTAAAATCAACTATCTCACACTATTTCAACCCTTCAACTCAATCTTCTCTATGAAAAGATATCATGAAATGTTAATCAATGTGAAATTTAAGTGAGACAAATCACACTATTTTAACCTTTCCTTAATCATGTGAGAACAATTATGAACAGGTTAGTAATGTGAGTCTTAAAGCAAAATAAACCAAGCTGCACTAAGTGATATTTTGGCTCCAATAAAGTTAGTTGATTATAGAAAAAGAACCATCAATAAATGAACAACTTGATAACTACTGAGCAGAAAGTAAAGTGCAAGTTAAAGAAATGATACTAATGAAAATCAAACTGCAGAAAAATAAAGGTCAGCAACCTAGACAAGATGATCACACATGCCACTAGTTATGAAAAGAAAAGAAAGAAAACTGTCCCGGGCTTGCCTAAGAAACCTGCATAACACACTGATCAGTCATGAACAAAAGTGCAGAAATGTAAATCAGCAGAATACAAAGTTTATGTACAGCTAATATACATGTTGAAAAGAAATAAAAAAGCAGCAATTAAAAGACATCTGTACAACTATTATACATGAAACAAGAAAGAGAAATGCAGGAAATTAAAGATTACTATACAGGGCTTCAGCAAACAGGGGCCCTCTACCTACTTCAGCCTATTCAATGAGAAAATATACGCTTAGATGTAAAACAGTCTTCTCATGTATTAAACATCAAAATGTCAAGTACAGTGGGGAGTTCAAACAAAATGATTACAACAACGACTAACTATCCAGCGTTCAAAGACGCTTTATTTATAACAAAGGAAAGCAAACTAACTTAACGAAAACTAAGCTATTTAAGCAGTTGTGTAAAAACACGTAATCTTGCTGCGTCCTCGGATTTAGGCAACGGTCATTGTGGGCATTCAATCTGTTGTTGGATTCATGTTTTCCACTGTCTTCGTGGCTGAGGAAGATGCCACCTGTTCTTCACGTGCTCCAAAACAGAACACGCAGAGCCATGCCACCACCAATGACTTCTGCTGACCGTATTTGCCTCCTCGTTGACCACGAGTTTTTATGACCGGTTTGGGTGAGCTGGAAGGACACACACCATGTCCTTGGTTCCACGAACTTGCCCATGTGGCTCTTCTTCCCAGAGGACACCTGGAACATATCATTTAATAAAACAGCTGCGGAATCCGGGGTTGGCTGCGGAAACCGGGATCAGCTGCGGAAACGCAGCACTTTGAACCAAAATTCTAAACCAACAACAGTCATTAGCATAATTAGCAAACCATGTAAAAAGTCTTAAAATACAATGATTTGAGCAATTTGATGGAGGGAATGAGTGGCAAAAGAAGGAAATGAATAGGAAAAGGAGGCTGAGAGGATGTGTAAAGAAGTGCAGGTTTGAGGCTCAACATACCCCCACTGTGAAGGTGTTGCATGTCCTCATGCAACCAAAACTTTGTCATTGTTTTTCAATCCATGTGCTCAGATGCTTCTGCCAAAACATCTAGCCTTCTTCTCTTTCTCCTTGCTGCTAAAATTGTCCTTGGTTTTCTGACTAAACACCTGAATTTCAAATTGATCAATGCTCTGCTCAGCTTCTTACATTTTCTCTTCAATTTTCTGTTCTTCTTCTGCCAGAGTCCTAAGTGAAGCATGGTATTGTCATGGACAATTTTGTCCACCTTGCTTTGTTCTTTTAATGCTTCATTTTCTTGTTTAATGTGCCTGTTTAGGACTTCTAGCTCAAACACTTCCTGTTTTAAAGATTGCACTTGTGCATCAAGTGGCAAGGTAGTGCTTGGTCCTGCAACTGATCGTTCCAAGGACTCTAAGTAGTTATATGCTTCTTGCTGGGTGGAGTCTACCTCAGGTGTTTGTCTCGGCCTGAACTCAAATTCTTGAAAAGGAGGACTGTTTTCTCTTTCCAGCTGAAAAGGACTTTCCTCACGTGGAGGACTTGCCTCAATGTCTTGCTGAGCTGGACCTTTTTCAGGTGTTCCTTCACCTAAATCAATAAAGTGTGATTGTTTTTCTTGGGTCACTTTCTTTCCTTTGAGCCTACTGCTCCTCCTCACATGTGGACTAGTGCTCTCTTTCTGGGCACTCTGCTTTTCTTTTCGTTTCTTTGCTGAGGCAGCAGTTTGGAGATGGGCTAACCTTTCTGCCAAAGTTTGAGACTCTTCTTCTACTGATGGTTCAGGGGATGGATATGTCTCTTGAACAGTTGCTTTACCTTTGTCCTTTTTCTGCTTTTTATTTCTAGTTCCCTCTTCTTCTTCCTCATGAACAGTTTCCTGAGTGTCTACTGTAGGAAGGTCTTGGGCTGTAACATTTCTTTTTCTCCTCCTACTTCTTTTTGGAATTCTAGGGGAACTGCTAGAGGCTTCAGTCACCTCTTGGAAATGGTTTCTGATTAGAAACTTTTACCATGTAACCCTGTTATTCTTGAATTGCTCTTCTATGAGAATTCTAATGAACCCGTGATGATACAAGTGGGGTTCAATATGGCCTACATGCTTTTGGACAGTGGAACTCATTTTCTTTAGGCTTGCTAACAGAAAGTAGGGTAAATTGAGGGTATGGCCTTCCATGAAATTCATCATAATCCTTGCATGGTACATATACATAGTGCCAAAGCGGCCCTCACATGTGATAAACTTTTGAACAAGTAATAACAATGCAGTCCATTCTTCCTTAATTACATGCACAGAAATTCCTTTGGTAAATATTGAAGTGTCCATACCTGGGTTCTTAAGCATGTCTTTCCATCCCTGATCTTCCAGCCCTCTGTTCTTAAACCATCTTTCTCCCTCCTGAGGTAGACTGGTTGCTGTTGCTATGGTGTTCTCTGTTATTGTGAATTTCAGGTCCCCTACTTCCACGGTGTGTCCATTGAAGGATCGAGCAAATGCTTTCGTTACCTCCTTATTATACCCTCTAAATTTTTGAATAAACTTCAACCACTTTGCTTTCTTTAATGCTTCATTCGTCTGTGGATACCCTTCTAAATACTTCGGACCCTCAGGTTCAGCTCTAAGCAGCTTACCCATCTTCGGCTCTCAACTTCGGCTGAAGCTTTGACTGTGTGTGGATGCTCAAGGAGGATGCTCACGGGAAAAAAACAGGTGGATTACGGCTGTAAGTGGAGTAGCCGTAACGTAATGCAAGGCGTATTGCAGAACTGTAATCGAGGTTTGAAACAGAGCTATGGAGTTTGCAGCGGAAATGAGAGTGGAAATGGTGTGAGTACGAGGGAGTAGAAGACAAACACGAGAAATGAGTTCAATGCATGCAGAAATGGAGTGATAAGTGGACGGAATAACGGCCGAATCCTTTAGAGCCGGGTGGCTTACGCACATGCCTCAGCGTTGGCTGCGGAAATGATGGTAAGGAGAGCCGTGGTACATTGGGTTACGTCACAGAGGTACGACCAGTAATGGAGGAGCAGCCCCGTTTCAAGTTTTGAATTAATGATGATTAAGGGACCGTTAGAAAGGTATGAGGTGGATGAAGCATTATCGTGGAGGAGGAGTGGGATGATCTTGCCGAATCATTGCATTTAGTGGCTCTTTCCACGATTTAATAACTATACATAAAATGACATTAAATTGTTGTTTGGAAAAGATTTTGATCATACCTTCATAAGTTTGCCATTTGTTGATTAAGGTTGTTGACCCATTATTGCTTTCTGATCTTGCAGGTGCCTCATATCTTTGCTGCCTTTGGTGATGATGATGCTAACCTTTGACTGTGATTTTCTTTTGAAAACAGAGTGTTGCTGTAGAGACAGAGTGATGCTGGCTGCGGAATCATTTCGAGCTGCGGAAACTGGTGCGAGCTGCGGAAACGGTTCCCAGCTGCGGAAACTGAGACAACACCCCTTTAACTGCACAAATATAGTTAGAAAAAGAACTAACTGAAGGAAATAGTCCTAAGAAGGACTTTTCTTAATGGGATGGAATGAAATGGAAATGGAATGGAGTGAAGTGGAATGGAGATGAAAATGAGATGGAGATGAAAATGAGATGGAGATGAAGATGGAAATGACAAGTGAGGTGGAGTGAAGATGGAAGGGAAAGAGATTTTTTTTTTTGGAAAATATAGAGTGTCAGGTGTCCCTGATTTTCACTCCATATTTTCTGTATAAGATCGCCAATCTGGGATTGGTTTTCAGGCTTATATACTTTTTTTTTTTTTTTTTAATTCAGAAAGAAACAAAGACTAGGCTGATGGAGGAGAAGAATTCTTCTCCACCAGCCTCATTGCAGAATTCTCTTGAAACATTTTGACAAAGTCCTCTTTTGAGAGTGGCTTATGATAAATTTTCAATCGGTGGCCATTCACAATGAGAGGAGTTTGAAACTCATCAATAGTCTTGATTCGAACTGCTCCATTGCTAAAGACTTCATCAATCTCATATGGCCCAAGCCAATGAGTTTGAAATTTTCCTTTGAAGTCTTTAAACTTTGAATCAAACAGTAACGCCCAATCTCCCTTTTGAAACTTCTTCTCTTTGATATATCTATCATGCCACTTAGTTCTTTGGTGCTGAACTAGATCGGTCCTTAAAATTGCATATTGTCTTATTTCATCTAGCTCATTCAGCTGCTCCATTCTGTGCTTTTGGGCTTCTGATAGACTCATCCCCAACTGAACTGCCATCTTGAAGGTCTTGACTTGGAACTCAATGGGGAGCAAGACTTCTTTCCCATAAACAAGTTCATAAGGAGAATGTCCTATTGTGTTCCTCCATGTAGTTTTATAGGCCCATAAGGCTTCAGGAAGCCTTTCTGCCCAATCTCTTCTGTGGAGATGAACAGTTTTGGTGATGATGCTCTCAAGAACTTTGTTTGTAGATTCCACTTGACCATTTGCTTGCGGACGGTATGGAGTATATTTTCTATGCTTGATTTTGTATTCTTCCATCAGCTTCTCCATCAAGTTAGATGTAAATTGACTTCCCTGATCTGTCACAATTTCTCTTGGGACACCAAAACGAGTAAAAATATCCTCAAAAAGAAATTGAACAACTGAATTTTCAGTGGCAGAAGGCAATGCCTTGGCTTCTACCCATTTAGTCATAATCAGTGCAAACCAATATATACTTCTTTTGTTTAGATGGTGGATTAATAGGTCCAACAAAATCTAAAGCCCATTTATCAAAGGGTTCGATGAGTACTTGTGGCTGTAATGGCATTTCATTTGAAAGAGTTGGTCTCCCAACTCTTTGGCAGCTGTCACACCTTCTAACATATTGTTTTGCATCTTTGAAGAGAGAAGGCCCATAATATCCTAAAGAAAGGATTTTATAGGCAGTCCTCTTGTCAGCAAAGTGTCCACCGCACGGTTCATCATGACATGCCTTAAGGATGTCAGGCATTTCATCTTCCCGAACACATCTTTTGATCACACAATCTAGCCCTGTTTTGAACAATTCATTAGAAATCCATGAATACTTTGAACTCTCCTGAATGATTTTCCTTTTCTCATTAGGAAATAAGTGTGGAGGTAGCTTCCCTGTAACCAAATAGTTAGCAATATCTGCATACCAAGGAGTTTTAGTAGTTATTGCAAACAGATATTCATCTGGAAACTTATCCTCTACGGGAGAATCTTCGTTAGTATTTTGGATTCTAGACAAGAAATCAACTACTGTATTTTGTTTTCCTGGTCTATCTAACACAGTAATATTGAATTCTTGTAAAAGTAAAAGCCATCTTGTAACTCTGCCATTAGTAACAGGTTTGTTCATGAGATATCTAATTGCAGAATGATCAGTATGGACAAAAGTTTCATAGCCAGTTATGTAATGTCTAAATTTGTTAATTGCATGCACAATAGCTAAGAACTCTTTTTCAGTCACTGTATAATTTAACTCAGTGGGAGTCAAATTTTTACTGGTGTAGTAAATGGCATAAGGAACTAAATCTTTTTGACCCAACACAGCTCCTAGAGCTGTATCTGAAGCATCTGTAGAAATATGGAAAGGAAGTTTCCAATTTGGCCCTCTCAAAATGGGTGCTTCAGATATTCTTGTTTTTAGAGTTTCAAATGCAGATTGACAGTCAGGATCCCACTTGAATTCACAATCTTTTGTAAGTAATTTGAAGAGTGGAGATGCTATCTTGGTGAAGTTTTCAATAAATCTTCTATAATATCCAGTAAATCCAAGAAAACTTCTAACATCTTTCTGACAATTTGGAATAGGTAACTTGGAGATGACTTCAACTTTTGATCTATCAACTTTAATTCCATCTCCTGAAATATGATGTCCTAAAACAATCCCTTCAGTAAACATCATAAAACATTTTTCATGACTTAATGAAAGATTTGTTTCTTTACATCTTATAAGGACTTTTTCCAAATTTTCTAATGCCTCTTCAAATGAATTACCATAGACTGTAAAATCATCCATATAGACCTCTACATAATCATGAATTAGATCAGAAAAGATTCCTGGTACTGCCCTTTGAAATGTTGCGGGTGCATTACATAATCCAAAAGGAAGTACTCGGTAAGCAAAAGTTCCCCATGGACAGGTAAATGTGGTCTTGTCCTGATCTTCAGGTGCTACCTGAATTTGATTGTAACCACTAAAACCATCCAAAAATGAGAAATACTTTTTGCCTGCTAAAGTATCTAATACTTGATCAATAAAGGGCAAAGGAAAGTGATCCTTCAAAGTTGCCTTGTTCAATTCCCTGTAATCAATGCAAACCCTCCATTTACCATTCTTTTTAGGTACTATAACCAAAGGGGAAACCCACCGGCTATCTGAAATGGGGTAAATGAAGTTTACATTAAGTAACTTTTGGAGCTCTTCTTTCACTATCTCCCTAAGGTTTGGATTCATCCTTCTTTGAGGTTGTCTGATTGGTTTACTGTTTTCCTCAATGTAGATGTGATGAATGCAAGTCTTAGGGTCAATACCTTTCATATCAGTATACTCCCATGCAAATGCAGTAGAATGTTTTTGTAAGATTTTGGTTAGCTCCCCCTGTTGTGATTTTTCCAAGTTTCTGTTGATATTCAATGTTTTTCCTGGAAAAATCTCAATGGCAGAACTACCAAACTCTTCCATAGAGAAAAGAGACATTTGTCTAGATGATAGACACTCAATGTCAGAATCCAACTGAAATTGTGTGTGGTCATATTCTGAAGATGGTTCAAAGTTTTCTAATGTGTTCAGAATTTGACTATCTTCACTAATCTCAGAAATGGTAAAGACAAATTGTATAGTATCTTCATCATCAACCCACTCATTATCTCCTATTTCTGTAATTGCTTTTGCTGGAGGATACAGATTGAACTTCTTTGTCGAATTACCATCAGAAATATACATATCCCCAGACCTACAACTTATGAAAGCATCAGCTGTGGCTAGCCAAGGTCTTCCTAAAATAAGAGGATGTCCTCCTAGATTACTCTTAGGAGTTAAAATCATGAAATCCACTGGATATTCCCAAGAGTCTAGGGAGACTGAAATGTCTTCTAATACACCATCTGGTTTAATAATTGATCGATCTGCCAATTGCAATAAAGTAGGTGTGAAAAGAAGATTAGGAAGTTTTAGCTGTTCCATAGTCTGTCTACTCATGATGTTAATAGCAACCCCTAAATCAATCAAAGTATTTGGTATTTCTACCCCATTGATATGTGTTTTGACAATTGGACTACCGGGGTCTACATATTTCTGCGTAGTAATTTTTCCCATCATGATATCTGCAATTTTCCTTTCCAGGTGGATCCTTCTGGTATCTCTTGGTTTCCTTCCTGGTCTTTTAAGGCTCAACTCCTTTATTGTTTTTGCTAGAATAGGGATTTCCTTAATGGATTGTAACAAGGGAATCTTGATACAAACATTCTTCAATTCATCTAGAAAATTATAGTCAGGCAACCAAATTTGTTTTTCCACTCCTTTGTCAATTTGTAATCTTTCAGGAAAAGGAGGTGTGGATAAAGATGCAGGTTGCTCAACTATGGGAGTTGTGGGGGTTAATTCTTTTTCTTTTTCTTTTTGAGTGTTTGGGTTTTGAAGAGATGCTTCAGAACCCTTATTGGCTTCAAGAGACTCTTCCTCAAAAATGCTTTGCTTTTGAGCATCTATAGAAGGTTTATCTAAGACTCTACCTGATCTGAGTTGTACTTCATTGAGAGGAACAATCATATAGGTAGGAAATTGTTGACCTTCCATCATGTAAGCATTTTGAGGGTTTTTATTATTGGGGTTTGTCAATGGCTGAGAAGGAAGTTGATTTGACTTCTGTTGGAATGGAAGCAAGAGTTGAGAGTTTGGATTCTGTTGAGAAGGTTGTTGTTTTTGTGGAAATGGCAATGATAGTTGTGGATTTTGATTTGGAAGTTGTGGAGCTTGTTGATTTTGAAAAGATGGAGGATACTGGTAAAATTGAGCAAATCTCCCATAAGGATTTTGCATACCTTGTACCCATAATTGAAAAGGATTTTGAGGTTGGGACCAAGGTTGTTGCCAAGGATTCCAATTTGGTGGGGGTTGAAAATTCATAGAGTTGTTAAACCCTTGATTTTGTTGCCCCTGCCAAGGTATCCTTGCAACAAAACAGAGAAATTCAGTTATATTTGGATCTTCTTGAAAGACAGCTTTGAGCCCAGGAATTGAAGGACAATCCTTGGTCTCATGATTCTCTGAACAAATTACACATGTTTCTACAAATTTTGCATCTAAGGGACATTCCCTTAGAGCATGTTTCTTCCTACACTTTGGGCAAAAGATGGCCAAAGCCTCAGCTTCTGCTTTCTGCTTATTGTGAATCTTAAGGGTGTCTAATTGTTCACTAAGACTCCCTAAGATGTCAGTTTTGAATTCATCAAGCATGTTGCCAATCTCAGCCCTACTTACCGATCCAGTTGCAGATTTATTTGCTCTGATGAGAGAAGGATCTCTAGGCCCTTTTTGAGTTTTAGATTTCCCCCTTGAGAGATGGACACATAGTTCTGCTATATCATTGAGTGAGAGTTGAGATATATCTCCCTTCCCCATCATGTTCAAAATATCTATCCATTCATCTCTAATGGCTTTCAATAGAAGGGCTTTTAAGGTCTCCTCATCTAAGTTGTTCATTTTTGCTCTTTTCAAGTTGTATTGAAATCTTTCAAGCAGATCCTCCAAATTTTCATCTTCTTTTTGCATCATTTTGAATACCTCATCCTTGTGATTGGTGGGCATACAATAGTCCAGGTACCTATCCAAAAATGTTTGTTTCATATCATTCCAAGACCTAATGGATTGAGTGAGTAATCCCATGAACCACTTCAAGGCTGCTCCTTTCAATGTTGAAGGGAACAGTTTGAGTTTTTGAGAGTCTTCCAGATAATCATAAGTTCGACAAACGACTTCAAACTCAAATATAAATGTTTCAGGGTCCTCATTCCTCATCCCATGGAAGTTTGGGAGGACAGATGGTGAGATGTTTTTCATGGTGGCTCGGGAGTCCTCATCGACTATAGGAAATCCGAATGAGTTATCTCCATCCCTATTTCCCCCAATGTTACCTCGACCTCCTCCATTGTTTCCTCCTCCTCCTCCTCCTCTACCTCTACCTCTACCAAATCCAGTTGCTCCTTCCTCTGTCATGGTAGTCTCCCTAGAGACTTCAGAGTTTTCCGGTTCCTCTACTAAGGGTGAACGAGAAGGAATTTCTTCCTCTTCTTCAGATGATTCTACTTCTTTAATTACAATTTGTCTCTCTGTAGAAGGAAGGAAAGGATCTTTTTCTAGTTCAGATTCGATGGAAGGTGTGGGAGAGTCAACTCCTGCCTCTTGAATTCCAGGAATCCTAGGGCTAGGAGTGTAAGTTGGAGATGATGGAGGTGTCTCTTGTCTATTCCTTGAAGTAGATGGACTTGTAAAAATCGAACTCTTGGCTCTAGCTAAAAACCTTCCCCTAGAATCTCTTGCTCTATGCATGTCATTTTTTATTTTCCTTCAAGTCGGGGTAATAATTCTCTTTCTGATCTTCCAGGTCACTCTAGGTGCAAGAAGAGAGCATACTCAAGAAACTATTAAACCAATAACTTTCTCTTTTCTGATCCTCCAGATCACTCTAGGTGCAAGAGGAGAGCATACTTTGAGAGGTTATTAATTTTCCTTCCTTGAAATTTTCTTGTTTTTTTTTTTCTTTTTTTTAAGAATTGGCTACCTAATTTCACTTCCCCAGCAACGGCGCCAAAATGTTTGGTCAATTTAGTGATGTCTAAATTGCAACTTTTAAATGTCAACCCGGGGCTCGTAAGCTGATGAAGTGAGGTGTACTATCTGTACTTAGATAACCGTTTTCTAGTCTTTTGTCGTTTTTAGTTTTTTTAGTTTGTTTTCAAATATATCTTTCCTACTGTGATGTGATGGAAATGTAATAAAACAAGTGAAATGTGGGTGATTGTGGTGAGCTCTAAATGATTTCTCAAAACTTAAAAAGTATTCTACAAGAAAGCTTGAACAACAACTGCAATAAAATCAACTCCTAAAGGAAAATGAAGACATCAAATAAAAGACTAATGACATCGGCCTAGTATCTCTGCTGCTGCAAGAAAATGAAAATGAAATCTATGTTAAATCCAACTAATAAGTAAAATCAACTATCTCACACTATTTCAACCCTTCAACTCAATCTTCTCTATGAAAAGATATCATGAAATGTTAATCAATGTGAAATTTAAGTGAGACAAATCACACTATTTTAACCTTTTCTTAATCATGTGAGAACAATTATGAACAGGTTAGTAATGTGAGTCTTAAAGCAAAATAAACCAAGCTGCACTAAGTGATATTTTGGCTCCAATAAAGTTAGTTGATTATAGAAAAAGAACCATCAATAAATGAACAACTTGATAACTACTGAGCAGAAAGTAAAGTGCAAGTTAAAGAAATGATACTAATAAAAATCAAACTGCAGAAAAATAAAGGTCAGCAGCCTAGACAAGATGATCACACATGCCACTAGTTATGAAAAGAAAAGAAAGAAAACTGTCCCGGGCTTGCCTAAGAAACCTGCATAACACACTGATCAGTCATGAACAAAAGTGCAGAAATGTAAATCAACAGAATTCAAAGTTTATGTACAGCTAATATACATGTTGAAAAGAAATAAAAACGCAGCAATTAAAAGACATCTGTACAGCTATTATACATGAAACAAGAAAGAGAAATGCAGGAAATTAAAGATTACTATACAGGGCTTCAGCAAACAGGGGCCCTCTGCCTACTTCAGCCGATTCAATGAGCAAATATACGCTTAGATGTAAAACAGTCTTCTCATGTATTAAACATCAAAATGTCAAGTACAGTGGGGAGTTCAAACAAAATGATTACAACAACGACTAACTATCCAGCGTTCAAAGACGCTTTATTTATAACAGAGGAAAGCAAACTAACTTAACGAAAACTAAGCTATTCAAGCAGCTGTGTAAAAACACGTAATCTTGCTGCGTCCTCAGATTTAGGCAACGGTCGTTGTGGGCATTCAATCTGCTGTTGGATTCATGTTTCCCACTGTCTTCATGGCTGAGGAAGATGCCACCTGTTCTTCACGTGCTCCAAAACAGAACACGCAGAGCTGTGCCACCGCCAATGACTTCTGTTGACTGTATTTGCCCCCTCGTTGACCACGGGTTTTTATGACCGGTTTGGGTGAGCTGGAAGGAAACACACCATGTCCTTGGTTCCACGAACTTGCCCATGTGGCTCTTCTTCCCGGAGGACATCTGGAACATATCATTTAATAAAATAGCTGCAGAATCCGGGGTTGGCTGCGGAAACCGGGATCAGCTGTGGAAACCCTGTGTGAGCTGCGGAAACGCAACACTTTGAACCAAAATTATAAACCAACAACAGTCATTAGCATAATTAGCAAACCATGTAAAAAGTCTTAAAATACAATGATTTGAGCAATTTGATGGAGGGAATGAGTGGCAAAAGAAGGAAATGAATAGGAAAAGGAGGCTGAGAGGATGTGTAAAGAAGTGCAGGTTTGAGGCTCAACAATGATTTCGAGAAGAGTCAAGACCAAATGGAAGAGAATATCATAGCAATAAAGAACATGATGAGCCAATTTATGGGAGGAGCCAATCCACCTTTTACCCCCTCGGCTACTCAAAGTCCAAAAACTATAGAAGGCGAAATTTTTCCAAGTCATGGATTTCCGTAAATGCATGAAAAGCCACAAGTATCGCATATACAGTTCAAAGGAAGTCAGTACCATTCAAAGTTTCTCGATAGAGACTACCTTAAAATTAAAAGGGAATTACCTAAGTATGATGGTAAGGACCATAAAAGCGCCATTTTATGGGTAAATAAAATGAACATCATTTTCGTAGCAAATCCAATAGGTGAATAGGAGAAGGTCATGGCCGCATCTAACAACGTGGAAGCAGAAGTGTATGATTGGTTCCTATGGTGGACTAACAAATGTGCAGCTCGCTCGTTCAATTGGAAATATTTAAAAAATGCCCTGCTAAAATGGTTTCATGACGAAGAAGAGGATGATGTTTACGAAAGATTCGTTCACCTCAAACAGAAAGGATTGGTAAGCGAATATACTCACGAATGGGAAGTATTAGCTATAAGGCAAAGGGGATTCTTAGACGAAGAGTTGTTAAAATTGCATCATTGTGGCCTTAAGGATTATATTCTAGAAGAATTAAAATTATATAAACCCAAAACCATTGAAGATGCTAGACATGCACCAATAATTATTGAGCAGAAATATAAACTCCTTAAAGCTCCATATGCCAGTAATGAAAAATCAAACAACTACTCCAAGGGGAAGTCAAGTAAATCGTGTTAGAAAACACTAGTCAATACGTTCCACCGCCAATGCGCAATGGAGGAAAACAACAGTATAATATTGAAAGAAAAAAGGATGGCAAGTGTTGGACATGCGGAGAAAAATATTCCCAGGGCACAGAGGCACTACACAAAAACTTTACAACTATGAAGCAGAACAAGAAGAAGAATCTTCAGAAAATAGCTCTGATGAAGAGAACAATGAAGAAAACAAGACCCCTAATCTTGATCTAGAAGAAGATATGCCACGAATTTATGTGGCAGCCATCACGGGGAATTCTCAACCACAAACACTGAAGCTTAAAGGACATATAAAGAAAAAAATGTTATCATTTTAATAGATTCTAGAAGTACACACAACTTTATAGATGTCAATGTCGCCAAAAGACTGAACATTTTTTCCTATCCCGTAGTAGATTTAAAAGTTGTGGTGGTAGATGGAAAATGAATAGATGGAGTCGGAAAGTGCCATAAAGCTAAAATGTAATTGAATGAATACTGAATGGATTCGAGTTTTTATACAGTCCCTCTAGGAGGAGTAGACGCCATCTTGGGAGTATAGTGGTTGCAAACACTAGGGACGTATTTGGCAAATCACCAAAAACAGTTCATTAAGTTCAAAATGGATGGGAGGAAGTATAAATTATTTGGGTTCCAAGCCTCACCTACCCAGGTCATTTCTTCTCAACAAATGAAAAAGATGATTCGCAAGGGAGCCCAAGTATTCGTTGCACAATGTCAACAATTAGAGTTATTATCGATGGAAGGGATTCACCAATAGTCAGAAGTTTTGTTATGCAACCAACTCACAAAATACAAGAAAAGATAGATCAACGACTTCAAAATCATCCTCTTCGAGGGGGAAACCTCCTTTACATTACAAAATGAACAATTCTTGCATGATACAAATGACAAGACCTCCTTTTTATATATAGGAGTCTAAGGGGTCACATTATAATCAGAGCCGACATAACAATAATAATGTAAGGGCACAACAATAACAACAGTGGGCTTCTATGGGGCACAATAATAACAATATGGGGACAACACGGGCATAACAATAACAATAAGGGGCTACAACGACAATAATAATAAGGGAATACACTAGTATTATAGGGACCTAGCATACCCCTTTCCTTCAAAAAAAATTTGTCGTCAACGCTTGAGTAGTTTTGGATGCTTCTGTATAGAATTCTCATCCTCCCATGTGGAATCTTTAGCAAGTTCTTCCACTTGATGAGATACTCTGAAATTGATCGATTTCGTAGTTTTCGAGTTCTTGTTTCAGTGACTGTTTCAGGTTCCAATATGATTTTTCCTTCCTCGTCAAGTTTTGGCAATATTGTTTGAACTTGGAGCTTGTCACCTATAACCTTCTTTAAGCATGAAACATGGAAAACTGGGTGCACTCGGGAAGATGCAGGAAGTTCCAATTTGTATGCCATAGTACCAATCTTTTGCAATACCTTGTACAAACCATAATACTTTGGTGATAATTTATTATCCTTCTTAACTTGCTTGAGGGACATTTGTTTGTATGGTTGTAGTTGTAGAAATACCTAGTCACCTACATCAAAACTTCTTTAGCTGTGATGTTGATATGCCTGTTGTTTCATTCTATTATGTGCCAAAGTTAGGTTATCCTTTAAGAATTGGAGAACTTTTTGTTGATGCTCGATGTGATCTTCCACTGCTTGAACCTTAGAATTTTCTCTTAAATATGATGTGATGGACGATGGATGATATCCATAAAGTGCCCTAAATGGGGTCATTTTTGCTGCAGTATTGAAGGAAGTATTATACCACCATTCAGCCAGAGGCAACCATTTGACGCATTGTGTCTGTTTATTAGATACAAAGCAGCGAAGATATTCTTCCAAACATTTGTTCACTATCTTAGTTTGCCCATCAGATTAAGGGTGATAAGATGAGCTATGAGCTAACTGAGTATCGAGACAAGAAAATAATTCAGTCCAAAAAATTCCAGTGAAAATAGTATCTCTATCACTTACAATAATCTTTGGGTTTCCACGTAGCTTTTGAATTGTTTCCATAAATGTAGTAGCAATTGCACTGGTTTTAAATGGATGAGATAATGCACAAAAGTGTGCATACTTAGTAAGACTATCAATTACCACCATGATGACACTCTTTCCTTTGGACTTGGGTAAACCTGTGATAAAATCCATTGAAACCTCCTCCCAACGTTGACTTGGAATGGATAAAGGTTGTAATAGACTTCGAGTCTTAATTGTCTCAACTTTATTTTGTTGTCAAACCAAACATTTCACCACAATATTTTGAATATCAGATTTAAGGCCATCCCAAAAAAATTCCTTCTTAACCCTGTGGTAAGTTTTTAAAAATCCTGAATGCCCTCCTAAGGGATAGGTGTGCAATTCTAGAAGAATCTTTTGTTTGAGTTGGGAATTATTACAGAGGTATAAGCGATATTTGCACCATAACGAATCATTTTTCTAGCTAAATGTATCAAATGTACTAGGATATCGCAATAGCTTTTGAATGAGTTCCCACACTTCTTCTTCATTCTTCCATTCATCCCTTGCTTCATTTATCCAATCTGGTTGGATAGTAGAAATGGCACAAAGCAATGCTTCCATATCCTCATCCTCTCTTGAGAGTGCATCTGCAACAACATTTTGATTCCCTTTTTTGTAGATGATTTCAAAGTCATAACCCAACATCTTTGTGACCCATTTTTGTTGCTCTTATGAAGTTAATCTTTGTTCTAAAAAGTATTTAAGACTATCATGACCTGATTTTAGCTTGAAGTGTCTTCCCATAAGGCAAGGTCACCATTTCCTAAGTGCATGTAGTATTGCCAACATTTCCTTCTCATAAATAGCTTTGCGTAAATACTTTCCTTTGATTAGACGACTTTCAAAAGCAATGGGTCTTTCTTCTTGCATTAAAATAGCACCAATTCCATTTCCTGAGGCATCACATTCCACAATAAAGGTTTTTGTGAAGTCTGGTGTAGCTAAGACCGGTGCTTGCCACATTGCCTCTTTAATATGTTCAAAGGCTTTCGTTGCTTTTGGAGTCCAAGAAAATGCATCTTTCTTCAATAATGTTTGTAGAAATTTTGAATAATAAACACTTATTCAACAGAGATTATCCCAATTATACACTATTGCGGAAAACATGCATAATACATAACCTCCTCTATGTTGATCATCAATTTACAGAAGTAGAAACAATAACATGCGCAATAGAAGCATCAATCACACATATCAACACAGTATTTTCCCGGGGAAAGCATCTCGCTAAAAACCCCAACTATCTGTAAATTATATTGATTGAGAACATGTAACAAACATAGTACAATACTCCTCACAAGTACTCAGTACTATCTCCACCTGTTACACACAATACAGCTCAGATCTGATCTCCAAATCTCCTCCACTGCTTGCCTGCCTCCACTGCACAATACCTGCTGAGAATGAATGAGAATGGCTGAACCAAACTCGTTTTTACCTTGGAGAAAGTCACCCACACTGGAAATCACGTGAGCATAAGCTATATTTCTTGGTATTGGCCCCAACACTACGCAGTCTTCATTGGCATTACTCAATCCATGCATGTGCAAAATCTCATGCACAACTGATAGCAATCTCAACCTCTAACACCTGTCTCCACTGAACTGTACATGCACTGAGTTAACTGATGTATTCTTCAGTTGCATTATGAGTTAATAATTAGTGAATTAATTAATAACTAATTCACACAACTAATCACTTAGTCTATTGATCAGTAATACAACTAGTTCAACTAAGTCAAACTGAACACAACTCCATTAACTGCTCATCCAACTCCACAGAACTCAACCACAAGAGTTCTAACTGATGTCCTACATGCAATAGCTCAACTGAATCATAAAGAAAGCGTATTTCCTTCTGAAAGCTGCATGTGCCACATCTATAGTTCAAACTGAAGTGCTCCAAGAGAATAAGACAAAGTTTATAGTCCAAATATTATGAGACAATAATATTTGACTTTTCTATTTTTGACTAGCAGTCTAAAAATAGACTCTGATCACTCCTGCTGTGATCGCTCCTGCTGGGATCGCTCCTGTTGTGATCGCTCCTGCTGGGATCGCTCCTGTTGTGATCGCTCCCGCTGTGATCCAAAAATAGACTTTGCACCATAAATTGCCTGCGGGCCCACTTAGTGAAGGCGACTCCTTTCCACTAAGATCCATCATCTTGTTGCATTCTCAACAAGCATTTCTTGTTGCACACTTTTCAACAATGTTGTTAGAGGTGCTGCTATTCTCCCATAATTCTTAACAAACTTGCAATAATACCCTATCAACCCAAAAAATCCTTGCAGATGCTTTATGGATGTGGGGATTTTCCACTCCTTACTGGCTTTAATTTTGCTAGGTTCTACCTTGACACCTTCATGAGATACAGTATGACCTAAATATTCCACCTCTTGTACTCCAAAGAAACATTTGGAGGTTTTTGCATATAATTGTTTTTCCTCCAATAGTTTGGGCACTCTAGCAATATGTTGAACATGATCCTTCCAAGAATTGTTGTAGATTAGTATATCATCAAAAAATACTAACACAAATTTTCTAAGGAAGGGTTTGAAAATGGAATTCATCAAACCTTGAAATGTAGAAGGTGCATTGGTAAGGCCAAAAGGCATGACAAAAAATTCATAATGACCATCATGAGATCTAAATGTTGTTTTAGGAATATCTTCCGTCTTCATTCTGATTTGATGATATCTTGAATGAAGGTCCAACTTGGGGAAGTAAATTTCTCCATGCAATTCATCCAATAATTCATCAATGATAAGAATGGAAAATTTATCTTTAATAGTGAGCTTGTTGAGCTCTCTACAATTAGGACACATGTGCCATGATCCATCCTTCTTATGCACCAATACTACTCGAGCAGAGAAATAACTTTGACTAGGTTGAATTATACCAACCTCTAGCATTTCTGCAACCATACGTTCAATTTCACCCTTTTGGGGATAGGGATATCTGTAAGGCCTGATGTTTGGAGGAACACTTCCTAGAATCAAATGAATAGCATGATCATGATCACGAATAGGTGGTTGTCCTTTAGGAGTCTCAAATACCTTGGAATGATTGTCCAATACTTTTTGGAGATTTTGAAAAATAGAAAATTTCGATGTGGGAACCTCTAGCGAACATAATTGTGCAATTACGCCACGTTGTTCTTTCTTTAGAAGCTTTGTCATGTCGTTATAGCTGATTATCTTTCCTGGTTTCCTTGCGATACCCCTTAATTCAACTTCCTTTCCTTCTGAAAAAATTTCAAGAAAAGTTCTTGAAAATTAAAAGCTATAGTACCCAAAGATTGTAGCCATTGGACTCCTAGTACAACATCAACACCACCCATTGGAATGGAAAGCATTGGACTATTCAACACATATTCTCTCATAGATAGCTTGATATTATGGTACTTTACAGAGAAATTTATGGTTCCTCCATTTTCAACCATCACTTGACACTCTTGTGCTGGATATAGGAAGAAATTCAATTCCCTAGCTATCTTACAATGAATAAAATTATGGGTATTGCCCAAATCAATCAACACTATTACCTTTTTCTTCTTGATAGTTTGAGGAGTGGTAATTCCAACCAATGCATTAAAAGATATGGTTGGATTCATTTCTTTTTTCTCTAGGGTTTTTTCCTGGTGTGTATCCTCTTCTTTTGATGTTTCTTGTTCCTTTTCTTCTCCCTCTTCACAATCTATGTAAAATAATTTCTTCTCAGCACACTTATGATCTTTAGTGTATTTTCTATCACAACTTTAACAAATCCCTTTTTCTCCTTTTTCTTCCAATTGTTGTGGTGTCAACCTTGTAGGTTGTGGAAGGCTAAGGGCAACAAGACTTCCATCTTTATAGTTGTGATTAGTAGGCTTCCTTGTTGCCATAATTTTGCTTTCAATTTTTCTTGCCAACTTGACTGCCTTCTCCAATGAATTAGGTTCCCAAAGGTGAACCTCATGTTGGATTCTATCCTTTAAAGTCCCTATGAACACATCAATCCTATGCTTCTCTCGAATATATTTTACCCTTATATTCAATTTTTGGAAGTCCTCAACGTGCTCCACCATTGAACTCTTTTGTTTGAGATTTATCAATTGGCTAAAAAAGGTGTTGCTTTTTGTATCCTCATATTGTGTTATCATTTCTTGCGTAAAAAATGCCCAAGTAACAATTTGTTTATCAGAGCAAAGCCATCAATACCATACAAATTGATTGGGTTCCAAATATAAAGTCGCAATTCGTACCTTTTGTGTGTTTTGCACATTATGGAGATCGAAATATTGCTCCATCTGTGGTATCCATGTTACGAGATCCTTGCCATCAAACTTCCTCATATCAATATTTGGAAGATGGCGGGTCTTCAATCTAATGTTAGAGTCTATGAAATCATTGCTAACATTTCTTTTTTTCTCATTATGAGTTTCCTCTACTACCTTTTTGCCATTAGGAAGCATTTCTTGTAGCAACTTTTCCAAACCTCCTTTCAAACCTTCCACGTCTTTCTTCAAATCTTCAATGTTTATTTCTAAACCATCCATCTTAGCTTTCACATCATTCATTTTAACTTCCACACCATTCATCTTAGCTTCCACACCTTTCTTTAAACCATCCATCTTAGCTTCTGTGACTTTTTGTGAGAGTGAAATTTGTTGCACTTGGTCTTGTAATTTTGATATATCATGTTGCGTTTCTTCCTCTTCTTCATGAGTCATGCTAGAGCTTTCGGGTTGCTTGCTAAGTGTTCCATTTTCTTTTTTCGGGGCGTAAATTAATGATAATTATGCTTCACTATGCCCTTTGAATTCCTTCAAACTAATTTTTCAAACCAAACTTATGTAAAATTTTAAAAAGACTACACACTTTTTTTCACTTTGTAGGAGCTCGATATTGAATCTATTGTATCTTTGTAATTTTGGATCTTCAAAGTTTGATTTTTTGTTTTGTTTTGTTTTTTTTTTTTTTTTTTAGGTAGCTCTCTAAGTCCTCTTTCCAAACCCCACAAGTCTGATCAATATTGGATTCTCCAAGAAAGAGTTATTCCAAATATCCCATGATGACCTGATTATAGACTGGTTCAGTATAACAAACTTGTACGAAGTGCCATGTGTAACTGTTTTGACCTTTGGACTTGGAACCAATACACATAAAACTAAAGTTTGTTTTCTTTCTATACCTTATTATGAAATTTCAATCTGATGCTCAGAGAGAAAGTTATGACGATTTTCCCCAAGTCACCTATTTGAGATATAATTGGGGAGCCTGCAAAAACCCTAACTTCCTTGGATCATATCTTCGAAAATTTAGTGATACACGATCTGAAATTCGTACCTGAGGGTCATCAAGATTTCATCTCAAATCGGTTTTAATTTCACCTTCTAAAATTTCGTAGAAAAAAAATTTATAGGGAAAATTCCACGATGATCTGTTTGAAGCAGCGAAACCCAAGAATCCAAAGCTTTGATACCAAATGTTATGCAACCAGCTCACAAAATAGAAGAAAAGATAGATCAACGACTTCAAAATCAACCTCTTTGAGGGGGTTACACAAATGAAAAATTCCTGGATGATACAAATGACAAGACCTCCTTTCTATATATAGGAGTCTAAGGGGTCACAATATAATCAGAGCTAACATAACATAATAATGTAAGGGCACAACAATAACAATAGTGGGCTTCTATGGGGCACAATAATAACAATATGGGGATAACATGGACACAAAAATAATAATAAGGGGCTACAATGAAAATAATAATAAGGGAATACACTAGTATTATAGGGACCTAACAAGTTTCCTCCCTAAACCAAAAATACGAGAAGGCTTTTCAAGATCTGTTGATGAAATTGCCCCCTGAAAGGAAAATTGAACATATCATTGAAGTCAAAACAAATTCAACACCAATAAATGTAAAGTCGTATCACAACCCCCATCATCATAAAACATAAATATAATGATTATTACAATATATGCTAAAGAATGGGGTCATTACGAAAAGTAGAAGTCCATACATGGCACCAATAATATTCGTCAGAAAGAAAGATGGATCCTTCCGGTTGTGTATAAATTACAGAGGATTAAATAAAATTACAATTAAACACAAATTTATGACTCCATTCATTGATGAGATGCTGGACGAACTCCATGGCACATAATACTTCACCAAATTAGATTTGAGATCAAGTTACTATCAAATTCAAGTGAGATTAGAATATGTCAAAAAGACTGCATTTAGAACTCATGAAGGGCACTATGAGTTTATGGTTATGCCGTTTGGGTTAACAAATGTGCCAACCAACTTCCAGGTAACCATGAATGAACTTTTCCACCCATACTTGCGAAAATTTTTCTTAGTCTTTTTTGACGATATTAACGTTTACAATAAGACATGGAAGGAGCACCTCAAGCATCTAGAGGAAGTACTATCCGTATTAGAGAAGAACCAATTTATCAAAATGTACCTTTGGGAAAAAGGAAGTTGAATACCTAGGACACATTATATCCAAGGAAGGAGTCAAAGTGGAACCCAACAAAATCAAATAAATTAAAGAATGGCCCAAACCCAAGAACATATCAAAACTAAGAGGATTTTTAGGTCTAACTGGGTATTACATAAGGTTTATATAAAACTATGCACATTTGATGGCACCCTTGACCAACTTGTTAAAAAATAACGCTTTTCAATGGAATAACCAGGCAGACGAATGCTTCAAGAATCTAAAATAAGTGATGTCAACCACACTGGTACTGGAAACTCGAGACTTCTCCAAACCATTCATAGTCGAATGTCATGCTTCAGGATTTGTAATTGCATCCATATTAATGCAAGAAAACCACCCTATAACATTCGAGAGCAAGAAACTTAACAAACGAGAAGGCTTGAAATCAACTTACCAAAAGGAGATGCTTGCCATAATACATGCTTTAACAAAGTGGTGACAGTACCTTCTCGGAAGAAAGTTCTGAATCCGAACTGATCACAATAGCCTTCAATTTCTACTTCAGCGGAAAACATTGTCAACAAAACAAAAGAAGTGGATGGAGAAACTTTCAGCATTCGACCTAGAAATATTGCACAAAAAAGGAAAGTAAATGTTGTAGCTGATGCACTCTCACGTAAGGATAATGACAACACAACATGTGTCGCCTTGGTAGTTTTTCCTGAGTGGTTAGACGAAATACGAGTTGAGTATGCCAAGGATTTAATTTTGGCTCTATGATTGAAAACATCAGTGAATATGCCAATTTTGAATGGAAAAATGACATACTATGGTACAAAGAATTTACCTAACCCCAACATCCAAATTTAGAATGAAAATTCTAAAGGAATCTCATAGTTCTCCTGCAGCTAGGCATGTCAGGTTCTTCAAAACTTACTACAACATTCGACAATCATTCTATTGGAAGGGTATGAGTAAGGAGACCCAAAAATATGTCTCGGAAAGTGATGTTTGTCAGAGAAATAAGAATGAAAATATCCCAACCCCTGGTTTGCTACACCCATTACATATTCCAAATCAAAAGTGGGAGGAAATTTTTTATGGACTTGATTGAAGGACTACTTGCGTCTGATGGTAAGGACAAGATATTTTTCGTAGTTGGTAGACTCACTAAATATGACCATTTCATGGAAATAAAAAAAAACTGACACAACTAAGAAAATTACGGATGTGTTTTGTAAAAACATTTACAAACTACATGGTTTTCCCTAGGTCATTGTTAGTGATAGAGACGCAAAATTTAAGGGAAATTTTTTGAAGGATTTCTGCCACCAAGCAAGAATATCTCTCAGCATGAGTTCGGCCTATCACCCCCAGATATATGGTCAAACTGAAGTCATAAATAAATGCTTGGAAACATATCTTTGTCGTTTCTTCACCGATAAACAAAACAGATGGACCCAGTGGCTACACCTGGTGCAGTGGTCGTATAATACCACATATCATACTTCAGCTAAGATGATGCCTTTCCAAGACCTATATGGCTTTGAACCACCCAGGTGGAAGGATTTTGTGCTAATCGATTCTAAGGTATAAGCAATAAAAGACCACTTAGAAGAAAACCAAAGAATTATTAACTTGTTAAAAGAAAATCTAATAGTGGCACGTAATAGAATGAAACAACATGCCGACCATCATCACACTGAAAGAGAGTTCAAAAAGGAGATTGGGTCTTTGCTAAGCTTCAGCCTTATAAACAATTACCATTAAAACAAGGGATAAATAAATTATCGCCTAAATATTATGGACCCTACCAAATAATCAAAAAAATAAGTAGCGTGGCTTATGGACTGAAGTTACTAGACAACTGTCACATCCATAACACGTTCCATGTATCAAGTCTCAAAAAAGTATTGGAGCAAAATAAAATAGCTCAAACATAGATACCCGAGACTGATGAAGAAGGAAGAATAATCTTAGAACCTAAAGGTATACTCGCTCCCAAAGAGAAGGTATTACGATCCAAGACTATTAAGGAGTACCTCATCGAAAGGAAGAAACTACCAGAGGAAGCTCATCATGGGAGACAAAACATTTTCTTCAACAACACCCAACATTACCTATGCTTTGAGGACAAAGCATTTTTAAGGGAGAGGCAATGTTATGAATTAAAATTTCATAACTTTCTCTCTCTCTCTCTCTCTCTCTCTCTCTCTCTTCTCTCTCTCTCTCTCTATATATATATTATGAAAATAAATAAATATTAATTAATAAATTAGAAAATAAATTAAATTAAGATACGACACAATTAGTTTTGAATAGACATTAGTCCAAAGGACGTGTCTTTTTAGGTTTGTGGCCAGTCAACTCCTATAAAAGGAGAACCGCCCTAGCCTTGTAAAAATCATCATCTAATATGGAATAAAATATATTGTTTATATACAAATGTGTATCTCATTTGCAAGTATAAGAGAACAAAACAATCATCTGTTCCAGAATCACTGGTTGAGGTGGTTTAGCCTCTGAAAGCTCTGGTTTGGTTTTGTTTGATTGGTTTCATGAGATCCCACATTCACGTTGGGAATATGTTGCGGGGGTGATTCGCTGAAAGAGAGATTTGGTTCAGCCCAATCTATGGTCGGGTGGTACTGGAAGTCCCTGACCTGGTTGGATTTGCATATGTTAATAAGAGATCTTTTTCCTTGGTACTTTTATGAGTAAATATGCTTGATATTATGTGGCTTTAATGGTTGTTTCCTCATTGATATTTCTCTGGTTATTTGTTGGTTATAAGTATGTTTTATGAAAGTTATGATGTATGGCTCTTATAATGTTTTGGTTAGTATATGAAATGTTAGTGAATGAATGACCTAATAGATAACAATGCAGCTATTGTGAGGAGATACGAGTTGTCTTTGACAACTCTCAGACAAGTATGAGACCTCTATGCTCAGATTTGTTGTGGTGACCTGTAGATTACATGTTTGTGATATGTTTGACGAAATTCTGGTCATGGCTAGTAGTGGTTAGGTCAATTCCTTGTTCAAGTGTTTGCATTAGTACCCTTGTTTCTTTGTTATCTATCCTTTCTGGAAGTTTCATGAAGTTCTGGGAAGTGGCCTGAGTCTTGGCCTTGAAAAAGCGACACAGAATCTGGGGTCACTATCACAAAACTTCTTGAAAAAGGCCACAATTGCATGGATGTCATGCTGTGGGAGCGACTGGAGGGTACCAGTCGCATGCATGCCTTGTCATGTGTAACACCCTCCTCCCACATTTACCAAAGTTAATCGGCACACTGGGGTAAACATGTGACGAGAGGTTAATATGATCCGATTGAACTCCCCACGTACATTTAAGGAAGCATAACTGATAAAGCACAACCAAGCTAACCTTCTATACATGCTACAAAACCTTCAAGAGCCAGCCAACCCTTCCAGGTGACCAGCCCCTAAGACAACTTAAAATTTCACTAGCATAGAGTCTCAGTCGCTCCCATGACATGGGCATGAATGCGACTGGGACACTCCAGTTGCTCCCATAGCAAGGGCATGCCAATGACTAGGGACTTTTTCAACTAGTCCTAAGCCAGCGACCCCAAATTCTGTGCCACTTTTTCAGGGCCAAGACCTAGGCCACAGCCAAAAACTCCATGAAAGCTTCAAGAATGATAAATAACATAGAAATAATGATACTAATGCAAATACTTGAACAAAGACTTGATCTGACCCCTACTAGCCATGACAAGCATTTCGTCAAACATGTCACAAATATTCATTCTACATGTCATAACAACATATCTAAGCATAGGGGTCCCATGCTTATCTTAGAATCACTAAGAAGCGTTGATACATTATCACATTATATGAATTATCATCTATTAGGTTATATATTAATTTTTCATTCATATACAAATCAAAACATGATGAGAGCCATACATCGTCACTATCATAAAACATACTCATAACCAACATATAAACAACATAAATAACATGGATACAACAACCATATATCCCACATATGAACCAATACATTTTCTCACAAAATATCAATGAAAGGAACTATTATTCATGAATGCAAAAGCCAACCAGGTTTGGGACTTCCACATACCACCTGAGCATAGATTGGCTGAACCAAATATTTCTTTCAGCAAATCACCCTTGTGCCATATTCCAAGCATGAATGTGGGACTCATAACCAAAATCAACTAGGGCTTCCCGAGGCTAAACCACCTAACCCTCGTCAATAGAACCAGGCTTTACCACATTCCTCACTGGATCACTAGGCCATAAACAAGCATGGATGCCACTGGATTTCTCCACCTACACCATGAGTAATTTTCTGGTCTCCTAGTCTCTATGCTTTACCATATATCCCACCATTCACTAGTCAGGATTCCTAGGCCTAATCGAAACTCCACCCTCTAGGATTTACCATATATCCTGCCAATCACCCACCAAGGATTCCTAAGCCTGATTGAGGGCACCTAGCTCTAGGATTTACCGTATATCCCGCCGTTCACCAGTCGAGGATTCCTAAGCCCACCAAGGTAACACAAAATTTGGCTTTACCACAACCCATAGTTCGGTTCAGGGTTACTAAGCGAAGGCTTTACCACAATCCACATCGGATCACTAGGCCATGTGTTCTCTCTTTCAGAGACAATCTCACTCAGTTTTGAATCTGTACGGTAATCTAACTCAACCCAAACATGAGAACCCCATCACACCATGGCTATCCGGAAATGGCAAGGCAAGGCTGAAGAACACTGTCACACCTAACGAAACCCATGCCAATGACAACAAGAGAACCAATAACACACATGCATAACCATGCATGCCAAAACTAGCAAGGAAATCATACATGCAACTCGATACCTGCAAAATAATCTCGTTGTAGCTGCTTGATCCTACTCTTCCTTGCTTGATCCTTGCTTCCTCTTTGCCTTCTTTGCTTTCCTTGATCCAAAGCTAAAGTGCTCCAAGAAAACTCTAAGTGTCCAAGAGTGTGAGAGAGAGAGAATAGAGAGAGAGCTCAAAAACTGAATTGACAAAAGGTACCAACTGATCCTTAGAAGCCTTTTTATTAATGAGGCCTCTATTTTCTTCAATTTTCCATTATTTTCCTTCATTTTCCTCCTCACATGCAACCTGTGACCTTTCACCTTCCTTTTCTCCTAATTTCCATTATTTTCATAAATAAAATGCCAATTAATGCCTCATGCCTTTCCAAAGCCTTTGTCTTTGCCTTTGTAAATTTCTTTAACCATAATAAACCAAATGAACACCCACACTAGGATGTTTTTCCCAACATTTAGCTTGGAATAAGTGTCCCATAACCATGGTTACTATTTACCTTTATTAACTTCATTAAATAGAATTTTGACCAGGGTTGTTACGGAACCCTCCCCCTTGGGGGAACACCGTCCTCGATGTTCAATGACACCTACAACCAACAAAATTGCCGAAAGAAAAACATATTTCCCATGGATCTTTATAACTTAGCTCCTTGCATTATTTACAATGATATACTTGATGACAAGCAAACCAACATGACAATAACAACTTAATAACCATAACAACATGACACCCATACTTCTTATTGGAGCTTTATAACACAACTCATGGCGGTATTTACATCCATATACTTATGTACATATACCAAAACATCACACCAAAGCATATACCAAAAACATATGCTTTATTTTTGTGCAACACTGGGGAGGATAACATATGCTTGTCCTTTAAACGCATCCTTCATATGAATCCTTTGGAGTATTTTTAACGAACCCTAGGAAGGAGTGGTTCAATCTCGTCATGATTGACGAGTCCCACACTGTTTGTTTTTTACGATTCCAGTGAAGGGGTAACTCTATGTCGTTTTCATATTTAAAGAGTTTTAAAAGACATGAAAATAAAAATCATTCAGTTCTTTCAACGTAAAATTTTAACGAGCCCGGAGAAAGTAAAGCTCGATGTTTTTCATTTTTAGAGAGTCAGAAGAAAAACATAAGTAAATTTCATAGTGTCCTTTTTCGTAAATTTAGTCTGTCAAGCCTGGAAAACGGTAAAATAATGCAGGAGAGAACTCTATTGACCTTGATTAGTCAATGTATACCTTTTCATAAATAGTCTAGTTCAATCTGTAAAAGGGGTAAACTTATACTAAATAGACGACTATTCAATTATTTATATGAATTTGAATATTCAAGTACTTGGTGATATTTTCATGTTTAGGGAGTTTGAAAAGGGATTTAAAGAGAACTCTAGGGTTTCACTTTTTCGTAAGTTTAACAAGTTTGAAAAAGTGATAAAAATGTACTTTTCTCCAAAACGATTCATTTTCATAAATAACCTGTATTCCGCACATTTAAACTTAAAATTATCATGACTGCTCAAAAAATATAGTAAAAACATTAAAATTTTGGATTTTCATAAGCTAAAGGCAAAAAATAATATTTTAATGGGCCTAAAAAGCTTATAAAAGTCCAAAAAGTAAAAAATATTTTACCATTTGAGAGTGATTGAGTGCATTTTTCACCAAAAACTTCAGAGGTGGATTCTAACCAAACCAGGGGACCAAATCATGAGTCTATTTCTACAGGTAAGAGATCTTTTTTATATCTTCGTTTTGATTGCTTTGATTTTGCTTTTCACCATGTATTTAGTTGTTGTTGTTGTTGTTTTTTTGTGTATGTGTGTGTGTGTGGGGGGGGGGGGGTGGTTATTAACTTGAAAATCGCCCTTGGTGTGCCTTGTCTCTCTTCATCGGGTCCACACACACCAACCCAATTGTTTACATAGAAAATCAATATTTTCGCAGTTTTGGACACCATAATTATGCAAATACGCTATGCTCTTAAAAGGGACCTGTGCACAATGCCGAAGACTTTCAACAAATTAAATAAAATGCCAAAATTTCTTTCCAAAAATGATCACAATGCTTTCTAATGATCGTCCATGTTTTTTTGTAGGGTTTTTATCTACAAAAATGGAGTGGAGGGAGATAAAACACGAAGAATAGGATATAACGACTTTGAATCATCTAGAAACAATATAGGCCTTGAGAGATTGTGGCATATACAAATTTTTCACGATTTCGGGCATGAAGGTCCAATTAGATTTACTGGAATGGATGGTGAGAATATGGAATGTACAGGAAGAGTGCTTCTAGATTGGGGATCATAGACTCACTATAGATGTAGATGACATCTATTTCTTGACTAGGCTCTCACGCCGTGGAGCTAAGATTTTTTTATATGGGCACAGACGAGGTGGTGAAACAACTACCACTTACCTAGTGAAACATTGTTTTCCAGGGTCTAAACTCAAAGAAGGACGAATTGATATCAAAAACATTGAGAGGCTTCCTTTTAGGACTATTGATTTTAATGCTGCACGCTTATGTGGAAGTGCAACACTTCATTTACTCACCAAGGCTCAAATGCATATTTTTGTAGAGTGCTTGTAGCCTACCATATTCAACTGGTGTGAAGGGGTTGTTGCCAACCTCAAAGGGCAACTAACTAAAGAGAAATATGGAAAACTCAAAAACATTGGGTATGGTTCCATTGTGATCTCCTTCACTCTAGAGAGGATCCCCCTTCTTTCCCCACAGGTATCCATAGATGCAGGAGGACCACGAGATCCTCATATGGTGAAGTGGGTAACATTGATGGCACACCACGGAGGTGGTGATGGTCCAAATGTTAGATATACTCCTGACTTTTTTGGATGGTTGGAACATCAGATCATCATGATCGAGGACTTTCCATATGAAAGCATGGATTACACTAGTGATATAGACATCCCACTTCCTGTTGGAATGCAGTGGGGTGCTTTAGGTAAAAATTTCACATTTTGGTTATTTTGTGTTTTTCAATTTTTTTTGTTTTGTTTTTTGGCATCCAAAACTAACTATCCAAAATAATCATGCAGATGTGGGCCTAGTGAGACTAGCAGGACTACGCCGAGATGTAGAAGAGGCTTTGACTAAGATGGAGCACAACCTGGAGGGGTTGAATCTGGAGATCCTGGATGTTGGGATTGATGATTTGACCCTCTATTACCAGAGGCACACCATGGGGGTTCTTAGACCGATTAGTCGCTTGCTATGACGAGTAGCTCACGTTATCCTCTACTACCATGATCATAATGCGTAGCTGCTAGTCATAGGCTAGATTTTGTTTTGGTTTATCAACGTGTTAGGAAAATAAAGGCCATAGGGCCTCATGTCTTGGATGACATTTTGTAAAGCCACACTTTTTACAATCATTTTAACTAATGGAAATTACTACTTATTATCTCATTTTATCTTGTACAATATGTGGATAAATATTGTTTTTTCTTTTTTACAGATGTTACAAATGTCGATTTAACACATAATTAGGCAATGCATCAGTTAATGTGTTTAAATGTCTTGGAATTTGTTGATATTCGATGCAATCAAACTCTCTTTCCAAGAGACGAACCCACAAAAAATTTCTTAACATTGTGGAACTTCTAACTGAATAGACAACTTTTAAATGTAATAATATGAGTTGAAAATATAACCTAATGATCAATCGACGGATACCAAAAAAATGGCATCAAATAATAGCTCAATAACTGCACTATATTCTGCAATGTTATTCGTTGTTCGACCAAGGCATATCCCATGAATAAAAACTAACTCTCTAGTGGGTGAATAAATAGCCCAAGTTGCGGAAGACAAATTTTGAGTGCTACGACTAACACCATTGGAAAATCCAATGTAAGTTTGAGGGAGCGTTGACATCTGCAAATCAAGTTTAACATAAGATAAGCAGGAGAAGTAACGAAAATCGTAAAAAGATGCTAAAATTGCCACACACAAAAATATGATACAATAATATACAAATTCTTCACGGAGTGAATTAAGCATAGTATTTCTTTAAGTAAAGACCATTTATGGGCTTTCCTAAAGAAATGTTGTCATAATCAACTAGCCCATGATAAGCCCCTTTTTCCAGTATGTTTTACAATATAAGGACCATGCCACATGGGCTCGAATTTACCAGCACCTAATTTATCGCGCTCTTGATCATAATCCGTTACTAGGTCACCTTTTGAATATGAGCAATGGTTTACATTTTGATCAAAATGTGCCTTAAATCATTTCTTATGGGTCTCACTAGCTAATGCAGTATCACGATGATTCTCATCTAATCATGTTAAGTACAAAAAATTTTCCTCCTCTGCAAAAGTGGTTGGTAATAATTTGATTGCCAATTTTCGGTATTTCACATTCAATAGGAAAGACTGCTTCTACGTCGTAAACTAGTTGGAAGGGAGTAAAACCAGTTGAAGTTTTTGCTGAGGTACGATATGCCCACAAGGCTGGAAAAAGCATTAGATGCCAATTTCGTTTATGAATTCTGACAATATGTTTAATCATGGTAGTCAAAACCTTGTTTACGGCTTCTACTTGGCCATTTTCCTGTGGGTAATATGGAGTAGAACTGTCATGACACAAGCCTAGCTTCGCAGTAAGTTCAGTCATCATAAAATTTTGAAAATGGCTACCATGGTCTGTGACGATGGATTATGGAACACTGAATCTAGAAATCACATGATTGAATATGAAAATAGTTATCGTTTCACCATCATCCTTATGTAGGCATCGCTTCGGCCTATTTTATAAAATAATCCACTACTAGGATAATATTCCCATGCCCCCCAACCGAGTGAGGATTACATGTAAGGAAATCGATGCCCCATTTTGCAAAAGGACTGACAACAATTATTAGGTGAAGAGGAGTTGGAGGTGAACACATTTTGCGATCGTAAATTTGGAAATTGTGGCATTTTTGGATCGCAGTTATACAATCTTTGAACATCGACGGCCAGAAATACCCGGTGCGCAAGATATTTTGGGCAGTGGAAAACCCTAACATATGACCGCCACAAGCTCCAGAATGACAATCATTCAAATCTTCCAGCTTCCTCGAGAGTCAAACATTGTCTGTATATGGAATCAAAACCATGACAATAAATTGTATCGCCAACAATATTGTATTGTTGGGATTGATACCGAATATGACGATGGTCAGTTCGAGTTAATTTTGGCCGAAAAGTCTAGATTTGAAGATACATAATCATATCTCCATACCAAGGGTCTAAAGTAATTATAAGAAAGAGGGATTCATCTGGAAGAGAATCCTCTGCCACAATTTACATCTCAGTATAGGGAAAGTCACATAACAATATCATAATGGACATGATTAGGAAAGAACATATGCTTTTTATTGAATATAAAGGAGAACAAACTTACAACCTCATTGTCTTGATGTTACAAGCCTCTTCCCATGATCTCCAACCTTCTCCTTCGATTAAAATCCTTCTAGCCCTATTTCTACAACATAATCCTACCTTCAGTGGTCCTCTACAATCCTATGTTATGTGTTTGATTTATAGGCCAAGAGGAGGAGGTTTGGGATCCTCTTCCTAAGGGATGAGATCGACAAATGGTGGGATAGGGGATCCATAAAGAGAGGGAAGTAGCTCCATGATGAGAGGTATCAGGCTTGAGTAAGCATCAACTCGAAGTTTTTAGTTGGGAAAGATTCAACTAACAAAGCTTCTAGACTTTATTTTTTTATTTTTTACTTGCGTTGAGTCATGTGCGCAGGCCAGAGTGTAAGACAGAGTGCACTTTTGCACTGACTTTAATGGTCACTTTTGCATATGCACAGAAACTGGCTAGGGAACTGTGCAAGAAATAAAAAATAGGTTTTTGGGCCTTGTAATCTAGAAATTTCATCCTTTCTAGGATTTTTTAGGTTCTAGCCTTGCAGAGGGATGCTTTGCAACACTTTGATGGATAACGAAAGATAAAAATTGACGGTCATTTGCCTAATGCGATAAAATGACATGTAGCATCAACCTCCTCCAACTACACATTAAGAAATATTGAATTCTAGACCATCACTTTGGCTGCTTAGCCTTGGAAACTAGGCAATTCATGATTCCTCCTACCATGGATTGCACATTATGCAGTTGAAGTGGATAGTGGGGTCATCTTTGTCTCATTATCGTGCCCAAATGCGTAGTCCCCTAAGCTTCCTCTTCAACTATTGTATAATTTTTAGTTACAATGTAAAACTTTGCTTCCATGCCTCCCTAACTTGCTCAACTATGCAATCCCAATTGCTCTTCCTAGCGTCATTTACACATTGTGAAGTTCCAATGGACAATGGAGCCTCCTCTAGATCACTTTCGAAGAGAACCGTGTAGTACCTTGAGCTTGCCTCTCCTTCAATTTGCTTTGTGCAATTAAAATCAGCAAGCCTCCAACTCCTTATTTGATAAACTTGTCCACTACGCAGAAGACCTATCATGTCCTCCCTTTATTGCGCATTTCGTAGTTCCAGTTAGCAGTGAGGCACCCCTAGACCCTTGCAATAAAGAATTGCATAATTACTTATCTCTATCTCTCTTGGGCAGCTTCAAGTCTCAAGCATCTAGTCATTGTCTTTGGTACTTCACATACATGCTTTCCCCTACCTCTTTCCCTTGCGCAGTGCACATTTCTAGTGAACAGTCTCCCACTTCCTACCTCCTATAACTGCAAAATACACCTAAGGAAAACCTCTCCCTCTCAACTCTTGCAAAGAACCATCACAGGAAACATATTCCATTGATCTGGATTGGATCATTATATTTTTTTTCATCCATCTTGATGCATTTGGAGTGGAAAAAGTGGAGGAATTAGCTCACAGGATCGTTTTTATTAGCGGGACCCAATTTTGCAAAACAGGATCTGAAACCTTACAGTATCGTCTTGAGGCATCAAAATATGTTTTTTGGGGGTAAAATTATATTACTTTAGCATCACACCATTTATTGCTATTCTACACACATATATGTTTCCAACGGTGTAAGAAGCACGTCAATCAGAGTCCGTATGCAAAAGTTATGCCACTCAGAAGTTGAACTTCTTGTTTTCATACCTATAGTTAGAAAGGATACCGTGTCAGCCCCCATTATTCATGGAAAATGGGCTAGCCACGCGTTTTTGATGTAAAAGACTCTATAAGAGTCTATATTGTAACTCTATTTAAGAGTTGATGTAGTCAAACTTAACCATTAGTAGGCTATCGGGTTGTGTATAACTGAGCCACTAGGAGGAAGAGGAATTCCATTCTTTCGAAAGCATTTTATTCTATGGTTGAGCTAAGATAGCCATGAGAGATAGGAGGTAGAGCACACAGAGAGGATTTTTTCACTATAGCAGCCCACCGACCACATGCATTACTTATTTGTATCTACAACCATCTTTCCACATAGAGAAAGAGAGCGAAGTAGTCTCACCTTCCAGTTGGGTTTTTCTCCCGAAAGGGTTTCCCAGAGAGCATATTTTTTGCCTTATGTGTGTGTGAGATATTATTTTGTCATTCTCTACTTTTCTGCATAATTTCTATTCACATGCATGCACTAATTACAGTTAAATCTACAAATCTAATTTTTAATAAAATTGTAATAGTGTGGAATCCCAAATTTTTAATATAATATTATCATATATGTTGTGACGAACTATCCAATGGAATATCCATGGTAGTTTACAGATCATCCATGAGCAAGCATAGGTAGAATAGATTATTTTTGAACTGATGTTGGTTTGTCATAAGTGGACTTCGTTTGCAAGTATTATCATATCAACATGGCAGGGTGATGCTTAAGGGAAGTCATCAAGGAGAGGCTACAAGAGAACACTTTTTAAGGAGTAGAAGGAAGAACCATCATGAAGGACATAAAGGAATCTCAGACCAAGATAAAGAGATGGCAACTCATGCTGACTTGGAAGGTTCCAACACTCATATAGACCCTTTAGAGGGCAAAGATAAAAAACAAGCAAAGGTCCATCATGAAAAACTCAAAGTCATAGTAGCAAGGAGAAGAGCTTGGCATTGATGAAATGAAGTCTTATGTCATTGTCGCCAAGTCATGACTTCTCAAAGTGTCACCACAAAATTCATATGTGTCAATGTATTTTTCCACATCACTTGTGGAATGTAATTATGTAATTTCCAAAATGAGAAAATGTAAAATGTGTAGAAGCCCAAGGGCCCCACATGAAATGTGAAAAGTCACTAGAAAGTTCAAAAGTTACGTAGAAGCTCAAAGGTCACATAGGGATTCGAAAAATCACAGTAGAAAATCAAGAGTCATGAGGGAGGTAAAGAGTCACATGGGAGGTGGAGATTCACCCCATTTGTTATAAACATACCCTCATAGCTCAAGAGAGACGACTTTGGACTTTTCACCTTGGCTTCTCTAGCTCGACTTTAGGAGAGAAGATATTTCTTTAGAGGAGAAAGTAGTGACTTAATATTCCACTATTGGGACTATTATGGTAGCATTGTAATTATGTATCTTGAGACTTTCACTTGATATATTAAGCTCTTAGAGCCAACACACTTTTATGCATATGTTGTGAATGATTGTGAGACTATTCTTTCATTGTTTGTGGTGTATGTTTATGTTAACACATACTAATGAAAATGAACTATTTGGTTGGCTTTGGTATGCATCTTGTTAAATGTGCATTTTTACTTGCTTTTATGATCGTTGTTATCTTGTGAACTACTTTGCTGGTTAATCAATGATCCTTTCATGTGTTGGATATGGAGCCTGATTATCTTCTTTATTCAGAGGTATCACTGCATTGGACCCCAGTTCGTAATGTGGCGAAAACGCCGCCCGTAAATGTGTGACGCCAGTGGGGTCCTGGTGGAGGATCGGGGGTAGCGCCCCCGAAGCTAAAAATAGATGTAAAATTGCCTTTTAAAATGTTGTAATTTCGTGGTCAATCTGGGCCATTCATTAGGCAGAAATCTGATGGTAGAAGTTATGTTTAATTTAGGGTTTTTGCCCCTAGAAGGCAACCCCTCGCTATATACGAGGGAATTGTATTGCATCTATGTAGATCTATATTCTGATTGAGAAAGAGAGAGGAGATTGTGTGAGAGGGAAGAGGGAATTACAATGGATCTGTTGTAGGTTGTATCTCTTCATTTTGCTGGATAATATAAAAGGAGGGACTGGTTGTTTCTCCGTAGACATAGCCCAAATTGGGTGAACCACGTATATCTATGTCTCTCTTGTTTTATGCGTTTTATGTGTTTATATTTCTGCAATATATTTTATGTGTTCCATTTCTTTGTAACGTATAATTTTATAACAATTGGTATCATAGCCGCAGGTCTATTTGGTTGATAAACTCACAGGAGAGAAGGGTTCCTGGTTTGAGTGGGAACAATGGTGGAAGATGGTAGGTTTAGGGTTGAAAAATTTAACGACCAAAACTACCAGCTATGGAAGATTCAGATGGAATATTATTTGTACCAGAAAGATCTGTACCTACCATTGAGTGGAAAGACAAAGAAACTGACGAGTATGGCAGACATAGAATGGGATATTCTTGATAGAAAGGCACTTGGAACAATACAGATGTGCCTAGCAGTGTCGGTAAATTTTAATATTTCAAAGGAAATGACAACGGAGGGGTTAATGTCAGCGTCGGCCAAACTATATGAAAAACCCTCGGCCTCAAATAATGTATTTCTTATGAAGCGTTTATTTAATATGAAGATGTCAGAAGGTGGATCTATTGCTGATCATTTAAATGAATTTAATACAGTTACCAATCAGTTAAGTTTTGTAGGGGTAACTTTTGATGATGAAGTTAGAGCTCTGTTATTTCTGTGCTCATTGCCAAAAAGTTGGAATGGTTTAGTTATGGCAGTTAGTAACTCTGTCTCCAGATCTAGTACTTTAAAGTTTGATGATGTTGTCGGTGCAATCCTTAGTGAGGAAATGTGACAGAAAAGCTCTGGTGAGACATCGGGTAATGCTTTGAGTGCAGAGACTAGGGGAAGAAAAATGGAAAGAGGAAAGAGCACAGGATATCGCATTAAGTCAAGGAAAGGCAGATCCAAGTCCAAATTGGGGATATTGTGTTGGAAATGCAAGAAGAAAGGACACCTAAAGAAAGACTGCAGGTCTCGGAAGGGAAAAGAAGGAGTCGCACAGTAAGAAAAAAATCATGAAGTAAATGTGACAGGTGAAGTGTTGCAAGATGCTTTGATTCTTTTGTTAGAAAATATTATTGATGCCTGGGTAGTAGATTCAGGGGCCTCATTCCATGCCACACCTGATAAGAAACATTTTCATGATTATGTTCAAGGAGATTTTGGACAGGTTCGATTGGGTGATGATAAACCTTGTAAAATCATTGGAATGGGTACAATTTTCATAAAACAACGTAATGGAAATCGATGGCTATTGAAGGAGGTAAGGAACGTTCTAGATTTGAAGAAAAATATACTTTCAACAGGGCAGTTGGGAGGTGAAGGTTGTGCGACTGCTTTTACAAATAAAACTTGGAAGGTCACCAAAGGAGCCCTGGTAATAGAAAAAGGAGAAAAGGTTGGTACATTGTATTTATGCAATGATATTTCTAATTATTTTAATGCTTTAACCTCTACAAGAGAAGATACGACATTATGGCATCATAGGCTCGGGCACATGAGTGAGAAGGGGATGAATATTCTTCACTCAAGAAATTTGTTGTCAGGTTTGAAGCATGTTGATTTGGATTTCTGTGAGAATTGTGTTGATGGAAAACGTAAGAAAGTCAGATTCCTTAGAGTTGGGAAAGAAAAGAAGAGCGATAAATTAGAGTTTGTGCATACAGATGTATGGGGACCTTCTCATGTATCATCTCTCGGTGACTCTCATTATTATGTTACTTTTATTGATGATGCAAAGAGAAAAACCTAGATGTAATATATTCGAAATAAATCTGATGTATTTGATACTTTCAAGAAATGGAAAGCTTTGGTTGAAAATGAGACAGGAAAAAGGTTGAAGTGTATCAGATCAGACAATGTAGGTGAATATTGTAGCAAAGAGTTTGATAGGTACTGTTTAGAGAATGGAATTTGCAGAGAGAAGAAAGGTCCAGGAACACCACAAGAAAATGGTGTGTCAGAAGGGATGAATAGGACAATCATGGAGTGTGCAAGGTGCATGAGATTGCATGCAGGATTACCTTTACAATTTTGGGCAGATGCTGTAGATACTGTTGTTTATATATTAAATAGAGGGCCTTCAAGTTCCTTGGATGGTGGTATTCCAGAGGAGTCATGGACAGGTAAAAAGGTAAACTACTCATTTTTAAAGACTTTTGGTTGTGAAGCCTTTGTCCACATTAATAAAGAAAATAGAACAAAGCTTGAGGAAAAATCAAAGAAATGTACATTTATTGGATATGGTGTTAATGATTTTGGTTATCACTTTTATGATTATGAAAAACACAAAATCGTTAAGAGCAAAGATGTCATATTCAATGAAAAGTTTTTGTATAAGGATCAAATGGAGGAAAAGAAATAGGAAAAAGAAAATAAAGAATACACAGTGCTTGATGAGATCACAGAAAAAGTGAAGGTGACTGAAAATCATAATGATCAACAACCAGAACAACAACAACAACCACAACAGTAAAAAGCATCTCAAACACTTGAAAGCGGTGTTAGAAGATCTACCAGGATAAGTAGACCCCCTAAACAATACTCTCCTTCATTATATTATGTATTGTTGACTGATTCTGGTGAACCATAATGTTACGAAGAAGCAGTGTAGGTAGAAACTAGGAAGAAGTGTAAGAAAGCCATGAAATAAGAGATGGACTCCTTAACACATAACCAAACTTGGGACTTAGTCAGGTTCCCTGCAGGTAAAACAACATTGCAGAATAAATGGGTTTACAAGTTGAAGGAAGAAGATGGAGGTAGAAAAAGGTATAAAGCTAGACTTGTGGTGAAGGGGTTTGCATAGAAAAAGGCTATAGACTTTGATGATATATTTTCTCTTGTTGTTAAAATGACTTCAATTAGAACTATTTTAAGTCTAGTAGAAGCTGAAGATTTGTATCTTGAGCAGTTAGATGTAAAGACAACCTTTCTCCATGGGGATTTGGAGGAAGATATATATATGCAACAACCACAAGGATATGAAGTAAAAGGGAAGGATAAACTAGTGTGTAGGTTGAAGAAGAGCTTGTATGGCTTAAAATAGGCTCCAAGGCAGTGGTATCTAAAATTTGACAGGTTTATGTCTGAACAAGGTTATACTAGATGTCACTCTGATCATTGTGTTTATCTTAGAAGGAAAAATGATGGCAACTATATTATATTATTATTGTATGTAGATGAAATGCTTGTTGCAGGTTCTAACATGCAAGAAATAAATGTGCTCAAAAGAAAATTGGCAAACTCATTTGCAATGAAGGATTTGGGTGTTGCAAAACAAATCCTTGGTATGAGAATAACTAGAGTCAGGAAGAAGCGAAATTTAACATTGTCTCAGAGTGAGTACATAGAAAAGGTGTTGAAAAGATTTAATATGCAGAATGAAAAACCAGTTAGTATACCTTTGGCCAACCATTTCAAACTAAGTAAGGAGGTGTGTCCCAAGACTCAAGAGGAAATGGCTTGTATGTCTAAAGTTCCATATGCATCAGCAGTTGGAAGCTTATTGTATGCAATGGTCTGCACAAGGCTTGATATTGCACATGCAGTGGGAGTTGTAAGCAGGTACATGAAAAATCCAAGAAAAGAACATTGGTTGGCGGTGAAGTGGATTCTTAGGTATTTGAGAGGTACCACAAATCAAACATTATGCTTTTGTGGTTCAAATATTACTCTATAGGGATATGTTGATGCAAATATGGTGGGTGATAGAGATAACAAGAGGAGCACAATAGGGTATGTGTTTACCGTAGGTGGAACAACTATCAGTTGGGTTTCAAAACTACAAAGTGTTGTTGCACTCTCAACGACAGAAGCAGAGTATGTTGTTGCTACAAAGGCTAGTAAAGAAATGATTTGGTTACAAAGATTTCTGGATGAATTGGGTAAGAAGCAGGAGTTGGGCAGGTTATACAGTGACAACCAGAGTTCCATACATCTTGCAAAGAACTCTACATTTCCTTCCAAGACTAAACATATATAGCTCAAGTACCATTTCATATGATTAGTGTTGGAAGATGGACAGTTGAAGCTAGAAAAGATACACACTAGCTATAATCTTGCAGATATGTTAACAAAAGTTGTAACTAGGGAGAAACTGAGATTATGCTCGGTTTCAATTGGTCTTCAAGTATGATGATGAAGATGAGAAACAACCAGGTCTAAAGTGGAGTCATTGTCCAGCAAATGAAGCAGTGATGGATTTGCTATAATCAGTCTCCAAGTGGGAGATTATTGGGTGTGGAGCTTGATTATCTTCTTTATTCAGAGGTATTGTTGCATTGGATCGTAGTTCGTAATGTGGCGGCAACATTGCTCGTAAATGTGCACTGCCAGGGGGGTCCTGGCCGGGGATCGGGGGCAACGCCTCCGAAGCTAAAAATAGATGTAAAATTGCCTTGTAAAATGTTGTAATTTCATAGTCAATCTTGGTCATTCATTAGGCAGAAATATGACGGTAGAATTTATGTTTAATTTAGGGTTTTTTTCCCTAGAAGGCAGCCCCTCGCTATATATGATGGAGTTGTATTGCATCTAGGTAGATCTGTATTCTGAGCAAGAAAGAGAGAGGAGATTGTGTGAGAGAGAAGAGGGAATTACAACGGATCTGCTATAGGTTGTATCTCTTCATTTTACTAGATAATATAAAAGGAAGGACTGGCTGTTTCTCCGTGGATGTAGCCCAAATTGGGTGAACCATGTATATCTGTGTCCTTCTTGTTTTATGCATTTTTTGTGTTTATATTTCTACAATATATTTTATGTGTTCCATTGCTCTATAATGTGTAATTTTCTAAAATCATGCTCTTGTGTGTCTCTTTTAGGATAATACTACTACTTTTCTTCTATATGTTCACTCCCTCTTTTCCCTTCCGTGAAAGTACCTCATATACAATGCACTTGTATACTTCATAGTGTCAACTTGCTTATTGCAAAGATTTTTTGCATAATCTCTTATGTTGATAATTGCAACCAAGGCAAATTCCTAAGAATAATGGTAACTGTCCTTATTCCTTGAATGGGGTTCCTACTCCAAACGGTGTGAGGTCTAGTTGGGACTTCATACCGGGGAGACCCCTTGTATTGGAGGACTTACAACACTGTTAACAAGTGGTGCTAGAAGGAGGGCCAGATGACAAGCTAAGCCCATTAAGTCTATTTTGAATCTCTTATCCTCAATGGCTCATTCCCAAATCATAATCATGGGATGTTCTTATAATAGAGAAAATATTTCACACCCTGTAGAACTTATTTACAACTTGTCTCATTTAAAGTTTTATGGCGAGGGTGGAATATCCATAACTAAGCATACATATCAATATTTTAAGTTTTGTGATCTTAATGAAGTCTTTTCTGAAGATGTTGCTTGCAAATTATTCACCCTCATACCTTACCAATTGCTTCCATTCATTCATTTGAACAACTTTTCAAGGATATTCATCAATCCTTTGACAAGTATGATTACCTAGATGATTATAAAAGGATTATTAAACTTAGAATGAAATCTAATGAATCAACAGAGGACTTTTCTAATACATTTTTTCACCTATGTTATGAGTTTCCTAAAGAAGATATGGATTGGGATTTGTTTAAGGAGAAGTTTTAGCATCTAGCTCAAATCTCCTTGAAATAATATCAATTTGAATCCTTGGTTGACTAGGCTCTCCTAACTTATTTTGATCACGAGACACCTCAAATTCTATAGGAGGACCCTACTTCCCCTTTGTCCCTTTTCCTTCCCCCTTTTTATTGCCAAGCAAGGTAGTCTCTAGTGTTATCATTGAATTTGGGAAATCCAAAAATCAAATTGATGATCCATTTATCCCACCTACATTTTATCTTCATGGTCAACATTGTATACAAGAAATCTTGGAATTTCCTAATCAGTACAAGCAACCTAAGGTGAAGATTGGTCCCTTGATTCCCCCATATCACATTAATGTACATAACTGAAATCTTCAATCTAACATCATTAGAAGTTTTGTTTCTTCAAGGGACACTTGTCATCATCTATAATATACATGTCATGACCCTTTGTATCGTGATCCACTTGATTGATCTGCTCCACCAACTAATTCTTTATATACTTTCGATTTTCAATTTGATAGTCCAAATGATGATGAGGTACAAGGTGGTCATATTTCATAGGTAGAGGAGATGAAAGGTGTGGATACTTTTGATCTCTCTTCCCTATTTCAAAGTCCCCTGTGTCAAGATGATGTTCCTTCATTCTTAGCCGATTTAGAATCTTGTGATCTCGACAGTCAGTGAAACGAAATCAAGATGTTTAATCAATATAACGCCTTGGGAAACCATCATCTTGATAACAATGATCTCGCTAATGCACATGTTGATGAATTCCTAGGTACATCGTCCAATCTTCTTATTTCTCAAGAAGATCTTCTTATAGAAACTTCTTCTTCAACTACCTATCCCTCATGTCCTACTGCTTGTAATGAATTGACTTGTGATGAAAATATGCTATGCTCTTCGAATTCATAATCCAATGAGCATAATTTTGAATTCACATGAGGCAGTGAGGTCATCCATGATGAAGAAGAATGCAATGACATCTTAGAACATCCATTATATTCCTTACAATCTCCAGTCTTGCATGAGGATAATTCCTTGGTTGATACTTCTCATGAGATTTTTTCAATCTTTATGCAATTAGAAGAATCTTATGATTTGAGTAATTTTTTCTTGAGGTTGGAAATTTTGATCAAACCAGTGATGTTGATGGTTTCCATCTAGATAATAGTGATATAGTTGAAATCACTGGTAGTAGTTGTCCACATGCAATTCATGATCTAACTCAACTCTCAAAATGTGATTTTTCAAGTTTCCAAAGTTTTGGGACTTGTCAGGGAATCAAGGCACTTTAACTCTCATTAATGGTTATTTTAGGTTCTTGCAATCCTGATGAGGTCCCCACACTAGGTTAGATCTAGATTTTCTCACAAAATTATTTTCTTCATATTGTTTCACTATATGAAAACTCATTCTTGATATATTTTGGGTTTTTTCAAGACAAATTTTCTAATTTTCAAGATTAGGTTTCTGATCAGATAAAAGATCATGTTTTAGTTCATTCATATTCATGTAAACCCCTTGCATTGAACTCATGATTGGAATGTACATCTTTTGTGGATGCACTGTGTTAGGTAGAATAATCCTTCTTGCGGACAAGACAGATCTCCCTAAATCTCAAATGAAATCTAGTAACAAAAAAGATAAGAACTGCTACCTTTCCTTAGCTTATGATTGATTGAAACAAGTAATATGTGAGGGATCACTTACCGGTTTAACAAAATGTTTGTCGAGGTCCCTTAGTTCCTTCCACAATTGGATTCTCCTCGATGCTTTAGAGATTGTTTCAGTGCTTTCCATAGCTTCTCCATGATGTTTCGAAGGAGATTTGCATAGAAAGGAAGACATAAAGGATCAAAGCATCTAATATATTGAATGAAAGATAAATGAAACACTTAACTCAACATATATCATAAATTGAACCAATAACCAATCATAACCTATGTGAGTGATCAAGGAATCCCATAAATGATATCAGAAAAGACATTATTAGGAAATAACAATGGTTTTTTATTAAATAAAAGGGAGAACAAACTTGTAACCTCAAAGCCTTGATGTTACAAGACTCTTCTCACAATCTCCAACCTTCTCCTTGGATGAAAAGCCTTCTAGCCTTATTTCTGTAGCATAAGCCTAACTTCAATAGTCTTCCCCAATCCTTTAGCCTGTGTTTGATTTATAGGCCAAGTGGAGGAGGTTTGGGATCCTCTTCCTAAGGGATTAGATCCATAAATGGTGGGATAGGGGATCCACAAAGAGAGGGAAGTAGCTCCATGATGGGAGGGATCAAGCTTGAGTAATTATTAATTCGAAGTTGTTAGTTGGGAAAGATTAGAATAACAAAGCTTCTAGACTTTGCTTTTTATTTTTTACTTATGTTGAGTCATGTGCATAGGCCACAGTTTAATACAAAGCACACTTTTGCGGAGACTCTAATGGTCTCTTATGCGTATGCACACAAATTGATTAGGGAATTGTGCAGAAGTCAAAAATAAGTTTTTGGGCCTTGAGATCTAGGAATTTCATTCTCTTTGGGATTGTTTAGGTTCTAGCCTTGAAGGGAGGTGCTTTGGAACACTATGATGGATAGTGAAAGATCCATACTAATGGTCATTTTCCTAAATTGACAAAATGACGTGTAATAGATTCCCCCCTAAAGTGCAAAGTCATAAAAGATTTTTGATGACTGAAGCACTTTATCATGCCAAGATTCGGGTTAGAGATTGCAGTCAGAGACCTGAAACAATCAATCAAATGTTACAATGCAATATAAAATCATTCCTGAGGTAGAAATTCCCATACTCAGAGCATAAATGTCTCAAAGAACCAATATGGAAATACATCTAAAGATCCATGTCAATAAACTACATAGTATGGATGAAACCATCAATGGATCTATGTTTACAATCATTAATATTTAATAACTCCATGCAACCTGGATGGATGAAACTAATTCCATGGTCTTGATATTCATATCTCGATCCGTAGTACGAATCTAGCCATGTGACTGAATGTCTTGTGGTTGAACATGGTATTATCGGCCAATGATGTGAATCATTAACAAGCATGAGAGAAACCAACAATAATGACAATGCCTCTCAAGGTACTTCTAGTACAATCTATGAAGTATGAAAAGATGTCTTGAAGTATAACACTCATAGAAACATTTGATCAAAGTTCAATGATGCGAACCCATCGTTGAAGGTGAGATACTTTCCATTAAGGCGTGCAGGCTCCAAGGTACTCAGAAAATTTTCTAGATCAAATTCCTAGATAGTGAGCTAAAGTCGATAGGAAGTGACCGATCACATGAGGGCCTATGACATGAAACTCATGTCAAGTTTTGAAGAAAAATAGTTTGGTTAATCCACGACTCACTCAGGGATGGTCGACGCGATTGAAGGCTATGAATAGCAAAGTAATTTTGACTGAGGTTGGACTTCTCTTGAACATATCAGCGACACGACATTCTGACTTGGTAGCATTTGACTAAAAAATAATACCCAAAACCAACTGAAGACTTTCAATGAGGTATGGTCAATTGAGAGACAAATGGATTTCCCAACTCGGACACAAAAGTGATGAAGTGTCATGTTCAAGTGCGACATACTGCCTTTTGTAATATACAAATAAACGTTATTTCCCAATTTCTGCCCACCATTACTGGCAAGTACCTCTTTATTTTTGGCAAGCTTGAGGAGGAAAACATATGCTTGTCCTTTAAGCTCATCCTTCGGATGAGTCCTTCGAAATATTTTTAATGATCCCTAAGAAGGAGTGGTTCGGTCTCGTCATGATTGACAAGTCCTACACTGTTTAAGTTTTACAAGTTCAGTGAAGGCGTAACTCGATGTCGTTTTCATGTTTAAAGAATTTGAAAAGTTTAACGAGCCAGGAGAAATTAAATCTTGGTGTTTTTCACTTTTAGGAAGTCAGGAGAAAAACATAAATAAACTCCACAATGTCCTTTTTCGTAAATTTAGTCTCTCAAGCCTGAAAAAGGGTAAAATAATGCAGGAGAGAACTCTATTGACCATGATTTGTCAACGTATACCTTTTTTGTAAATAGTCTAGTTCAGTTCGTAAAAGGGCTAAACTTATATTGAATAGATGACTGTGCATTTACTTTTACGAGTTTGAATAGTTGACTACTCAACAATATTTTCATATTTCAGGAGTCAGAAAAGAGTTTAAAGATAACTCCAATATTTCGCTTTTTCATAAGTTTTAACGAGTCCGAAAAAGTGATAAAATTTTACTTGTTATCACTGACTTTCAATTAAATTAACGAGAAAGAAAAAATGGAAAGAACTTGACATTTTCATGTACATTTTACGAGCATGAAAAAATAGCAAAACACAAGATTTTCATGAGTTTAATAAGTCTTGAAAATAATAACCAAAATGGTCTCATAAATAGTTTTTATTTTTATACAAGCTTGAAACAGAGAAAAACTATGCTTGAGAATGGTCTCATTTTTACACAAGCTTGAAACAGAGAGGAAATTGTGCTTGAGAGTGGTTTCATTTTTACACAAGATTGAAACAAAGAAAAACTATGCTTGAGAGTGGTTTACATGCCCCCAGGATAATGACTTAATTCTAGGCACATGACCCCCAAGTTTCGTTTGACCCACCTGAGTAGACGACTGGTTACTAGTAGGCAGATTAAATGAAGGTTTATTTAAGAGATCAAGTGAAATACTCGACTTAATTAGGGGAGGATTTGTTTCATTTTTTAATGAGATTGACATGGGAAAATAATTGCTCATGGAACCTTGTTTCATTTTTAACGATCTTGACACAATAAAAGGAACTATGCTCATAAATTTCATAGATTGGTTTCATTTTTTATATGAGGTTGAAAAAATGTGCCATGATTCGGACACATACGCCATGATCCATCCTTCTCGTGCACCAATACTACTTGATCAGAGAAATAACTTTGACTAGGTTGAATTATACCAACCTCTAGCATTTCTGCAACCATACGTTCAATTTCACTCTTTTGGGCATAGGGATATCTCTAAGGCCTGATGTTTGAAGGAACACTTCCTAGAATCAAATTAATAACATGATAATGATCACGAATAGGTGGTTTTCATTTGGGAGTCTCAAATACCTTGGAATGATTGTCAAAGACTTTTTGGAGATCTGGAGAAATAGACGATTTCGATGTGGGAACCTCTAGCGAACATAATTGTGCAATTACGCCACGTTGTTCTTTCTTTAGAATCTTTGTCATGTTGTTAGAGTTGATTATCTTTCTTGGTTTCCTTGCGATACCCCTTAATTCAACTTCCTTTCCTTCTGAATTTTTTTTCAAGAAAAGTTCTTGAAAATTAAAATATATAGTACCCAAAGATTGTAGCCATTGGACTCCTAGTACAACATCAACACCACCCATTGGAATGGAAAGCATTGGAATATTCAACACATATTCTCCCATGGATAGCTTGATATTATGGTAATTTCCAAAGAAATTTATGGTTCCTCCATTTGCAACCATCACTTGACACTCTTGTGCTGGATATAGGAAGCAATTCAATTCCTTAGCTATCTTACAATGAATAAAATTATGGGTATTGCCTGAATCAATAAACACTATTACCTTTTTCTTCTTGATAGTTTGAGAAGTGGTAAAACCGACCAATGCATTACAAGACATGGTTGGATTCATTTCTTTTTTCTCTATGGTTTTTTCCTGGTGTGTATCCTCTTCTTTTGATGTTTCTTGTTCCTTTTCTTCTCCCTCTTCTTTATGAGACATGCTAGAGCTTTCAGGTTGCTTAATAGGTGTTTCCATTTTCTTTCTTCGGGGCATCAATTAATGATAATTATGCTTCACTATTCCCTTTGAATTCCTTCAAACTAATTTTTCAAACCAAACTTATGCAAAATTTTAAAAAGACTACACACCTTTTTTTCACTTTGTAGGAGCTCGATATTGAATCTGTTGTATCTCTGTAATTTCGGATCTTCAAAGTCTGAATTTTTTTTTTTTTTGAGGTAGCCCTCTAAGTCCTCTTTCCAACCCCATAATTCTGATCAATATTGGATTCTCCAAGAAAGAGTTATTTCAAATCTCCCACGATGACCTGATTATAGACTGGTTCAGTATAGAAAACTTGTACGAAGTGCCATGTGTAACTGTTTCAACCTTCGGACTTGGAAACAATACACATAAAACTAAAATTTGTCTTCTTTCTGTACCTTTTTATGAAATTTCAATCTGATTCTTAGAGAGAAAGTTATAACAATTTTCCCCAAGTCACCTGTTTGAGATATAATTTGGGAGCCTGCAAAAATCCTAACTTCCTTGGATCATATCTCCAAAAATTTAGTGAGACAAGATCTGAAATTCATACTCGAGGGTCATCAAGATTTCATCTCAAATGGGTTTTAATTTCAACTTCTAAAATTTCGTAGAAAAAAGGTTATAGGGAAAATTCCACGATGATCTGTTTGAAGCACCGAAACCCTAGAATCCAGAGCTCTGATACCAAATGTTATGCAACCAACTCACAAAATAGAAGAAAAGATAGATCAACGACTTCAGAATCAACCTCTTCGAGGGGGAAACCTCATTTACATTACACAAATGAAAAATTCCTGGATGATACAGATGACAAGACCTCCTTTCTATATATAGGAGTCTAAGGGGTCACAATATAATTAGAGCTAACATAACATAATAATGTAAGGGCACAACAATAACAATAGTGGGCTTCTATGGGGCACAATAATAACAATATGGGGATAACATGGGCACAAAAATAATAATAAGGGGCTACAATAACAATAATAATAAGGGGATACACTAGTATTATAGGGACCTAACAAGTTTCCTCCCCAATCCAAAAACACGAGAAGGCTTTTCAAGATCTGTCGATGAAATTGCCCCTTGTGAACATATCATTGAAGTCAAAACAAATTCAACACTAGTAAATGTAAAGGCATATCGCAGCCCCCATCATCATAAAACAAAAATAGAATGATTATTATAATATATGCTAAAGCATGGGATCATTACGAAAAGTAGAAGTCCATATGCTGCACTAGTAGTATTCATCAGAAAGAAAGATGGATCCTTCCAGTTGTGTATAAATTACAGAGGATTAAATAAAATTACTATTAAACACAAATTTTTTATTCTATTCATTGATGAGATGCTGGATGAACTCCATGGCGCAAAATACTTCTCCAAATTAGATTTGAGATCAAGTTACTATCAAATTCGAGTGAGATTAGAATGCGTCGAAAAGACTGCATTTAGAACTCATGAAGGGCACTATGAGTTTATGGTTATGCCATTTGGGTTAACAAATGTGCCAACCACCTTCCAAGCAACCATGAATGAACTTTTCCACCTATACTTGCGAAAATTTTTGTTAGTCTTTTTTGACGATATTAACGTTTACAATAAGACATGGAAGGAGCACCTCAAGCATCTAGAGGAAGTACTATCCATATTAGAGAAGAATCAATTTTACACCAATTTATCAAAATGTACCTTTGGTAAAAAGGAAGTTGAATACCTAGGACATGTTATATCCAGGGAAGGAGTCAAAGTGGAACCCAACAAAATCAAAGAAATTAAAGAATGGCCCAAACCTAAGAACATATCAAAACTAAGAGGATTTTTAGGTCTAACTGGGTATTACATAAGTTTAATAAAAAACTATGCACATTTGATGGCACCCCTAACCAACTTGTTAAAAAATAACGCTTTTCAATGGAATAACCAGGCAGATGAATGCTTCAAGAATCTAAAAGAAGTGATGTTAACCACACCGGTATTGGCAACTCCAGACTTCTCCAAACTATTCGTAGTCGAATGTCATGCTTTAGGGTTCGGAATTGGATCCATATTAATGCAAGACAACCACCCTATAGCATTCGAGAGCAAGAAACTTAACAAACGAGAAGGCTTGAAATCAACTTAGCAAAAGGAGATGCTTGCCATAATACATGCTTTAACAAAATGGTGACAGTACCTTCTTGGAAGTAAGTTCTGAATCCGAACTGATCACAATAGCCTTCACTTTCTACTTCAACGGAAAACATTGTCAACAAAACAAAAAAATTGGATGGAGAAACTTTCAGAATTCAACCAAGAAATATTGCACAAAAAAGGAAAGTAAAATGTTGTAGCTGATGCACTCTCACATAAGGATAATGACAACACAACATGCGTCGCCTTGGTAGTTGTTCTTGAGTGGTTAGACGAAATATGAGCTGATAATGCCAAGGATTTGAATTGTGTCTTTATGATTGAAAACATCAGTCAATATGCCAATTTTGAATGGAAAAGTGACATACTATGGTACAAAGAATTTACCTAACCCCAACATCCAAATTTAGAATAAAAATTCTAAAGGAATCTCACAGTTCTCCTGCAACTGGGCATGTCAGATTCTTCAAAACTTACTACAACATTCAACAATCATTCTGTTGGAAGGGTATGAGTAAGGAGATCCAAAAATATGTCACGGAAAGTGATGTTTGTCAAAGAAATAAGAATGAAAATATCCCAACCCCTAGTTTACTACACCCATTACATATTCCAAATCAAAAGTGGGAGGAAATTTTGATGGACTTGATTGAAGGACTACCTATGTTTGATGGTAAGGACAAGATATTTTTCGTAGTCAATAGACTTACTAAATATGACCATTTCATGGAAATCAAAAAAATTGACACAACTAAGCAAATTGCAGATGTGTTTTGTAAAAACATTTACAAACTACATGGTTTTCCCTAGGTCATTGTTAGTGATAGAGACACAAAATTTAAGGGAATTTTTTTGAAGGATTTCTACCACCAAGCAGGAATATCTCTTGGCATGAGTTCAGCCTATCACCCCCAGATAGATGGTTAAATTGAAGCCGTAAATAAATGCTTGGAAACATATCTTTGTTGTTTCTTAACCGATAAACAAAACAGATGGACCCAGTGGCTACACCTGACAGAGTGGTGGTATAATACCGCATATCATACTTCAGCAAAGATGATGCCCTTCAAAGACCTATATGGCTATGAACCACCCAGGTGGAAGGATTTTGTGCTAATCGATTCTAAGGTATAAGTAGTAAAATACCACTTAGAAGAAAACCAAAGAATTATTAACTTGTTAAAAGAAAATATAACAGTGGCACGTAATAGAATGAAACAACATGCCGACCAGCATCTCACTGAAAGAGAGTTCGAAAAAGGAGATTGGGTCTTTGTTAAGCTTTAGCCTTATAAACAATTACCATTAAAATAGCAAGGGAAAAATAAGTTATCGCCTAAATATTATGGACCCTACCAAATAATCAAAAAAATAAGTAGCATGGCTTATGGACTGAAGCTACCAGGCAATTGTCAAATCCATAACATGTTCCATGTATCAAGTCTCAAAAAAGTATTGGAGCAAAATCAAATGGCTCAAACAGAGATACCTGAGACTAATGAAGAAGGAAGAATCATCTTAGAACCTGAAGGTATACTGGCTACCAAAGAGAAGGTATTACGATCCAATACTATTAAGGAGTACCTCATCAAAAGGAAGAAACTACTAGAGGAAGACTCATCATGGGAGTCAAAACATTTTCTTCAGTAACACCCAACATTACCTATGCTTTGAGGACAAAGAATTTTTAAGAGAGAGGCAATGTTATGAATTAACATTTTATAACTCTCTCTCTCTCTCTCTCTCTCTCTCTCTCTCTCTCTCTCTATATATATATATATATATATATATATATTATGAAAATAAATGAATATTAATTAGTAATTTAGCAAATAAATTAAATTAAGATAAGACACTCAATTAGTTTTGAATAGACATTAGTCCAAAGGATGTGTCTTTTTAGGCTCGTGGCCAGTCAACTCCTATAAAAGGAGAACCACCCTAGCCTTGTAAAAATAATCATCTAATATGGAATAAAATGTATTGTTTATATACAAATGTGTATCTCATTTGCAAGTATAAGAGAACAAAACAATCATCTGTTCCAGAATCACTAGTTGAGGTGGTTTAGCCTCTGGAAGCTCTGGTTTGGTTTTGTTTGATTGGTTTCATGAGATCCCACATTCATGTTGGGAATATGTTGCGGGGGTGATTCGATGAAAGAGAGATTTGGTTCAGCCCAATGTATGGTCGGGTGGTACGTGGAAGTCCTTGACCTGGTTGGATTTGCATATGTTAATAAGAGCTCCTTTTCCTTGGTAATTTTATGAGTAAATATGCTTGATAGTATGTGGCTTTAATGGTTGTTTCCTCATTGATATTTCTCTGGTTATTTGTTGGTTATAAGTATGTTTTATGAAAGTTATGATGTATGGCTCTTATCATGTTTTGGTTAGTATATGAAATGTTAGTGAATGAATGACCTAATAGATAACAATGCAGCTATTGTAAGGATATATCAGTCGTCTTTGAAAATTATCAGACAAGTATGAGACCTCTATGCTCATATTTGTTGTTGTGACCTGTAGATTACATGTTTGTGATATGTTTTACGAAATTCTGGTCATGGCTAGTAGCGGGTAGGTAAATTCCTTGTTCAAGTGTTTGCATTAGTACTCTTTTTCTATGTTATCTATCATTTTTGGAAGTTTCATGAAGCTTTGGGCAGTGGCTTCAGTCTTGGCCTTGAAAAAGCGACACAGAATCTGGGGTCACTACCACAAAATTGCTTGAAAAAGGCCACAATTGCATGGATGTCATGTTGTGGGAGCGAATGTAGGGTCCTAGTCACATGCATGCCTTGTCATGTGTAACACCCTCCTCCTACATTCACCCAAGTTAATTGGCCCGCTGGGTTAAACATGTGACAAGAGGTTAATATGATCCGATTCAACTCCCCATGTACATTTAAGGAAGCATAATTGATAAAGCACAACCTATCTGACCTTCTACACATGCTACAAAACCTTCAGGAGCCAACCAACCCTTCCAGGTGACGAACCCCTAAGACAACTTAAAATTTCACCGCCATAGAGTCTCAGTCGCTCCCATGACATGGGCATGCATGCGATTGGGACCCTCTAGTCGTTCCCATAACAAGGGCATGCCAACGACTAGGGACGTTTTCAACTAGTTCTCAACCAACGACCCCAAATTTTGTGCCACTTTTTCAGGGCCAGGACCTAGGCCACAACCCAAAACTCCATGAAAGCTTCAGGAATGATAAACAACATAGAAATAATGATACTAATGCAAATACTTGAACATAGACTTGATCTGACCCCTACTAGCCATGACAAGGGTTTCGTTAAACATGTCACAAATATGCATTATACATGTCATAACAACATATCTGAGCATAGGGTCCCATTCTTATCTTAGAATCACTAAGAAGCATTGATACATTATCACATTAGATGCATTATCATCTATTAGGTTATATATTCATTTTCCATTCATATACAAATCAAAACATGATGAGAGCCATATATCATCACTGTCATAAAACATACTCATAACTAACATATAAACAACATAAATAACATGGATAAAACAACCATATATGCCACATATGAACCGATACATTTGCTCATAAAATACCAATGAAAGAAACTATTATTAATGAATGCCAAAGCCAACCAGGATTGGGACTTCCACGTACCGCCTGAGCATAGATTGGCTGAACCAAAAATTTCTTTCAACAAATCACCCCTGTGCCATATTCCAAGCATGAATGTGGGACTCTTAACCAAAATCAACTAGGGCTTCCTGAGGCTAAACCACCTCACCCTCATCAATAGAACCAGGCTTTACCGCAATCCTCATCGGATCACTAGGCCATAAATAAGCATGGATGCCACTGGATTTCTCCACCTACACCATGAGGAATTTTCTGGTCTCCTAGTCTCTATGCTTTACCATATATCCCACCATTCACTAGTTAGGATTCCTAGGCCTAATCAAAACTCCACCCTCCAGGATTTACCGTATATCCTGCCAATCATCCACCAAGGATTCCTAGGCCTGGTTGAGGCACCTAGCTCTAGGATTTACTATATATCCCACCATTCATCAGTCGAGGATTCCTAAGTCCACTGAGGTAACACAAAATTCATCTTTACCACAACCCACTGTTCTATTCAGGGTTACTAGGCCAAGGCTTTATCGCAATCCACATCGGATCACTAGGCCATGTGTTCTCTCTTTTGGAGACAATCTCACTCAGTTTCGAATCCATTCGGTAATCTAACTCAACCAAAACATGAGAACCCCATCACACCATGGCTATCCAAAAATGGCAAGGCAAGGCCGAAGAAAACTGTCACACCAAGCAAAACCCATGCCAATGATAACAAGAGAACCAAGAACACACATGCATAACCATGCATGCCAAAACTAGCAAGGAAATCATACACGCAACTCGATACCTGCAAAATAATCCCGTTATAGCTGCTTGATCCTGCTCTTCCTAGCTTGATCCTTGCTTCCTCTTTGCCTTCTTTTTTTTTCTTTGATCCAATGCTGAAGTGCTCCAAGAAAACTCTAAGTGTCCAAGAGTGTGTGAGAGAGAGAATAGAGAGAGAGCTCAAAAACTGAACGGACAAAAGGAACCAACTGATCCTCAGAAGCCTTTTTATTAATGAGGCCTCTATTTTCTTCAATTTTCCATTAGTTTCCTTCATTTTCCTCCTCACATGCAACGTGTGACCTTTCACCTTCCTTTTATCCTAATTTCCATTATTTTCATAAATAAAATGCCAATTAATGCCTCATGCTTTTCCAAATCCTTTGCCTTTTCCTTTGTAAATTTCTTTAACCATAATAAACCAAATGAACACCCACACTAGGATGTTTTTCCCAACATTCAACTTGGAATAGTGTCCCATACCCATGGTTGCTATTTTAGCTTTATTAACTTCATTAAATGGAATTTTGACTAGGGTTGTTACGGAACCCTCCCCCTTGGGAGAACACTGTCCTTGATGTTCAATGACACCTACAACCAACGAAACTGCCAAAAGAATAACATATTGCCCATGGAGCTTTATAATTTAGATCATTGCAGTATTTACAATGATATACCTGCTGACAAGCAAACCAACATGACACATAACAACATAATAACATAACAACATGACACCCATACCTCTTATTGGAGCTTTATAACACAACTCATGGCAGTATTTACATCCATATACGTATGTACATATACCAAAACATCACACCAAAGCATATACCAAAAACATATGCTTTATTTTGTGCAAGATTGAGGAGGATAACATATGCTTGTCCTTTAAGCACATCCTTCATATGAATCTTTTGGATTATTTTTAACGAACCCTAGGAAGGAGTGGTTTGATCTCGTCATGATTGACGAGTCCTGCACTGTTTGTTTTTTACCAGTCCAGTGAAGGGGTATCTTGATGTAGTTTTCATATTTAAAGAGTTTTAAAAGATACGAAAAGAAAAATCATTCAGTTCTTTAAACGCAAAATTTTAACGAGCTCGGAGAAAGTAAAGCTCAATGTTTTTCATTTTTAGGGAGTCAGAAGAAAAACATAAGTAAAGTTCATAGTGTCATTTTTCATAAATTTAGTCTCTCAAGCCCAGAAAACAGTGAAAATAGTAAAATAATGCAGGAGAGAACTCTATTGACCTTGATTAGTCAATGTATACCTTTTCGTAAATAGTCTACATCAGTCCGTAAAAGGGGTAAACTTATACTAAATAGAGGCATATTCAATTATTTATATGAGTTTGAATATTCAAGTACTCGGAGATATTTTCATGTTTAGGGAGTTTGAAAAGGGATTTAAAGAGAACTCTAGGGTTTCACTTTTTCGTAAGTTTAGCAAGTTTGAAAAAGTGATAAAAATGTAGTTTTCTCCGAAACGATTCATTTTCATAAATAACCTGTATTCTGCACATTTAAACTCAAAAATTATCACGACTGCTAAAAAAATATAGTAAAAACATTAAAATTTTGGATTTTCAGAAGCTAAAGGCAAAAAATAATATTTTAAGGGCCTAAAAAGCTTATAAAAGTCCAAAAAGTAAAAAATATTTTACCATTTGAGAGTGATTGAGTGCATTTTTCACCAAAAACTTCAGACGTGGATTCTAACTAAACTGGGGGACCAAATCACGAGTCCATTTCTCCATGTAAGAGATCTTTTTTATATCTTCGTTTCGATTGCTTTGATTTTTCTTTTCACCATGTATTTAGTTTTTTTTTTTTTGGGGGTTGGGGGGGGTGTTATTAACTCGAAAATCGCCCTTGGTGTGCGTAGTCTCTCTTCATCAGCTCCACGCACACCGACTTGATTGTTTACATAGAAAATCAAGATTTGCGCAGTTTTGGACACCATAACTATGCAAATATGCTATGCTCTTAAAAGGGACCCGTGCACAATGCCAAAGACTTTCAAAAAATTAAATAAAATGCCAAAATTTCTTTGCAAAAATTATCACAATGCTTTCTAATGATCATCCATGTTTATTTGCAGGGTTTTGATCTACAAAAATGGAGTGGAGGGAGATAAAACACGAAGAACAGGATATAACGACTTTGAATCATCCAGAAACACTATAGGCCTTGAGAGATTGTGGCCTATACAACTTTTTCACGATTCCGAGCATGAAGGCCCAACTAGATTTTCTGGAATGGATGGTGAGAAGATGGAATGTACATGAAGAGTGCTTCTATATTGGGGGATCATAGACTCACTATAGATGTAGATGACATCTGTTCCTTAACTGGGCTCTCACGCCGTGGAGTTAAGATTTTTTTATATGGGCATAGACGAGGTGGTGAAACAACTACCACTTACCTAGTGAAACATTATTTTCTAGGGTCTGAACTCAAAGACGGATGAATTGATATCAAAACCATTGAGAGGATTCCTTTTAGGACTATTGATTTTAATCTTGCACGATTATGTGGAAGTGCAACACTTCATTTAATCACTAAGGCTCAAATGCATATTTCCATAGAGTGCTCGCAGCCTACCATATTCAACTGGTGTGAAGGGGTCTTTGCCAACCTCAAAGGGAAACTAACTAGAGAGAAATCTGGAAAACTCAAAAGCATTGGGTATGGTTCCATTGTGATCTCCTTTGCTCTACAGAGGATCCCCCTTTTTACCCCACAAGTATCCATAGATGTAGGAGGACCGCGAGATCCTCATATGGTGAAGTGGGTAACGTTGATGGCATGCCACAGAGGTGGTGATGGTCCAATTGTTAGATATACTCCTGACTTTTTTGGATGGTTGGAACGTCAGATCATCATGATCGAGGAATTTCCATATGCAAGCATGGATTACACTAGTTATCTAGACACCCCACTTCCTGCTGGAATGCAGTGGGGTGCTTTGGGTACAAATTTCACATTTTGGTTATTTTGTGTTTTTCAATTTTGTTTTTGTTTTTGTTTTTTGGCATCCAAAACTAACTATCCAAAATAATCATGCAGATGTGGGCCCGGTGAGACCAACAGGACTATGCCAAGATGTAGAAGAGGCTTTGACTAAGATGGAGCACAACCTGTAGAGTTTGACTCTGGAGATCTTGGATGTTGGGATGATTGATTTGCCTCTCCATTACCAGAGGCACACCATGGGGTTCTTGGACCGATTAGTCGCTTGCTACGACGAGTAGCTCATGTTATCCTCTGCTACCATGATCATAATGCGTAGCTACTAGTCATAGGGCTAGATTTTTTTTTGGTTTATCGGCATGTTCGGGTAATAAAGGCCACGAGGCCTCATGTCTTGGATGACATTTTGTAAAGCCACACTTTTTACAAACATTTCAACTAATGGAAACTACTACTTATTATCTCAGTTTATCTTGTACAATATGTGGATGAATATTGTTTTTTCTTTTTTTACAGATGTTACAAATGTCGATTTAACACATAATTAGCCAATGCATCAGTTCATGTGTTTAAATGTCTTGGAATTTTTTGATATTCGATGCAATCAAACTCTCTTTCCAAGAGACGAACTCACAAAAAAATTCTTAACGTTGTGGAACTTCTAACTGAATAGACAACTTGTAAATGTAATACTATGAGTTGAGAATCTAACCTAATGATCAATCAACGAATACCAAAAAAATGGTGTCAGATAATAGCTCAATAACTACACTATATTCTGCAATGTTATTCGTTGTTCGACCAAGGCATATTCCATGAATAGAAACTAACTCTTTAGTGGGTGAATAAATAGCCCCAAGTTGTGGAAGACAAATTTTAAGTGCTACGACTAGTGTCATTGGAAAATCCAATGTAAGTTTGAGGGAGCGTTGACATCTGCAAATCAAGTTTAACACAAGATAAGCAGGAGAAGCAACGAAAATCGTAAAAAGATGCTAAAATTGCCACACAAAAAATATGATACAACAATATACAAATTCTTCACGGAGTGAATTAAGCATAGTATTTCTTCAAGTAAAGACCATTTATGGGTTTTCCTAAAGAAATGTTGTCATAATCAACTAGCTCATGATAAGACCCTTTTGCCAGTACGTTTTACAATATAAGGACCATGCCACATGGGCTCGAATTTACCGGCACCTAATTTATCGTGCTCTTGATCATAAACCAAGACTAGGTCACCTTTTGAATATGAGCGAGGATTTACATTTTGATCAAAATGTGCCTTAAATCATTTCTTATGAGTCTCACTAGCTAATGCAATATCACGATGATTCTCATCTAATCATGTTAAGTACAAAAAATGTTCCTCCTCTGCAAAAGTGGTTGGTAATAATTTGATTGCCAATTTTAATGACGATATTTCACATTCAATAGGAAAGACTGCTTCTAGACCGTAAACTAGTTGGAAGGGAGTAAAACCAGTTGAAGTTTTTGCTAAGGTACGATATGCCCACAAGGTTGGAAAAAGCATCAGATGCCAATTTCGTTTATGAATTATGACAATATGTTTAATCATGGTAGTCAAAACCTTGTTTATGGAATCTACTTGGCCATTTTATTGTGGGTAATATGGAGTAGAACTGTCATGACACAAGCCTAGCTTCGCAGTAAGTTCAGTCATCATAAAATATTGAAAATGGCTACCATGGTCCGCGACGATAGATTGTGAAACACCGAATCTAGAAATCACATGATTGAATATGAAAATAGTTATCGTTTCGCCATCATCCTTATGTAGGCATCGCTTCGACCCATTTTATAAAATAATCCATTGCTAGGATAATATTCCCATGCCCCCCGACCAAGTGAGGGTTACATGTAAGGAAATTGATGCCCTATTTTGCAAAAGGACTGACAACAATGATTAGGTGAAGAGGAGTTGGAGGTGAACACATTTTGCAATCGTAAATTTGGCAATTGTGGCATTTTTGGACCGTAGTTATACAATCTTTGAACATCGAAGGCCTGAATACCCAGTGCGTAAGATATTTTGGGCAGTGGCAAACCCTAACATATGACCGCCACAAGCTCCAGAATGGTAGTCATTCAAATATTTCAGCTTCCTCGGGAGTCAAACATTGTCTGAATATGGAATCAACACCATCACAATAAAGTGTATCGCCAACAATATTGTATTGTTGGGATTGATACCGAATACGACGACTGTCAGTTCGAGTTAGTTTTGGCCGAAAAGTCTAGGTTTGAAGATACATAATCATATATCCTTACCAAGGGTCTAAAGTAATTATAAGAAAGAGGGATTCATTTGGAAGAGAATCCTCTGCCACAGTTTCCATCTCAGTATAGGGAAAGTCACATAACAATATTAGAATAGACATCATTAGGAAATAACATATGCTTTTTATTGAATATAAAGGAGAACAAACTTACAACCTCATTGTCTTGATGTTACAAGCCTCTTCCCATGATCTCCAACCTTCTCCTTCAATTAAAATCCTTCTAGCCCTATTTCTGCAACATAAGCCTACCTTCAATGGTCCTCTACAATCCTATGGCACGTGTTTGATTTATATGCCAAGAGGAGGAAGTTTGGGATCCTCTTCCTAAGGGATGAGATCCACAAATGGTGGGATAGGGGATCCATAAAGAGAGGGAAGTAGCTCCATGATGAGAGGTATCAGGCTTGAGTAAGCATCAACTTGAAGTTGTTAGTTGGGAAAGATTCGACTAACAAAGCTTCTAGACTTTATTTTTTATTTTTTACTTGCGTTGAGTCATGTGCGTAGGCCATAGTGTAAGACAGAGTGCACTTTTGCGCTGACTTTAATGGTCAGTTTTGCATATGCATAGAAACTGTCTAGGGAACTGCACAAGAAATAAAAAATAGTTTTTTGGGCCTTGTAATCTATAAATTTCATCCTTTCTGGGATTTTTTAGGTTCTAGCCTTGTAGAGGGATGCTTTGCAACATTTTTATGGATACGAAAGATCCAAATTGACAGTCATTTGCCTAATGCGATAAATGACATGTAACAACAACCTCCTCAAACTACACATTAAGAAATCTTGAATTCTAGACCATCACTTTGGCTGCTTAGCCTTGGAAACTAGGCAATTCATGATTCCTCCTACCCTGGATTGCACATTATGCAGTTGAAGTGGATAGTGGGGTCATCTTTGTCTCATTATGATGCCCAAATGCGTAGTACCCTAAGCTTCCTCTTCAACTATTGTATAATGTGTAGTTACAATGTACAACCTTGCTTCCATGCCTCCCTAACTTGCTCCACTACACAATCCCAATTGCTCTTCCTAGCCTCATCTACACATTGCGGAGTTCCAATGGACAATGGAGCCTCCTCTAGATCACTGTTGAAGAGAACTGTGTAGTACCTTGAGCTTGCCTCTCTTTCACTTTGCATTGTGCAATTAAAGTCAGCAAGCCTCCAGCTCATTATCTGATAAACTTGTCCAATACGCAAAAGACCTATCATGTCCTCCCTTTATTGCGCATTTCATAGTTCCAGTTAGCGGTGAGGCACCCCTATATCCTTGCAACAAAGAATTGCATAATTTCTTGTCTCTCTCTCCCTTGGGCAACTTCAAGTCTCAAGCTTCTAGTCACTATCTTTAGTACTTCACACACATGCTTGCCCCTACCTCTTTCCCTTGAGCAGTGCACATTTCTAGTGAACAGTCTCCCACTTCCTACCTCCTATAACTGCACAATACACCCAAGGAAAACCTCTCCCTCTCAAATCTTGCAAAGACCGATCACAAGCAACATATTCCGTTGATATGGATTGGATCATTATATTGTTTTTCATCCATATCAATGCATTTGGAGTGGTAAAAGTGGAAGAATTAGCTCATGGGATTGTTTTTACCGGTGGGACCCAATTTCACAAAACGGGATTTGAAACCTTCCAGGATCATTTTGAGGCATCAAAATATGTTTTTTGGGGGTAAAATTATATTACTTTACCATCACACCATTTATTTTTATTCTACACACATATATCTTTCCAACGGCATAGGAATCACGTCAATCAGAGTCTGTATGCAAAAGTTATGCCACTTAGAAGTTGAACTTCATGTTTTCACACCTATAGTTTGAAAGGATACTATGTCAACCCCCATTATTCATGGAAAAGGGGCTAGCCACGTGTTTTTGAGGTAAAAGACTCTATAAGAGTCTATATTGTAACTCTATTTAAGAGTTGATGTAGTCAAACTTAACCATTAGTAGGCTATCGGGTTGTGTATAACTGAGCCACTAGGAGGAAGAGTCATTCCATTCTTTCGAAATCATTTTGTTCTATAGTTGAGCTAAGATAGCCATGAGAGATAGGAGGTAGAGCATACACAGAGGATTTGTTCATTGTAGCAGCCCATGGGCCACAGGCATTACTTATTTGTATCTACAACCATCTTTCCATACAAAGAAAGAGAGCGAAGCGGTCTCACCTTCCAGTTGGATTTTTCTCCCGAAAGGGTTTCCTAGAGAGCATATTTTTTGCCTTATGTGTGTGTGTGTGTGAGATTATTTTGTCATTCTCTACTTTTCAGCATAATTTCTATTCACATGCATGCACTAATTACAGTTAAATCTACAAATCTAAATTTTAATAAAATTGTAATAGTGTGGAATCCCAAATTTTTAATATAATATTATCATATATGTTGTGATGAACTATCCAATGGAATATCCACGGTAGTTTACAGATCATACATGAGCAAGCAGAGATAGAATAGATTATTTTTTAACTGATGTTGGTTTGTCATAAGTGGACTTCGTTGGCAAGTATTATCATATCAACATGGCAGGGTGATGCTCAAGGGAAGTCATCAAGGAGAGGCTACGAGAGAACACTTTTTAAGGAGTAGAAGGAAGAACCATCACGAAGGACATAAAGGAATCTCATACCAAGATAAAGAGATGGTAGCTCATGCTGACTTGGAAGGTTCCAACACTCATATAGGCCCTTTAGAGGGCAAAGATAAAAAACAAGCAATGGTCCATCATGAAAAATTCAAATTCATAGCAGCAAGGAGAAGAGCTTGGCATTTATGAAATGAAGTCTTATGCCATTTTGGCCAAGTCATGACTTCTCAAACTGTCACCACAAAATTCATATGTGTCAATGTATTTTTCCACATCACTTGTGGAATGTAATTATGTAATTTCAAAAATGAGAAAATGTAAAATGTGTAGAAGCCCAAGGGTCCCACATGAAATGTGAAAAGTCACTAGAAAGTTCAAAAATTACGTAGAAGCTCAAAGGTCACATAGGGATTCGAAAAATCATAGTAGAAAATCAACGGTCATGAAGGAGGTAAAGAGTCACATGGGAGGTGGAGATTCATCCCATTTGTTATAAACATACCCTCATAGCTCAAGATAGACGGCTTTGGACATTTCACATTGGCTTCTCTAGCTCGTCTTTAGGAGAGAAGATCTTTCTTTAGAGGAGAAAGTAGTGACTTAATATTCCAACAATGTAAACTTTGAAACGAGAACTGATATTGTTACTCGTTTCATAGAGATAGCAAAAAAGTGACCCAATTTTGAAATGGGGTGATGTAGAACACACATGTTTTTTTTAGAGCATAGTTTTTGGCACTTTAATTTTTTTTTATGTACATTGCGTTTTAAAATGGTAGTGATTTTCATGATGATTTAAAAAAGTGGTAATTTTGCATCAAGCCCCTTTTTTAAAAGACCTATTTTTTTTTACTTTAAATTTATAATGTATGAAATGTAAATAACTATTTTCTAAATTTAATAATTTTTGAAGTGGTCTTCTTCTTCATATTTTCTTGTTTTTATTTTAATTTTTATTTTTTTGTAGTGAGGTTTTTATTGTTTTGCATAGTTAAAGAAGAAGGTCGATATTTTGAATTTTCGATATTCTACATATTCATACATCGTTAATTAATTTTTCAATCCACATGAAATAATTGTCTCTAAAAAATAATATTTTTTTAACAATTGACATAAAAATAACCATTTTTAACATAAATATAACTAAAAAACTACACGTTTTGTTATTTTTTGCTAGAAATGACATGTCAAAATCACAGTTTTTATAAGAAAATTTTAACTAAAAATGGTTAAATAATAGTTTTTTTTTTGTTAAATGAATTTCATGTCAAAAAAATAATAATAATCATTGTTTTAAAAAATAAAATAATGATTAACATAAAAATTAATGTGAAAATCACATAATACAAATATTGAACGCATAACAACCTTAATTGAGTGCTTATTCTTCTCATAAAATGTCAAAGTCAAAACATTACAGGTATAACTAATTAGTAGTTACAAAAAATGAGCTTGATTTCCAAGAATAACTTAAATTTAATCAACAAAGTCGCGTAATTCAAACTTTTCGTCCTCCAAAGTTTCATCATTGTCTTTTTTCACAATATTTTATGCTTCATTTTGCTCATTTTCCTCTTCTAATGGATCTTTGATGTCTGCGAATCTCTCAATGTATGCCTTTCCAATCATTCCGTGTAATGGTGGTTGGGGTTCCTTTGCCTTCTTTGCCACACGTGATTCACTAAAGTCCCATTTCTTCAACCCAATTTCTTGCATTGCATCTGGAAGAAATTGAAGAGCATTAATTCTTTGCTGAATAAAATTGCACTGTATTGGATCTTTTTCAATGGCAATGCAATTTCTTCCTTTTTGAAGGCAACATGCTAGTGTTGTACCTAATTATCAAGCAAAAAAGAAATAATGAAGTAAATTAGTACAATAACATATAAATTAAGAAATAACATATTGAAATTCAATTCCATATAATAAAACTTACCTGAGCCAGAAAATAAATCCAGAACCCAATCTCCTTCATTTGAACATATGTCTATAAGATAGTTAATCAATAACTGTGGTTTTTGATAAATGTTAACTATCTCTCCTTTTGCTTCTTTGTCTTCATATGTTAGTTTTCTCACAACAACATCATAAGTTAGTATTTGGCTATGACTCTCCATCTACCCAATTAAAAATCATAGACATATAGCTATCATCTTTTGCCCAACTATCAATATGAATGAACACACAATCATTTATGGATAGTTGATCTTCACGGTTAAAAAGATTTGACTTTTGCCTGTAACATGAAATAGTAAAAGTTCAATTAACTTATACATAAATGAATCTTTTAACATTAATCAAATATACATTTTAAACGTCTTACCATGTAAGCTGCATCCTTGAATTTGTTTTCCCCTTGAAGCTTGACAATAACATTGCCAATTGTGCGCCTGAATGAAATGTCACAAATCTCCATAATGGTGATGATGTGACTTCTAGAAACCCCGCAACCACTTTACTGAGAGCTTGATAAGTATAAGCGTCACTATCATAGTCAATGTTTAGAATATTGAAACCATGGGGAATATATGCAATAACTAGGGCATAATCCCCTTTAGGTATGAGTTTAACAATGTCTTCACAGTCGCCTTGTATTACTTGATATTGAATAGTGTCAAGCCCATTCCAAATGAAATGAGTAAGAGTTGGATCAAGTTCAACATTCTTAAGACGTTGCTTCTTCAGTATTTCGATCTTAATTTTTTCATTAAAGGTTATGAAACTATCTGGTGCTCCATTTGCATCCTTCTTCACCTTTTATAAAATAAACAAATATATGTGTAAGTTATAAATTAAAAATAGTATACAAATGGATAAAAATGAATGTATAAATCAACATACCTTTTTAATTGTAAGATATTTTTTTTAATGTTGATGTAAAACTTGAATTTGGATAGTTGCGTACAACATCATCCCAGCTATCTTCATTCAACAATTTAACCATTTGTTTTTGAATTTTCATGTAAATTTTGTGACTGCATAGATAAAGTAAAAAAAGTTAATATAATGATATGTATAACAAATACTACCAAGAACAATATGTTATATTTAAAAGAAAATTATAATCTAGAAACAAATAAAAATAATTCAACAAACTTACTTTTGAAATTCCTCAGACATTTTCTTCAATGATAATTCCCCTAACCTCACACGAGATAATATTGCTTTGACAAGTTTTTCATCCTTCACTCCTTGCAATGCTCTCCAAGGTGTGATAGTCATATCTTCTGGAAGCTACTTCATTTCAAGACCTGATTTATTGTTGCTACATATCAATGGTTTAGACCTTTTGACCTTCTGGTTTTTAATGCCAATGTTCTCCCACATGCTAAAAATCTCATTAATCAACTCCTATATCTCTCCAGTTCTAAATGCCAACTGGAAAATGTTATCAACACCTCTGAATAAATCACTAAATTTGTGTTGGGTGTGGAGCCTGATTATCTTCTATATTCAAAGGTATCGCCACATTGGACCCCAGTTTCGCCCGTAAAACATTCGCTACAGGGGGGGTCCAGGGGGGGGGCGCTCCAAAGCTAAAAACAACTGTAAAATTGCCTTGTAAAAGTATAGTAATTTCTAGTCAATCTGGGCCGTTCATTAGGCGGATGATCTGATGGTAGAACTTATGTTTAGTTTAGGGTTTTTTTCCCTAGAAGGAAACCCCTCTCTTTGTATGAGGGCATTGTATTTGAGGCTGTGTGATAGATGTGTATTCTGTGAGCGGGAAATAGAGAGGTGAGACTGTGAGAGAAAACAGAGGATATTACAGCGGATCTGCTGTAGGTTGTGTCTCTTCATTTTGCTGGATAATAGAAAGGAAGGACTGGCTGTTCGGGGTGGACGTAGCCCAAACTGGGTGAACCACGTATATCTGTGTCTCTCTTGTTTTATGTGTTTTCTGTGTTTATATTTTTGCAATATTTTATGTGTTCCATTGCTCCATAATATATAATTTCTAACAACTTGTTGCCTTTGCTGCCTTTTGAATTGATTTTTTCTTCAAATTGATAGCCTATTTCCATACAACATTCCTTTCATAAATCTACAATAACATTTATCTTATCCCCACCACAATTTTCTTCAAATTCACTATGAATAAATCTAACCCTTTGGATGAAAGTCATAGACATCCTATATTCATTATCTGAATTATGATCCCATGCCACTAACTTTGCTTCTGTATCTAATAAACCAGCATAAATGATACATTTCATTGTTTCAAAACGTGGTTTATTGGGATATTCCTCCATCAATTGTCTTTGAGCTTCTACAGAATGGTTCCCCCCAAGCACACAATAATTGTATTCAAAACATTTTGACTTATCAAATGCTTCTTTGTTGGGAACTTGAACTGGATCAACAAGAAGCACATAATTAACCACATGATCATATGGATTGTACCTCATCAATGTCTTCAAGTTGTGAACATGAAGATGGCGTGGCTTTTTGATTTGATATTTACATTGTCCTTCACTTGCCTTATAGATTTGTCTGACATTAAGCTGAAATGTACGACCACCCTCAACTAAGTTTCTCTTCATCAAGTTTTGTCGAATGACATTTTGTTTTGTTTTGATAATGCCATTCTCTAAATCATCTCATGGTGTAATGATTTCTCTGCTTTCTTTTGAAGTTTCACTAGGTTCTTGATTGTTGGTAATGACTACTTCAAAATGTTCAACTTTACTTTTCTTCCTTATAACATTCTCATCACTAACTAGAACAAATTTATTCTTGGGCATTGTTACTTTTGGTCTTTTACGACTCTTCTCAGTTCCAATGTCATCCTCAGTAACGACAACATATTCTACACATCCAGTTTCAACTTCCTCGTCTTCAAAAGTAACTTGTCTACCTTTGTTAGATTTATCCACAAAGTGGTTTTTTTTTTTTTTTCCCTTGGATGTAGTTTTGTAGCATCATGAATTACTACATTTTTCTTGTTTGCCATATCTTCTTTTTACACTGAGTAGAAAATGTTGACAACTTTCATAATATCACTCTCTATGAAATGAATGCCGCCCAACCTAATTGAACAAATTTCAACAAAATTCTGCCAAACAAAATATCATATGTCAATAAAAACAAAGTTATAAAAATATAGTGAGACAGTTACAAGAACACAAAACACAAATATAAATAACAATACTTACGATATTTTGTGTCATCTCATTTACGATTTGTTTACACAACTTTGTAGATACCTCTCTCGTGTCATACAATGAATATGATAACTGATATTTAATCCTTTCATATGACTTGGGCGGTTTAGTAAGTATGTAAACAACTTCACTGTCCGGTACCAAACACATATCTATGACCTTTCCCATCACCTCATAAATTCCATTATCATTAGGTATATCAACATATAGATATATTTGCACATTTTGACTTTCTCTTTCTTTCACATACCAAACATTTGATGGAAGTTTCACTTCTTTTGATTTCCTTCAGTATGAAATCTTCTTATCTTCTGAGGCACTTGAAAGATTTGTAGCCATCAACTCAGGTGGGGTTCGTTCACCAATGTTTTTTGAAGATCCACCTTTAAGAGTCTTTGGTCTAGAAAGATTGACAAAAATATTCTTTGATGCCATTTTCCTGAAAAAAAGACACATAAATTAGTAAATGACAAAAAAATAATAACTCAAATTAAAAACCAAAATGATAAATGATAATTAATTTTATAAACTTGAAAATCGGTTGGCCAATCGAGTCGGTCGTTGAGTCCGGCCCCCCAGCAGCCCAACAACTTCCCACCCTCTCGAACCCCAACCCCACCCCAACCCGGCAGCTCAATGGCCCGCGGGGCCCGCAGGCCGTTGGGCCACCGGGGTGCGGCTGACCGCTGCGGATAGTCCTCACCCCACCTTCGCAGCCCAACGGCCCAGAGGGGTGGCGGAGCAATTCCACCCCTGTGGGCCGTTGGGCCATCGGGGTGGGGCAAAGGTTTTCCTATTATGAATTCAAGAAGTGACAACGTAGCCATATAAGGAGGACCGACATTTGCAAATTCAGGAAAAGGACTAGGATTACCGTTAAAAGGGGTTTCTTTATCAGTAACTTTCAACATTGTTGCCATAATATTTAACGCAGATAAATTTATTACCAATATTAACAATTCAAAATCACAATCCACACCTAAGGTCTTTAAAAAGTAAAAAAACAAGCAAATAACATGTGCTAGTAAATATAAGGATTGAAACCATGCAAACAAAATTTTCACTGAGAAATCACTAGTTGGTGACAAAATCCAACGTCATAGAGATCAATGTTAAAAGTAAATAAAGATAGAGAGGGTGGAACTAGTTATGTTGAAAACCTGCTTAATGAACACGATTTGGTGCAAGTAACTTCACTTATGCCATCTTGAGTGAAGAATACCTTCCAAAAAGGTCCAAGTGAGTCTAGCCAACGTTTTTTCTAAGTACAGCAGAGACTTCCTCTCTATCATTAGCTCGGGTAATAACCCTAAGATTATGGTCTCTAAGGTTACCACTTAAAACAATTTAACCTTGGGGAACAGTCGTAGATCGAACATACGAGCAAGGGCAGAGTAACAAAGATCAATCCCCTTGAAAGTTCCTCAACATGGTTAATCTGAGGTTTACTTCCAAGTGAATCCCAAGTACCTTTCAGCACTGTTTTTAACGCGTGTAAATCACTCTACCGTAACCAATGAAGCAGGTTCGATCACTCCAATGGGTCTGACATGATCTCGTGCTTAACTCCTTTGTATGGGGATCTTCCCATATCCAAATTGTAGTAAATGGATTTACTCCTTATCATAAGATTCTAATGTTTGTTTGAACCTTTAGAAAGTTAACTCACTTCCCTATTCCAAAGCCCTACAACCTAGTCTAATGTAGGTGGAAAAGAGCCCTAAAATAATAATAATTTCTAAATTGATTTTATTAGTGTTGTTTTTAAAAGTTGTTTCTTACTCAGAGGGTAAATGGACATGAAACGGATGTTGTTATGACTTGAATCAAAATTTTAATGTAATCAAACATGATATTTTAATATTTTCATTTCGATGAATTGTAACTAAAATAAGGGAAGAGGTTTCCTTAACTTTTCAAAAATACAAGAATCAATGAATCATTTTCAAGACATAAATCAAAGGGAATGCAAAAGACACGATTCTTGGCTCTTGTTCAAGAAATGCAACCTGAATTCCTCAAAATCTAAGTTAGAAGAAGCAAAATTTTGATCTTAACAACTTATTACATACCCAAAAACAAACAATTAATTCTTCTTTCAACAAACACAAGCTATAATTTCAATTTGACGTAATGAGTTACAAAGCACTGTAAGCAGAAGATTGTGTTGCCTTATAGAGAGAAATAATTAGCATCCACTTTGAAAAATCAACAAACTCCTAATCACAAGTGCTACCTTGAAAAACCTTAAATTTTCCTCATACTAATGACACTTTCCAATTGAGAAAACAAATTAGTTAATCCAACCTTTTGACATAAGATAGGACAGACTCAAACTATCTTAGCATTGACCGATCCTTTTTTTGATTAACCAGCAATTCACCAGATCCAACCCTGAACCCTAAATTGCAAAAACAAAAGATTCTTCAAAAATGAAACCCAAAACATCAAATCAAAATAAGGAGGACATTTCCAGAAGGTAAACAAGTCTAATTAAACACAACGATCAAAAGTTCATGGACTTAGTAATGAGAAGGCTTACATTTTCAAGAAAAATCTGCATGTGCGCGGGCAATCAATATAGTTCAGTGTGTATACGCACTGTTGCTAAAATCGAAGTGTGCATAAGTATGTTGTGTGAGTAAGGATAATGTGTGCACAACGAGAAAATTAAAGAAAAAATAAAAATAAGCCACATAAATCATAAAATCCATACTTTAAATGTTTTTCAAACACTCGGAGAGGGATATGACAAAAAAATCAAAAGTAAAAAAAAAAGATAATGATAGAGAATAAGATGCATCCCCAGTGGAGTCGCCAATTTGTTAGGCAGGCTAATCCTTCTTACAGACAAAGCGAATCTCCCTAAATCTCAAATGAAATATAGTAACAAACAAGAAAAAAATTGCTACCTTTCCTTAGCTTATGATTGATTGAAACAAGTAATATGAGAGGGATCACTTACTAGTTTAACAAAATGCATGTCAAATTCCTTTGAGTTCCTCCAACAATTGGCTTCTCCTTGATCCTTTAGAGATCGTTCCAGTTCTTTCCACAACTTCTCCATGATGTTTCGAAGGATATCTGCATAGGCAGAAACACACAAACGATCAAAGCATCTAGTATATAGAATGAAAGATAAATGAAACACTTAACTCAACGTATATCATAAATTGAATCAATAACCAATCATAACAAAGTTTGTTTCATTTTCTTAGCAAGGTTGACATTGTAGAGAACTATCCTCACAAAAACTTGTTTCATTTTTTAATGAGGTTGACATAGTAAAGAACCATACTCATAAGCATTGGTTTAATTTTTGTTAACAAGGTTGACACAATAAAAGAACCATTCTCACAGGTATTTGTTTCATTTTTTAACAACTCGGTTGACACAATAAAAGAACCATCCACATAGTCAATTGTTTCATTTTTTAATGAGGTTGACATAGTAAAAGAACTACCCTCATAACATTTTGTCTCATTTTTTTTAAATGAGCTTGACACAATACAAGGAACTTTGCTAAGGGGTTGTATCATGCTTATGCGAGCTTGAAATGAAAATAAATATGCTCGTAACAACATGTTTCATTTTTTAAAAAGGTTGACACGGTAAAAGAACCATCCTCCTAGTCACTGGTTTCATTTTTTAACGAGGTTGACACAGTAAAAGAACTATCCTCTCAGATATTTGTTTCATTGTTTAATGAGGTTGACACAGTAAAAGAACCATCCTCATGGGAATTTGTTTCATTTTTAACGAGGTTGACACAGTAAAAGAATCATCCTCTTAGTGACTTTGATCATGGCTTCCATTTGGAAGGGACACATTCCAAGGGATACTTCACGACCATGGATTCCAATAGATCTTCATCAGAAGGAAGAATAGCTCTCTGGAAATAAGACATGTGAAGAGAATAAAAAGGAATAAGAAAATCCTTTTTAAATTCCCCCATAAGGTTTCCTATGTCAATTACTGATCTAAGTCATAAGAAGTTGAGCAAACAGTGAGAGGCTTGCTTGCATCGGTAACTGAAAACATGGGACTGGTTGTCACATAATTAAACCATGGTGGGGTGGATACCACTTCCATATAAGGAAAATTAAGGGATGTCGGATGGCAGACAGTCGAATCAATACCAACAAAATAAATTTGGTTAATTGTCACAATGTTTCCATTATGAAGGAAAGACATCACTCGAAAGAGTGTGGACACGACAACTTTCATGGCATAGACATAGTCTCTCTTAAGGAGAAAATTGAAATACAAGGGGCCTTGGACTACCATAAGATCAATACAAAAAATCTTTGCTTCCAGAGTAATAGGTAACTTAGGAAGCATCCCTAAAGGCTTACTAATGGTTATGTTAAAAGCTAACAGATTTTGTGTAACGGGCATAAGCTAAGGGGAACCCAAACCTTGCTAGGCATATGAGGATAAAACACTGACAAAAGCACCTTCATATACATTTGTGTGTCGCACATTCTTACAATACGCTTTCACAATGATTTGGAAAGGGGTGGAATAAGGAAAATGAGGCCCTCTCAATCTACTCCAATAAAATGAAATAGCCTCATAACTTAGAGGGTGTTCAATGGAAAGATGTGAACTACCCCCATCTGTAAAATAATCTGAGGTAACAAGAATAACTTGAGCGGTATTAAGTTCACTCTCTATTAGGAGAGTGGGATCGACCGAAGATGGAATCAATCCCACCACCTGATCAACAAATGGTTCATCAACGTGAGTGATATTTGTTTCACTCTCCAATGGAAGAGTGGGATTGATTGTACTTGGAATTAGATCAATCAGTTTGTCAACTGATGGTAGGTGGAGAGAAAGTTTACGATAACCAGTTGGAAGTTGTTGTTATGAAACATTAATTTTTTCCCAACAATTATGAGGCTTCATCCATATAAGGGAAAAGGTGACTATGATGAATCCCTTTGCATAACCTACAAAGAAACCTAACTTTACCCTTTTTCCTGGGAACCTCATAATCACTAGTCATTGGATCAACACTAAGTTGATAAGGATTTTCTGCCCATACTTCCAAGAACTTAGGAATACCAGGACTATCGATAAGGAAGTGGTCACCCTTACAAAGGATGCAAGGGTATCTCAGCTTGCGATGCATGTGGAAGTTTCCTGAACATTACTAGCACTTACAACCATGGTTGGTTGGTTGACATTTTTCTTATCTTGCTTCTTCTTCTTCTTCTTATTCACCTAGTTACTAGCATCAAGGCTTTTACCAAGCGAAGAAGAAGAAAGGGAGGAGGACATGTTGGGTGAAGAAGGTAAAGGGTCAACATGAGGTTGGTGATGTTGAGATGATGAACTTAGTTGAGGTGAAAAACTTGGTTGCGATGGAATAGTTTAGGTATTTTGGATGAAAGAAGTTGAAAACAACCACACCGGTAAACCTATTATGAATCCAGGAAGTGACAATGTAGCCATATAAGGAGGACCGACATTTTCAAATTCAGGAAAAGGACTAGGATTCCCATTAAAATGGGTTTCTTTATCGGTAACTTTCGGCATTGTTGCCATTAGATTCAACTTAGATAAATTTATTACCAATATTAACAATTCAAAATCACAATCCACACCTAAGGTCTGTAAAAAGTAAAAACAAGCAAATAACATGTGCTAGTAAATCTAAGGAGTCAAACCATGCAAACAAAATTTTCACTGAGAAATCACTAGTTGGTGACAAAATCCAACGTCGCAGAGATCAATGTTAAAAGTAAATAAAGATAGAGAGGGTGGAACTAGTTATGCTGACAACCTGCTTAATGAACATGATTTGGTGCAAGAAACTTCACTTATTCCATCTCGAGTGAAGAATACCCTCCAAAAAGGTCCAAGTGAGTCTAGCCAACATTTTCTCTAAGTATGGCAGAGACTTCCTGTTCGTCATCACCTCGGGTAATAACCCTAAGATTATGGTCTCTAAGGTTACCATTTAAAACAATTTAACCTGGGGGGACAATTGTAAATTGAACGTATGCGGAAGGCCAGAGTAACAAAGCTCAATCCCCTTGAAAGTTCCTCAACATGGTAAATATGAGTTTTACTTCCAAGTGAATCCCAAGTATCTTTCAACACTATTTTTAACACGTATAAATCACTCTACCGTAACCAATGAAGGGGGGTTGATCACTCCACTGGGTCCGACATGATCTCGTGCTTAACTCCTTTGTAAGGGGAGCTTCCCAGAGCCAAATTACAGTAAATTGATTTACTCATTATCATAAGATTCTAATGTTTGTTTGAAGCTTTGGAAAGTTAACTTAGTTCCGTTTTCCAAAGCCCTACAACCTGGTCTAATGTAGGTGGAAAAGAGTCCTAAAATAATAAGAATTTCTAAATTGATTTTATTAGTGTTGTTTTTTAAAGTTGTTACTTACTCACAGGGTAAATGGATGTGAAACAGATGGTGTTATGACTTGAATCAAAATTTTGATGCAATCAAACATGATATTTTAATATTTTCAATTCGTTGAATTGAGGCTTCTGTGATCCATATCATGTTTATGAGAAAAAGTATTTCTGTGTAAATCATATGATAGTACATTTGTCGACGCGTTTCGAACCAATGAGTGTGGTTCATCGTCAGGACAAGTTGAAGAATCAGATCATGGCTACAGATTAAATAGGGAGAGCAGATCTTCCAACGGCTAGGTTTGATTGAAAAACAACTATATAAGATCAGATTGGATAAATGGCTAAAAGTTGACCAAGAAACGGCTAGAGCCGTTTATCCAATCTGATCTTATATAACTGTTTTTCAGTGAAACCTAGCCGTTGGAAGATCCGCTCTCCCTATTTAATCTATAGCCATGATCTGATTCTTCAACTTGTCCTGACAATGAACCACACTCATTGGTTCGAAATGCGTCAACAAATGTACTATCATGTAATTTACACCCAAATAAATTTTCTCATAAATTTTCAATTAGATGAATTGTAACTAAAATAAGGGAAGATGTTTCCTTAACTTTTCAAAAATACAAGAATCAATGAATCTTTTTCAAGACACAAATCAAAGAGAATGCAGAAATATGGTTCTTGGCTCTTGTTTGAGAAATGCAACTTGAATCCCTCAAAATCTAAGTTAGAAGAAGAAAATTTTTGATCTTAACAACTTATTACATACCCACAAACAAACAATGAATTCTTCCTTCAACAAACACAAGCTATAACTTCAATTTGACGTAATTAGTTACAAATCACTGTAAGCAGAAGATTGTGTTGTCTTATAGAGAGAAATAATTAGTATCCACTTTGAAAAATCAACAAACTCCTAATCACAAGTGTTGCCTTGAAAAACCTTAAATTTTCCTCATACTAATGACACTTTCCAATTGAGAAAACAAATTAGTTAATCTGAGCTTTTGACATAAAAAAGGACAAACTCAAACTATCTTAGCATTGACAGATCCTTCTTTTGATTAACCAACAATTCACCAAAAAAAACCCTGAACCATAAATTGCAAAAACAAAAAATTCTTCAAAAATGAAACCCAAAACATCAAATCAAAATAAGGAGGACATTTCTAGAATGTACACAAGTCTAATTAAACACAACAATCAAAAGGTCATGGACTCAGCAATGAGAAAGCTTACATTTTCAAAAAAAAATTGCACGTGCACAGGCAATCAATATAGTTCAGTGCGTATATGCACTGTTGCTAAAAGCTAAGTGTGCATAAGTACGCTCTGTGAGTAAATATAAAGTGCGCACAATGAGAAAATTAAAGAAAAAATAAAAATAAGCCAGATAAATCATAAAATCCATACTTCCAATATTTTTCAAACACTCGGAGAGGGCTATGAAAAAAAAATCAAAATTCAAAACAAAGATAATGATAGATAATAAGATGTATCCCTAGTGGAGTCGCCAATTTGTTAGGCAGACTAATCCTTCTTGCAAACAAAGCGGATCTCCTTACATCTCAAACGAAATATAGTAACAAACAAGAAAAGAATTGCTACCTTTCCTTAGCTTATGATTGATTGAAACAAGTAATATGAGAGGGATCACTTGTCAGTTTAACAAAATGCATGTCAAATTCCTTTGAGTGCCTTCCACAATTGGCTTCTCCTCGATGCTTTAGAGATCATTCCAATGCTTTCTGAAACTTCTCCATGATGTTTCGAAGGAGATTTGCATAGACAGAAACACACAAAGGATGAAAGCATCTAGTATATAGAATGAAAGATAAATGAAACACTTAACTCAACATATATCATAAATTGAATCAATAACCAATCATAACAGAGTTTGTTTCTTTTTTTAGTGAGGTTGACATTGTAAAGAACTATCCTCACAAAAACTTGTTTCATTTTTAATGAGGTTGATATAGTAAAGAACCATCCTCACATGCACTGGTTTAATTGTTTTAATAAGCTTGACACAATAAAAGAACCATTCTCACAAGTATTTGTTTCATTTTTTAACAACTCGATTGACACAATAAAAGAACCATCCGCATAGACAATTATTTCATTTTTTAACAAGGTTGACATAGTAAAAGAACTATCCTCATAACATTTTGTTTGTTGCGAGCTTAAAATGAAAATAGATATGCTCGTAACAACATGTTTCATTTTTTAACAAGGTTGACATAGTAAAAGAACCATCCTCCTAGTCACTGGTTTCAATTTTTAATGAGGTTGGCACAGTAAAAGAACTATCCTCTCAAATATTTATTTCATTTTTTAACGAGGTTGACACAGTAAAAGAACCATCCTCATGGGAATTTGTTTCATTGTTAACGAGGTTGACACAGTAAAAGAATCATCCTCTCAATGACTTGGATTGTGGCTTCCATTTGGAAGGAACACATTCCAAGGGATACTTCCCAACCATGGATTCCAATAGATCTTCATTAGAAGGAAGAATAGCTCTCTGGAAAGAAGAAATGTGAAGAGAATAAAAAAGGGTAAGAAAATCCATCTTAAATTCCCCCATAAGGTTTCCTATGTCAATTAACGGATCTAAGTCATAAGAAGTTGAGAAAACAGTGAGAGGCTCGCTTGCATCGGTAACTGAAAACATTGGACTCGTTGTCACGTAATTAACCTGTGGTGGGGTGGATACCACTTCCATATAAGGAAAATTAAGGGATGTCGGATGACAAGTAATCGAATCAATACCAACAAAAGAAATTTGGTTAATTGTCACAATGTTTCCATTATGAGGATAAGACATCAGTCGAAAGAGTGTGGACACAACAACTTTCATGACATATACATAGTCTCTCCCAAGGAGAAAATTGAAATCCATGGGGGCCTTGGACTACCATAAGATCAAGACACATAGTCTTTCCTTCCAGAGTAATAGGTAACTTAGGAAGCATCCGTGAAGGCTTGCTAACGGTTCTGTTAAAAGCTAACAGATTTTGTGTAACAGGCACAAGTTGAGGGAAACCCAAAGCTTGCCAAGAAGATGAGGATAAAACACTGACAAAAGAACCTTCATCTACATTTGTGTGTCGCACATTCTTACCATACGCTTTCACAATGATTTGGAAAGGGGTGGAATAAGGAAGATGAGGCCCTGTCAATCTACTCAATCAAATGAAATAGCCTCATAACTTAGAGGGGGTTCAATGGAAACATGTGAAATGCCCCCATCTGTAAAATATTTTGAGGTAACAAGAAGAACTTGAGAGGTATTAAGTTCACTCTCTATAGGGAGAGTGGGACCGACCGAAGATGGAATCAATTCGACCACCTGATCAACAAATGGTTCATCAACGTGAATGATATTTGTTTCACTCTCCAATGGAAGAGTGAGATTGATTGTACTTGGAATTAGATTAATCACTTTGTCAACTGATGGTAGGTGGAGAGAAATTTTATGATAACCAGTTGGAAGTTGTTGTAGTGAAATAGTAAGTTTTTTCCAACAATTCTAAGGCTTCATCTATATAAGGGAAAAGGTGACTATGATGAATCCCTTTGCATAACCTACAAAGAAACCTAACTTTACCCTTTTTCCCGGGAACCTCACAATCACTGGTCGTTGCATCAACAGTAGGTTGATAAGAATTTCCTGACCATACTTACAAGAACTTAGGAATACCAGGACTATCGATAAGGAAGTGGTCGCCCTTACAAAGGTTGCAAGGGTATCTCGACTTGCGATGCATGTTGGAAGCTTCAAGAACATTACTAACACTTAAAACCATGGTTGGTTGGTTGACATCTTTCTTATCTTGCTTCTTCTTCTTCTTCTTCTTAGTCACCTAGTTACTAGCATCAAGGCTTTTACCACGCGAAGAAGAAGAAGGGGAGGAGGGCATGTTGGGTGAAGAAGGTGAAGGGTCAACATGAGGTTGGTGATGTTGAGATGATGAACTTAGTTGAGGTGAAAAACTCGGTTGCAATGGAATAGTTTAGGTCTTTTGGATGAAAGAAATTGGAAACAACCACACTAATAAACCTATTATGAATTGAGGAAGTGACAACGTAGCCATATAAGGAGGACCGACATTTTCAAATTCATGAAAAGGACTAGGATTCCTGTTAAAAGGGGTTTCTTTATCGGTAACTTTTGACATTGTTGCCATAAGATTTAACGTAGATAAATTTATTACCAATATTAACAATTGAAAATCACAATCCACACCTAAGGTCTGTAAAAAGTAAAAAAAACAAGCAAATAACATGTACTAGTAAATCTAAGGATTCAAACCATGCAAACAAAATTTTCACTGAGAAATCACTAGTTGGTGACAAAATCCAACGTCACAAAGATCAATGTTAAAATTAAATAAAGATAGAGAGGGTGGAACTAGTTATGTTGAAAACCTGCTTAATGAACATGATCTGGTGCAAGTAACTTCACTTATGCCATCTCGAGTGAAGAATACCCTCCAAAAAGGTCCAAGTGAGTCTAACCAACATTTTTTGTAAGTACAACAGAGACTTCCTCTCTGTCATCACCTCGGGTAATAACCCTAAGATTATGGTCTCTAAGGTTACCACTTCAAATAATTTAACCTTGGGGGACAGTCCTAGATCGGACGTACGCGCAAGGGCAGAGTAACAAAGATCAATCCCCTTGAAAGTTCCTCAACATGGTTAATCTGAGGTTTACTTCCAAGTGAATCCAAAGTACCTTTCAACACCGTTTTTAACACATGTAAATGACTCTACCATAACCAATGAAGCGGGGTTGATCACTCCAATGGGTCTGACATGATCTCATGCTTAACTCCTTTGTAAGGGGATCTTCCCATATCCAAATTGGAGTAAATGGATTTACTCCTTATCATAAGATTCTAATGTTTGTTTGCAACTTTGGAAAGTTAACTCACTTCCCTATTCCAAAGCAATACAACCTGGACTAATGTAGGTGGAAAAGAGCCCTAAAATAATAATAATTTCTAAATTGATTTTATTAGTGTTGTTTTTTAAAGTTGTTTCTTACTCAGAGGGTAAATGGACGTGAAACGGATGTTGTTATGACTTGAATCAAAATTTTAATGCAATCAAACATGATATTTTAATATTTTCATTCCGATGATTTGTAACTAAAATAAGGGAAGAGGTTTCCTTAACTTTTCAAAAATACAAGAATCAATGAATCATTTTCAAGACATAAATCAAAGAGAATGCAAAAGACGCGATTCTTGGCTCTTGTTCGAGAAATGAAACTTGAATTCCTCAAAATCTAAGTTAGAAGAAGCAAAATTTTGATCTTAACAACTTATTACATACCCAAAAACAAACAATTAATTCTTCCTTCAACAAACACAAGCTATAATTTCAATTTGACGTAATGAGTTACAAATCACTGTAAGCAAAAGATTGTGTTGTCTTATAAAAAGAAATAATTAGTATCCACTTTGAAAAATCAACAAACTCATAATCACAAGTGCTGCCTTGAAAAACCTTAAATTTTCCTCATACTGATGACACTTTCCAATTGAGAAAACAAATTAGTTAATCTGACCTTTTGACATAAGAAAGGATAGACTCAAACTATCTTACCATTGACCAATCCTTCTTTTGATTAACCAGCAATTCACCAGATCAAACCCTGAACCCTAAATTGCAAAAACAAAAGATTTGTTGAGCCTCAAACCTGCACCTTCCTATACACCCTCTCAGCCTTCTTTTTCCACTTAATTCATCCACCAAGCTGTTAAATCATTGCATTATAGTCTAAAAAGAACTTCTGACATGGTTTTCTAACTATGCTTATGACTATTGTTTGGTTTAGATTTTTGTTCAGGCAGCTGCGGAAACTAGCCAGCCAAATCATCCATAAAAGGTCACGGTCAACAAGGTCAAAGGCAAAGCCAACCAAGGAATTTAGCGGTGGCACGTCTCTGTTTTGAGCATGTGAAAGTTTACGTGGCACAGTCCTCAGCTCACGGAGATATCGGCACACCTGGAGATCAACCCCGTAACCTGAATCTAGCAGCTACCACTCCGAAGATTTAATGGACATGATGACCGTTACGCTAGATCTCGGGCCGAGGAGATCTAGGTGTCTCTGGCAACGCAGTTAACAGCATAGGGTTTAGGAGTTAGTTACAACACTTTTCATTATAAATAACGCGTTGATAAACGCTGTGTAGAAGCTTTTTGGAGATGTAATTTTTTAACTGTTGTTATTATCACCCCACTGCACTCTGTTTTACATATTTTGCTGCTGCTTTAATACATGAGAAGACTACTTTCCTGAGCTCGTTTTTGTGACTGTTCGTTGACTGGATGAGGTGGCAGAGTGTTGTGGGGAAAAGTATCCGACTCGGAATGACCCTATCCCGACTCTAAGGGTGATAGTTCCTTAGCAACAACTGAAAGTAAAGCTTTGATAGTTTTCCTTTATGAAAATACAGAGAAGGAAGAAAAGATTGACCAACCGATGTCTTTCGCTTTTGTCGATCCCGTCTTCTCTCTTTGCCTCTTGCTCCCAGCTCCTTGCTCTCTTGCCGGCCCAGCTACACACAGATCCTGCAAAAAACGAGAGAAGGAAACTACAAGAAACATGTACTCATAACTGATGCATGGATTAGGATGAATCAAATATACAGATGAAAACAATACATCATTGCAAGACAAGTATATAGGAGAACATCAAAAGCTTTATTAATAGAAGAAAAAGGTTCTGAGAAGGTTACAACCATAAATGGCTCCAATCCAGCAGCACCTCCCCAGCAGCAAGAAATCTCCTCTTCCCCTCTATAAAAGCAATCACCCAATAACTCTAACTGTAAACCAACAGCACTTCCTTACTTTGCACAAAATTCCAGCCTCCCTAGACCTCATGAGAGAGCTCTATATATAGGAGATTTGGAGAAAGGATGAGTCAGCTTGAGGCTGGCATAAAGCTGACTAGTGTCCTCTCCCACTTTAGTTAATCTTCAGTTCTTGAGTCCACTTGGAGAATCTTGCTTCCACTTGGAGATCAAGACCTTCTTACTCATCACTGGGCGAATTCCCTGATCCAAGTGTCATTTTGGAAGCTTCCTGGGCATTGACACCTTGAGAAATGAGCCTGCCACTTGTCCAAACACGTTCAGCGCAGGTAGCTAGTGTTGGAGTTGACATTCAGCGTAGGTAGCCAGTGTAGCAGTTGACATTCAGTGCAGGTAGCCAATGTAGCAGTTGACATTCAGTGCAGGTAGCCAGTGTAGCAGTTGACATGATCCAGAATTGCCTTGTTTTTGAGCGTTTTCAGGTGGAGAACTGATTTGAAGTGTTGTGGTTTGCTGACCTTGTTCCTCTAGGGGTAAGAACAACATGTTTAGGGACTTTGGATCCCTTTGATTATGGACATTTCATGCTTCATGCTGTAAGGCACAAAAATGTCTATAACAGTTGCCCCCTAAAGTATGAGGTCGTTTATCGGGTGAAATGCTTTATCCAGAGGATCCGAAGTTCATTCAAGTGCTGAGAGGTGCCCTGTAATACGATACAATACAATACATTATTTTTCATTCTGTTTTCATGATCTAGCTGAGGCGGGCATTCCCATGCTCAGCTTTATAAATACATTTTGGTACATAGAACAGACGATCGTCTGATGGTAGACTGATAATTCTCTGCTGAAATTATCATCCTTTGAATAGGATGATCATCTGCTGCAATGATGTACATGACAAATGTTTTTATATTTCCTGAATATATTTCACAGCCCGGATGGATGAAACTAGATCCGGGGTCTTCAAACTCGCTCGATCTTCACTCTAAGTACAAGTCGATCCATGTGAGAATTGCACTGAAGTCGAACATGGAAAGACATCGCTTGATTACCGGTCAATGATGAAAACCGTTAACAAGCGCGAGAGGAATCACCGATAATGATAATGACCCTCAAGGTACTGCAGTACAATTCACGTGGCATGAATAAAGGACTTGGCGTCGAATGCCACGCAAAAACTTCTGGTCGAAGGTCATTGATGTATACCTGTCGCCGGAAGTGAGAAACTTGCCATTGAGGCATGCAAGCTTCAAAGTACTGATGGGGTTGTTCCTAGATCAACTTCTTGGATAATGAGCTGAAGTCGACAAGAAGCGATCCGTCAAAGGAGGGCCTTAATGAATCCCACATCAATGACACGGAACGGAGCTAATGATTTTAGTGGAGGTGAAAACAAACTGTGACATATGATTCAGGGTGGCGATCATGAATGGATGAAGGATAATGTATGGCAGTGGATGGGACACGGTTGACACTTTCAGAATGACCTCTCTTGAACATATAACGACACTGATGCGATGGATCGGTAGCATTACCCCAAAATGTGGATGGTTTGGCGAAGACCATGGCGATGAGACCGGTGAATGAAACAACCCAACCCGATGTGGTACAGAGGAAAAGTGTCATGTTCAAGAGCGACTTGCTACCATTAAGCTTTGATGTTCTCCCAATTTTTCCCCAGTCATTTCTGACTAGTACCTCTTTATTTTTGTCAAGCTTGAGGAGGATAACATATGCTTGTTCTATAACCTGCCCTTCGGGCAAGCCCATCGCTATGTTTTAACGAGCCTAGCGATAGGGAAACTCGTTCTCGTCTAAAGACAAGTTTGTCGCTATTTAATCATTTTAACGAGTCTAACGACAAGGAAAACTCGGTCCTTTTCATTTTTAGAGAGTCTGAAAAGGTACGAAAAGTTAACTCCAAAATTCCTTTTTCGTCATCTAATCCCTTCAGTCCGAAAAAGTTTAAAACAATACAGAAGGGATGAATTTTCGGTTGCTTTAACGAGCCGAACAAAACAAGCGCTCGATCTTTTTGTGCAATAATCCCTCAGGTCCAAAAAGATTAAAATCTAGAGGAGGGATAGCTTTCCGGTCGCTTTAACGAGCTGGAAGGCCAAAACTCGGCAAACTTTTCATATTTTACGAGTCAGTGAAAAGAGCTTAAAGAAGACTCGTCTTTTGAGGAACGAGTGATGAACAGGGATAGCAGCAGATTCCAGGTACAGGTTGGAATTCTCCAATCACGGCAGTGTCACAAGGATGGCTAAGTGAAATCACTCTTCGCAGCTGTTCCTCAAAATGGGTAAACAAACATATGGAGGTGAACGATTGGCCAAATGAATAGATGGAGGTGATGGCATATAAACACGACCAAGGGCTTTTAATATGGCTTTCAAAGGTTACATTTCTCGAGGTTGTTTACTGGTTCATTTTTCTGGATGAGCTTGAACTGCTAGGGAAAGATTGCTCACAATTTACGTTTATTTTTTAACGAGCATGAACTTCTGCACAAAAACTGCTCGATGATTGCTTTTATTTTTTAACGAGCATGAACATTGCTAAAACTGCTCGATGATAAGTTTGCATGCCCCCAGCATAATAATGCAAATCGAGGTGCATGCCCCCCAAGCTTCATTGCATTCAACTTTGTTGATTGGAATGAAGGTTTACCATTGAGATCTGGAAAGGGGATTGTTTCATTTTTTAATGAGGTTGACATAGTAAAAGAACTATCCTCATGGTTTTTCATTTTTTAACGAGGTTGACCTGAGATAGGAACTATCCTCGAAGCCTACAAAATATCTAGGAATCTTCCGAATCCAACCAGAAGATTGGATTAGATTTCATTTTGTAGGTTTCCACTGTGGCCACTCCCGCCAGATTACTTGGAGGCGGTAGGGCGAAAGTACCCATTAAGGCAGGGTCTTTTAGGAGACCTACTCCGATATTTTGGAGCAAATGATTCCTTCCATGGATCATTGGAATGCTCTCTGTAACTTGTGAACTGTCGTGGAGAAAAGTTTGTTGGTCGACGATTGTAATTCCCCCTTGGAAGGGGAATGCAATCTTCCTGAAGTAGGTTGACACAACTGCGGCCATGGCATAGATCCATGGTCTTCCAAGTAGGATGTTGTAATCGAGGTTTCCATCAATTACTTCAACATCAATTCCTACTGTTTTGCCCCCCAGTTCAACTTGCAAGTTACTTAAAATCCCGTATGGAGTGTATGATCGTCCATCAAATGCTTTTGACGTCGTTGACGATTTCGACAAGGGTGGTGAGCCTAAATTTTTCCAGCAACTCATCGACATAAGACATGTAGATGCCCCCTCATCAATAATTGTTCGATGAACAGTTTTGTTGAGGGCTTTCACTTGAATAAGGAAAGCTAGTTGAGCTGGTAACTTAGGGTCATATCCTTTATGATCAAAGGCTACAAGATTGGAATCCATTGGGCCAATCCCACCTATTGCTGATAATAAAGTTTGCTCTTGGGAGGGGCAATTTTGCGGTACCTCAAGTGTCGACATAGCGGACGGCGATTGGGCCAGGTCCTCTATTATATTATAATTCTGTGCTATTTTGGCACGAGGATTAAATGTCGATTTGTGTACTACTCCCTTTGGCAACTTTACCATTGGTTCAGGAATGATGGGTGGCACAACTTTGGTCAAAGCTGTCGTCGAACTACTAGGTTGTTCATTAGTCTTGTTATTTGACAGCCATGGATTCCCGTAATCTTTATTCCTTGTCAAAGCATTATTCTGTTGCTTTGAGGTAGACAACATAAGCACTTGGGATCCGGAAGCATTTTGATTAGCAACCATATTTTGACCTGGATTAGGAAACGGATCAGTCAATACTGCTGGGGTTTTTGAACTCTTGAAGAGTTTCTTAACTTCAGCTATATGTGGACAATATTTCGTCCAATGATCCTCATCGCATATATGACACCCTGCCGGGGGTTTCCTTTTTCTTCCTGTCTTTTTCTTCTTGCCCCCTGGTTGCTTCAGTTGTTTGCCCTTGTCGGTCGACATGGCATTTACTTCTGAGGCAAGAAGTTTTTCATTTGCATTTTGACTGTAAATTTTGTGCTTGCCAATCACGTCATCACTGGCGTGAGAGTCATTGTTTGATTTAGGAGGAGGAGGAATTGAGAATTCCGGTCTAGGGGCGTCAGGTATTTTGTCGTAGAGCGTGCCAGACTGAGTATAAACCAAGTCTAGATATTGCGCACGAGCTATAACTTGCTCTTCTGTTACGACTCCCCCCTTGGCCACATCTTCCGTTATGGCCGGAAGTAATGACTTTATAAACCATTCAGCTAATAGCTGATCGGGAACATATGTTTTTACCATCCTACGACGACGTCGCCATTCATGTATATGATCAGATATATGAGTGGCCGTTGTCTGTTTGAAGTTGGTAAGGAGTTCTGTTCCCGTCTCATACCTTATTGGTAATTGAAAATGGGTTAAAAAGGTAGTAGCTAAGGCACTGAAGTTGTCGAACGAAGCTCTAGGCAATTCAATATACCATTTTGCCGCTGGACCCGTTAACGTCCTTTGAAAAAGGCGAAGTCTTATCGAATCATCATTCAGGGTGTTTGATGAACACCATAGATGGAATGTCATCACGTGATTCGACGGGTCTTCACCTGGATTTCCATTAAATTTAGGAATGTCTGATGGAAGTTTGTGTGGAATCGCTGGCCACCAAGGGGCATAAGCAATTGGATGATTCATCAGCCGGTTTAGATCTGGTAATTCTAGAGTTGCTACAAAGGGCAACTGTTGATTCAGGTTAGGCGAAGCATATCCAGGATAAGATGGAATCGCCTGAGCAGTGGGTCTTTGCATACCGGCATAATGTTGGCAACTTTGACAAGGTTGATGGGTATAACCATTATAGTATGGTTGCCCATTGCTTACAAAGACTTGTTGCTCAGGTCCTTGATATGATTGCTGGACTTGTGGTTGTTGAGTTCGAACCAGCTCTGGTTGTTGGACCATTTGCTGATGCCCAATACTAGATGATTGACCAAGATGAGGAGTCACAGTACTTGTTTGATCCTGAGTCGCTCCAGATAAGGAGGCACTGACCTGAGGTTGCGATTGAGATGTCGAGACAAGAGGCTGTTGTATGGCAACCTGAGAAACTTGGGGTTGACATATAGTAGGCAGTGCTTGTACTTGCGACACAATCACCATACCAGGTATAGTGGCAACATTCGACACAGGGTGGACTGGTTGCATAGAATATACAACTCCTGGTTGTTGAGGCAGTATTGGTACCCAACTGCTGGATGTAATTCCAGTTTGACCTGAACTTTGTTGTGAACTCACGGATGGGCATCCTCCCGGAGGAGGTAATGAAAAGGCATACTGCCCCCCATATGGTATCAATCCGGAACTCAAGGGGATCGATTGCCCAGATTGACCTCCAAATGGATCAATTTGGCGAGTTTCAACATAAGAAATACCAGATGATAATCCGGATGAAGAAATAGGAACTAACCATGTCGTTGTCCCTGATGGGACTCCGGCTTGTTGTTGACAATTTGCCGGGACAGATGGTATACCAGTGAACATCGTTGGAGTAGCAGCAGGAGGCTCTGCTGCAGCTGTGTCGGACGACACAGTCCTAGATGTCGACGGTTGTTCAGACATATCTAGTCTATCCAAAAGATTTCTTAGCGATTCTACAGGAACTTCCACTTGTGGTGGACTAACTTCGAAGATCAACGAGGGAAGGATGATGATTATTCCGCTTAAAATAAATTTTATAACGACGCTTTAGACACAACTTGCTTTTTCAGTTTTAAAGAGTCGAGAAAAAGCTAAAGATGACTCTAGTCTCCTTCGATGTATTAACGAGCCCGAAGTGAATAATGCTCGGTTGGACCTTTTCAGTTATAGAGTTTGAAAAGGGCCAAAAGAAACTGCTCTGGAGATCTAGGCAGAGGGTGTGCCAAACCTTTCGCGAAACCACAGAATACGTTTTACGGTACGGGTGGTCGATCTTTGTGAATGCTGTGTTCATTGCATCGCGATCAGTAGGGCGGCCGACACGGCTTCCTATGGATAAAGGATAATTGCCTATAGGGGTCTCCCAATATATACTCGACGGTACGTGGGAGCACAAGTCCGTATTAGTGCCACCGACTCTCAGGAGGAATCACCCACCTTCGTAGAGATCGACAGTCACTACGTTTAACGACGCCGGAACACGTCTCTACCTAGACCTCTATTGTGAGCGTTATGTTACAAAGCGTTTTTAGATTCATTCAATATATTTTAAGTTGATCTTGTTTAGCAGTTTGTCTTTCAGGATCACCACGAGATGTATATATACAACTTCCTAAATGCAATCTAAGATGAGAAGCAAAACTTTTCAATCTTTCAACTTTGAAAACCTTAATCTACTGAGGGAAAAGAAAGACATCAACTTTTCACACAGATCATAGAACACACACTAAATGCACTTTTTCCTAAATCAACATGCAAACTGTCAATAATGCACATGCACAATGCAGATATTTCTTTTCTTTATCCTTAATGTTGATGTAAGACAAAAAGGAAACCGTTGTATAACTTTGAATCTAATTTCAAGCGAAAGTAAACAAGCTTGTCCAAAATCAAAAGACACCTTAAGATCGACTTGTTTAGACACTGGAAATGTATAGATTCAAACCATAAAGTGAAAAACAAACAAACTCAAACAGCCATGAACAGTAATAAAACTAGCTCTTCAGATCACAAAGACACTTTTACAGTTCAGGATCTAAGAGGCCACAGCTATACTGGTTCGCTTTTCACAATGGGAAACTGTAACTGAAACAAGAAATACTGAAAGAACAATCACAGTTTCATCACACAACTGAGGCGGAATAATGTCAAGGAAAGTTGGTTTACAGCAAGTACAAATGACAAGCAATCAGCAGCAAAATAACAGTGAAAACAGGGCCAAGACTCAGTGGGAAACCTCAGGAACACATAGCCTAACTGGTTCAGCGCAGGCTCTGGTCTGTCAAACTGACTCTCAGCGCAGTTCCCGAAGGGAGTACCTGCGCTGAAATGCAGACTGCCTTTGGGCAGCCTGCACTGAGACACGAGAGTTGCGTTTACAAGGGTTTCCGGGTCATAAAAAGCTCAAAAATTCACTGTTTTTGCTGAAATAAAAAGCTATAGGTCAAGTACAAGCTAAGGGATGATCAAGAGGATGAAAAGCTATCACAAAGAGCACAAGAGTCCTTGTGGATCAGCTCTTCAAATCATAAACTTGCTCAGAAACTGAGCCAGAGCAGCTGCCCTCTACTTTGCAATTGAAGGACTCAATTGCAGTTCGATTTGGTGCTCTCCTTGTTTATGAGATGAATAGCAAGAAACACAATAAACCAACAAGATACTAGTGTCCCCATCGGAGTCGCCAGTTTGTTGTGGGGAAAAGTATCCGACTCGGAATGACCCTATCCCGACTCTAAGGGTGATAGTTCCTTAGCAACAACTGAAAGTAAAGCTTTGATAGTTTTCCTTTATGAAAATACAGAGAAGGAAGAAAAGATTGACCAACCGATGTCTTTCGCTTTTGTCGATCCCGTCTTCTCTCTTTGCCTCTTGCTCCCAGCTCCTTGCTCTCTTGCCGGCCCAGCTACACACAGATCCTGCAAAAAACGAGAGAAGGAAACTACAAGAAACATGTACTCATAACTGATGCATGGATTAGGATGAATCAAATATACAGATGAAAACAATACATCATTGCAATACAAGTATATAGGAGAACATCAAAAGCTTTATTAATAGAATAAAAAGGTTCTGAGAAGGTTACAACCATAAATGGCTCCAATCCAGCAACACCTCCCCAGCAGCAAGAAATCTCCTCTTCCCCTCTATAAAAGCAATCACCCAATAACTCTAACTGTAAACCAACAGCACTTCCTTACTTTGCACAAAATTCCAGCCTCCCTAGACCTCATGAGAGAGCTCTATATATAGGAGATTTGGAGAAAGGATGAGTCAGCTTGAGGCTGGCATAAAGCTGACTAGTGTCCTCTCCCACTTTAGTTAATCTTCAGTTCTTGAGTCCACTTGGAGAATCTTGCTTCCACTTGGAGATCAAGACCTTCTTACTCATCACTGGGCGAATTCCCTGATCCAAGTGTCATTTTGGAAGCTTCCTGGGCATTGACACCTTGAGAAATGAGCCTGCCACTTGTCCAAACACGTTCAGCGCAGGTAGCTAGTGTTGGAGTTGACATTCAGCGCAAGTAGCCAGTGTAGCAGTTGACATTCAGTGCAGGTAGCCAGTGTAGCAGTTGACATTCAGTGCAGGTAGCCAGTGTAGCAGTTGACATGATCCAGAATTGCCTTGTTTTTGAGCGTTTTCAGGTGGAGAACTGATTTGAAGTGATGTGGTTTGCTGACCTTGTTCCTCTAGGGGTAAGAACAACATGTTTAGGGACTTTGGATCCCTTTGATTATGGACATTTCATGCTTCATGCTGTAAGGCACAAAAATGTCTATAACACAGAGGGCCCCTGTGCACTAAAGCCCTGTATAGTTTTCATTTGATTTTATTATGTTTCTGCTTTCATAATCATTAGCTTGTATATAACATGCTGTTTTGATGTTTTTAGTTCACTGCGGTTTACATTTTCATTTATGTTTTCTTATAGCTGTCAGCTGATCAATGCTTTTCTACAGGTTTTCTTAGGCAGCCCGGGCAAATTTTCATCTTTTTGACAACTACTAACATATGAGATCATCTTGTCCTTCCTGCTAATTTTCATTTTCTGAAGTTAAATTCTAGCACTGTCATTTTTTAAATTGTGTTTTGCTTATTTATTTTTCTGCTACTTAGATATCATACTACTCATTTGTTTATGGTTTCTTTCTATAGTCAAGTGACTCTATTAGTAAGGAATCAGAATATTACTTATTGTAGTGTGATTTAGTTTAATTTCCTGCAATTTAGATATCATATTGCTTAACTTGTTCATGATTGTTTCCCATAAGGTAGATTGAGCTGAAGGGTAAAGGATCAGAAGAGTTGAAGTAGTGCGAATTAGTTACTTTGCTTTTAGTTTTTGAGTTGCCTTAACTTCAGTTTTTCCTTTCTTTTTCATGCAGCAGCAAGGATATTGGGCCATTGTCATTAGTTCATTGTTTGATACATTTACTTCCTCTTAAGAATTGATTTCCTTACAATTATTTTAAAGCTTTCTTTTTGAACACTTTTAAGTTTGGAAAATCACTATAGAAATCACCATTACCATCCATACTTAACTTTCATTTTCGCCATCACACATTAGGGAAAGATAAATCCAAAAACAAACTAAAAAAAACTCAAAAACGACAAAAGACTAAGGAAATGGTTATCTTGTACATATAGTACACTTCACTTCGTCAGTTTACGAATCCCGGTTTGGCATTTTAAATAGAAATTTAGAACACACTAAATTGACCAAACATTTTGGCGCCGTTGCCGGGGAAGTGAAAATAGATAGCCAATTTCTTTAAAAAAAAAAAAACAAGAAAATTTCAAGGAAGGAAAATTGATAACCTCTCAAAGTATGCTCTCCTCTTGCACTTAGTGTGATCTGGAGGATCAGAAAAGAGAAAGTTATTGGTTTAATAGTTTCTTGAGTATGCTCTCTTCTTGCACCTAGAGTGACCTGGAAGATCAGAAAGAGAATTATTAGCCCGACTTGAAGAAAAATAAAAAAAAAATGACATGCATACAACAAGAGATTCTAGGGGAAGGTTTTTAGCTAGAGCCAAGAGTTCGATTTTTACAACTCCTTCTACCTCAAGGAATAGACAAGAGACACCTCCATCATCTCCAACCTACACTCCTAGCACTAGGATTCCTGGAATTCAAGAGGCAGTAGTTGAGTTAGGATACTCTTCCTCACCATCCATCGAATCTGAATTAGGAAAAGATCCTTTCTTTTCTTCTACAGGGAGACACATTGTAATTGAAGAAGTAGAATCATCTGAGGAAGAAGAGGGAGAAATTCCTCCTCGTTCGCCATTAGTAGAGGAACCAGAGGACTCTGAAATCTCTAAGAAAACTACCATGACAGAAGAGGGAGTTAATGGATTTGGTAGAGGTAGAGGTAGAGGAGGGGGAGGAGGAAATAATGGAGGAGGTAGAGGTAACAATGGGGGAAATAGGGACGGAGATAACTCATTTGGATTTCCTATAGTCGATGAGGATTCTCGAGCAACAATGAAAAATATTTCACCATCTGTCCTCCCAAACTTTCATGGGTTAAGAAATGAAGATCCTGAAACATTTCTATTTGAGTTTGAGGTCGTGTGTCGAACCTATGATTATCTGGAAGACTCTCAAAAACTCAAACTGTTTCCTTCAACATTGAAAGGAGATACTTTGAAATGGTTCATGGGATTACTCACTCAATCCATTAGGACTTGGAATGATATGAAACAAACATTTCTGGATAGATACATGGATTATTGTATGCCTACCAACCACAAGGATGAAGTATTTAAAATGGTACAAAGAGAAGATGAAAACTTGGAGGATTTACTTGAAAGATTCCAATACAATCTGAAAAGAGAAAAAATGAGTAACTTAGATGAGGAAACCTTGAAAGCCCTTCTATTAAAAGCCATTAGAGATGAATGGATAGATATTTTGAACATGATGGGAAAAGGAGACATATCTCAACTTCCACTTCATGACATAGCAGAACTGTGTGTCCATCTCTCAAGAGGAAAATCTATAACTGGAAAAGGGCCTAGAGATCCTTCTCTCATCAGAGCAAACAAATCTGCAACTGGATCAGTAAGTAGGGCTGAGATTGGCAATATGATTGATGAATTCAAAACTGATATCTTAGGGAGTCTTAGTGAGCAACTAGACACTCTTAAGATCCACAATAAGCAGAAAGCAGAAGCTGAAGCTTTAGCCATCTTTTGCCCAAAATGTAGAAAAAAACATGCTCTCAGGGAATGTCCCTTGGATGCAAAAGTTGTAGAAACATGTGCGATTTGTTCAGAGAATCATGAGACCAAGGATTGTCCTTCAATTCCGGGGCTCAAAGTTGTCTTTCAAGAAGATCCAAATACAATTGAGTCTCTCTGATTTGTTGCAAGGAGACCTTGGCAGGGGCAACAAAATCAAGGGTTTAACAACTCTATGAACTTTCAACCCCTACCAAATTGGAATCCTTGGCAACAACCTTGGTCCCAACCTCAAAATCCTTTTCAATCATGGGTACAAGGTATGCAAAATCCTTATGGGAGATTTGCTCAATTTTATCAATATCCTCCATCTTTTCAAAACCAAGAAGCTCCACAACTTCCAAATCAAAACCCACAACTATCATTTCCATTTCAACAACAACAACCCTCTCAACAAAACCCAAATTCTCAACTCTTGCTTCCATTCCAACAGAAGTCAAATCAACTTCCTTCTCAGCCATTGCGAAACCCCAATAATAAAAACCCTCAAAATGCTTACATGGTAGAAGGTCAACAATTTCTTGCCTATATGATTATTCCTCTCAATGATGTACAACTCAGATCTGGTAGAGTTCTAGATAAACCTTCTATAGATGCCCAAAATCAAAGCATTTCTGAGGAAGAATCTCTTGAAGCCAATTAGGGTTCTGAGGCATCTCTTCAAAACCCAAACACTCATAAAGAAAAAGAGAAAGAGCTAACCCCCACAACTCCTATAGTTGAGCAACCTGCATCTTCATCCACACCTCCTTTTCCTGAAAGATTACAAATTGACAAAGGGGTGGAAAAACAAATCTTGTTGCCTGACTATGATTTTCTAGATGAATTGAAGAATGTCTGTATCAAGATTCCCTTGTTACAAGCCATTAAAGAGATTCCTATTCTAGCAAAAACAATAAAGGAGTTGAGTCTTAAAAGACCAGGAAGGAAACCTAGAGACACAAGAAGAATCCACCTGGTAGGGAAAATTGCAGACATCATGATGGGAAAAATTACTATGCAGAAGTATGTAGATCCCGGTAGTCCAATTGTCAAAACACATATCAATGGGGTAGAAATTCCAAATACTTTGATTGATTTAGGGGCTGCTATCAACATTATGAGTAGACAGACTATGGAACAACTAAAACTTCATAATCTTCTCTTTACACCTACTTTACTGCAACTTGCAGATCGATCAATTATTAAACCAGATGGTGTATTAGAAGACATTTCAGTCTCCTTAGACTCTTAGGAATATCCAGTAGATTTTATGATTTTAACCCCCAAGAGTAATTTAGGAGGACACCCTCTCATCTTAAGAAGACCTTGGCTAGCCACAACTGATGCTTTCATCAGTTGTAGGTCTGGGGATATGTATATTTCTGATGGTAATTCGACAAAGAAATTCAATCTGTATCCTCCAACAAAAGCAATTACAGAAATAGGAGATAATGAGTGGATTGATGATGAAGATACTATACAACCTGTCTTTACCATTTCTGAAGTTAGTGAATATAGTCAAATTCTGAACACATTAGAAAACTTTGAAACATCTTCAGAATATGACCACACACAATTTCAGTTAGATTCTGACATTGAGTATCTATCATCTAGACAAATGTCTCTTTTCTCTATGGAAGAATTTGGTAGTTCCGCCATTGGGATCTTTCCAGGAAAAACATTGAATATCAACAAAAATTTGGAAAGATCACAACAGGAAGAACTAACCAAAATCTTGCAAAAACATTCTACTGCATTTGCATGGGAGTATACCGATATGAAAGGTATTGACCCTAAGACTTGCATTCATCACATCTACATTGAGGAAAACAGTAGACCAATCAGACAACCTCAGAGAAGGATGAATCCAAACCTTAGGGAGATAGTGAAAGAAGAGCTCCAAAAGCTACTCAATGTAAACTTCATTTATCCAATTTCAGATAGCCGATGGGTTTCTCCTTTGGTTATAGTACCTAAAAAGAATGGTAAATGGAGGGTATGCATTGATTACAGGGAATTGAACAAAGCAACTATGAAGGATCACTTTCCTTTACCCTTTATCGATCAGGTATTAGATACTTTAGCAGGCAAAAAGTATTTTTCATTTTTGGATGGTTTTAGTGGTTACAATCAGATTCAGGCAGCACCTGAAGATCAGGACAAGACCACATTTACCTGTCCATGGGGAACTTTTGCTTACTGAGTACTTCCTTTTGGATTATGTAATGCACCCGCAACATTTCAAATGGCAGTACTAGGAATCGTTTCCGATCTAATCCATGATTGTGTGGAGGTTTATATGGATGATTTTACAGTTTATGGTAATTCGTTTGAAGAGGCATTAGAGAATTTGGAAAAAGTCCTTATAAGATGTAAAGAAACAAACCTATCATTAAGTCATGAAAAATGCTTTATGATGTTTACTGAAGGGATTGTTTTAGGACATCATATTTCAGGAGATGGGATTAAAGTTGATAGATCAAAAGTTGAAGTCATCTCCAAGTTTCCTATTCCAAAATGTCAAAAGGATGTTAGAAGTTTTCTTGGATTTACTGGATACTATAGAAGATTTATTGAAAACTTCACCAAAATAGCATCTCCACTCTTCAAATTACTTACAAAAGACTGTGAATTCAAATGGGATCCTGATTGTCAATCTGCATTTGAAACTTTGAAAACAAGAATATCTGAAGCACCCATTTTGAGAGGTCCAAATTGGAAACTTCCTTTCCATATTTCCACAGATGCTTCAGATACAGCTCTAGGAGCTGTGTTGGGACAAAAGGATTTAGTTCCTTATGCCATTTACTACACCAGTAAAAATTTGACTCCCACTGAGTTAAACTATACTGTGACTGAGAAAAAGTTCTTAGCTGTTGTTCATGCAATCAATAAGTTTAGACACTATATAACTGGCTATGAAACTTTTGTCCATACTGATCATTCTGCAATTAGATATCTCATGAATAAACCTGTTACTAACGGCAGAGTTACAAGATGGCTCTTACTTTTACAAGAATTCAATATTACTATGTTGGATAGACCAGGGAAACAAAATACAATAGCTGATTTCTTGTCTAGAATCCAAAATACTAACGAAGATTCTCCTGTAGAGGATAAGTTTCCAGATGAATATTTGTTTGCAGTAACTACTAAGACTCCTTGGTATGCATATATTGCTAACTATTTGGTTACAGGGAAGCTATCTCCACATCTATTTCCTGGTGAAAAAAGAAAAATTATTCAGGAGAGTTCAAGTTATTCATGGATTTCTAATGAATTGTTTAAAACAGGGCTAGATTGTGTGATCAGAAGATGTGTTCGGGAAGATGAAATGCCTGACATCCTCAAGGCATGTCATGATGAACCATGTGGTGGACACTTTGCTGACAAAATGACGGCCTATAAAATCCTTTCTTTAGGATATTATTGGCCTTCCCTTTTCAAAGATGCAAAACAATATGTAAGAAGGTGTGATAGCTGCCAAAGAGTTGGGAGACCGACTCTTTCAAATGAAATGCCATTACAACCACAGGTACTCATCGAACCCTTTGAAAAATGGGCTTTAGATTTCATTGGACCTATTAATCCACCATCTAAACAGAAAAAGTATATATTGGTATGCACTGATTATGTCACTAAATGGGTAGAAGCCAAAGCATTGCCTTCTGCCACTGAAAATTCAGTTGTTCAATTTCTTTTTGAGGATATTTTTACTCTTTTTGGTGTCCCAAGAGAAATTGTGACAGATCAGGGAAGTCAATTTACATCTAACTTGATGAAGAAGCTGATGGAAGAATACAAAATCAAGCATAGAAAATCTACTCCTTACCATCCGCAAGCAAATGGCCAAGTGGAGTCTACAAACAAAGTTCTTGAAAGCATCATCACCAAAACTGTTCCTCTACACAGAAAAGATTGGGCAGAAAGGCTTCTTGAAGCCTTATGGGCCTACAGAACTACATGGAGGAACACAACAGGACATTCTCCCTATGAACTTGTTTATGGGAGAGAAGTCCTGCTCCCCATTGAGTTTCAAGTCAAGACTTTCAAGATGGCAGTCCAGTTGGGGATGAATCTATCAGAAGCCCAAAAGCATAGAATGGAGCAGCTGAATGAGCTAGATGAGATCAAACAAGATGCAATTTTAAGGACTGATCTAGTTCAACATCAAAGAGCTAAGTGGCATGACAGATACATCAAAGAAAGAAAGTTTCAAGAGGGAGATTGGGCGTTACTGTTTGATTCCAAGTTTAAAGACTTCAAAGGAAAATTACAGACTCATTGGCTTGGGCCATATGAGATTGACAAAGTCTTTAACAATGGAGCGGTAAGAATCAAGACCATTGATGAATTTCGAACTCCTCTCATTGTGAATGGCCACCGATTGAAAATTTATCATAAGCCACTCTCAAAAGAGGAATTTGTCAAAATGTTCCAAGAGAATTCTGCAATAAGGCTGGTGGAGAAGAATCCTTCTCCCCCACCAGCTTAGCCTTTTATTCTTTCAGTTAAAAAATAAAAATAAAATAAAAAATAAAAAAATTGTATAAGCTTGAAAACCAAACATAGATTGGCAGTCTTATACAAAAAATATGGAGTGAAAATCAAGGACAATTGACACTCTATATTTTCTAAAAAAAATCTTCTCTCCTTCTCTTTCCATCTTCACTTCATCTCATTTGCCATTTCACTTCACCTCCATCTCATTCTCATTTCCATTTCACTTCACTCCACTTCATTTTCATTTCATTCCACTCATTCCATTTCATTTCATCAATAAAAGTCCCTTTCAGGACTATTTTCATTCAGTTATTTCTTCTCTAACTATCTTTGTTCAGTTGAGTGGGTGCTGTCTCAGTTTTCGCAGCTGGAAACCGTTTCCACAGGCAGAAGCAGTTTCCGCAGCCAGAAACGATTTCCGCAGCCAGCATCACTCTGTTTTCAAATTTACAGTCGATTGTTAGTGCAATAATCATGAAATGCAGGTGTAATTGAGCTAAAGACATAGGGCATCTCCAAGACATCAAGGAAGAGCAATTGGTTAGAAGCCTTCAGCAAGAAATGACAAAGTTTCCAAAGGTATGATAATTTTTTTTTATCAAATAACAATTCAAGTCATAATTACGCATAGTTATCAAACCATAACAAGTTCTACTATGTGCAATGATTTGATACGATGGCTCCATTACCACTCCTTTTCCACGATATCACTCCACACACCTTGCATTCATTTCTCCAACGGTCTCATGATTATTCCGAGTTTAAACTCAAGACTGACTGCACTTTCATTTATTACCCGTACTTTTGAGACGTGACCTATTTTGTTACGGTTCTTCTTAGCCGTATTTTCCGCAGCCGTGCATTGAGACGTGTAAAAATTTCATACACAGTCACCCGATTCAAAAGAATCCTGACGTTACTCCATTCGTTTACCACTCCATTAATACCATACTCCTCGCATGCATCCGCATTTTATTTCATGAACTCGTTTACTGCTGCTCACCCTCTGTTCCTCCGGTAATTCAGGTATTTCTATTCCCTGTTCTCCATTTTCAACTGCAGCCACTACAGTTTGTTCTAAACCTCGATTGTAGCCACTACAGTCTATCCTAAACCCTGTAACCAAGCCATATTTTTCTCTGAACCCTCACACGCAGAAGAGCTCTCAGTTGAAATTTAAAACAGAGGATGGGAAAATTACTGAGAGCAGAGCCAGAAGGACCGAAATACTTGGAAGGTTATCCTCAAACTAAAGAATTGCTTAAGAAAGCCAGATGGTTACGATTTATCCAAAAGTTTAAAGGCTATAACAAGGAGGTGACCAAAGCTTTTGCACGGTCTTTTGATGGTCAAACAGTGGAGATTGGAGACTTGAAGTTCACGGTGACTGAGGCCACAGTAGCAGCTGCCACGGGCCTACCTCAGGAAGGTGAAAGGTGGTTTAAAAATAGAAGTGTGGACGATCAGATATGGAGAATCATGCTACAAAACCAAGGTATGGATACCACCGTATTTACAAGAGGCATCCCTGTTCATGCACTAAAAGAGGAATGGTCTAGTCTACTGTTAGTTATCCAGAAATTTATCACGTGTGAAGGACGATTTGGTTCTATGTATATGTATCATGCTAGACTAATGATGAATTTCCGAGAGGGTCACACTCTTAATTTGCCTCATTTTCTACTGTTAAGTTTGAAAAAGATGAGTATTACAATTCAAAAACACATAGGCAACATTGAACCTCATCTATACCATCATGGGCTCATAAAAATTCTTACTGAGGACCAGCTGAAGAAAACTAAAGATACTTGGGAGCAATTCTTGATAAGAAACTACTTCCAAGAGCCATCTAAGGCCTTTGGAAGTAGTCCACCAAAGATTCCAAGGAAAAGTAGGAGGAGAGAAAAGAACACTACAGTCCAAGACTCCTCTACTATAGAAACTCAAGAAACTGACCAAAAAGAAGAAGAAGATAAAGCTCAAAGCAAGAAACAGAAGAAAGAAAAAGGCAAAAGAACCATCCAAGAAGTCTATCCATCCCCTGAGCAATCCATAGAGGAGGATTATAAACCACTGTCAGAAAGATTAGTACATCTTGAGGCTGCTGCTATAGCAAAGAAAAAGCAAAAAGGAAAATAGAGTACACAAGAAAAGAGTACTAGTCCATACTTAAGGAGGAGCACTAGGCTAAGAGGAAAGGTGAGTAAAACCCAAGAAAAACAGCCTCACTTTATCGATTTAGGTGAAGAGACACTTGAGAAATCTCCAGCTCAGCCAAGCATTGAACCAAGTCCTCCACATGATGAAAGCCCTTTTCGGCCGGAAAGAGAGAGCAGTCCTCCTCCTCCACCAGATTTTGAGCTTAGTCCGAGAAAGACACCTGAGGTAGATCCTAATCAGCAAGAGGTATATAACTACCTGGAATCCTTAGAACAATCAGCTGCAGGACCGAGTACCACTCTGCCACTAGATGCACAAGTTCAGTCCTTGAAACAGGAGGTATTTGAATTAGAAGTCCTAAATAGGCATATCAAACAGGAAAATGAAGCACTCAAAGAGCAGAGCAAGGTAGATAAGATTGTCCATGATAACACTATGCTCCATTTAGGACTGTGGCAAAAGAAAAACAGGAAACTAAAGAAAAAGTGCAAAAAGTTAAGCAGAGCATTGATTAATCTCAAGTTCAAATGTCTAGTCAGGAAACCCAGGATGATGTTAGCACCAAAGAAGAAGAAAAGAGGGCTAGATGTCCTAGCAGAAGCCTCAGAACATATGGATTAGAGGGAAATGACTAAATTTTGGTTGCATGAGGACATGCAACACCTTCACAGTGGGGGTATGTTGAGCCTCAAACCTGCACCTTCCTATAAACCCTCTCAGCCTTCTTTTTCCACTTACTTCATCCACCAAGCTGTTAAATCATTGCATTATAGTCTAAAAAGAGCTTCTGACATGGTTTTCTAACTATGCTTATGACTGTTGTTTGGTTTAGATTTTTGTTCAGGCAGCTGCGGAAACTAGCCAACACAAGTTTCCGCAACGATTTTGTTAAAGGCTATGCTACAGGTGTCCTATGAAGAAACGAGCCACATGGGCAAGCTACAGGTGACGGGTACATGGAATGTGTCCCTTCAGATCAGCCAAATCATCCATAAATGGTCACGGTCAACAAGGGTCAAAGGCAAAGCCAACCAAGGAATTTAGCGGTGGCACGTCTCTGTTTTGAGCACGTGAAAGTTTACGTGACACAGTCCTCAGCTCACGGAGATATCGGCACACCTGGAGATCAACCCCGTAACCTGAATCTAGCAGCTACCACTCCGAAGATTTAATGGACATGATGACCGTTACGCTAGATCTCGGGCTGAGGAGATCTACGTGTCTTTGGCAGCGCAGTTAACAGCATAGGATTTAGGAGTTAGTTACAACACTTTTCATTATAAATAACGCGTTGATAAACGCTGTGTAGAAGCTTTTTGGAGATGTAATTTTTGAACTGTTGTTATTATCACCCCACTGCACTCTGTTTTACATATTTTGCTGCTGCTTTAATACATGAGAAGACTACTTTCCTGAGCTCGTTTTTGTGATTGTTCGTTGACTGGCTGAGGTGGCAGAGGGCCCCTGCGCACTAAAGCCCTGTATAGTTTTCATTTGATTTTATTATGTTTCTGCTTTCATAATCATTAGCTTGTATATAACATGCTGTTTTGATGTTTTTAATTCACTGCTGTTTACATTTTCATTTATGTTTTCTTATAGCTGTCAGCTGATCAATGCTTTTCTACAGGTTTTCTTAGGTAGCCCGGGCAAATTTTCATCTTTTTGACAACTACTGACATATGAGATCATCTTGTCCTTCCTGCTAATTTTCATTTTCTGAAGTTAAATTCCAGCACTATCATTTTTTAAATTGTGTTTTGCTTATTTATTTTTCTGCTACTTAGAAATCATACTACTCATTTGTTTATGGTTTCTTTCTATAGTCAAGTGACTCTATTAGTAAGGAATCAGAATATTACTTATTGTAGTGTGATTTAGTTTAATTTCCTGCAATTTAGATATCATATTGCTTAACTTGTTCATGATTGCTTCCCATAAGGTAGATTGAGCTGAAGGGTAAAGGATCAGAAGAGTTGAAGTAGTGTGAATTAGTTACTTTGTTTTTAGTTTTTGAGTTGACTTAACTTCAGTTTTTCCTTTCTTTTTCATGCAGCAGCAAGGATATTGGGCCATTGTCATTAGTTCATTGTTTGATACATTTACTTCCTCTTAAGAATTGATTTCCTTACAGTTATTTTAAAGCTTTCTTTTTGAACACTTTTAAGTTTGGAAAATCACTGTAGAAATCACCATTACCATCCATACTTAACTTTCATTTTCGCCATCACACATTAGGGAAAGATAAATCCAAAAAAAAACTAAAAAAAACTCAAAAACGACAAAAGACTAAGGAAATGGTTATCTTGTACATATAGTACACTTCACTTCGTCAGTTTACGAATCCCGGATTGACATTTTAAATAAAAATTTAGAACACACTAAATTGACCAAACATTTTGGCGCCGTTGCCGGGTAAGTGAAATTAGGTAGCCAATTTCTTTTAAAAAAAAACCAAGAAAATTTCAAGGAAGGAAAATTGATAACCTCTCAAAGTATGCTCTCCTCTTGCACTTAGTGTGATCTGGAGGATCAGAAAAGAGAAAGTTATTGGTTTAATAGTTTCTTGAGTATGCTCTCTTCTTGCACCTAGAGTGACCTAGAAGATCAGAAAGAGAATTATTAGCCCGACTTGAAGAAAAATAAAAAAAAAATGACATGCATAGAGCAAGAGATTCTAGGGGAAGGTTTTTAGCTAGAGCGAAGAGTTCGATTTTTACAACTCCTTCTACCTCAAGGAATAGACAAGAGACACCTCCATCATCTCCAACCTACACTCCTAGCCCTAGGATTCCTGGAATTCAAGAGGCAGTAGTTGAGTTAGGAGACTCTTCCTCACCATCCATCGAATCTGAATTAGGAAAAGATCCTTTCTTTTTTTCTACAGGGAGACACATTGTAATTGAAGAAGTAGAATCATCTGAGGAAGAAGAGAGAGAAATTCCTCCTCGTTCGCCATTAGTAGAGGAACCAGAGGACTCTGAAATCTCTGAGAAAACTACCATGACAGAAGAGGGAGTTAACGGATTTGGTAGAGGTAGAGGTAGAGGAGGGGGAGGAGGAAATAATGGAGGAGGTAGAGGTAACAATGGGGGAAATAGGGATGGAGATAACTCATTTGGATTTCCTATAGTCGATGAGGATTCTCGAGCAACAATGAAAAATATTTCACCATCTGTCCTCCCAAACTTTCATGGGTTAAGAAATGAAGATCCTGAAACATTTCTATTTGAGTTTGAGGTCGTGTGTCGAACCTATGATTATCTGGAAGACTCTAAAAAACTCAAACTGTTTCCTTCAACATTGAAAGGAGCTGCTTTGAAATGGTTCATGGGATTACTCACTCAATCCATTAGGACTTGGAATGATATGAAACAAAATTTCTGGATAGATACATGGATTATTGTATGCCTACCAACCACAAGGATGAAGTATTTAAAATGGTACAAAGAGAAGATGAAAACTTGGAGGATTTACTTGAAATATTCCAATACAATCTGAAAAGAGAAAAAATGAGTAACTTAGATGAGGAAACCTTGAAATCCCTTCTATTAAAAGCCATTAGAGATGAATGGATAGATATTTTGAACATGATGGGAAAAGGAGACATATCTCAACTTCCACTTCATGACATAGCGCAACTGTGTGTCCATCTCTCAAGAGGAAAATCTAAAACTGGAAAAGGGCCTAGAGATCCTTCTCTCATCAGAGCAAACAAATCTGCAACTGGATCAGTAAGTAGGGCTGAGATTGGCAATATGCTTGATGAATTCAAAACTGATATCTTAGGGAGTCTTAGTGAGCAACTAGACACTCTTAAGATCCACAATAAGCAGAAAGCAGAAGCTGAAGCTTTAGCCATCTTTTGCCCAAAATGTAGAAAAAAACATGCTCTCAGGGAATGTCCCTTGGATGCAAAAGTTGTAGAAACATGTGCGATTTGTTCAGAGAATCATGAGACCAAGGATTGTCCTTCAATTCCTGGGCTCAAAGCTGTCTTTCAAGAAGATCCAAATACAATTGAGTCTCTCTGTTTTGTTGCAAGGAGACCTTGGCAGGGGCAACAAAATCAAGGGTTTAACAACTCTATGAACTTTCAACCCTCACCAAATTGGAATCCTTGGCAACAACCTTGGTCCCAACCTCAAAATCCTTTTCAATCATGGGTACAAGGTATGCAAAATCCTTATGGGAGATTTGCTCAATTTTATCAATATCCTCCATCTTTTCAAAACCAACAAGCTCCACAACTTCCAAATCAAAACCCACAACTATCATTTCCATTTCAACAACAACAACCATCTCAACAAAACCCAAATTCTCAACTCTTGCTTCCATTCCAACAGAAGTCAAATCAACTTCCTTCTCAGCCATTGCCAAACCCTAATAATAAAAACCCTCAAAATGCTTACATGGTAGAAGGTCAACAATTTCTTGCCTATATGATTGTTCCTCTCAATGATGTACAACTCAGATCTGGTAGAGTTCTAGATAAACCTTCTATAGATGCCCAAAATCAAAGCATTTCTGAGGAAGAATATCTTGAAGCCAATAAGGGTTCTGAGGCATCTCTTCAAAACCCAAACACTCAGAAAGAAAAAGAAAAAGAGCTAACGCCCACAACTCCTATAGTTGAGCAACCTCCATCTTCATGCACACCTCCTTTTCCTGAAAGATTACAAATTGACAAAGGGGTGGAAAAACAAATCTTGTTGCCTGACTATGATTTTCTAGATGAATTGAAGAATGTCTGTATCAAGATTCCCTTGTTACAAGCCATTAAAGAGATTCCTATTCTAGCAAAAACAATAAAGGAGTTGAGTCTTAAAAGACCAGGAAGGAAACCTAGAGACACAAGAAGAATCCACCTGGTAGGGAAAATTGCAGACATCATGATGGGAAAAATTACTATGCAGAAGTATGTAGATCCCGGTAGTCCAATTGTCAAAACACATATCAATGGGGTAGAAATTCCAAATACTTTGATTGATTTAGGGGTTGCTATCAACATTATGAGTAGACAGACTATGGAACAACTGAAACTTCCTAATCTTCTCTTTACACCTACTTTACTGCAACTTGCAGATCGATCAATTATTAAACCAGATGGTGTATTAGAAGACATTTCAGTCTCCTTAGACTCTTGGGAATATCCAGTAGATTTTATGATTTTAACCCCCAAGAGTAATTTAGGAGGACACCCTCTCATCTTAGGAAGACCTTGGCTAGCCACAGCCGATGCTTTCATCAGTTGTAGGTCTGGGGATATGTATATTTCTGATGGTAATTCGACAAAGAAATTCAATCTGTATCCTCCAGCAAAAGAAATTACAGAAATAGGAGATAATGAGTGGATTGATGATGAAGATACTATACAACCTGTCTTTACCATTTCTAAAGTTAGTGAATCTAGTCAAATTCTGAACACATTAGAAAACTTTGAAACATCTTCAGAATATGACCACACACAATTTCAGTTAGATTCTGACATTGAGTATCTATCATCTAGACAAATGTCTCTTTTCTCTATGGAAGAATTTGGTAGTTCCGCCATTGAGATCTTTCCAGGAAAAACATTGAATATCAACAAAAATTTGGAAAGATCACAACAAGAAGAACTAACCAAAATCTTGCAAAAACATTCTACTGCATTTGCATGGGAGTATACCGATATGAAAGGTATTGACCCTAAGACTTGCATTCATCACATCTACATTGAGGAAAACAGTAGACCAATCAGACAACCTCAGAGAAGGATGAATCCAAACCTTAGGGAGATAGTGAAAGAAGAGCTCCAAAAGCTACTCAATGTAAACTTCATTTATCCAATTTCAGATAGTCGATGGGTTTCTCCTTTGGTTATAGTACCTAAAAAGAATGGTAAATGGAGGGTATGCATTGATTACAGGGAATTGAACAAAGCAACTATGAAGGATCACTTTCCTTTACCCTTTATCGATCAGGTATTAGATACTTTAGCAGGAAAAAAGTATTTTTCATTTTTGGATGGTTTTAGTGGTTACAATCAAATTCAGGTAGCACCTGAAGATCAGGACAAGACCACATTTACCTGTCCATGGGGAACTTTTGCTTACCGAGTACTTCCTTTTGGATTATGTAATGCACCCGCAACATTTCAAAGGGCAGTACTAGGAATCTTTTCCGATCTAATCAATGATTGTGTAGAGGTTTATATGGATGATTTTACAGTTTATGGTAATTCGTTTGAAGATGCATTAGAGAATTTGGAAAAAGTCCTTATAAGATGTAAAGAAACAAACCTATCATTAAGTCATGAAAAATGCTTTATGATGTTTACTGAAGGGATTGTTTTAGGACATCATATTTCAGGAGATGGGATTAAAGTTGATAGATCAAAAGTTAAAGTCATCTCCAAGTTGCCTATTCCAAATTGTCAAAAAGATGTTAGAATTTTTCTTGGATTTACTGGATACTATAGAAGATTTATTGAAAACTTCACCAAAATAGCATCTCCACTCTTCAAATTACTTACAAAAGACTGTGAATTCAAATGGGATCCTGATTGTCAATCTGCATTTGAAACTTTGAAAACAAGAATATCTGAAGCACCCATTTTGAGAGGTCCAAATTGGAAACTTCCTTTCCATATTTCCACAGATGCTTCAGATACAGCTTTAGGAGTTGTGTTGGGACGAAAGGATTTAGTTCCTTATGTCATTTACTACACCAGTAAAAATTTGACTCCCACTGAGTTAAACTATACTGTGACTGAGAAAAAGTTCTTAGCTGTTGTTCATGCAATCAATAAGTTTAGACACTATATAACTAGCTATGAAACTTTTGTCCATACTGATCATTTTGCAATTAGATATCTCATGAATAAACCTGTTACTAACGGCAGAGTTACAAGATGGCTCTTACTTTTACAAGAATTCAATATTACTATGTTGGATAGACCAGGGAAACAAAATACAGTAGCTGATTTCTTGTCTAGAATCCAAAATACTAACGAAGATTCTCCTGTAGAGGATAAGTTTCCAGATGAATATTTGTTTGCAGTAACTACTAAGACTCCTTGGTATGCAGATATTGCTAACTATTTGGTTACAGGGAAGCTACCTCCACATCTATTTCCTGGTGAAAAAAGAAAAATTATTCAGGAGAGTTCAAGTTATTCATGGATTTCTAATGAATTGTTTAAAACAGGGCTAGATTGCATGATCAGAAGATGTGTTCGGGAAGTTGAAATGCCTGACATCCTCAAGGCATGCCATGATGAACCATGCGGTGGACACTTTGCTGACAAAAGGACGGCCTATAAAATCCTTTCTTTAGGATATTATTGGCCTTCCCTTTTCAAAGATGCAAAACAATATGTCAGAAGGTGTGACAACTGCCAAAGAGTTGGGAGACCGACTCTTTCAAATGAAATGCCATTACAACCACAAGTACTCATCGAACCCTTTGAAAAATGGGCTTTAGATTTCATTGGACCTATTAATCCACCATCTAAATAGAAAAAGTATATATTGGTATGCACTGATTATGTCACTAAATGGGTAGAAGCCAAAGCATTGCCTTCTGCCACTAAAAATTCAGTTGTTCAATTTCTTTTTGAGGATATTTTTACTCGTTTTGGTGTCCCAAGAGAAATTTTGATAGATCAGGGAAGTCAATTTACATCTAACTTGATGGAGAAGCTGATGGAAGAATACAAAATCAAGCATAGAAAATCTACTCCTTACCATCCGCAAGCAAATGGCCAAGTGGAGTCTACAAACAAAGTTCTTGAAATAATCATCACCAAAATTGTTCCTCTACACAGAAAAGATTGGGCAGAAAGGCTTCCTGAAGCCTTATGGGCCTACAGAACTAGTTGGAGGAACATAACAGGACATTCTCCCTATGAACTTGTTTATGGGAGAGAAGTCCTGCGCCCCATTGAGTTTCAAGTCAAGACTTTCAAGATGGCAGTCCAGTTGGGGATGAATCTATCAGAAGCCCAAAAGCATAGAATGGAGCAGCTGAATGAGCTAGCTGAGATCAAACAAGATGCAATTTTAAGGACTGATCTAGTTCAACATAAAAGAGCTAAGTGGCATGACAGATACATCAAAGAAAGAAAGTTTCAAGAGGGAGATTGGGTGTTACTGTTTGATTCCAAGTTTAAAGACTTCAAAGGAAAATTTCAGACTCATTGGCTTGGGCCATATGAGATTGACAAAGTCTTTAACAATGGAGCGGTAAGAATCAAGACCATTGATGAATTTCGAACTCCTCTCATTGTGAATGGCCACCGATTGAAAATTTATCATAAGCCACTCTCAAAAGAGGAATTTGTCAAAATGTTCGAAGAGAATTTTGCAATAAGGCCGGTGGAGAAGAATCCTTCTCCCCCACCAGCCTAGCCTTTTATTCTTTCAGTTAAAAAAAAAAAAAAAAAAAAAAAAAAAAAAAAAAAAATTGTATAAGCTTGAAAACCAATCATAGATTGACAGTCTTATACAGAAAATATGTAGTGAAAATCAAGGACACTTGACACTCTATATTTTCTAAAAAAAATCTCCTCTCCTTCTCTTTCCATCTTCACTTCATCTCATTTGCCATTTCACTTCACCTCCATCTCATTCTCATTTCCATTTCACTTCACTCCACTTCATTTTCATTTCATTCCACTCATTCCATTTCATTTCATCAATAAAAGTCCCTTTCAGGACTATTTTAATTCAGTTATTTCTTCTCTAACTATCTTTGTTCAGTTGAGTGGGTGATGTCTCAGTTTCCGCAGCTGGAAACCGTTTCCACAGCCAGAAGCAGTTTCCGCAGCCAGCATCACTCTGTTTTCAAATTTATAGTCGACTGTTAGTGCAATGATCATGAAATGAAGGTGTAATTGAGCTAAAGACATAGGGCATCTCTAAGACATCAAGGAAGAGCAATTGGTTAGAAGCCTTGAGCAAGAAATGACAAAGTTTCCAAAGGTATGATAATTTTTTTTTATCAAATAACAATTCAAGTCATAATTACGCATAGTTATCAAACCATAACAAGTTCTACTATGTGCAATGATTTGATACGATGGCTCCATTACCACTCCTATTCCACGATATCACTCCACACACCTTGCATTCATTTCTCCAACGGTCTCATGATTATTCCGAGTTTAAACTCAAGACTGACTGCACTTTCATTTATTACCCGTACTCTTGAGACGTGACCTATTTTGTTACGATTCTTCTTAGCCGTATTTTCCGCAGCCGTCCATTGAGACGTGTAAAAATTTCATACACAGTCATCCGATTCAAAAGAATCCCGACGTTACTCCATTTGTTTACCACTCCATTAATACCATACTCCTCGCATGCATCCGCATTTTATTTCATGAACTCGTTTACTGCTGCTCACCCTCTGCTCCTCCGGTAATTCAGGTATTTCCATTCCCTGTTCTCCATTTTCAACTGCAGCCACTACAGTTTGTTCTAAACCTCGATTGCAGCCACTACAGTCTATCCTAAACCCTGTAACCGAGCCATATTTTTCTCTGAACCCTCACACGCAGAAGAGCTCTCAGTTGAAATTTAAAACAGAGGATGGGAAAATCACTGAGAGCAGAGCCAGAAGGACCGAAATACTTGGAAGGTTATCCTCAAACTAAAGAATTTCTGAAGAAAGCCAGATGGTTACGATTTATCCAAAAGTTTAAAGGCTATAACAAGGAGGTGACCAAAGCTTTTGCATGGTATTTTGATGGTCAAACAGTGGAGATTGGAGACTTGAAGTTCACGGTGACTGAGGCCACAGTAGCAGCTGCCATGGGCCTACCTCAGGAAGGTGAAAGGTGGTTTAAAAATAGAAGTGTGGACGATCAGATATGGAGAATCATGCTACAAAACCAAGGTATGGATACCACCGTATTTACAAGAGGCATCCCTGTTCATGCACTAAAAGAGGAATGGTCTAGTCTACTGTTAGTTATCCAGAAATTTATCACGTGTGAAGGACGTTTTGGTTCTATGTATATGTATCATGCTAGACTAATGATGAATTTCCGAGAGGGCCACACTCTTAATTTGCCTTATTTTCTACTGTTAAGTTTGAAAAAGATGAGTATTACAGTTCAAAAACACATAGGCAACATTGAACCTCATCTATACCATCATGGGCTCATAAAAATTCTTACTAAGGACCAGCTGAAGAAAACTAAAGATACTTGGGAGCAATTCTTGATAAAAAACTACTTCCAAGAGCCATCTAAGGCCTCTGGAAGTAGTCCACCAAAGATTCCAAGGAAAAGTAGGAGGATAGAAAAGAACACTACAGTCCAAGACTCCCCTACTATAGAAACTCAAGAAACTGACCAAAAAGAAGAAGAAGATAAAGCTAAAAGCAAGAAACAGAAGAAAGAAAAAGGCAAAAGAACCATCCAAAAATTCTATCCATCCCCTGAGCAATCCATAGAGGAGGATTATCAACCACTTTCAGAAAGATTAATACATCTTCAGGCTGCTGCTATACCAAAGAAAAAGGAAAAAGGAAAACAGAGTACACAAGAAAAGAGTACTAGTCCATACTTAAGGAGGAGCACTAGGATAAGAGGAAAGGTGAGTAAAACCCAAGAAAAACAGCCTCACTTTATCGATTTAGGTGAAGAGACACTTAAGAAATCTCCAGCTCAGCCAAGCATTGAACCAAGTCCTCCACATGATGAAAGCCATTTTCGGCCGGAAAGAGAGAGCAGTCCTCCTCCTCCACCAGATTTTGAGCTTAGTCCGAGAAAGACACCTGAGGTAGATCCTAATCAGCAAGAGGTATATAACTACCCGGAATCCTTAGAACAATCAGCTGCATGACCGAGTACCACTTTGCCACTAGATGCACAAGTTCAGTCCTTGAAACAGGAGGTATTTGAATTAGAAGTCCTAAATAGGCATATCAAACAGGAAAATGAAGCACTCAAAGAGCAGAGCAAGGTAGATAAGATTTTCCATGATAACACTATGCTCCATTTAGGACTGTGGCAAAAGAAAAACAGGAAACTGAAGAAAAAGTGCAAAAAGTTAAGCAGAGCATTGATTAATCTCAAGTTCAAATGTCTAGTCAGGAAACTCAGGATGATGTTAGCACCAAAGAAGAAGAAAAGAGGGCTAGATGTCCTAGCAGAAGCCTCAGAACATATGGATTAGAGGGAAATGACTAAATTTTGGTTGCATGAGGACATGCAACACCTTCACAGTGGGGGTATGTTGAGCCTCAAACCTGCACCTTCCTATAAACCCTCTCAGCCTTCTTTTTCCACTTACTTCATCCACCAAGCTGTTAAATCATTGCATTATAGTCTAAAAAGAGCTTCTGACATGGTTTTCTAACTATGCTTATGACTGTTGTTTGGTTTAGATTTTTGTTCAGGCAGCTGCGGAAACTAGCCAGCACAGGTTTCCGCAGCCATTTTGTTAAAGGCTATGCTACAGGGGTCCTATGAAGAAACGAGCCACATGGGCAAGCTACAGGTGACGGGTACATGGAACGTGTCCCTTCATATCAACCAAATCATCCATAAAAGGTCACGGTCAACAATGGTCAAAGGCAAAGCCAACCAAGGAATTTAGCGGTGGCATGTCTCTATTTTGAGCACGTGAAAGTTTACGTGGCACAGTCCTCAGCTCACGGAGATATCGGCACACCTAGAGATCAACCCCGTAACCTGAATCTAGCAGCTACCACTCCGAAGATTTAATGGACATGATGACCGTTACGCTAGATCTCGGGCTGAGGAGATCTACGTGTCTCTGGCAACGCAGTTAACAGCATAGGATTTAGGAGTTAGTTACAACACTTTTCATTATAAATAACGCGTTGATAAACGCTGTGTAGAAGCTTTTTGGAGATGTAATTTTTGAACTGTTGTTATTATCACCCCACTGCACTCTGTTTTACATATTTTGCTGCTACTTTAATACATGAGAAGACTACTTTCCTGAGCTCGTTTTTGTGACTGTTCGTTGACTGGCTGAGGTGGCAAAGGGCCCCTGCGCACTAAAGCCCTGTATAGTTTTCATTTGATTTTATTATGTTTCTGCTTTCATAATCATTAGCTTGTATATAACATGTTGTTTTGATGTTTTTAATTCACTGTTGTTTACATTTTCATTTATGTTTTCTTATAGCTGTCAGCTGATCAATGCTTTTCTACAAGTTTTCTTAGGCAACCCGGGCAAATTTTCATCTTTTTGACAACTACTGACATATGAGATCATCTTGTCCTTCCTGCTAATTTTCATTTTCTGAAGTTAAATTCCAGCACTGTCATTTTTTAAATTGTGTTTTGCTTATTTATTTTTCTGCTACTTAGACATCATACTACTCATTTGTTTATGGTTTCTTTCTATAGTCAAGTGACTCTATTAGTAAGGAATCAGAATATTACTTATTGTAGTGTGATTTAGTTTGCTTTCTTGCAATTTAGATATCATATTGCTTAACTTGTTCATGATTGCTTCCCATAAGGTAGATTGAGCTGAAGGGTAAAGGATCAGAAGAGTTGAAGTAGTGTGATTAGTTTCCTTTATGCAATTTAATTTCCTGCAATTTAGATATCATATTGCTTAACTTGTTCATGATTGCTTCCCATAAGGTAGATTGAGCTGAAGGGTAAAGGATCAGAAGAGTTGAAGTAGTGTGAATTAGTTACTTTGCTTTTAGTTTTTGAGTTGCCTTAAGTTCAGTTTTTACTTTCTTTTTCATGCAGCAGCAAGGATACTGGGCCATTGTCATTAGTTCATTGTTTGATACATTTACTTCCTCTTAAGAATTGATTTCATTACAGTTATTTTAAAGCTTTCTTTTTGAACACTTTTAAGTTTGGAAAATCACTGTAGAAATCACCATTACCATCCATACTTAACTTTCATTTTCGCCATCACACATTAGGGAAAGATAAATCCAAAAACAAACTAAAAAAACTCAAAAACGACAAAAGACTAAGGAAATGGTTATCTTGTACATATAGTACACTTCACTTCGTCAGTTTACGAATCCCGGATTGACATTTTAAATAGCAATTTAGAACACACTAAATTGACCAAACAAGATTCTTCAAAAATGAAACCCAAAACATCAAATAAAAATAAGGAGGACATTTCCAGAAGGTAAACAGGTCTAGTTAAACACAATGATCAAAAGTTCATGGACTTAGTAATGAGAAGGATTACATTTTCAAAAAAAAATTGCATGTGCGCAGGCAATCAATATAGTTCAGTGCGTATACGCACTGTTGCTAAAATTTAAGTGTGCATAAGTACGTTCTATGATTAAAGATAATGTGCGCACAATGAGAAAATTAAAGAAAAAATAAAAATAAGCCACATAAATCATAAAATCCATACTTTCAATGTTTTTCAAACACTCGGAGAGGGCTATGACAAAAAAATCAAAAGTCAAAACAAAGATAATGATAGAGAATAAGATGCATCCCTAGTGGGGTCGCCAGTTTGTTAGGCAGACTAATCCTTCTTACAGACAAAGCGGATCTCCCTAAATCTCAAACAAAATATAGTAACAAACAAGAAAAAAATTGCTACCTTTCCTTAACTTATGATTGATTGAAACAAGTAATATGAGACGAATCACTTACCAATTTCACAAAATGCATGTCGAATTCCTTTGAGTTCCTTCCACAATTGGCTTCTCCTCGATGCTTTAGAGATCGTTCCAGTTCTTTCCAGAACTTCTCCATGATGTTTCGAAGGAGATCTGCATAGACAGAAACACACAAAGGATCAAAGTATCTAGTATATAGAATGAAAGATAAATGAAACATTTAACTCAACGTATGTCATAAATTGAATCAATAAACAATCATAATAGAGTTTGTTTCATTTTTTAGCGAGGTTGACATTGTAAAGAACTATCCTCACAATGTTTCATTTTTTAATGAGGTTGACATAGTAAAGAACCATCCTCACAGGCATTGGTTAAATTTGTTTTAACAAGGTTGACACAATAAAAGAACCATTCTCACACGTATTTGTTTCATTTTTTAACAACTCGACTAACACAATAAAAGAACCATCCACATAGTCAATTGTTTCATTTTTTAACGAGCTTGACATAGTAAAAGAACTACCCTCATAACATTTTGTTTCATTTTTTTAAAATGAGATTGACACAATACAAGGAACTTTGATTAAGGGTTGTCTCATGTTTATGCGAGCTTGAAATGAAAATAAATATGCTCGTAACAACATGTTTCATTTTTTTAAAAAGTTGACACAGTAAAAGAACCATACTCCTAGTCACTGGTTTCATTTTTTAATGAGGTTGACATAGTAAAAGAACTATCCTCTCAGATATTTGTTTCATTTTTTAATGAGGTTGACACAGTAAAAGAACCATCCTCATGGGAATTTGTTTCAATTTTAACGAGGTTGACACAGTAAAAGAATCATCCTCTCAGTGACTTGGATCATGGCTTCCATTTGGAAGGAACACATTCCAAGGGATACTTCCCGACCATGGATTCCAATAGATATTCATCAGAAGGAAGAATAGCTCTCTGGAAAGAAGACATGTGAAGAGAATAAAAAAGGATAAGAAAATCCATTTTAAATTCCCCCATAAGGTTCCCTATGTCAATTTCCGATCTAAGTCATAAGAAGTTGAGCAAACAATGAGAGGCTTGCTTGCATTGGTAACTAAAAACATGGGACTGGTTGTCATGTAATTAACCCATGGTGGGCACTGGGGTGGATACCACTTCCATATAAGGAAAATTAAGGGATGTCAGATGGTAGGTAGTCGAATCAATACCAACAAAATAAATTTGGTTAATTGTCACAATGTTTCGATTATGAGGGAAAGACATCACTCGAAAGAGTGTGGAAATGACAACTTTCATGGCATAGACATAATCTCTCCCAATGAGAAAATTGAAATACAAGGGGCCTTGGACTACCATAAGATCAATACAGACAATCTTTGCTTCCAGAGTAATAGGTAACTTAGGAAGCATCCCTAAAGGCTTACTAACGGTTATTTTAAAAGCTAACAGATTTTGTGTAATGGGCATAAGCTGAGGGGAACCCAAAGCTTGCCAGGAAGATGAGGATAAAACACTGACAAAAGAACCTTTATATACATTTGTGTGTTGCACATTCTTACCATACGCTTTCACAATGATTTGGAAAGGGGTGGAATAAGGAAGATGAGGCCCTCTCAATCTACTCCAATCAAATGAAATAGCCTCATAACTTAGAGGGGGTTCAATGGAAACATGTGAACTGCCCCCATCTGTAAAATAATCTGAGGTAACAAGAATAACTTGAGCGGTATTAAGTTCACTCTCTATTGGGAGAGTGGGATCGACCACCTGATCAAAAAATGGTTAATCAACGTGAGTGATATTTGTTTCACTCTCCAATGGAAGAGTTGGATTGATTGTACTTGGAATTAGATCAATCACTTTGTCAACTAATGGTAGGTGAAGAGAAAGTTTATGATAACCAGTTGGAAGTTGTTGTTGTGAAATAGTATTTTTTTCCAACAATTCTGAGGCTTCATCCATATAAGCAAAAAGGTGACTATGATGAATCCCTTTGCATAACCTACAAAGAAACCTAACTTTACCCTTTTTCTCGGGAACCTCACAATCACTGGTCGTTGGATCAACTGTAAGTTGATAAGAATTTTCTGGCCATACTTCCAAGAACTTAGGAATACCAGGACTATCGATAAGGAAGTGGTCACCCTTACAAAGGTTGCAAGGGTATCTCAACTTGCGATGCATGTGGAAGTTTCCTAGACATTACTAGCACTTACAACCATGGTTGGTTGGTTGACATCTTTCTTATCTTGCTTCTTCTTCTTCTTCTTCTTCTTCCCTTTCTTCTTCTTCTTCTTCTTCCCTTTCTTCTTCTTCTTAGTCACCTAGTTACTAGCATCAAGGCTTTTACCAAGTGAAGAAGAAGAAAGGGAGGAGGACATGTTGGGTGAAGAAGGTAAAGGGTCAACATGAGGTTGGTGATGTTGAGATGATGAACTTATTTGAGGTGAAAAACTCGGTTGTGATGGAATAGTTTAGGTATTTGGGATGAAAGAAGTTGAAAACAACCACACCGGCAAACCTATTATGAATCGAGGAAGTGACAACATAGCCATATAAGGAGGACCAACATTTGCAAATTCAGGAAAAGGACTAGGATTCCTGTTAAAAGGGGTTTCTTTATCGGTAACTTTCGACATTGTTTCCATAAGATTTAACATAGATAAATTTGTTATCAATATTAACAATTCAAAATCACAATCCACACCTAAGGTTTGTAAAAAGTAAAAAAACAAGCAAATAACATGTGCTATTAAATGTAAGGATTCAAAGCATGCAAACAAAATTTTCACTGAGAAATCACTAGTTGGTGACAAAATCCAACGCCGCAGAGATCAATGTTAAAAGTAAATAAAGATAGAGAGGGTGGAACTAGTTACGTTGACAACCTGCTTAATGAACATGATCTGGTGCAAGTAGCCTCACTTATGCCATCTCGAATGAAGAATACCCTCCAAAAAGGTCCAAGTGAGTCTAGCCAACATTTTCTCTAAGTACAACAGAGACTTCCTCTCTGTCATCACCTAGGGTAATAACCCTAAGATTATGGTCTCTAAGGTTACCACTTCAAACAATTTAACCTTGGGGGACAGTCCTAGATCGAACGTACGCGCAAGGGCAGAGTAACAAAGCTCAATCCCCTTGAAAGTTCCGCAACATGGTTAATTTGAGGTTTACTTCCAACTGAATCCCAAGTACCTTTCGCACTGTTTTTAACACGTGTAAATCACTCTACCACAACCAATGAAGTGGGGTCGATCACTCCACTGGGTCTGACATGATCTCGTGCTTAACTCCTTTGTAAGGGGAGCTTCCCAGAGCCAAATTGCAGTAAATGGATTTACTCCCTATCACAAGATTCTAATGTTTGTTTGCAACTTTGGAAAGTTAACTCACTTCCCTATTCCAAAGCCCTACAACCTGATCTAATGTAGGTGGAAAAGAGCCCTAAAATAATAAAAATTTCTAAATTGATTTTATTAGTGTTGTTTTTTAAAGTTGTTACTTACTCACAGGGTAAATGGACGTGAAAGGATGGTGTTATGACTTGAATCAAAATTTTAATGCAATCAAACATGATATTTTAATATTTTCATTTCGATGAATTGTAACTAAAATAAGGGAAGAGGTTTCATTAACTTTTCAAAAATACAAGAATCAATGAATCATTTTCAAGACACAAATCAAAGAGAATGCAAAAGACACGATTGTTGGCTCTTGTTCGAGAAATGCAACCTGAATTCCTCAAAATCTAAGTTAGAAGAAGCAAAATCTTGATCTTAACAACTTATTACATACCCAAAAACAAACAACGAATTCTTCCTTCAACAAGCATAAGCTATAATTTCAATTTGACGTAATGAGTTACAAATCACTGTAAACAGAAGATTGTGTTGTCTTATAGAGAGAAATAATTAGTATCCACTTTGAAAAATCAACAAACTCCTAATCACAAGTGTTGCCTTGAAAAACCTTAGATATTCCTCATACTAATGACACTTTCCAAATGAGAAAACAAATTAGTTAATCTGATCTTTTGACATAAGAAAGGATAGACTCAAACTATATTAGCATTGACTGATCCTTCTTTTGATTAGCCAGCAATTCACCAGATCAAACCCTGGACCATAAATTGCAAAAACAAAAAATTCTTCAAAAAGGAAATCCAAAACATCAAATCAAAATAAGGAGGACATTTCCAGAAGGTAAACAAGTCTAATTAAACACAACGATCAAAATTTCATGGACTCAGCAATGAGAAAGCTTATATTTTCAAAGAAAATCTACATGTGCGTAGGCAATCAGTATAGTTCAGTACGTATATGCATTGTTGCCAAAAGCTAAGTGTGCATAAGTACGCTCTGTGAGTAAAGATAAAGTGCACACAATGATAAAATTAAAGAAAAAATAAAAATAAGCCACATAAATCATAAAGTCCATACTTGCAATATTTTTCAAACACTCAGAGAGGGCTATGATAAAAAAATCAAAAGTCAAAACAAAGAGAATGATAGAGAATAAGATGCATCCCTAGTGGAGTCGCCAATTTGTTAGGCGGACTAATCCTTCTTACAGACAAAGTGGATCTCCCTAAATCTCAAACGAAATATAGTAACAAACAAGAAAAAAATTGCTACCTTTCCTTAACTTATGATTGATTGAAACAAGTAATATGAGAGGGATCACTTACAAGTTTAACAAAATGCATGTCGAATTCCTTTCAGTGCCTTCCACAATTGGCTTCTCCTCGATGCTTTAGAGATCGTTCCAGTTCTTTCCACAACTTCTCCATGATGTTTCAAAGGAGATCTGCATAAACAGAAACACACAAAGGATCAAAGCATCTAGTATATAGAATGAAAGATAAATGAAACACTTAACTCAACGTATATCATAAATTGAATCAATAACCAATCATAACCTATGTGAGTGATCAAGGAATCCCACAAATGATATCAGAAAAGACATGATTAGGAAAGAACAATTGATTTTTATTAAATAAAAGGGAGAACAAACTTACAACCTCAAAGCCTTGATGTTACAAGCCTCTTCTCACAATCTCCAACCTTCTCCTTGGATGAAAAGCCTTCTAGCCTTATTTTTGTAGCATAAGCCTACCTTCAATAGTCCTCCCCAATATTTTGGCTTGTGTTTGATTTATAGACCAAGAGGAGGAGGTTTGGGATCCTCTTCTTAAGGGATGAGATCCAAAAATGGTGGGATAGGGGATCCACAAAGAGAGGGAAGTAGCTCCATGATGGGAGGGATCAGGCTTGAGTAATCATCAATTCGAAGTTGTTAGTTGGGAAAGATTTGACAAACAAAGCTTATAGACTTTAATTTTTACTTTTTACTTGCGTTGAGTCATGTGTGCAGGCCATAGTGTAAGACATACTGCACTTTTGCGCAAACTCTAATGGTCTCTTATGCGTATGCACAGAAACCTACTAGGGAACTACACATGAAGTCAAAAAAAAAAAAAAAAGTTTTTGGGCCTTGAGATCCAAGAATTTCATTCTCTTTGGGATTATTTAGGTTCTAGCCTTGCAAGGGGATGCTTTGGAACACTTTGATGGATAGCGAAAGAACCAGGCTTATGGTCATTTACCTAATGCAAGAAAATGATGTGTAACACACTGAGCTATGAAGTTGATCATCCTGATTCTCATGACAAAGGTGCTCATTAGCCAAAGGATTCACATATGTTAAATACTTCTTAGAATAATCATCTCCTAGTCTTGCTTGTGAATATTGTGATGTTAATAATTTTCCCAGTGGCACAATCTATCCTTTTGAGTGTTAGTGAATGCTTGAGTTATTCAGCGAATCAAATTCCTCATCTTGATAAATTAATTGCCCAAGCTACTACAAAGGTTGAATTTGATTCAACACATATCGATCTTTTGTATCCTAATTGGTTTCCTGCATTGTTTTACTACCATTCATTTTTAATTCTTTTGATTTTCATGATGTTGTTTTCGATTGTAATTGGATACAAGGTAGTGATTTTTTGTACCCAACATGCGACTAGGAGGATTCTATTATTCAAACCATCTGTGAAACTACTCAAATTGGTCCATCTCTATTTTTCTATAATGGAGAATCTTATACCCTAAACGGTCCATATGATCATAACATTGGGTCTAATAGATGTCATGCAACTAATCATTTTCCCACTAGTATATCTGATGATAGTTGGTTTACATCAATTGATCTTGTTGAACCAAATTATCTTTATGGTTTTTCATCTCACTATTCAGATACTTGTCAAACAGTTGAGGAACTTCAACCTTGACGAGGCTCCTGACCAAGATTAGATCAATTTTCCTTCACAAGATTCTCTTTATAATTCGATTGAGTTAATCGAAAGTTAATTTTCCCAAGAATTTCAAAGCTCCCAAAACACTTGTTTTGAATTCCATGATCAAATCTATGATTAACTGAAAACATCTTACTTAGTGTTATCACAAAACCCAACCCTGATAGGTTGTTGATCAAGAAGACATTGTGTAACTCTTTCAAACCAACTTCTGGTTGAGGCTTAGCCTCCTCAACCTGAGAGGGTTCTCTCACTAGATTAAAGATTTTTTATAAGGATTAGATGGCTAACTCTATGAAATAAGTGAAGAAGTGTGAACGGTTGAAACACAATTAGTAAACATTCATTGGGCTTATGGAGTCAAAAATGTTTCAGTATGATAATAACGTTAGCTTTACATGAAGCCAGGGCATCTAGAATTCAACATTTGGAGAGTACATCAGAAGCATAAAGGAAAACACAGTTCACAAATGGATGAAGGAAGTTAGAGCATAGCCAATGAATTCTAAGTAATCATACATTCATACCACTATAAGTAATGAAAAGAGGACAACCATAAGACATTTTGAACATTGAATTCCTTCTGAATCTTGAGAAGCAAAGCCAAATATTGTATTACTTTAAATAGAGTCTTACACAAAAGAACAATATGAGAATTCTTTACAAAAATTTCAACCCATGATACATTAGATTTTCTCTCATATATAGAGTTCATTACATTACTTAGATTCCTTCCTCCAACATGAGGGGAATTTGAAATCTTCCTAATTTGACACCTATTGACACTTAAAACCAACTTTTTAATATAACTGACTATTAACTGGCAGTTCTAGAGACCTAAAACAATTAGGAGTGTAACTCCTCATTATGTTGGTAGTAGCATTGATTACAACACAAACTCGTTCCCTAACAAGTGGCCTTCTTCAGTTTGGCTTTCTTGTTGGCTTTAAACTCCCTACTGACCCTTGATGCCTTATCCTTTGACTGTTCCTGGATATTAGGAAGTTGTTCCTGTTTTTCTGCTTTTGGTCTCCAAAAAGGATCTTTGAAATTTGTTATCCCTGTTGTTCTTCTTAATTACATAAAATGCATTGGATTAGCTTGTTTTCCATAAGTTTTAGACCTTCTTCCTATACACGTGGTAAGACCTAAAACTCCTTTAATGTTTCCTGAAGCATCATGAACAGTTCTAGCTACGAAATAATGACCATTTTAAATCATAAAGTTTGGAGTTCATAAATGTCTTTCCTTTCCTTGTTTTCCCCTTGCTTGATGTTCAAACCGTGTAAGTAATCCTTTGCAACAGCCCATCTTCAAAAAGAGTTCCTTTTTCTTTTCAAAATTGGCCCACAAAATCATGATCTGCAGCTACAACAGTTTCATAGCTGTTACGAAACTACTATGCATTAGGTATCATCTACAGCAGTTTCGTAGCGCGCTACGAAACTGCTGTGTGATTTCAAAAACATAGTTTTATGCCAAAATTTGACTTCCTTGAGATTTCTTTCTTTTGAAATGGCTTTTCCATATGCCATGGGGTTGTTCAAAACTGAATAAACTGATACCATTCTTCAAAGTAAACTTCAAAAAGGTGATCCACATCAAAATTTTAGGATTAGTCTTACTTGCTATGTAGTTTTTCTTAGTTGAGGATGTCCTTCAGGTTAGTTCAATTGTATCTTCAGATCTTCGATTTGCCTCTTCATAATTCGGATTCCAGCTCTCAATTTTGCATTGACCTTTCTGATATATCTTGCTTCTTTTATTGCAGGAACCGTCCAAGTGAAATATTGAGCATGACAACTAACTACTTCGGGTATCGATATTGTTTTATCTTCCCACAGAGCCTCCCTTTTGTTAAAATTGGCTTCCTTCATTGCATGTTTCCTTGAGGTTTTTCTAAGTTTGGCAATCTCAAGATTGGCAAGCTTTAGTTTCTTTTTTAACTCTTCAAAACTACATTCCTCCTCTTGAGTGATAACTGCCTTACCTTTGTCATCTTTGTGCAGATGTGATGATGTTTCTGATGGAACCACAGGTCCTTCATGTAATTTTGCTACCTCCCCTGTCTCACTTTCTTCTGGCTATGCCTCTTGTATCCCTTTTGAATGCCTTGTCATGGGTCTTTTGGGCTTAAAAACAAATTCAGAAGCCTGATCATCAAATTTGAGCTTCTTAGAAGTTTTGGCTTTTTTGGTTTTGCCTTTACTTGCTTCAATTAAGTCTGCTCGGACTAGAGGAGATTCTTCAATGTCAATAGCTTGAAGCAAATCATTCAAACTTCCTTTTGAAGCTAGGCTCCCATCAGCAATCACTGTCTTACCCTTTTCTCTAGCTAGTTGGCTCCTGGTTACTCTTCTTTGGACCGTTTCACCTGTGGATTGCTCTTGTACACCTTCTTTGATCTGAACCTTCTTTTTCTATGACTGTTGAGGGGTGTCTTGAACTACTAGTGGTCTCATAGGCTCCTTCACCTACTTTCTGGCTTTCAATTTCACAAATCTTCTTGATCTTGTTTCCTCCCGATGACTTACTACTGGTGAAGAAATCCCCGTAGCCTTAGGGCTGAGACCAATTTCAGTTCTGAAGCCAGACATAAACAAGAAAATGGACCACTCCCTATCTATTTTCTAGAGCTCATGTAAAACAATCAATTTGACTAAGCCATGATGAAACAACGAGGTCTCACAGGCTTCCTTCTTCAACTGAACCTTGTCACACATTTTGCCTAGGCTACGAAATAGATAGAAAGGCAAATCCAGAGATATATTTCCAGTGAAATGAAGCAGAAGTTTGAAGTGATAGGAATACACCTTATGATATCTCCCCTCACAGGTAAAGTATCTCTATATGCAGGTAAGCAAATTAGCATATGAATCCTTCATAAAGCTCCTGGGCACTGACTTGTTTAGGTTTGAATCAGCGAACTCTGGCTTCAAGAATTTCTTGCAAGGAGTCATATCAAACTTGAAGTTTTTAAACCACATCTCCTGTCCCCTTGGAATTTTAGTGACTGGGGATATAAACTTTGGAGAGATTGGTAATTCAAGCACTCCAACCTTCGAATTTAATCCTGTGAAATTGAAAGCAAACTCTTTGGTGACTTGCATGGAGCCTCCTTAAAGTTTTTCACAAAATCTCCAACAACCAACCTGTTTGAAAGCTTGTTCAACTTCACTATTCCTCAAGAGAACATCTAAACCTTCAGGCGCATTCCTTAGACACCTGGCTGACCTATGATCCTTCTTCTTTGTAGACATCTCCATGGAATTCTTGCAAAATGAAAATTGAAAGAGCTTGCACCGTCTTAATCTTGATCACTGCCTCACTTGAAATGGAAAGGGGAGATGCCTCACTTGGACTTTAAAGAATTCTGATCAAATGCCTATCAATTTGCTTCTCATGCATGAAAACAAACATGATCATAATTGAAAACACTTGGACCCTTTTTTGAAATTTGAAACTCATGCGTACCAAGACACCTAACGAATCTAATGATGAAAATGAGCAGTTGCATGTGATAGGTGTTATCACTCAGGTTGTCCTTAAGCTCTGGAAAAGGATATGGCCGAGGTAACCATAGACCAACTTTGGACTGCAGGTTCTAGCCAACCTTCAATCAGAGAGGGCTCTCTCTTTTAGGATTTAGCTTTGTTGAAAAGGATTTTAGGCTAGGTCTCGAGTTCGGAGGGTTTTTGTTTTGTTTTTGGTGGGAAAATTGATGTTTTCAGACAGAGAGGCAAGGCATAGTCTGGAAGTTTCAAACCATTGGGCGTGGAGTCGAGGAGTGTGACTGCTGGTGCTTTCACTTGGTCACAACAGAGGGAAAATGGAGCGAGACAGTTGCGCAGGAAACAATGTTCCAAGTTTTAAGTGATGGAATGAACACTAAAGAAAGAGAGGCAATTAAGAATCTCTCCAACAGATTAGCAGAGAAGGTAACAGGGCGCTACCTAGGGGCAGTTAAGAATCCCTAGATAATTGGCCAAAACAGGTGAATTGGGGTAAACATGAGCCAGCAGGAATTCATATTCATAACCAATTCATTTAGAAGAAAACATAAAGAAATAACAGAAATTGAGCATAGAGCGTGTTTAAACGAATTCTAGGCTATTCTTTCTTTCTGCTATTTAGATAATGGCAAACACATAAACAGAGATAAGATGCACTTATTGCTTCAGGCTGCAGCGCAAGAATTCCATCTTCAGTCTCCAAAAACATTCATTAACAACAGACAGTTCGCTCTCCAAGCTTTCAGCAATCTTTGATTACAGAAAAAGTCAGGTATGCAGTGCGAGTCTCTAGTGAAAATTCTCAATTAACCAACCCTTAAAACTATACAGAGGGTGGTATATATAGGGCAAAACTATCTACAGAGTTCCTTTATTACATCTTGACCTAATCAGGTCATAAAGAATAATTAATTTACCTACTCCTATCTGAAATAAATGTATGAAAATATCTCAGGCTGCGCTGGGGCGGCCGTATCAAAATTGAATAACTTATGTAGTCCTTGGTGGCTTGGTGCAGGTGCTTCTGAAATAAATGTGCATGGGTTTCTTCTTCTTTGTTGTCCTATGGCTTTGAATGCCTTAATTGTGATTTGAAGGTAAGGATGGGCTGATGATGCCTGATTTGACTTTCTGGGGGCTTCATTAATGTACAGGTGCTTTGAGCCACTGAACAAAATCTTTGCTGATACTCTTTGGCGTCCTTTCTTCCTCTGATACTCTTTGGCAATAAATTGATGTTGTTCTGACATGCTGTGGGTCTTATTCACACATTAATGGCCGCTGCTCGGCCTCTATTTCTTTCAAAAATGTTTTCTTCTCCTTTTGGTATGCTCTGCGAAGAAAACGGGTCATTTTTGCACCTTTCGGGCTTCCTGGGGCCGTATGATGAAAAGATTCCCTAAAGATTCCCCAAATATTCTCCATTTCGGCCTAAAAAATCCTGTGATGCTCATCAAAAATTGCCTCAGAATTGGATTCTAGGGCTCCGAAGTGCGATTTTTGCTCCTTCGTGCCAAAAAAGTGCTGATGACGTTAGCATGATGTGACGGTGTACGGCGGGTGACGTCAGCATGATGACGTGGCAGGATGACGTCATCATGTACGGACGGTGACGTGGCATGACACGTGGCAGGGGGCCACGCAGGCAGTGACTCGACATGTGACTGGGCAGGGGGGTGACGTGAGCGGTGACTGTGCATGTGACGTGGGGTTTACGTCACAGGGGAGGGCGGTAAGCGGTATTGTGGCGCACCGCTTTTTGGGGATGGTGGTTTCGTGAGGGGGGCCTCCGCCACAGCCCAGAAGGTGACGCGTGGCGGGAGGTACAGCGGTAATACCGCCCATCTCCCGGACGCTAACCTTCTGGCGGTTCGGGGATGGGGCGGCCCGCCAGCCGTTGATCTGTGGGGCGGGCAATCCAACGGTTGGCGGTAGGCGTGAGGAGATGGCGAGTTAGTGGGCGGGGATATTTGCGGGAATATTCCCATTTAAATATAGCGCGCGGGTGGGTTTAAACAATGGTTTATATGGGTTATGGGGGTTATAAACAGGCGGAGTATGTTTTTTGCGCTCGGGACTTTAGGGTAAGGGGTAAAATACGGGTTTGAGCGCGGGTTTAAGATTTCATGTATAGAACTTTGGTTTGGGGGCGAAATAGGGGGTTTTTGGGCTAGGGGGGAGGTTATTAATCTGGCCAGGTGTCAGATTAATCCCTGTTATGACTCAGATGGGCTAAAAACAGCCCCAGATGGACTATTTTTCCCCGGACTTATAAAAATATGGCTATATTGCCAGGGAGGGGATATTTACATAGGGGAATTTTATATACAAAGTTTTAGTAGGGGAAAGGGGAAAAACTGATAGGGAGTTATATACTACTGTTAATAGTTAATATGAAGGTGATCAACAGGCGCTAAGGTCAGGGACCTTAGGCTAAATTTTGGGGAAAAGAATTTGCAAAGAGATGAAGTCCTTGAGTGAAGCAAATCTTCACCAAGGCAACTGATATGGATGATGATGAAGCTAAGAGGAATCAAGCAGATCTTGACCTCTTTGGGGAGTTAGTAAGTGACTTGGGGAATTAGAAGAAGGGGAAGTTAGTAATGTCCAGTTCTGAGCTCTCCTGAATCAAACTGCCTGCACTGATCTGAAAAGATAAAACAGTTTGAAACACAAAATTGATCATGCATCACCATTCTGCAACCACAGCTACCTACCCAGCCTACTTTCCTAACATTTTTTCTTCTTTTCTGATTAGGGTGCACTTAGACTTGCAGACCCAGATTTACATTTTTTTTTTTTGAATGTTTCCTATCTAAATCTACACTTATTTCTGCCAGGGGCTCAGGTTAAATTGTTGAGCTCCCTTTGATTCTCTACCTATCTACAAATCTGCCAAGGTTAAATTGTTTGGACAGATGCATTCTCTATATTCTACAACAGGAAATTGAAACCTAGGGAGACCAAGATTAGACTGTTTGGACCTCCCTTAAATGAAAATTCTTCAAAACTGGAACAACTCATCAAAATGGAATCTCAGCAGTGGCATTTGGACTAGCACACTCTCATGGTATCTTCTGGAAATATGGAACACTGCAGCTTGCCAAGTATGACATATTTGGCATGTAAAAATGTTAATCATGAAAGATGAAACCTGTTGCAACAGGAGGCTAAAAATAGGCATGGTGCATGGACTGATAGTTGATGATGTATGATTAATGGATTTTGATGTATTGGACATCTAGGTGAGATTTTTCACGAATTTGCACGAATCCCCAATTTCGTAGCGCGGCCAGTGCAAATTCTGGGTTTTGCGCTACGAAAACTCCTAGGCAGTTTCGTAGCGCATGAAAACCTTTACACACGTTTGACACATGGAAATTTATGTGTGATGTGGGACTAGTGATAGGTAAAACCAGAGTGTTGACCCTATTTGATAATGCCAACAAGACTCCCTTCTAGGTCCTAGACTCTAAAACAAACCATGGAAAGACTAGACCAGGACTAACACCAATCCTTTGGAATCAAATTGATGTTCAAAATTTAGAAATTTTTTCTTAAGTGATAACACTTTGCAAGCTTCGTTGCTAATAATAAGTTGCAATCTTACCTCATGTTTGCTAAGGCTAAAAATACGGATGAATTTACATTCATGAGAAGCTTTCAAGGTTTGTATGACCATTGTTCTAATAAAAAAGGTAAGGTTGTAAAATGGTTAAAATTAGTTGTTATGGCACATCTTCTTGCTAGTAGGAAATACATTCCATTTCTTGCACAATTTATTTGAAATCATACCTTTATTTTTGCACATTATTTTATATTGTTCCTAATCACTTATATCCCTATGTTTGCATTTCGGGAGCAACTTCTATGGTTGCATTAGAAATTTCACCTCACTTAGCCCTGACCTTCTAGACAATTAGGTTAGGAGTATTTCTAGTCCCATTTTAGTTCTCTAATGCATTATATTGACCCTGAATTTTGCTTCTTCATCCAATATTTTCATTTATTGTGTTTTTCCTGTTTCAGTCTTACACTTCTTCTTTTTTCCTGCTCTTGTTTTTGTTTTTGTTGTGTTATGTCTTTCTTTCACGTTTTATTTAATAAGACCATGCATGAAACATGCTCTTGTTTGGCTCAAGAGAAAAATGTGGCAAAGTTTTGAAAAAGCAACTGTGATGGCGAGAAACTCTTAGCTAATATGTCTTCCTCTTCTTTGTTTGGGCCTACACATCTTCTAAAGTCAAAGATGTCTAAATGCAAAATAAAATTCATTTAAATGGAAAGCCATAAGAAGAACCTTGATGTATGTATCTATTTTAGGATATTCATCACTTGATTCAAAGTGGTAATTGAATGGTGTTTTGCTCACCGATCCAATCCAGCAGAGAAGGGAAAGGAAAAAACTAAGAGAGAGCATATTAATTGAAGAGGCATCTAATAGTGTTTGCAGGAATAACCTTGCTCTCAATAAGTTGGGATCCCTCTTCCACCCTCGTGAAATAAAAAATGATAGAATGCCACTAAGCAAATTCAAAATAAAATAAGTGTGAAAGAAGAGAAAGGCTTCCTGCACGGGGAGGACAAGCAAGTAACTTCGTTAGGATACTAAACAGGCTCGCTGGCAGGGAAGCAAAGCTTGTGTTCCTATAGTGACTCCGTCGAGGTACTGAACAAGTCTGCTGGTAGCGGAGCAACACCGGAGATGGAACTAAAACTTTCATCATCTTAAACTCGCAAATATATATTATCCTTTTCCTGGATTGAAACAATTGTGATGCGGTAAGTTTTGTAAATGTGTTTGGCTGAAAAGGGGATGGAAGATACTACATCCATAACCGAGATCAATTGGGAAGTTGAGATAATCCACACGGTGAATCAATACTTCCTGAAAGACTAGACTCTATGCCTAAATCTAGACTTAAACAAGGAAGTTAGAGTTATTCTAATGTGTCGCCAAGTGTTGTCGCTACGACAAACACCCTCCAAAATTTTTCCTTCACTTGAATTTTGGAGCCTCCTTGTGATCTTACGATCTATCGTTTCATGTTGATCATAGTCGCTTCATGATTGGTTGATGCTTTTATTAGCGTTTAATCCTTATTTCAATATTTTAATTATCGAAACCACTTGCTTACACATGTTTATATTTCAATGCATTCGCAAGTGCACCTCTTTCTTGCAAGACTCATTAGTCAATGTTTACCTTTGTAGACAAGCATTGTGCAGCCCTTTGGAACAATTCCTGCGTAGGATCTAGAAATAGAGCATGTGTAATCACTAGTAACAAAGATTGTGCAATCCTTAGTAATATGAATCGTGCAACTCATAGACCTTGCGCAACCCCTACTAACAATACTTACGCAATTAATAGGGAGCACCTCAACTACACAATCCATGTGGTCAGTCAATGTGCAATTCTAGTTGACATTCTCTCTCACTCTTAGTTGCAAATGAACCATAATCCCAATGAGTTTATCAACAATCGATTTTGTGTGCTTTTACTTTCATAAGTGTTTCTTTTACTTTCATGACTGTCATTTTCGCTTACTTTCATTTTTGCAAGTGTCAATTTTCATTTCTCTAGCTTTCACATGTGTCACTTTCACTTTCTTTAGCTTTTGCAAGTTTCTTTTTCACTTATTCTTGTTGTCGCAAGTGTCATGTTTTTATTGTTTTCAATATTGAATGTGTCCCACTTTGGCGCAACACTAGAGGCATCTCTAGCACTCTCTTACGCATTAACTAATCCTATATATCATAAGAATATGTGCTAAACATTCTCCCATAGCTTAGTGCACTTTTTGGTTTTAGTTGACACTTGTGTCTCAACTTGTATTCTAAGTGTCGCAAAGATACGTTTCAATTATCCCACTTAGAAATAAGTGTTGATTTGTTGTTGTTTCAAGATATGCATGTTGATTTTGGGTATTGTGCATTCTCTTGTCTTGTGTTGATGTTATACGAGTGTGAGATCACTATTTTAGGACTTATTTTCATCTCTTGTTCTCCCGTGTGTCAATGATCCCACACTTAGTTATTTTCAGAGCTTTCATTGTCTTTGCAACTTGCTAACCTTTCTCCCTCCTGGAACTATGCACTACGTAGTCTTAAGTCATAGTGAAGCATCCTCTACCTCTTGGAACTGCGCAATGTGCAGTCCTAGAGTATAGCTTCCTCCAACTGCACATTAAGCAACCTTGAAGTCTAAACCATCACTCTGGCTACTTAGCCTTGTCAACTGTGCAGTTCATGATTCCTCCTCCCCTAGATTGTGCATTACAAAGTTGTAGTGGACAGTGGGGTCATATTTTTATCACTGTCATGCCCAACTACATAGTCCCCTAAGCTTTAGCTTCAACTACTGCACATTATTCAGTTACAATGTACAACCTTGTCTTCTTGTCTCCCTAACTTTCTCAACTGCGCAATCCTGATTTCTCTACCTAGCCTTAACTGTGAATTGCGTAGTTCCAATTGACAGTGGAGCCTCCTCTAGATCACTACTGAAGAGAACTACGCAGTACCTTGAATTGCCTCTCCTTCACTATGCATTGTGTAATTATAGTCAACAAACCTCCAACCCTTATCTGCTATACATGCCCACTGCGCAAAAGATTTCTCATCTCCTCCCTTTACTACGCATTTCTAGTCTGCACTGAGGCACCCCTGGACCCTTGCAACAAATAACTATGCAATGCCTTGTCTCTCTCTCTCTTTTGGGCAACTTCAAGTCTCAATCCTCTAGTCACTATCTTTGGTACTTCACACACATGATTGCCCCTTCCTGCCCTTGCATAGTGTGCATTTCTAATGCACAATCTCCCATTTCCTACCTCTTATAAATGCACAATACACCCAAGGAAAGCCTCTCCCTCTCAACCCTTGCACAGATCCATCACAGGCAACATCTTCCATGAGCAAGTAGAGGTAGAATATATTATTTTTGGATTGATGTTAGCTTGTCATAAGTGGACTACTTTTGCAGGTATTATCGTCTCAACATCACAAGGTGATGCTTAAGGGAATTCATCAAGAAGAGGCTACAAGATAGCACTTGTGAAGGAGTATAAAGAAGAACCTTCATGAAGGACATAAAGGAAACTTGTACTAAGACAAAGAGATGGAAGTTCATGCTTACTTGGAAGGTTCCAACACTCATCTAGGCCCTTTGGAGGGTGAAGATCAAGAATAAGCAAATTTCCATCATGGAAAAGTCAAATTCATAGCAATAAGGACAAGAGCTTATCATTGGTGAAATGAAGTCTTATGTCGCCATCACCAAGTCATGACTTCTCAAAGTGTCACCAAAAAATTCATATGTGTCAAGGTATTTTGCCACATCACTTGTGGAATGTAATTATGTAATTTCCAAAATGAGAAAATGTAAAATGTGTGGAATCCCAAGGGTCCCACATGGAATGTTAAAGTCAGTAGAAAGTTCTAAGGTTTTGTATAAGATTGTAGGTCTCATAGGAATTCGAAAATTCATAGTAGAAGCTCAAGTGTTATGAGGGAGGTCAATGGTCACATGGGAGGTGGAGTGTCACCCCATTTTTTATAAATATATCCTCATAGCTCAAGAAAGAGGACTTTGGACTTTTCACCTTGGCTTCTCTAGCTAGACATAGGAGAGAATATCTTTCTTTGGATGAGCAAGTAGTGACTTAATGTTCCGCTATTGGGGCTAGTGTGGCAGCATTGTAATTGTGTATCTTGGGAATTTCACTTAATATATGAAGCTCTCATAGCCAACGCACTTTCACACATATTTCATGAATGATTATGATATTATTCTTTCATTGTTTTGGGTGTATGTTTATGTTAACACATACTAATGAAAATGAACTATTTTTTTGGCTTTGGTATGTATCTTGTTGAATGTGTGTTGTTACTTGCTTTTATGATCAATTCTATCTTGTGAACTACTTTGCAGGTTATTCAACAATCCTTTCATGCTCCTATATGTCACTTTTAGGATAATATTATTACTTTTCTTCTAGTCTTTCCCCTTCTATGAAAGTACCTCATACACATTGCAATTGTATGCTTCATATTGTCAACTTACTTGCTTGTTTCAAAGATTGTTTGCATAATCTCTTATGTTGATTATTGCAGCCAAGGAAAATTCCTAAGAATAATGAAAATTGTCCTTATTTCCCGGTTGGGGATCCTAATCCAAACGGTGTGAGGTATAGTTGGACTTCATGCCGGAGAGACCCCCTACATTAGTAGACTTCTAGCACCATCAACAGTAACCGAGTAAAATTATATTTATAATTACATTGGATGCTTCAACAAAATTCACATCACAATGTTTTTCCACATGTTTTCAAAATAACCATTAATAGTCCCAAAATGTCCTACTACTACCCCAAAATAGAGTTGGACGTTATCTGTATACAAAACTATCCAATAGTCCTTAACACAGTATATTCTATAATATATGCATACCATTCATATAGCCCTAAATAAAAAAATAAATAAATAACAAGTTGACTAGCTACTTCTTCTAGACCTATAAATTAGGCTTAGGGTCTTTGGTTCACAACTTCCATTTCCTCGTTTTTTTCCTCCATTAGCTCCCCCTAGGATGAATGGGCTAAGAATATTTGGTTAAAGGGCATGGACCAATCACCCCTGCTCGCTTTTAGTACTAAATTTTGTCAAAGAATGCATTTTGCATCCAAAATTACCAATTATTGCCTTAATTCCATAAGATACCCCATGATTTATGTTATCTAGATCATGATTTAATGTTCTATCTCATGAAGTTTTCATGTAACATTGAAAATTTATGTTGCAATGGACATGTTCCTCATTTTTTCCTCTACAAATTTCTTAAATTTCTCTAAATTCTATTAGATACCCACTCTGACCTTTAATTATTGCTACTGTAAATTGTTCCATGTTGTTTAGAGTTGAGATCCCACATCACATTTTTTCAATATTGAGTGTGCTCTAATGTACCATATTAATAGCTGGAAACACTTCCCTAAAATAAAATTAAAAGGCTAAATATTTTCAAGATGCAAAGACAAAGAAATCCATATGCTCCAATTCAAAAATTGATTCTAGCCTATAGTCGTCGATATTCCAGTGTAATAATATACTTCCAGGTGGGAGGCTTCCCTAAAAATTTCCAACTAAACAACATAGAGCCAAACACTAACTAGAAGAAATTTGTGAGGTTTCTTACCAGGAAAAAAGACTTGTGTTTCTTATAGTGCATCTCAAACAACAATGTTATTATCCCACCATGAACCAAGGCCAAACAAAAACATTAAACATAATTGTGCACATTCGTGTTCTAATGCATGTGAAGGTGGAGCTCACATCCCTTCTTGTGATTGTTTGGACACTTGATGAAATGAATTTTTTTGCAAGCCATGTGACGATTTAATAGCTCAAAACTTGTCTTGGCACCCATAACTAATCAGGAGGTAATTTGTTGAATAAAAGTTCCACTAACCATAAGTTCCCCCTCTTTTTGAGTGGGTACAAAATTTTCCCAATGAGAAGATTCATAATTTGTCTCCCATAAGATATTGTAGTATTCAATTTTATTGAAGGTGACCACCCCTTATTCCCAGTTATTGGGGCTAAGTGGTTTTCTTTTGGAACTAAATTATCTACCAAATAATTTACAATTGCCTTAGGGTCTCCTATCATAATCAATGACAACACATTAGTACCTTTGGCTATTTTTAGTCCTTCCTGTAATGGATATGATTTTGATTTGTTATTGGAAACAATACTCATTGGATTTTAAGCACAATCATAGGATCTAAGTGTGAAAAAATAGTAGACTAGAAACTTGCAAAACAAGAAATAAGACAACAAAACTACCGAGAAATCGACCAATGAACCAAGGAAACAATTTGAATTACTCATAAAACATGATGACATATTATTGGTGAACATGAATACAATGTATAGACTTACTAGGAGGAAGAACCAATTTTAATTAGGTTTGGGTTCCATTTGCATCCACTCAATATAACTCAAAAACTAATTTCCCCAGTTGGCAAGTAGTCAAAATTACACTTGGATACCCAAAATTAGCAAAATACCCAAAAATAGAGTGAACTAGAAGTAAGTGGAAATAAAACTCTCACATGCAAAATGTTAACCTGCTAGAATCTAATATAGGACTAAAAGTCAACTAATAAGTGGAGGAGAGAGAAAACTAATGGTTGACTACTACAAATTAGGGAGAAAGTGTGTACTCGTTCTAGGAAGGACTACGCATGAGGTAGTATAAATTTATGGAGTGTAAATAGTCATGTCATTCTTTAACAAGTGTCTAGTTAGCATCACATGTCATCCTAGGTGGTGCCCCTGCTAAAAATAGACTTGCTAAAAATAGAAAATGTGCCAAATGATAGGGAATGTCTCGTAATGAATGAAAATTGGTCATCTATGGCCCTAATAATGTATGAAAGAGGGTCCAATGGCGGCCAAAGTGTAGGTCCTAATGAACTACTAAGTGCATTTTACTCCAACACCCCTGCTAAAGGCTAATCAAGGAGTATGATAGTCAATGAGTCCTAATAACTCTTTGCCATGTTAGGTACTCATGTACCAAAAAAAGCAATCAATAAGTCCCAGTAATTTGTAGCCATGTTATCTGCTCATGAGACAACTTGTGCAAGACACAATATGAGAAGATTAAGGTAAAGAGGGAAGACCTTGTGGGAAGCACCCCCCCCCTTCAAAATAGAATGCATACTATGTCAAATAGAGAATTGTTATGAAGAAGGATGGTTTTGCTGATCAACTGCATCATGAGTCTATCCTTGTATTTGATCAATACCATCGTGTGCGAATCCTTTTGTTGTTGGTTAATCCATGTAATTGCTAACAATAGCAATGAGAGTGTGTGTCAAGCCAAAATTTTGAAAAATGAATCCTTGTGACTTGGGACATTCACCCACTAGTTGACTGGCTAATTGTAGAGTATGATGTGCCCTACATGGTATATGATATAGACCTATAATGGGATTCTAATGAACTTCTAAATTATATCCCAAAATCTAGTCAGAAATCTTATGCAAAGAGTATGTAGAATCATCTTGAAGATCTCCCTCAAAAAGAGGTGTTGTAGAAGCCTCTGCAGTAGGACTATTGCAAGGTACCAAAGAAGGAATGCTTTGATGCAACCATATGATCGGAGGAACCTGAGTCCAAAATAAATTTACTAGACGATGAAGAAATATTAATCAAACATGATATATACCTTGATCCTCTCATGGCATGTCTTCAGTCTTCTTCTTGACATTGTCTGGAATATAGTAATCTAGATTGTGGTGTTTATATCCATTGACTTCACCATATAAGAACTATCTAGATGGAGCTCCCTGTTGTAGTAGCTACACTTTGTTCTCTTCTTCTTATATTTTTTCTCCCTTGGGAATCTTAGTCTCCTTATTAGAATGAGTTGTTTCTCCATCTACATGATTAAGATCCCTTGTTTTCTTATTATCACCCTTCACTAAAGTGCATGGGGTATGGAAGGCTTAAGAGGCCCAATGTGTAGGAACTTATTTTGTTCATGTATCAAGGACTCAATGAAATCAACGAAATATGGCATATTCAAATTCTTAACTACGGATGTTTTAGCAATATGGAAAGAAGAGTTAAACACACAATATTGAAGACTCGGTTTAGAGAGTATAAAAAGATAATTTGTTCTTCCTCCTATCTATCCCACAAGATTTTACTATGTCATGGAAGTATTGAATCTTGAGAAGAATTCATGTAGGGTCTCGAAATAGTTAGGATCTAGAGAAGCCAACTCCTATTTCTTCCAAACAATCCTTCCATTTTGCCCAAAACTCCCCTAGGTGCGGAACATGACTCAACATAAAAGAGTAGATTAGGGGACATAGACAAACAAAGTACCTCATTGGATTCATCCATCTAGTTGAATTATTTTGATTTCTCAATGGCTAATGTATGCCCAATTTAAGTATCCATTGGAATCTTATAAAGTCCCTTACTATACAACTATAGAAGGATTCCTGGCTTCGAATCAAAATAACTAAAAGGAGTGAGGATCACCTTGAGCTAGTACATTCTCTATTGGTTGTTCTAATATTGTCAAATTGGCAATAAAATATCAATATTCTTCTCAAACCAACTTATGCTTTGATACCATGTTGGATCTTAAGCATAATCACATGATTTAAGTGTGATAAAAACACTAGACTTGCTACTTGCAGAACAAGAAAGAAGATAGAACAAAACTATTGAAAATTTAACTGATGAACTAATGAGACAATTTGAATTGATCATAAAATCCGATGACATATTATTGCTAAACATGAATACAATTTATAGACTCTCTAGGAGGAAGAACCAGGTCGAATTAGGTTGGGGTTCCATGTGCATGCACTTAATATAACTCAAAAAACACTTTCCTTAGTTGGGAAGTAAGTAAAATTCAGACTAGAAGATCCAAAATTTGAAAAATATCTTAAAATGGAGTGAACTAAAAACAAGTGGAGTTAGAAATCAATTATAACTAATTAATAATTCTCACATGCAAAATACTAACCAATGAAACTCCAAAATAGAACTAAAAGTCAACTAACGAGGGGAGGAGCGAGAAAAATGGCATTAAGTGCTACAAAGTAGGGAGGAAGTGTATACTCACTCTCGGAAGGACTATGCGTAAGGTAATATGAATTTATGGAGTGGAAATAGCCATGTCATCCTCCAATATGTGTCCAACTGACACCACATGTCATCCTAGGTGGCACCCCTTGCTAAAAATATAAACCCTAAAAATGGAAAATGTTCCAAATAATGGGGAATGTATAATAATGAATGAAAGAGATCATTTGTGGCCCTAACAATGTGTGGAAAAGTGTCTAATGATGGTTAAGATGCAGGTCTTGAGGAGGTCCTCATGAACTATTAAGTGCAATGTGCCTCAATAATACCAAGGCCTCTAACGAAGTAAGTTTGTGGTGTTCCTCTAGGATCCCTAATGAGCCCCCTCTGCACTTGTTAACTATTAAATATGTTATAAGCAAGACTTGAACCTAACGGGGAGGATAATTTTTCTCCTTCGTAACCACCTATGCTAGAATAGACTATATATTATTGTAACTAATTTATCAAATATGTGACATTTTGATGATGTCTAAAAATTTAATTAGGGAGAAAATTTAAAATTATATTAGAAAAGCTTAAATTACCTCCAACAAGTTATATCTCAAATGTCATGCTTTTCTTTGTTGGGAAAAAATCCAAATACTTACTTCTATTAATGGAAAAAAAATAGGTTTTACTATATTAAGGAGGAAATGAACTTTTCATTCGAGCAATATTTCATTTTCTTTGAAAAGGAAAACCTATTTTGTTCTGATTTAAAAGATTTGGCACTACACTAATGTCGTTAGAGATAGGTTTACCACTTTCCATTAGAGCGCTTTTTCAACTTTCCATTGAGGTCAAAAGTGTGATCTTATTTTGACCAAAAACATTTCTTATTGGTTTGGCATCAAAGTAATTTTAAACTTACATAGGAATAATATTTAACCTTCAACAAGGTAATTTTTATTTTTATTCTATTCATTAGAGAACACTTATTCACTTTCTAAATGTTTGCACCCTCGAAGTTTTGTTTTCACACACTTTTCACTTTTTAAATATTTGCACCTCAGAGCTTTTATTTAACTTTTATTTCCATGACATGAGGAGAGCTATATTTAATCTTCACAAAATTAGAAGTTAAAACCTACCTCTAATACATAAAACCCATCAACATAAATTTAAACTTGTTACTATGATAAAAGTGAAAAAATTTCTTTGATAAGAATTCAAAAAATATTGTTCATTTGAACTTTTGACTTAGAGGCAAAAATTGTTTTGGATAAAACTTCACTGAACTTACAAGAAAAATGAAAAATACCATTGAATATTTCAGGGTGTACCGAGGTCTCAACACCTTCTTTTACAATATATCGAATGCATAAGATGTGATGATTCATAAAACTAGGTTTCCTTGGTACATACACGAGACAACTAGTATAATAATACCAATTAAATGGTTTGGCTAACCAATGATGACAACAATAATATAACAATAGCAATACAATGTGTTGTGGCTTAGATCTTAACACTTTTCCCTATAAATTCTATTGATAATAATTACTACATCTCGAACCACTCCTTTAAAATTGATCATGGATTATAATTTAGTCTCCCTATATTTAAGTTTCCCTCCTCTCTACACCATCTCTTTAGAGTATTTTAGTAACTTTGTGTGTCTACCAACAATTAATCATGTATTCCTTGACCCTTGCAAACTTGTTGTAAACATTGAGTTAAACAGATATCGATGCCTAACATTATCCTTTGTGTTTCTATGGTTGTATGCTACAACAATGTAACACCCTCCTTCCACATCTACCCAAGTAACCGGCCAACCGTGGTAAACATGTGATGATAGGCTACTATGATTGGATTAAACCTCCTTTGTGACCTTAAGGAAGTGGAATCGATGGAAACACAACATACATACCTTGCACATCAGCTACAGGACTCCCATCAACCATCCCAACCACTCAAATAGCTAGCCCCTAGGTCCCACTGAGGTTTTTGACCACTTGACCTCTAGATGCTCCCATGTTATGGGTCTAACATCGTCCAGGAGGCTCTAGACACTCTCATGACAAGGCATGTTATTGTCCAGGGACCATTTTTCTCAGTGTTGTGTCACCATCCTTGGGATTTGAGCCACTTTTTCAGGCCCAGAGCCAAGGTCACTACCCAAAATTGAATGACAACTTCATAACAAAAAGATAACAAGGAAACAATGATGCAATTGCAAATTCTTGAACAAGCCCTTAACTATACCTCTACTAGCCATGACATGAATTTCGTCAAACATATCACGAATATGTAATCTACACGTGTAAACAACATATTTAAGCATAGGGATCTCATACTTATTTGATAATCACTAAGAAGCATTGTTCCCTCATATCATTTGTTGCATTATCATCTATTAGGTCATATATACATTGTTCATTCATTTACAAGTAAAAACATGATGAGAGCCATACATAGCCATTGTCATAAAACATATACATAACCAACATAATAGCTTAGAAATAATAAGGAAATCACAACCATATAATCCACATATAAATCAGTATAATACTCATAGAAATACAAGAAGAAATAACCTCATATTGATGATGAAAAATCCAAACCCAGGATGGTACTACCACGTTCCACTCGACCATAGAATGGTTGAGCCAATATCTCTTCAGTCATTCACCCCCGTGCTATATTCCAAGCATGAATGTGGGACTCAAACCAAAAGAACCAACCAGGGCATCCCGAGGCTAAATCACCTCACCCTCTTTAATAGAAACCAAGCTTTATTGTAATCCATCCTAGATCACTTGGCCAAAACAATAAACATGTCATAGTTGGCTTTACCAACAATGATCTCCACTATATCACTAGGCCAAACAAGCATGGAAGCCACCATATTTGTCCACCTACACCGTGAGAAATTTTCCTATCTCCTAGTCTCTCAGGCTTTACCGCAATCCACACCGGATCATTAGGCCCTAAACTGAGACCCACTCTCCAAGCTCTACCACATATCCCAACCCGGGATTACTAGTCACAACGGAGAGAAATACACATGTTGGATTTAGCATATATATTTCCATTCATCAGCAAGGATTCCTAGGCCCACCGAGGCGACATAATCTTGGCTTTACTGCAATCCACTGTAGGTTTTAACCCCGTATAAAAATTACTTGCATACGAATTCTAAAACACGAAAATCAACAATGTGAGAGCATAACACATAAAACACATATACACAGAGATTTTCCCCTGGATCCCAAAACCGGGACTACTCGCTTGATTTTTCATTATGTTCCTTTCAATGTTATAATACATATTTATACATGCCAAAGCATCCAATAACATGGACCAAAAACCATCGTGTCCAATACCATGGACCGAAAACCATCGCGTCCAAAAAACATGTGCGAAAATCATGCACAAAACCATAGGTGGGTCTGCGCAACCTAACATAGGGTCCAAAACCAAAATTTTCTGGGGTGCTTCCCTGGACCCCATAAAGTGGGGTTATGGGTACACCTCAAACCCCTATGACCTCCCCCCCTCTAACCCCAGGTTAACTACGTGGGCTAGTCGTGGAAAGAATATAACACAACCCAACATTCTCCCACTTGTTGTTTTATTTCCACAGGGGGCCACAAGAGAGCTTAGTCATTTTTCCAGACCTGAAATGCCCATTGTCTCTCTACACCAAGAGAACTTCTTAGAGCTCACAGATTTTGTCAATGCATCTGCAGTATTCTTCAAAGTGTCCACCTTTACTAGCAACACCTTTTTGTCTTCTATCATATCCCTCACAAAGTGATACTGAACATCAATGTGCTTTGTCTTTGAATGATATGTAGGGTTCTTTACCAAGAAAATTGCACTTTGGCTGTCACAGTCTATCCTTATAGCTCCCTATACTAACCCCATACTTGAACACAATCTCTGCAACCAAACTGCTTCCTTGCTTGCATGAGTGGCTGCCATGTATTCTGCCTCTATAGTTGATAGTGCCACTACAAATTGTTTCTTACTCATTCAACTGACTACACCTCCAAATAGGTTAAACACATACCCACTTTTAGATCTTCTCTGATCCAGATCTCCAGCCCAATCTGCATCAACAAAGCCACGAATATCCAACATTTTGTCCAATCCTGGTCTTCCTTGGTAGCACAAACCATAATCACTAGTGCCACGCAAATACCTGAAAACCCGCTTCACTGCTTTCTAGTGCTCCTTCCTTGGTTTTGACATAAACCTGCTCAATACTCCCACTGCATGTGCAATGTCTAGTCTAGTACAAACCATTGCATACATCAGGCTACCGACTGCACTTGCATATGGAACATGAGACATATCCTATTCCTCTTCTTGTGTCTTGGGACACTGTTCAGCAGATAACTTTACACCTACAGGAATAGGAACCTTCACCAGTTTACTATCCTGCATATTAAACCTCTGTAGTATTCTCTCGACATACTTCCTCTGGTTTAACCAGAGCTTCCTCTTTGCCCAATCTCTTTTAATTTCCATTCCCAAAATATAGTTTGCAGCACCAAGATCTTTCATGTCAAATTTGGAGGACAATTGGGTCTTCAAATCCTGGATAATTTCTTTGTCATTTCCAACCAGCAACATATCATCCACATACAAGACCAGATAAATAACACCGTCACCAATTAATTTAAAATACACACGGTGATCTGCTTTGCTTCTGGTGAACCCAAGTCCCTGTATAAATGTATCAAATTTCTGATACCACATTCTTGGTGACTGTTTTAACCCATACAAAGACTTCTTTAACTTGCATACCAGTTCTTTCTTACCCTTCACTGCAAAGCCTTCAAGTTGCTTCATGTAGATCTCCTCTTCCAGATCCCCGTGAAGAAATGTCGTCTTCACATCCATCTTTTCTACCTAAAAATCAAAAGCAGCAGCAACAGATAAAAGTAACCTAATAGAAGTTACCTTTGCAATAGGAGAAAAAATATCACCAAGATCAATTCCCGGCACCTAGGAATAACCTTTTGCTACCAATCGAGCTTTGTATTTCTCCACCTTTCCTTTTGCATTTGTCTTCTTCTTGAACACCCATTTGCTGCCAATGGGTTTCCTTCCAGCCGGCAACTCCACTAGATCCCAAGCCTCATTTTTGTTCAAAGATGCCATTTCATCAACCATGGCCTCTTTCCATAGTTTTCCATCCTCTGAATCTACTGCTTCCTTCACAGTTTTGGGATCATCATCAGTAATAGATAAAGCAAAATGTGAACAGAAAGCAGATGGACTATACCTTTATGGTTGCCTTCTTTCTCGAACTTATCTTCTTACACCCGGAGTTTGTGGCTCTTCATCTTCTGATTCCTCCTCTGCTGTAGAGTCTGATTCTTCCTCCTTTAGCTCAAACTCTATCTTCTCAGGTTCCTTTGATTGGACTTCATGTTTAATAACATCTTTCACCTCTCTGAACACCACATCTCGGTTGTACACAACCTTCCTTGTTATTGGGTTCCAAAGCTTATAATCCTTTAAACCATCCTTATACCCAATAAAGATGCATTTTTCAGATTTACTATCCAACTTGGTTCGTTTCTCCTTTAGAACATGTACATATGCATCACATCCAAATACCCTAAGATGTGAAAGAGAGGGTTTCTTGCCCTTTCCATCAACGTCTTGTTCATTCTTTCTGCAACTCCATTTTGCTGAGGTGTATATGGAGTAGTCTTCTGTCGTCCTATACCACACTTCTTACAGAATTCTTCAAATTCCTTATTGCAAAACTCTCCACCGTTATCTATCCTCAGCACCTTTATCTTCTTCTCTGTCTGGTTTTCCACCAGAGCCATAAATTCTTTAAACTTGTCAAAGACTTCATATTTCTTCTTAAGGAAATATATCCATGTATTCCTTGAGAAGTCATCTATAAATGATACATAGTACACAGACTTACCCAGTGATGGAACCTTCACAGGTCCAAACACATCAATGTGCACAAGTTCTAATATTTGTTTTTCCCTCTTACCACTAGAGGGGAAACTCACCCGATTCTGCTTCCCATATACACAATTTTCACAGAAATCAAAATCCAAAGAGCTATTACTCATACCTTATGTCGTACCTTTACCATGAAGTATTCGAAGACCCTTCTCTCCAATATGTCCAAGCCTTTGATGCCACAGCTTGGTTTTCTCTCCAGAGACCACTAGATTTTCTGCTCCACTTTCAGTAACCACAGAACTATTGCACCCATCAATAACAGTGCTACCTTGCAGCTTGTACAGAGTTCCAATTCGAACTCCCCACATCAATACCAGTGCTCTCCGAACCATCTTGCAAGTATCCTTCTCGAACACTGTTTTTACACCTACATCATCCAACTTTCTTACAAAAATCAGATTTTTGGTCAATGCAGGAATATGCAGAACACCCGAAAGTGTTCTAACCCTTCCACCTTGTAACTTCAACTTTACTTTTCCGCGACCAACCATTCTAGCCTCCCTATCATCCCACATCACCACCATCGTATTTCTCATACTCGCAGAACCACTCTCTATGGGGAGTGAAGTGAAAGGATGCACCTGAGTCAATCAACCATGCCTCGTGATCTACATGTGTACTTGAAGAAGCCAAGTACACATCCCCACCTTCATTTGAGGTGGTTTTCACCCCTGTAGAAGGAGCATCATCAAATCCCTTTCCTTTATCAGGAGCTTTAGATTTACAGTCCCTTTTGTAGTGCCCTTCCTTTCCACATTTCCAGCACACCACTTTTACAGGTTTTCTTGGAGATTTAGATCTCCCTCTAGATTTAGATCTCCCACTCGATGACTTATTTTTGTTTCTATTTTGGGACTGTACTCGTACAGACAAGGCATCACCATTCTGGCTCTCCATATTTCTCCACCTCATCTCCTCCGTCAGCAAGGATGAGACTATTTCATCAAACTGCAAGGCAGTTGCATTGCTACCTATTGCAATAACCAGACTATCCCACGAATCTGGTAGAGAACACAACAAACTGATGCACTTATCTTCATCTGAAATTTTAATATCAACAGATGCTAACTGACTTACCATAGTATTAAATGCGTTCAAATGCTCTGTCATCGAGTCTCCATCTTTCATCCTCAGGTTATACAGATTTTTCCGCTAGGAACAATTTATTCACCAGAGACTTAGATTGGTACAAAGTCCCTAACTTGTCCCACAAAGCCTTTGTCGTAGCTTCCCCTGATACATTCAGCAATACCGAATCTGAGACACACAATCGTATTGTGCCCTTTGCCTTCCGATCCAACTTCTTCCATTCTTCATCAGACACTCTCGTTGGTTTAGTACCCGGATCTACCGTGATCCACTGATCTTTATCCACCAACAGATCCTCCATCTTGAGTTTCCACAACTCAAAACTTTGACCATTAAATTTATCGATCTCTATCTTTCCACTACTTGCCATCTTCTTTCACCACCAGAATCGATCTCACAGATATCCCACTGAACAAGGTCTACCACAGACCTGAGTGAAACCCCTTAGCAACAAAGGCGTACCCTTGAAGCTAAAACAGCTCTGATACCAAATGTAGGTTTTAACCCCGCACAAAAATTACCTGCATACGAATTCTAAAACACAAAAAAAAACAATGTGAGAGCATAACACATAAAAAACATATACATGGAGATTTTCCCCTGCATCCCAAAACCAGGACTACCAGCTTGATTTTTCATTATGTTCCTTTCAATGTTATAATACATATTTATACATGCCGAAGCATCCAATACCATGGACTAAAAACCATCGTGTCCAATACCATGGACCGAAAATCGTCGTGTCCAAAAAACATGTGCAAAAATCATGCACAAAACCATAGGTGGGTCTGTCCAACCTAACATAGTGTCCAAAACCAGAATTTTCTAGGGGCGCTGCCCCGGACCCCATAAAGTGGGGTTACGGGTACACCTCAAACCCCCTGTGACCTCCCCCCCTCTAACCCTCGGTTAACTATGCGGGCTAGCCATGGAAAGAATATAACACAACCCAACACCCACAGTCTGGCTTACGGGTTACTAAGCTAGTGGCTTTACAGTGATCCACTGTCCAGTTTAGGGAACACTAGGCCATGTGTTTTATCATTCGTAGATCCACCTCACTCAGCTTCGAATCCATACAGCATTCCAACTCAACCAAACACATGAGAACCCCATCACATAATGGCTATCCAGAAATGGCAAGGCTAGGCTGAAAACATTGTCACACCTGGAAAAACCCATGCCATAACAGAAAAAACAACCACATGCAATACCATGCATGCCAAATCTAGCAAGGAAAATACACATGCAAATCGATACCTACAAAGAATATTATTGTAGCTGCTTGATCCTACTCTTCCTTGCTTGCTCCTTCCTTCCTCTTGCCTTCTTTGCCTTTCTTGATCCAATGCCAAAATGCTCCAAGAAAACTCTAAATGTCCAAGAGTGTGTGAGAGAGAGAATAATTAGAGAGCTCCAAAATCGAATTGACAAAAGGTTACAAATTGATCCTCAGAAGCCTTTTTACCAATTAGGCCTTTGTTTTCTTCATTTCCATTATTTTCCTTCAATTTCCTCTTCACATGCAAGGTATGACCTTTCACCTTCATTTTCTCCTAATTTCCATTATTTGCATAAATAAATGTTCCAAAAATTCCATTTTTCCTTTCCAAAGCCTTAGCCATTTCCTTTGCCAAATTCCTTATCCATAATAAACCAATGAACACCCACACTCGAATGTTTTGCCCAACATTCAGCTTGGAATAAGTGTCCCATCAACCGTAGTTATTATTTTTTCCTTTATTAACTTTTATTACATGAAATTTTCACCAGGGTTATTATAGAACCCTCCCCCTTGGTGGACACCATCCTCAGTGTTGAACCACACCTATACCTCAACAAAACTGCTGAAAAGAAAACATACTTCCCATGGAGCTTTATAACATAGTTCAATGCACTATTTACAATGATCACCTTGCTGAAAATCAAACCAACATGGCAACATAACAACATGACAACATAATGACCTGACACTCATACCAATTATTGGAGCGGTATTTACATCCATATGCATGTGTAAATATACCAAAACATCACCAAACATGTACCAAAGACATATACCAAAACACCATACCAAAACTGCTTTGCCTCAACCGAAAAACAATGAAGGATACATAACCTGCATATGATCCGCCATCTCCCATGTACCTTCATCGGGCCCAAAGTGCTTCCACTGCACTTTAACCTGCTCGATTTCTCGATTCTGGAGCATGGGCACCTTTTTCTGCAATATAAACTGAGGCTCCAACTGGAATTCTCCATCTAGTTCCACCTACAATACAAACCAGTCAATCACATGATCAACATATCTAACATACTTCTTAAGCAATGACACATAGAAAACATCATGGACTTTCACTGTCAGAGACAGTGCAAGTGGATAGGCTACTGGCCCAATCATGTCAATAATACTGAAGGCTCCACAAAACTGTGGTGCTAGCTTGGCACATGATCCAATCCATAATGAGCTCTTCTTTGGTTTGGTGCACAAGTACACCTATTCCCCAACCTAGAACTCCTTGAACAACATGTTTTGATCTACATAGCTTTTCTACCTATCCTGTGTTTCCTTTAGATTCTTCTTGATTACCTACATTTCATGTTCCATGTCCGCCAACATATCTGGTCCAATCAACACCCTGTTAACTGGATCACTCCAACCAATGGGAGTATTGCAACTCCGCCCATACAATGCCTCAAACAAACTCATCTTAAAAGATTCTTGATACCCATTGTTCTGGATTTAAGACTTCTGTGGTTAATATCTTCTAGCTTAGCAACCGGAGAACCCATAGTAAAAACCATTTTTTGTCAACGTTTCAAATCCCAACAGGGATCCATCATCAAGACTGTTATTAAGTTTTGATATAGAAGAGCTCAATTGCGAACTTTTAAGAAATTGAAGGTCTGCAGCTCTTCTTGCTATCTTCACCCTAAATTTTTCAAGTAAAATGATTTCACTCCATGTATCCCCTCCGCATAGGGAAATGATTCTGGATTTAAGACTTCTGTGGTTAATATCTTCTAACTTAGCAACCGGAGAACCCATAGTAAAAACCATTTTTTGTCAACGTTTCAAATCCCAACAGGGATCCATCATCAGGACTGTTATTGACTTTTGATATAGAAGAGCTCAATTGTGAACTTTTAAGAAATTGAAGGTCTGCAGCTCTTCTTGCTATCTTCACCCTAAATTTTTCGAGTAAAATGATTTCACTCCATGTATCCCCTCCGCATAGGGAAATGATTATGGATTTAAGACTTCTATGGTTAATATCTTCTAACTTAGCAACCGGAGAACCCACAGTAAAAACCATTTTTTGTCAACGTTTCAAATCCCAACAGGGATCCATCATCAGGACTGTTATTGAGTTTTGATATAGAAGAGCTCAATTGCGAACTTTTAAGAAATTGAAGATCTACAACTCTTCTTGCTATATTCACCCTAAATTTTTCAAGTAAAATGATTTCACTCCATGTATCCCCTCCGCATAGGGAAATGATTCTGGATTTAAGACTTCTGTGGTTAATATCTTCTAACTTAGCAACCCACAGTAAAAACCATTTTTTGTCAACGTTTCAAATCCCAACAGGGATCCATCATCAGGACTGTTATTGAGTTTTGATATAGAAGAGCTCAATTGCGAACTTTTAAGAAATTGAAGGTCTGCAGTTCTTCTTGCTGTCTTCACCCTAATTTTTTCGAGTAAAATGATTTCACTCCATGTATCCCCTCCGGAGAGGGAAATGATTCTGGATTTAAGACTTCTGTGGTTAATATCTTCTAACTTAGCAACCGGATAACCCACAGTAAAAACCATTTTTTGTCAACGTTTCAAATCCCAACAGGGATCCATCATCAGGACTGTTATTGACTTTTGATATAGAAGAGCTCAATTGCGAACTTTTAAGAAATTGAAGGTCTGCAGCTCTTCTTGCTATCTTCACCCTAAAATTTTCGAGTAAAATGATTTCACTCCATGTATCCCCTCTACCAGTGGAAAATAATTCTCCCACTTTCGCTACTGATTCATCACGTACATCCTCAACATGTCCTCCAATATCCTATTGACCCTCTTAGTCTGTCCATCTATCTACAGATGATAAGTTGTACTAAAGGGAAACTCTATGCCGAAACCTGCAAACAACTCCTTCCAAAACTTGAAAGTGAACTTTGCATCCCTATCTGACACAATCTTCTACAGAACACCATGCAATCTGACCACATCTCTGATGAATACCTGTGCTACATCGCTAGATAAGAATGTAGACTTCACTGGGATGAAGTGTGCGACCTTTGTCAACCTGTCCATGACAACCATGATGGAATCATGTTGTCTCACTGTCCTCAGCAAACCTGTGATAAAGTCCATGGAAATGACCTCCCATTTCCATTTTGGAATCGCAATCGGCTATATCAGTCCACTTGGATGCTTACACTCTACCTTCACACGCTGATAATAAAAACACCTAGCCACAAAATTTGCTACATCCTTCTTCAGATTCAACCAATAATAATATTTCTTCACTGCGGTAAATGTCTTCCGGTAGCCTCGATGACTTGAAAATGATTTCACATGAAACTCCCTCAAGATCACCTTCTTGAGCTCACTACTGTCTCACACATATATCCTATCCCTAAATCTAACCAATTCATCTGTTGTAAGACAATATTCCAAATCTTGTGCACATGCACCTGCACCTGTACCTGTACCTATACCTATACCACTATATGTACATGTACTTGTACTACCATTGTACCTGTACCTCTACTTTGCTGCAACCTATGCACAATCTCCATATACTTGACAACTTGTTAACCTGCCTGCAAGATCCTATCCTATAAGTTTGTCCCATAGGAGCTCATAGTTGCTAAGTGATTTACCTATACCCGCCTACTGGGAGCATCTACCACCCTGTTCTCCTTTCCTTTGATGTACCTAATCTCGTAGTGAAACTCGCTGATCGTGGCCAACCATCTAGCCCTCGAGCATTCAAATTCGGTTGTTCAAACAAGTACCTCAACCCAATGTGATCATTAATCAGCGCAAGCCTCCTGCCAATAAGATAGTGCCTCCACATCTTCAATGAATGTATGATCATTGCTAAAATCATGTGTTAGGTAGTTCTGCTCGTGCTCATTTAGTGTCTGTGACTCATAACATACCACATGTCCTTCCTGCATAAGGACTCCACCAAGTCCTCTCTTGCAATCATCTGTACATACTACAAACTACTTGTTCGGATCTGCAATCTGTAACACTAGTACATGCATCAATAACTGCTTAAGCTGATCAAAACTAGCCTCACACTCCTTTGTCCAGCCAAACTTTTTACCTTTCCTTTGCAATGTTGTAATAGGATAAGAAATCTGTGAGAAGTTTCAAATGAACTTCTCGTAATAGCCTACTAACCCCATGAAATATCTCACCCCATCTACATTCTTGGGATCTACCCACTCCATGATGGCCCTTATCTTTTATGGATCTACTGCAATTCCCTCCTTGGAAACATGTCCCAAGTAGTGTACCTTAGTCTGAAAGAAACTGCACTCGCTGAGCTTAGCATACAACTGATGCTCTCTCAACAACCTCAACATTGTTGCTGAATGCTCGGCATGCTCTTCCTTATTTTTAGAATATACCAATATGTCATCAATGAACACAATAACAAACTTATCCAAATACGAACACAACATGCTATTCATCAAGCACATAAATGTAGTTGGAGCATTAGTCAAACTGAATGGAACTACAACAAACTCATAATGCCCATACCTGGTCCATAAATTTGTCTTGTAAATGTCCTCCTCTTTGAGGTGTACCTGGGGGTATCTAGATCTTAGATTAATCTTTGAGAACACTACTGCTCCCTTCAACTGATCAAACAAGTCATCAATCCTCGGTAATGGATACCTATTCTTGATGGTCACTTTGTTCAACTACTTGTAGTCAATGCATAATCTGAGAGTGCCATCCTTCTTCTTCACAAACAATACCATTGCACCCCATGGTGATACACTTGGCCTAATGTATCCCTTGTCCAACATTTCCTTCAACTGTAGCTTCAAATCTACTAGCTCAAGTGTACACATTCTATAAGGTGTCTTTGATATTGGAGTTGCGCCTGGCACTAACTCAATAGAAAAATATACCTCCCTGTGAGGTGGAAACTCTGAAATGTCCTCAGGAAATATATCCTGAAACTATTGTAGAACTAGGTACCTATTCAAAACATCTAGATCCTCAACTTCCTTACCTTTGTCGCTAAAAATATGCACTGCAAATAACACACACCCTTTTCTGCGACTGCTCTTTGCCTGCATAGCTGTCACCATCGTAACTGATGTGGCTTTCTTCTTTCCCTGTAAGACTCTTGGTTCCCCATTATCATCCACACATTCAATGGCTTTTTCATAACAATCCACCTTGGTTCTATGAAGGTACAACCAATCCATGCCCAACAACATGATGTATGATCCCAACGCTAATACATTCAAATGTGTTGTGGTAAGCATACCATTTAAATAAAATGCACAAGCTCTTACCCAATGATGAACTCACTTTTATGTACATGTAGCCAACTGCACAAACCAAGATTCTGCATATAATTCCTTTCTCAAACCACACTTATCCACCAAGTCAGGACTAGCAGAGCTATAATTAGATCCACGGTAAATAAAAATAGAAATAACTTGTTCACGAAGCTTACTGTCCATCTCAATGATAGATGCTTGATGGTCTACCTGTTTGTTATCCAATGTTGCATAAATACGAGGAACACTCTCACCAACATCCCCAACAGTCTGTACCTCCTGTGCACTATATAAATAGGCCTACCACCCTAATTTTGTGTACAATCCCTCTTAAGGTGCTCCTTACCGCATGTCCAACACTCCAACCGAACAATACTCTCACCTCTATGTTACTGTTGTGATCCCTGTCCATGTCTAGTTGCATTGAACCTCTTTTGTGGTGCCACATTTTCTTTCTCATCTACATTCTGAGGGCTTGCTCTTTTCAGCTGCCATTTACCTTTACCTTTATCTTTCCCTTTCCACCCTTGCTGAAATTCATTCTTACACTTTGACTATTCATAGCAATGCTTCAATTTCCCAATAACTTCCTTAAGTGATCGAGGCTCATCATACTCAATCTCATCTCTAAATTCTAATGGAAAACCAATGACGAATCAATGAACTTTAGCCTTCTCATATTTAATATATGGTACATACCTCAATAGCTCCATGAACTTGGTTGTGTACTCTTCACCTATCATTGATCCCATCTTTAGCTCATAGAATTCTTTGGCCTTACTGTCGTAGTATCTTTGTGACAAGTATTTCTTCCTGGAAATCCTCTTGAACTTGTGCCAAGTCAAGTCATATGTCCTGATGTCTCTAACCCGCTTCACATCTTCCCACCATGTGCCCGCTTTACTTCTAAGGCTAAAGATAGCTATTCCATTCTTCATGCTTTCTATCTACTCATGCAACTCAAAGAACTTGTTCATCCCAAGTTACCAAGCCTTTGCATCTTTTGGCTTCTTCACATCTCCATAAAAGTAGGTGGCTTTGTTTTCTTAAACTCATTTGGAAAGTATCCCCTATCACTTCTCCTGTAAGGATGATAATGATGACTATCATGATGCATGTTAGAACTAGAACTAGAATAATACATGTATCCATCACCTCTCCTATTTGGAGTATCCAACAATCTGCCATCTTTAACAGCGTCATCTCTATCTGAAATGTGATCACCATGAGACCTACTGCCATATGCCCCATTATCCCTGGTAATGCCACTGTCATCATGAATAGGACTGACTATGAGCATAAAATGGAAGAACACTTAGTCAACAGTGGCTATTATAGAGTTTTAAACAAAGACCCTAGCAGCAAAATTCTTCGCCAAGTAAGTGACAAAATTAAAAGCTCCTCCCTTGATGCCTCCATTAAGAAAAATTAATTCCTAATAATGCCATTATCCCTAGAATTTATGGAGTGCCTAAAATCCATAAATCTGGTGTTCCATTAAGACCTATAGTGAACACTATAGGATCCCCCACTTATTATCCAAAGAAGAAGCCATAGCCCTAAAAAACATCAAAAATAACAAAAACATTATAATCTTAAGAGCCGACAAAGGTAATGCCACTGTCATCATGAATAGGACTGACTATGAGCATAAAATGGAAGAACACTTAGTCAACAGTGGCTGTTATAGAGTTTTAAACAAAGACCCTAGCAGCAAAATTCTTCGCCAAGTAAGTGACAAAATTAAAAGCTCCTCCCTTGATGCCTCCATTAAGAAAAAATTAATTCCTAATAATGCCATTATCCCTAGAATTTATGGAGTGCCTAAAATCCATAAATCTGGTGTTCCATTAAGACCTATAGTGAACACTATAGGATCCCCCACTTATTGGTTAGCTAAATATCTCGCAAGCAAACTTAGACCTTTATCTGGGAACACTCCCTCGTACATCAAAGATTCCTCTTCCTTCATAGAATGGATCAAAAACCTAGAATTTAATGACAATGACCTAATGGTTAGCTTTGACGTAGTGTCCCTCTACACCATGATTCCAGTAGATGAAGCCTTAGAAGTATTAAAGAACATTACAGACTTAGAAACAGTGGAACTTATAAGCATTTGCCTTAAATCTTCATACTTCAGTTTTAAAGGTAAAATTTATGAGCAAACTCATGGTGTTGCAATGGGTTCTCCATTATCTCCATTGATTGCCAATCTTTACATGGAACACTTTGAGCAATTGGCCCTTAAGTCTTTCCCCTTTACACCTGAAGAATGGAAACGTTTTGTAGATGATATTTTTGCTAAATGGAGCCATGGTTTGGATAGGCTCAAGGAATTCTTATCCCATATAAATAGCCTCTCTCAACACATAAAATTCACCATTGAAATTGAGAAAGACAACCAGCTCCCCTTCTTAGATGTCCTCCTCACCAAGAAAGATGGCAAGCTAAGCCACCAGGTCTTCAGAAAGAAAACGCACACTGACAGGTATCTTCATGCAAACTCCCACCACCATCCTAAGCAAAAAATGGGTGTCATCAAAACCCTAACCACGAGAGCCTCTAGAATCTCCGCAAAATAATTAAAGATTCCTTAACCAATAAACAAAACAAAAGGAAATCGTTTGAAAACCCTAGAATCTCCCTTCCCTATATCAAAGGAACCACTGACAAAATTTCCAAAGTTCTCGCTAAGCACAACATTATGGTAGCTTTCACCCCCCCTAACACCATAAAAAACATGCTTGAATCCGCGAAAGATGCAATTGACCCAAAAAATCACAAAGGCGTTTATTCGATTCCCTGTTCGTGCGGTAAAGTTTATATAGGGGAAACAGGGAGATCCTTTGGAGTAAGATTAAAAGAACACATTAGCGATATTACTAGAAATAGGTCTGATAAATCAGGTCTTGCAGAGCACGCTTGTTCCTCCTCTCACTATATATGCATGGAACAAGCTAAATTAATCCATAAGGAAGACCACTATTTAAAAAGAAGAATTAAAGAGGCAATTGAAATTGAAAAATCTTCTAATAATATGAATAGGGATGATGGTCTTAAACTAAGTAATACATGGAAACCTTTGCTGAATAAAATAAAGTAACTTTAATTTATACAAATTCTTCCTTGAGACAGCATTTACAGCTCATAATTTAAAAATTAAAATAAAATTAAAATATATATATATATAATTAAATAAATAAATTAATTAATTAATTAATTAAAATAAAATTTAAACTAAATTTAAAGTTAATTTAATTAATTAATTAATTAATTAATTAAATTAATTTTATTTTAAATTTAGTTTAAATTAATTAATTAAAATAAAATTTAAACTAAATTTAAAGTTAATTTAATTAATTAATTAATTAAATTAATTTTATTTTAAATCTAGTTCAAATTAATTTTATTTTAATTTAGGTTAAATTAATTAAATTAATTAATTAATTAATTAAATTAATTTTATTTTAATTTAGGTTAAATTAATTTTATTTTTAATTAAGTTTTAAATTTATTAACTAAAATTTATTAATTAAAAATAAACTAAAATTAACTTAATCAATTTATTAATAAATATATGAAAACCAAGCCGACCTCTCCAACCCTAAGTTATCTCTCTTTCCTTCTATTAATAAGTTCACATTTTCTTGACTCTCTCTTCTCAAAATACAGATCTCATTTCCCTGATGATGGACTCACCTAGCTAGTCCGAAACGTCGTTTCATAAATTGCTCACAGGTTTTTTCCATTAATCATAAATTTCCTTCCTCGTCAAGTTATGGCAATATTGTTTGAACTGGGAGCTTGTCGCCTATAACCTTCTTTAAACATGAAACATGGAAAACTGGGTGCAATCGAGAAGCTGCAAGAAGCTCCAGTTTGTATGCCATAGTACCAATCTTTTGCAACACCTTGTATGGACCATAATACTTTGGTGATAATTTATTATCCTTCTTAGCTTGCTTGAGAGACATTTGCTTATATGGTTGTAGCCGTAGGAATACTCAATCACCTACATCAAAACTTCTTTCGCTGCGATGTTGATTTACTTGTTGTTTCATTCTATTCTGTGCCAACACGAGGTTATCCTTCAAGATTTGGAGGACTTGTTGTTGATGTTCGATGTGATGTTCCACTGCTTGAACTTTAGAATTTTCTCTTAAATATGATGTGATGGATGGTGGCTGATACCCATAAAGTGCCATAAATGGGGTCATTTTTGTTGATGTATGGAAGGAAGTGTTATACCACCATTCAGCCAGAGGCAACCATTTGACCCATTGTGTCTGTTTATCAGATACAAAGCAATGAAGATATCCTTCCAAACATTTGTTTACTATCTCAGTTTTCCCATCAGATTGAGGATGATAAGACGAGCTATGAGCTAACTGAGTACCAAGACAAGAAAATAATTCTGTCCAAAAATTTCCGGTGAAAATGGGATCTCTGTCACTTACAATAATCATTGGGTTTCTATGTAGCTTTTGAATTGTTTCCTTAAATGCAGTAGAAACTGTACTGGCTTTAAATGGATGTGATAATGCACAAAAGTGTGCATACTTGGTAAGTCTGTCAACTACCACCATGATGACACTCTTTCCCTCGGACTTGGGTAAACCTGTGATAAAATCCATTGAAACCTCCTCCCAACATTGGCTTGGAATGGATAAAGGTTGTAATAGACCCGGTGCCTTAATTGTTTCAACTTTATTTTGTTGGCAAACCAAACATTCCGCCACAAACTTTTGAATATCTAATTTAAGGCCATCCCAAAAAAATTCCTTCTTAACCCCGTGGTAAGTTTTTAAAAATCCTGAGTGCCCTCCTAAGGGAGAAGTGTGCAATTCCATAAGAATCTTTTGTTTTAGCTAGGAATTCTTACAGAGGTATAAGCGATCTTTGTACCATAACGAATCATTTTTCCAGCTAAATGTATCAGACGTACAGGAATCTTGTTGTAACTTTCGAATAAGTGCCCACACTTCTTCGTCATTCTTCCATTCCTCCCTTGCTTCGTTTATCCAATCTAGTTGGATAATAGAAATGGCGCACAACAATGCTTCCACATCCTCATCCTTTCTTGAGAGTGCATCTGCCACCACATTTTGCTTCCCCTTTTTGTAGATGATTTCAAAGTCATAACCCAACATCTTTGTGACCCACTTTTGTTGCTCTTCAGAGGATAATCTTTGTTCTAAAATGTATTTAAGGCTATCATGATCTGTTTTTACCTTGAAGCGTCTTCCCATTAGGTAGGGTCGCCATTTCTTAAGTGCATGGAGTATTGCCAACATTTCCTTCTCATAAATAGATTTGTGTAAAAACATTCCCTTGATTGGACAACTTTCAAAAGCAATGGGTCTTTCATCTTGCATTAAAACAATACCAATTCCATTTCCTGAAGCATCACATTTCACAATAAAGGTTTTTGTGAAGTCTGGTGTAGCTAAGACTGGTGCTTGGCACATTGCCTCTTTAAGATGTTCGAAGGCCTATGTTGCTTCTCGAATCCATGAAAATGCATCTTTCTTCTATAACATTGTTAGAGGTGCTGTTATTCTCCCATAATTCTTAACAAACTTGCGATAATACCCTGTCAACCCGAGAAATCCTCGTATATGCTTTATGGATGTGGGGATTTTCCATTCCTTAATGGCTTTAATTTTGCTAGGGTCTACCTTAACTCCTTCATGAGATACAATATGACCCAGATATTCCACCTCTTATACTCCAAAGAAACATTTGGATCTTTTTGCATATAATTGTTTCTCCTCCAATAGTTGTAGCACCCTGTCAACATGTTCAACATGATCCTTCCAGGACTTGCTATAGATTAGTATATCATCAAAAAATACTAACACAAATTTTCTAAGGAATGGTTTGAAAATTGAATTCATCAAACCTTGAAATGTTAAGGTGCATTGGTAAGGCCAAAAGGCATGACCCAAAATTCATAATGACCCTCAAGAGTTCTAAATGTTGTTTTCGGAATGTCTTCAGTCTTCATTCTGATTTGATGATATCCTGAACAAAGATCCAACTTGATGAAGTAAATTGATTCATGCAATTCATCCAGTAATTCATCAATGACAGGAATGGGAAACTTATCTTTAATAGTGAGCTTTTTGAGCTCCCTATAATCCGGACACATGCACCATGATCCATCCTTCTTGTGCACCAATACTACTGGAGTAGAGAAAGAACTTTGACTCGGTTGAATTATACTAGCCTCTAGCATTTTTGCAACCATACGTTCAATTTCACTCTTTGGGGCATAGGGATATCTGTACGGCCTGATGTTTGGAGGAACACTTCCTGGAATCAGATGAATAGTATGATCATGATCACGAATAGGTGGGAGACCTTTGGGAATCTCAAATACCTTGTAATGATTGTCCAAGACTTTTTGGAGATCTGGAGAAATAGATGATTCCAATGTGGAAACATCTAGCGAACATAATTGTGCAATTACACCTCTTTTTTCTTTTTTTAGGAGCTTTGTCATACCGTTAGAGCTGATTATCTTTCCTGGTTTCCCTGCAATACCCCTTAATTCAACTTCCTTTCCTTCCACAGAAAATTTCATGAAAAGTTCTTGAAAATTAAAAGCTATTGTAGCCATTGGACTCCTAGTACAACATCAACACCTCCCATTGGAATGGAAAGCATTGGGCTAGTCAATACATATTCTCCCATGGATAGCTTGATATTATGGCACTTTCCAGAGCAATTTATTGTTCCTCCATTTGCAACCATCACTTGACACTCTGGTGCTAGATATAAGAAGCAATTCAATTCTTTTGCTACCTTATAATGAATAAAATTGTGGGTACTTCCTGAATCAATCAACACTATTACCTTTTTCTTCTTGATTTGTCCTTCTATATTGATGGTTTTAGGAGTGGTAATTCCCACCAATGCATTACAAGATATGGTCGGATTCATTTCTTCTTTATCTAGGCTTTGTTCCTGGAGTATATCCTCTTCTTTTGACCTTTCTTGCTCCTTTTCTTCTTCCTCTTCACAATCTATGTAGAATAATTTCTTCTCAGCACACTTATGACCTTTAGTGTATTTGTTATCACAACTATAACAAAGCCCTTTTGCTCTTTTTTCTTCCAATTGTTGTGGTGTCAACCTTATAGGTTGTGGAAGACTAGGGGTAACAACCCTTCCATCTTTATAGTTGTGAGTGGTGTGCTTCCTGGTTGCCATAATTTTGCTTTCCATTTTTCTTGCTAACCTGAATGCCTTCTCTAATGAATCAGGTTCCCAAAGGCGAACATCATGTTGGATATTATCCTTTAAAGTACCTATGAACACATCAATCCTATGCTCCTCTGGAATATTTTTTACCCTTATGTTCAATTTTTGGAACTCCTCAATGTGCTCCATTATTGAACCCTTTTGTTTGAGACTTATCAATTGGCTAAAAAAAGTGTTGCTTTTTGTATCCTCATAATGTGCTGTCAATTCTTCCGTAAAAATTGCCCAAGTGATAATTTGTTTACGAGAGCAAAGCCATTGATACCATACAAACTGATTTGGTTCCAAATATAAAGTTGCAATACGTACCTTTTGTGTGTTTTGCACATTATTGAGATCGAAAAATTGCTCCATCTGTAATATCCATGTTGCGGGATCCTTGCCATAAAACTTCCTCATATCAATTTTTGGAATATGATGAGTCTTTGATCCCAAATTAGAGTCTATGAAATCATGATTATCATTTCTTTTGTTCGCATCATGAGTTTCCTTTACTACCTTTTCACCATTAGTAAGTATTTCTTATAGAAAATTTGTCAAATTTGTCTTTAAATATGCCATGTCTCTCTTCAAATTTGTCTTCAAATCTATCTTCAAATCATCCATCTTAGCTTCCACGCCCTTTATCTTAGCTTCTATTAGCTTTTGTGAGAGTGACATTTGTTGCACCTGGTCTTGTAATTTTGATATATCATGTAGCATTTCTTCCTCTTCTTCATGAGTCATGTTAGAGCTTTCAGGTTGCTTACTAGGTGTTTGCATTTTCTTTCCTCGAGGCATCAGTTACTGATAATAATGCTCTACTATGCCCTTTGAATTCCTTCAAAATAAATTTTCAAACCAAGCTTAAGCAAAAATTTAAAAAAATCTACACACCTTTTTTCACTCGGTAGGAGCTCGAAATTGCCTCTGATGTATCTTTGTACTTTCGAATCTTCAAGTTCTAAAATTGCGACCTGCAGTAGCCTTCTATGTCCTCTTTCCAATGCCACCAGTGTGATTCAAATTGGATTCTCCAAGGAAGAGTTATGTGAAATATCCCACAGTGACTTGATTATAGACTAGTTCAGTAGAGCGAACTTGTATGACGTGTCACGAGTCACTGTTTCGACCTTTGGCTATGAAAAATATACAAAAGAAACTGCAGTCCATCCTCTTTCTGTACCTTCTTACGAAATTTCAATCCGGTGCTTAGAGAGAAAGTTATGACGATTTTCCCCGGGTCACCTGTTTGGAATGTAATTCAAGAGTCTGCAAAAAGACCAACTTCCTCAGATCATATCTCTGCAAATATAGTGCAAAAATCTCTGAAATTCGGACCCGAGATTCAACGCGATATCTTCTCAAATGGGTTTATTTTTTAGCTTCTGAAACATCGCAGAAAAAAAGTTATAGCGAAAATGCCACGATGTCCTGTTTGGAGTAGCAAAACCCTAGAATCCAAAGCTCTGATACCAAATGTTATGAAACTAGCTCAAGAAAAAGATAGAAAAGATAGATCAATGCCTTAAAATTCAGCCTCTTCGAGGGGGCAACCTCCTTTACATTACATAAATGAAAAATTCTTGGATGATTCAAATGACAAAACCTCCTTTGTATATATATATAGGAGTCTAAGGAGTCACAATATAACCCAGCCGACCTAATAATAATAATATAAAGCCAAAATATAACAATAGATGGATTCTATGGGGCACAGTAATAACAATATGGGGACAATAGGGATGCAACAATATTAATAAGCGGTACAACTACAATAGAAATGGGGTAATTACTAGTATTATAGGGACCCAACACTCTCAGGCTTTACCTCAATCCACACCGGATCACTAGGCCTTAAACCGAGATCCACTCTCCAGGCTTTACTACATATCCCAACCCAAGATTCACCGTCAAGGATTCCTAGGCCCACCAAGGCAACACAATCCTGGCTTTACTGCAACCCACAGTTTGGCTCAGGGGTTATCAGGCAGTGGATTTACCATGATCCACAGTCCGGTTCAGGGACCACTAGGCCATGCATTCTATCATTTGGAGATCCACCTCACTCAGCTGTGAATCCATCCGACAATCCAGCTCAACCAAAACATGAGAACCCCATCGCACAATGGCTCTAGAAATTGCAAGGCTATGCCGAAAAAGTTGTCACAACTGGAAAAACCCATGCCATAATAGCAAACGAACCACACGCAATACCATGCATGCCAAATCTAGCAAGAAAAATACACATGCAAATCGATACCTGCAAAGAATATTGTTGTAGCTGCTTGATCTTGCTCTTCCTTGCTTTCTCCTTCCTTCCTCTTGCCTTCTTTTCCTTTCTTGATCTAATGCCAAAGTGCTCCAAGAAAACTCTAAGTGTCCAAGAGTGAGAGAGAGAGAGAGAGTTCCAAAATGAACTGACAAAAGGTTACAAACTGATCCTCATAAGCCTTTTTATCAATTATGCCTCTATTTTCTTCATTTTCCATTATTTTCCTTCAATTTCCTCCTCACATGCAACCTGTGACCTTTCACCTTCCTTTTCTCCTAATTTCCATTATTTTCATAAATAAATGTGCCAAAAATGCCATTTTGCCTTTCCAAAGCCTTAGCCATTGCCTTTGCCAATTTCCTTAGCCATAATAAACCATTGAACACCCACACTAGGATGTTTTTCCCAACATTCAGCTTGGAACAAGTCTCCCATCAACCGTGGTTATTATTTTTGCCTTTATTAACTTTTATTACATGGAATTTCCACTAGGGTTGTTACAACCAACCACTAAATAATGTCAGAGCAAGGGAGAACTCCTAACCTAGTGTTGGCGGGCCAGCCCCTCCCATCTCATTCACTGGTGATGACATGGCCCCCCCCCTCTTCCTTATTTTTAATTTTTGATTTCGTTCTTACAGTTTTTGGTTTCTGAGAGGTTTTTGGATCTTCTTCAAATTGTCGTAGCATTAAAATGAGTGATATTCAGTTTACAGTCGACCTTGAGTTCATTGTAAAAGCCACCGAATTTTCTCTCGAAGGTGAGAAATGGTCGAAGACCAAGAGGATGAATAAGGATCCCTGGAAGAAATTGTTAGCTAAAAGGTCATACTCCTATGATATTAAAGGTATGTCAGTTACCCATTTGAAACCTAAATGGTGAAACATGTTATTGTTTATCAAAATGTATATAACATGTAAAGGTCACTACAGTTTGGTGTTTTTTTATCATGTTAGATTGTTAATGGTTTTTATGGGTTACCCTTTGAATCTCCCCCATTTCTCGTATGTTTCACAGGTTAAAATGGCTTCGACATATCAGAAGAAACAAAATGACTGCTACCTAATTCATCATGATTTAATTGTAAATTTGGTTATGTTTCAGTTGAGTAAGTTAGATTTATAGTGGGAGTCTTTTCTTTCAAAGTACAGTTTTATTGATAAGACCCAACCCGAGGAATCCTACCCCCAGGTGTCTTCAGACCCTGATGTAGAAATTGATGATGCTCCTTATGAGCCCTTGGGTGATGATACCCCTATTAGCAACCCTGAGTTAGTTTCACAGCCTGTATCTCTGGGGAAAAGAGAAGATAATGTTTCAGCACCCAAAACCCCAAAGTTATGCCGCAATCAGAATGTTAATTCCATTGTGTGTCTGGTTGACAGGGTAAATCTCTAGTTAAGAGGGAAACACCTCAAGTAGACTCTTTCAATCTCAACCCTACAACACAATACACAGAAAGACAGCATAATGATAATCATATAAAGGACAAATTATTAAATAGGAAAATATCCAAGTTGTTGCGTAACAGGAAACCCCCCCCCCCGACCCCAAATGTTGTAGAGATGGAGGAAACTTAGTCAAAGAAGGTCAAACTTGAACTTAACCAGGAATAAAGTCCTCCCTATGATCTTAAAAACCCACCATAATCGGAGAACAAGTCTCAGAAGGATGCCTCTGAGTCGCTATTAGATCTTTATTGGCACCAACAGTACTTGGTGACAGTTCCATGACTCACCCGTCAAATTGAACAATTGACCCAAGAAAATGAACAGTTGAAGGTTGCTTGTAATCGTCATATTAATGCTAAGAATCCAGAATCAACTGAGTCTATTGAAATTTCTCAAAGGTCAGACACTCACATTATAGTAAAGTCTCCCAATTTCAAGTTGGTTATTTCTTAGGAATAAAAAAGCACTAAATAAAGTTTTTAAGTTGATATTTCTTTCAGATTGGTCTCTAGGTAATATTTTTATTATTGATTTCAGTTTTTCCTATATTAGATAAAATTAAAAGTTTGAATAGATAATAATAAAGAATGTTACAGAGTTTCTAATTTTGTAACGGCCTTTTTCTCTTTATACTATTTTTTAATTGTTTGTTATGTATTATCATAAGTCAAATTATTGATGAAAATTGCTATCACTCTGCTTCTGGGATTCACCTATTTGAATCAATACATATCCAAGAAAGTTCTCTTTTCATTTGTCTTTAATAGTGTCTTTAGTAAAATCGGCCAAGTTTCCTAACAAATAGAAAAATGCTTCATTATTTTTGTAATCATATTGTTTCAAAATTCGAATTTATGATATTGTAATCTCCTATATAAACCCCTTATTTTTTGAAGTAAAGGGGGGAAATCGAGAGAGGATAGGAAGATATTATTTTGATAGAGAGGTGATATTTTTTTATTGTGGAATGAATGACAGTTATGACATTTTGATGTGGTTTGATTCCATCAGTGTGTTGTGTTTTACCCCTTCAATAGTCATAATTTAAAATTTCATAATATCTTGTGGTTTATGGAATATATTCACATTTATTAAGATGACTTGGTGCGTTAATAAGCGAATGTTTTTTATTATTTATTTATCTATTATTGTAATTTTACTACTCAAATTTTCTTAACAGATCAATTGTTCATCTCATGTGACTTGTGCCCTGAGAAGAATCATTCGATTGTAATGGTTGGATTGGCTAGAACAATATTTGGTTAATTTTATTGTTTCCTTTTCTTGAATTTGAAGTGGAAATATCTCAATGAATTTTATGAAAACTATTTTGTTTGGTATCGATTTGATGATAATCTCATTTGATTCGTTTATCACCAAATGATAGTCTGAATTTTATTTTATTTGTATCATTTATTGCTTAATTCTCTCTCTCACCTATAAGTCTTGGCCAAGTTGTAATAGTAAGGAACAATAGCTAATTTAACTTCTAACTTTTCTAAATCATTCTAAAAACAAACAGAGTTCTTTTACATCGTGTTTACTTAATAGTGTGAACTACCTGTTTTGATTACAATTGTTCATTCTATTTTATATTGCATTGAGATAAGAACTAATTTTTATTTTTTTATTTTTTTTGTAAGCTTGGCAGGGCTACATCTTCATCATGTCCAATATATCACCCCGATCTAGGTAGGGAATTGAACCGGTGACTTCACATCAAAGAGTGTTTTAACAAAGCACTCTATCCAAGACCCCGTGGACAAGATAGGAACTAATTTTTATTTATGTTGATGAAAGAATTTTCTTTAGTTTTTCCCTTCTTTAAAATAGTTGTTACATTATAACAATTTTTCATTCTGCTAGCTACATTGAATTCTGACCTTTTTTGTTGTTGTATCATAGTATTGTAAATATTATAATCTAATTTAGTTAATTGTATTGATTACATATTTTATATTTTCGTTAGAATTTTGTTAATGTAACACAAGGAATTTAGGTATCGTTTAACCTAGTTTAGGAAAATCTAACGTGTACCATAATCCTAGGATACTTTCTTGGTGTTTCTCCTTCATAAGAGGATGAAGCCAAAGGCTAATGGAGCCTGTAACCCGTTGAGAATGACTACTCCAAATAGTTGGGGTTGTGTGCAGAGCCTTGGTTTGGGTTGTCTCTCTCTTGTTAACACAGGCGTGTCAATGCTCACATCAACACCCAACCACCACATCATGCAATTGTGATATGATGACTTTGAAAATTGTGATCACATCCTAGACATCTGGGTGTATTTCATTAGAAAACATTTACCTTCCTATATCATCTTCATACATCATAGAATATCTCCATAGTAATGTTAACTGGGAAGGATAGTCTTGCAAGAGGTGGTGATATATGTAGTAATGGTTCTTTCTTTTATTTTTTATTTGATAGTTAAAATTTAACCTTATGGTTCCTCACTTTCCGGGGAGCATCAACACAAACCCATTACTATACATTTGAAACAACATATAGTTTATTATTCATGTTAGTGATATGCAAAAACATAAACAAATTTGACATAATGAGATTGTTCTTAAAAGGAAAAGGATTTGAATGCTCAAGAGCTTTCTTAAAAGCTACTAGAAACTACCTACAAAAGTCATGTGAGATTTAATGTTCTAAGATAAATTGTCATGTGTTTCCCATTTGAAGGGAGACTTCAATTAAAACTAAGCATCATTAAATTTGAAGGTGGGTTCAACCTTACATAGTTGTCCACTAATTGAATTAAGAAAGTAAATGTAATAAAATTTGTTGATGCATGGAATGAGAAAATATGCATAGCAAGTTTAAGTTAGACTTTGGATTTGATTCAAAATTAATATGGCTTGAGTGAGTGGGAGGCTTAGTTAGTTGTCCTTTAAAATCTATGTATTAGAAGGAAGCAATATTATACATCGTGTGCCTTTTGTCCTTCACAATATCTCTAAGCATATGTTGAGTTATGCGAACCTCGGGTTGATAATTAAAGTTGGTGGCCTTGGGAGTCTCAACATTCTTGTTGTGATACTGAGGCTCATCACCAACTATAACATGGCATTTTCTAGAAACCATCTTGAGCTAATGGTACTTCACCATGAATTGGATCATCCCCTAGCTCATCGTTCTGGAAGGCATCTAACAACATTGGCTCCATTGCAGTCGTATACCGTAAGTAATCATCCATACCAACCTCCTTTTGAATGACTCCATTTCCAACTTGCGATGAAGAACTATTATTGTCGTAATCATTCCTAATTGGTGAATATGGACGTAGTGGGAATTGAATAGGTGGTTGATTCAACCATTCTTTGTATGTTTCCTCTTTGATTCTTGCTCTTAATGCAACCTTCTCTAGAGTTGACATTGTAGTGGGGTGCTTCGGAAGATGCTAGGTGGGTCACTTATTATCACTAGAATCCTAATTTCAAAAAAAGTTGAACGTTAATAGTACAATATCAATGATATTATCAAGCACATCAATGCAATTGGTTTGTTGAAATTACATTATACCAAACAATTATTACCATCATTGATCCATAATTGTGGCTGGAAGATGCCATGTTCCAATTGGCAGGGTGAAGAGGTTTTCCATTTTCATCTACCAACTGCTTGCGATATGTTGCTCCTAATAAGAGCTTTCGACATTTTTGAAAATATGGAGTAATATTTTTTGCATTTGAACTTGATTCTGAATCAAGTTCCTACAAATTTGGATACATTTTTATTCAAATTGACATGGATTAAAAAAATCAATTAGTTAATCGAAATATAAATAAAATATGAACTAATCGGAGATGGAAAGGGGGAAATCTGTGAAGGAATTTGATCAACAATATGGAACGAGCTGGAATTTGAAGAATTGGGAATTTCATATTATTGAGATTTTGTCCCTGCATTTGAGAAAATCAGAAATGAAATTTTGTGTGCATATCTAAAATTAATCTCGAGAACCATATAATAACAATCTGAATTTCAATATAGTTTTCAAACCATTTTTCAAGAAAAAGATGACTTTAAGTGGAAAATGTGTACTATGAGCTATTGTAATTCATGTGGATGTGTCCTAAATGATAATTTGAGATTAATATGCCATTTTATCTGAAAATAAATTTATTGATAACTTTTAAACACGATCGGCGCACTTATCAGAACAAAGTGCACTGATGCGTTTAAATAATACCAACACCAATGCGTTCAAATAATTCCCGCATTGGTTTCCTACATTCCAAAAAAATGTTGTCATATCAATGCTTTTGTACAAAAATGCACCAATGGGTTTCAAAGAAAAACAACACCTATACGCACATGTTTCTGGATGTTTGAAAATAAAAACAAATTCAATCATCTCGGTGTTCTTATACCAATTACATCATTGATGATTTTAAATACAAATCGCATCGTTATGTTAAAAAAATGATTTTTTGGAATCTAATTTCATAAAGTCTTTTAAATAATAAAAAGTTATTCATCATTTCATTATTTTTCCCAAAATTTCAAGGGAGTGATTTGCAAGAGAGACATACCAGGAGCATTGTGCAACAACAGAATATTTTGGAGCAACAAAACTATTCAGAAAATCATAAGTTGAAAGGTATGGTGATTTACTCAAAACCCTGCATAGTACAAATTTTAAATTTTATTGTTTATTTTTTTATTTTTTTTTACAGAAACGGTTATGATATTTCATTAAATCTTTGGAAAAAAGCCATAATTCCGGTTACAAATAGTGAAGTTGGTTTCTGGACATCTCTCCAACAAGCGGGACATAGCTCATATGCTTATGAATCGCCTCTTTTTACAATTTATCAAATGAACTCTTGCTGCTGATTTCCCGAGCTTATGAATGCATACAAATTGATTCAATAAAAAGCAGAAGAACATAGAAATTTAGGGAATTGGGTCCCAAGAGATTTCATTATCTCTGAGAATAGTTCTGACAGCTAGTTGGGCTGCCTTATTTGCCTCTATGTCTACTTCTTTGTTGTTGTTTCTCAGGATATGAAAAAATTTCAAATTTAGGAGCTTTGTCATGTCTTTAATTCTTGTAATTGTCCTTGCAAGTCGTAGATCTGTTGAATTTGTGTTGGTCACCATTACTTTGATGATGACCTGGGAATCCCCGAAAACTATTGCCTCCATGTGTCCTAGCTCTTTGAGCAGTTTGATCCCTTGAAAAAGGGCCATTGCTTTAGCTTGTATGCTTGAGGAGTGGCCCAGTCCCCACACAAATCTGTGTATAGATGTTTCTTCTGGGTTTATAATGAGCCCTCCTGTGTCAGCCATTCCTGGATTTCCCTTGGCTGCCCCGTCAAAGAAGAGAGAAGGAAGTGTTTGTTTGGACATCCAAGATTGGAATTCTTCTTCGTTTTTCCTGATTTTCCAATCTTTGAGAGATATAGATGAGATTTTCGATTTTTGAAAAATGAGGTTGAGGGCTACTCCAAACTCAATATCCTGTTGGCTTAGGTTTGTGTCATCGCCTTTGTCTCTTAGCCACTCATTTAACTGACCTTTCACTGCATTTGCTACTAGTCTAAAGTCATGTTCCTTATTTCTGAAAATCCTTTTGTTCCTCTCCAACCAGGTTTGCCAGCTGATGAATTTAGGCAGAGCAGTCCATGCTGCCTTGACTATCTTGTTTTTTGGATTTGGGCCTGGATACCTGGCCATCCACCCAGCAAACAGGTCCGGGACAGAGTGGGGGAAGGTGAACATAAAATTCGATGGTCCAAGAAGCTCATGCCAGATTAGACCTGTGAATTTGCACTCCAACGTGAGATGAAGAGCGAATTCCGAACTTCCCTTACATAGCGTGCATCTTGATGGCCCTAGAATGCCCCTTTTCTGTAGCTTATCGTCTGTTAGAATTTTTTGATGGCATAGCAGCTAACGGAAGTGGTCAATTTTTGGAATAGTAGGGAAATTCCAAATGCCAACCCAGGGGGCAGGATTAGGAGGCACGTGAGGTCTCTCCATGCATTTGGCGTAGCCCTGAGCCACCGTATAGACTATCTGTTTTGGTCCCCAGCCTCTCGTATCTTTCCTTCTTGCGTGCGACGGAGCCAGCCCATGCAGCGTCATTAACAACGCAGCAAACTCTTATTGCAACGCAGGTGGGACTGTGATCTGTTTCCACCCCAACCAGCTGTCTCCACTCTAGTTCGATATGTCCCAGAGCATTTTGATATTTTCTTCGTCCATCCATGCCTTCAGCTCAATCCCAAGACCCGAGTCTGCCAGCCGAGGCCTATTCATGATGCTATCATCCGACAAACTGATGTTTTTACCATTTCCTGGTATCCAGTAGGCATGGTTTCTTATTAGCGCGCCAGTTTTAATGCTTAGAGTGCTAAAGGGGGTTTTGTTTTGGTTTTTGGACTGCTCCAGGCATCGGAGTCCCTGTCCTCTGAAATATTTCCTCCACAGAGCTAATTGAACCCATCTTGGATTTGGAGCTATGATTTTCCAAATCAATTTGGCTCCCATAGAAAAGTTTTATATACTGAGATTTTTGAAGTTCATTCCTCCCTCCTAAAGCGGTCTGGAGACTATTTCCCAATTGACAAGAGGAATTCTCTTCTCATTATGTTCGCCTCCTTTCGAGAAAAATCTCCTGATTAGCTCCTCCATCCTCTTATGATTCCCACAAGCGCCAAAAGAACAGAGAATTGGAATATCAGCAAGCTGCTAAGCACAGATTTGATGAGCGTTGATTTTCCGACAATGTTGAGCCAGGAGGATCCCCAGGCCTGCATTTTTGCTTTGAATTTTTCTATTTGAGGATGCCAATCCTTGCTTAAATCCCTCTTATGAAAGATGGGCAGCCCAAGGTATTTAAAGGAGGTCCAAGATGCAGAAGCTGCAAAGCCTAGACATCTGGCTATAGAACTTGCAGAAGCAGCAGAGATATTCCAGCAGTATATATGACATTTACCCTTGTTTAATTCACTACCCGAAACTTTACAATAGTCTTCCAGCACTTCTTTAAATTTGATTGCAGAAAGATGAGTTGCAGCCCCCAGCAACAAGGTGTCATCTGCGAAGAGAGCGTGGTTGATGCTCTTAACCCCTCTTGCTATGCACAGACCAGCTATATCTTGATCTTGTTGCTTCTTATCTAAATGGAAGCTGAGGACAGGGGCCTGCAGCACAAAGAGGACGGGTGAGAGGGGGAACCCTTGCCTCAGCCCTCTAGAATCTTTGAAGAAATCAACAGCCCCACCATTCACTAAAGGAGCAATCCAGGGTTCTGAAATACAAGCTCTGATCCACTTGATAAAATTTTGACCAAACCCAAGCTTGTGCAAAACATCAAACAAAAAGTTATGTCTTACACGATCAAATGCGTTAGCTAGATCTAGTTTAATGACCATACCTTTTTCTTTTCAACGAAGGCTGGAATGGATCGCCTCTTGGACCAGGATGAAATTATCAAATAGCAGTCTGCCATGTATAAATCCGCCTTGATTCTCCAGGATGATTTTGGAGAGAATTTTCTTCAACCTGTTTGCTATTACCTTGGTAATCACTTTATAACCAATGTTACATAAGGATATAAGGCGAAATCTATTAAATGAGTTTGCACCTTTTTCTTTAGGAATGAGGGTGAGAAAAGTTGAGTTTGTGCAGCCTCCAATTTTCTGACACTCTTGGGACTTCTGGATCATTTTAAAGAGCTCCTTCTCAACGATTTGCCAACAGGTCTGAAGAAATATGGGCGTGAAACCATCCGGTCCCGGGGCTTTGTCGGGATCCATTGCAAAGAGGGCTTCCCTAACTTCATTTTTGTTGATTTTGCCTTCAAGGGCCTGATTCATTTTAGAGGTGATGAGGTTGGGAACAACATCTAGCAAATTGTCGTTTTGGCTAGCCTCCATGTCTTCACTATACATCTTCTCAAAGTGATTTGAAGCTGCCTTCTTGATGCTGGCAAAATCCTTTAAGGTGCAGTTATCTTTTTTGATCTCAGAGATAGAATTACGGCATTTCCTGGCTTGAGCTTGCTTGTGGAAAAAAGAAGAGTTTCTATCACCAGCTTTGAGCCATAAACTCTTGGACTTGAGCCTCCAGAATTCTTCTTTTTCTAGACAAGCCTTATGGAATTTATGCTATAACTGAGACTCCTTGTCCAACTCTTCTTTGGTGATTTCAGCAGCTTCTAGATGGAGGTGCTGCTTTTCTAGGGTGTTTTGGATTTTTTTCTTTCAACAAAAGGATTGGGCAAGGTCTTAACCCAGCCTTTCAGCATAGCTTTTACTCTTCGAATTTTTTCCTCCCAAACAAAAAAAGGGAAACCCTTGACTGGATCTTTCCAGCAATCTCTAACCTTTTGCATGAATTCTGTCTCTTTAGTCCATAGAGAGCTAAATCTGAAAGGGATAGGCCCCAGGTCCTTAGAAGTCAACAACTCTAGGCTAATGGGCTTGTGATCTGATACACTGCTATGGAGAATACACATTCTAGCCTCTAAACCAAGAAGCAGGAAGGAACTTTGAACAAAAAATCTATCAAGTCTTGCCGCTATGTGGCCCGGCCCAACTCTCTTATTTGACCATGTGAACGTGCCAGTAACCGGCTTGATATCTAGCAGGTCCCAGTCTTGCATGAGGTCTTCCACCCATTCTCTTGTCGAATCTCTAACGATGCTACCTCCTCTTTTTTCTATTGAGAGGAGGGTGAGGTTTAGATCTCCGGCTATGATTATGGTTTCCAGATTCTCTAGATCTGCCAGGCTTTTGATGGAGTCCTAGCAGTTTTTTTTCTCACCTGCATTGTTAGGATCATACACATTGAATAAACAAATAATCTCCTTAGATTCTAAATGTTGCATTTTTTTAAAAATCCAATGGGTATTCAAGGACTCAGAGATTAATGAAAACTTATTAGTGTTCCAGAGCAACCCAAGCCCTCCCGATGCTCCACAGGCGGAAATTGCATGCGCTTCACTTTTATTCCAAAATTTTTTGCTTGCTTGGAGGAAATTTGTGTCCTCCAATTTAGTCTCCTCGATGAGGAGGATATCTGGGGCTTCCAATCTTATTAAACTATTCATTGCTTCTTCCTTAGTTGTGGTGCCCATTCCCCTACAATTCCAGGAGACTATCTGCATCATTTATTTTTGTTGTGGTGAGCTCCCTTGGAGCCCTGGGATTGGATGCTCGTCATCTTTGGGGGTTTTGCCAGGAGTTTCTCTAACGTTGGCTGGCTGCCCTGTAGCTTGTCCTTATATATTCCTTGTTCTCTTTTTTCCTTTGCAGACTTGCGTCCTCTTGTAGATCTTCTAGGAGAAGACTGTGATTCACCTATTTCCCCTTCTTCCTCTGATTCCTCGGACTCTTGGGTTTCCTCCTCCTCTTCTAATATCCTCCCTTTGGATCTCTCTGATGCACTTTTGGTGGAGGGGGAGGCTTTAGATGGAGAGGCCTCCTTTGGGATTTCTGTCTCTTGAGTGGTCATGATTTCAGATCCAAGGATCTCGAATTTATTCCCTTGGCTTTCCATGGATGGTTTCTGAGTAGGACCCGCTTGAGGAGCTTTAGCATTTACATTTGCATTCTTCTTGTGAGAAGTTTTGGAGCGCTTTGCCTGGTTCCATCCATCTTCCTTCCCTTTTTCTTCCACCCCTTTGGACGGGCAGTCTCTGGCAAAGTGTCCATAGACATGGCACTTCCGGCATTTGAACGGCAGCTGCTCATAATCCAGTTTCTGTACATGAGTCTAGGGACCTACAATTATTTTGATGGCTTCCAGTAGTTCGACCTCTAGATCTACCTCCACACAGATTCTGGCACAGTCATACTGATCTTTGTTGTTAGCCTTGTCTATAAATTTGCCAAGGGTATTTCCTATGTGCTTCAGAGAGTCCCAGTTCCAACAGTGAACTGGAAGGTTGGGGAGTCTCACCCACACCGGGACCGTTGTAGGCACATCCACTGCTGGATCGAAGTCTGGTGTCCATTTATTTAAATACAGACCTTGAGGGCCCATGAAGTAAGGGCCATTCCGGAAAATGATATCTTTGTCCTCTTTTGTAGAGAACTCAAACAAAAAATATCCTCTTCCTAGGAAGTAAGAGGTTACCTTGTCTTTTATCAAAGGTGCCCAATTCCTAGCGACCCAGTTCTCAGGTGATTTCGGGGAAGGCCAAAGTCCTGTAAACTGACCAACCAGAGCACGATCTGCTAGAGACAATGCTACTTGGATCTGTCCTTCTGGCAGAAGGGCGATCTCAAGGATATCATCTAGTTTTTTCACAAACTTTGCAACTTCCATGCATTTCTTCTTGGAAGAGAGGCCAACAAGGTTTTGAAGGCCTCGGCGGCGGAAGGCAGAGGAGGAGAGGGAGGCCCCTGTGGGGGAGTCAGTGCCTCCATGATGAGCCAGCAGACCTAGCCAGGATGGCCGCTGCCTACAGCAAAGCCCTTAGCGGACACGCGCGCAGGTTTCAGAGTGCGCAGAATGTGGATCTCGGAGGTTGCGGAGCGGGAACCCAAAAACCATGCTACTTTGCATCGTTTATTGTTTATTTTATTAATAATAAGTTTTACAATTTTTGTTAGGTTTTAATTAAAAGAGAGATCATTTGCAAGAGAGACATATTGGGAGCACTGTGGAAAAACAAAATATTTTGGAACCACAAAAAGATCAAAATTTGAAAGCTATGGTGATTCACTCAAAAACCTGGATATCAAAAATTTTGAATTTTACTATTAATTTTTTTATACAATTTCTGTTAGATTTATTCATAATTCAAAAAAATAATAATAATAATACAAAATAAAATCAAAACCTCATATAATAAAAAAATTACTAATGATTATATTAGTAAATTTTTTACGATCTTTGTTCCTATTTAAATTTAATTAAAATTCATAAATTCATTTTAGGCATTTTAGATTTAATGGGTTTGTGTACTTACTATATATAGGGTTTTGACTTGTAAAGTAAGGTAATCACTTATTGAATTAGATCCAAACCCTCTTGGCCTTGTCTGTTTAAAAAAAACATATATATGTTTCACGATGCACCTTGTGTAATACAACGCACTAGTATATTATAACATTGTCGACTTTGTTCAGTATGTTCATCGTTGCTCGTAGTGTAATATAACACATCGATGTGCCTCCTCTAAATAGCACCATTAAATCATTTCGATGCATTTAACATTACAAATCACACCGTTATAATTTAAAATTATTTTAAAAAATTAAATTTTCGTGGCGGTGTCGAACAATTAAACGCCCGGTGTGTTTAATGGGATAAACGCATCGATTACCATAACTATGTTTAACTGAAAATTATTTGATTTATTTATAAAATATAGTTAATGGATATTTTATTGAATGGTACAGGTTACATATTGATAATAATAATAATAAAAATGTATGAGAATGTGTCAAGTAACAAAAATATCGATCGATACAATGATAACACATAAAAAAAAAAGTAGAGAAGGCAAGTTCTTTGTAAATTCTTTACAAAATTAATATCTTTGAACTATATGTAAGTTTAGCTCATTTGTATTGGTTAGTGTATGTCATGCAAAGCCGCAAATTGAAAAAAGTCGATAAGATGATTTCTATTCTAAGTGCAGAAGAGCATAAAACCTTGATAGAAAAATTGCAGAAGGATGAATCAGGGGAATGAAAAAATACTATTCAATATGAGTTTTTTTTTTTTGAATTTTCATTAAAAATATACTTAAGAATATTATATAACATGTTTCAAACAATCTATTAATTCATATATGTTTAATGTTCTACACGGAGCAACAATGAAGGAAAAGATCAATGTCGTTCTAAGAAAAGAAAAATTATGAAACATATAAATGACGATGAATTGGTCCTTAGCTCATCTGGAGTGGTGTTGGAGGATAATGAAAGGGGGGGAATTTTTTACAAAACTATGAGGGATCTAATGGAAAAAACGTATAGACATACTTTCCACTTACAACACAAAAATCAATCTAATGATTCTAAAAACCAAATTATATCTAACTACAAGAAGCGATTCCAGAGAAATGGTCAATCAGACATGTGAGACTTGCAATAGAAAAAACGTACAACAACAAAAAAGACTCATTCAAAAGGTAATATTCCTAATTAAAATTATTTTCTAGAATTATATGTATATATTACTACAAATTATTCATTTATTAATATCAATTTTGTTATATTTAGTTTTCATATATCCATATAGAAATAATTTATTACTTTTTTCAAGAAGATTATCAAAATTCCAAATGATCAATGAGCTTATATGCGAAACATGCAAGTAGGAATGTCCAAAAAAATGTACAGGGAGATGGTCAAAGAAATAGGCATAATTGCATCACAGGACGAGCCATCTCAACAATAATGTGCTTCAAATATATGTAATCATGATTGACTTTTTACATATAAAAGAATAATTTAGCATTAAATATTAATTTTCAAGTATTTTTTTTTAGAAAAAGGAAACAAAATGGAACTCATTCAACACATAAAACAAGACGACAAGGAAGAAAAGGGTTGATTTCAAAGTTTGTGAGTAATTGTTAATATTTCCTTATAACAACTCAAGGTTTCATTTTCTTATATTTTAAGTTGTTTTACAACAAACATCCATGAATGTTTTCAAATAGGTGCTAACATACAAAGAAGAGCCATGAGAAGAATTGATTGAGATTGGGTTAAATATGGGTTGTGAGTGTATGTTGCCATATCAAAAATTAATTATGGAATTTGTAAGTATCTATGTTGTTTTACTTCTTTGAGTTTATAATTAATAGAACAAAAAACTAATTTAAAATAAATCTATGATTTATAATGGGGTTTAAAACATGCAGGAACAAAGTATGGAACTACGGCAACATAAGACTTGATGCAGCAAGGCATGAGACTTGGTTTTGAAACCATGTGCACAGTTTATGAGTCACTTCTTGCTATGGTACATTGTTATTCGATTTACATTGATGTATATTATTTATTTCAATTTTCATTATTCTTACCAATGTAGATACACTCATTACATTTTATTTTTATTTTTGTAGATGGAACAAGATCAAGAAGATGAAAACAATCGATGCAATCAACAAAACATTCGTCCAAATAACCCAAGTCATGGAAGTAGCTCGAGCACTGACAGTAGTTCCAATGAAGAATGATGATCTATTTCGATATGAATGCAACCTATTGTATTTTTTTAAATAATTGTCTTTGAAAATAAGACATTTTGTTTAATGTAATGGACATAGTGTCCCAATTGAAAGACAAGGGGTTACCAATAACAATCCCACTTTGTATGACAAAAGGCCTCTTATTGATATATAATAAAATACACTTTAATTTATTCTTTTATGTTATCCAATGTCGTTTTGAAATGTTACACCACTAATTAAACATATGGATGATTAAATATTATAATGAAAAGATGTGAAATCCAATAGTATAACAAATTAATTCAAACATCATATACGAAAGAAAAAGACGGAGCTCCGGCGATCGACAATGGTGGAACCCTAACCTAGGGTTTGTTACTGAACTCCCATCCATGGCGGCTTGCTGTTTGGGTTAACAGGTCACGGGCGCACTCACGGCTTGAACCGCGACAGTGGCATCGGGGTCATCGGAGTTTTGTTTTACTTTGCGGTCCCCTCCTGGTTTCCCTGCCGCTCTGACCCCTCCTTACATTCCGCAGGCCGGTCCCCCTTTCGAATCCCGTTCTGGCCTTCTCACCGACAGATATCATGGATAACGAAGAATTGGTTGACTATGAGGCGGACCCCACGCCTCACCAGGACATATGGGCTCACACAAAGAGACCTCAAATGATCCCGCGGAGTGTTGCTCTGGGCTTCGAGACAGGTGCTTCGTCTCTGCAGCCGCACCTGGCGAACACAGGGAAAAACAAATCTCCTGCCTTCCCTCCTGCGGACTCTTCGCCTCTCGACTGCCCGCCCCTCTCCCCTGCGACGGCACAGCTATTGGGTTCATGCTTCCAGAACTCGCCCTTTCTCGACGCTCCTCTCCAGTACCAGTTCCGCCCTGCACTACCTCCGCCCCCTCCGCCTCCGCCTCCATCTAGCTCACATTCACCCTCTGTTTCATTTATGCCGCAGGCCCATCAGCCCCCCATCCGCCCCTCCGTATCCCTTCTCCCCGGAACCAGCACCTCGACCCCCCGTACTCCGATACGCTCGGGTTGTTTCACTACTCCGCCGCTACCGGTTCGTTCCGCGGCTTCCGCTCAACATAGCTCCACCGACCCATGCCGTAAACTGCTAAAGGAGTTCCCCTTTGGAAAACGCTCCGAGAAGGTGACAAAAGGCAGATGCCTCCGGGCAATTGATTCGGATTTCAACATAATTTTCGGGCCTGAAGCACCGCTACCGGACGTGATGGATGCTGCTCGAAAGGTCCTGGTTGGGAGGGTCCGTGGCCGAACATACACTGCGGAGCGACTCAAGCTCTGGGTAGAGGAAATTTGGGGATCATTTTTTAAAGAACTTCCTGATATTATGGTCCTCACGAGGGGCTGGTTCGCTCTACATTTCCACCGGCCCGAATACACTCAGTGGGTCCTCACCCAATACTGGCACATTGAGCTCGCACCAGTCATGCTCAAGAGGTGGGATCCTCTCTTCGACCCGGAACGAGAACAATTGGGAGCTGGACCCATTTGGGTGCGCCTTCCTGGTCTACCATGGCAATTTTGGAACCAGTATACATTTAAAAGAATCGGGGACACTCTAGGTACTTACCTGGAGCACGACAGATCTTATGAGAAATCGGGCACCAGGTCAATGGCTCGAATTCTAGTCCACTTGGACACCAGGCCAGGGTTAGAGGAAAAAATCACTCTGCACCACAATCATGTCTCGCGCAAGCAGCCACTTGATTATGAAGGCGTTCCATTCCGATGTCGTAGGTGCCATAAAATTGGCCATCTTTACAAGGATTGTCCACTGATTGTGGGGGGGACATCTGAGGACACCAAAGGACCTCGTCAGCAGACCACTGTGGAACAAAATGCAGGAGATAATATACAAACGGATGGCGAGCAGGCACCACAGGAGACTCCATCAAAGAAGGTTGGGGAGAGCGCAAAAAAAAACGCAAGACGGAAGGCATCGGCTACACCAGGACCGCCGCGTACTCGCTCAAAGACTGCTGAGGCTGCTCCAAAACCGGCGGAGGCTGCACCTACTCATTCGGGTAATGATTCCACCCCCATTTCTTCTCAATCTTTCTCTAATGATTTGCAATCATTTGTAAACTCCACTTTGCATGCACCCCACTCTGAGTTTGTCTCCCTTCCCTCCATCCTTTGCACCATTGCCCCACCCCCTCCCACTTTTTCTACCACTCCTCCCTCTCACAACCTGATATTGGACAGTCCTGACTCACCAACCTCTCCGGTCGGATCCGGCTCCCACCATTATCATCTGAGACCTCGTGCAAGGTCTAGAATTCTAGGCCTGGGATCATCCCCTGGTCGGCACCGTAAACAAAAGCGAGGCAGACCTTCTCAAATTTCTTCAGCAAAGCTACATGCTGTTGCGGATGTTGCCATGGGGCGACAGTCTACTATTGAAAGGGCACTTAGAGCAATTGAGCCCATGACCTGCGGTGCCCCATGATCTGGCTCTCCTACAACTGCAGGGGACTAGCCAACCCCAAAAAACGCCTGGCTCTGAAAAGACTCCTACATGATGCTAGATGTGATATCATTCTTCTACAAGAAACTCTGTGTACTTCCGAGGTGGCGGTGAGATGCCTACAAGCTATGCTTCCTGGATGGGTTTTACATGGATTGGATGCGTGTGGTCGATCTGGCGGACTGCTCATTGGAATAAACCCAAGGAAAAGTAGGACACTCTCTGTCTGGGGGGGACGAGGGTTCATAGGCATGGACATAATCATGGGTGACCTGGGCATTCCAATCAGATTTATCAATATTTATGGGCCTAATCAGAATAGACTTCCATTTTGGCAAGACTTCCTAAATGGCAATCATATTACTCAGAATACAGTGATTGGGGGCGACTTCAATTTCTCATTGGGGGTTGGAGAATCCTGGGGTCACCATGCACAGTGTGATCCTATCACGGATCAAATGCATATGCTATTAGGTGCACACCACCTCGTGGATATCCCCATGAACAAGAAGCTTCCTACTTGGCACAATCAGCGCACAGGAGAGGCCGCACTGGGGCGGCGACTGGACAGATATATGATGCACGAAGATCTGATACAGCTGGTTCCCTTATACAGACAATGGGTCAGCTCTGGGGGGCTATCGGATCACCACCCGATACTACTTCAGATCAGTGACAAAAAATCTAAGCCGCGTTCTCCCTTTAAATTCTTTGCTGGCTTTCTCCAAGAGCCGGATTACATCAAGATGGTCACGGATTTCTGGTCAACACAGCCCCCACTGAGGGAACAGAGGAAAGCTTTGGACTTTTGTGATAGACTTAAGATGCTCAAAGCAATGACTGAGACCTGGGCGAGATCAAAGAGGAACAGAGACGAACAGACTCTGAAGGATACTGAAGCTCAGATTGCTCTATTGACCGATGAGAGAGGCACTGGCTATCAATCCGATACTTCCAAATCACATCTAAACCAACTGCTAGAGCAAAAAGCAAAGATTTTACAAGAAAAGGAGGAGCTATGGAGACTCAAAAGCAGAGCCATTTGGCTCAAAGCTGGGGATAGCAATACAAAATACTTTCACAACCTTGCCAATGGCAGAAAGGCATCAAATACCATTTGGAGACTACCAAGGGAACCAGATGGATGGGCTACCACACACCAGCAGCTTGCTAGCATGGGAGTAACACATTTCAAGCGTCTATTCACGGCGCCGAATGTTGTAAATCTACCGGATATCATCAGACTAGCAGAAAAGTTCCCTCGGTTTGTTGGACAGGAAGATATTGAAGACCTCAATAATCCGGTCACTATACAAGAGCTGGAAAGTACACTCAAATGGTTTAAGAAAGACAAGAGCCCGGGGCCAGATGGTTGGCCAGTGGAATTCTACCTGGCATTTTATGATCTGCTGGGTGGTGACCTATTGGAAGTTGTGGAGGAGAGCAGGATCTCGGGGCACATCCATCCGCCTATGAACCAGACCTTCATCGCCCTGATCCCCAAATCCGATGACCCCACATCCTTCAATGACTTTCGCCCTATCTCCCTCTGTAATTGCCTCTACAAAATCATTGCAAAAATCATAGCCAACCGCATTAAACCTATCCTGTCCTCACATATATCTGCTGAACAATTTGCCTTCCTCCAAAATCGCCACATTCAAGAGGCCATAGGCACCGCCCAGGAAGCCTTACACTCCATAAAGGTAAAGAACCTCAAAGGTGTGTCACTAAAGATTGATCTTGCAAAGGCCTTTGATAAGGTAAACTGGCTCTATCTTAAGATGATTCTTACTCATCTTGGTTTCCCCCATCTGTTTATTAACTGGATTATGGGCTGTGTTTCTTCTGTCTCCTTTGCCATTCTTATAAATGGTGCAGCCTCGGCCCGTTTTTACATCAACAGGGGAATCAGGCAAGGCTGCCCACTCTCCCCTCTATTATTTCTTATTGTTATGGAGGGCCTGAGTAGGCTCATCGAGGATGCAAAAAGGAATGGTGATCTCAGTGGTCTCAAAATCACTGACCAGTTCTCTCTTACCCACCTACTGTTTGTTGACGATATTCTAATCTTCCTCAATGGTAGTGTCCGAGACATTATTGCATTAAATGATATTCTGCTACTTTTCTGTAAAGCCACGGGCATGGAAATCAACAGGGACAAATCCACAAGATCAATGATGAGATGCACTCAACAGGAAACTCAGCTGGCAATCCAATACTTCCCTTTCTTGGAAAATAACTTACTGGAAGGAATCAAATATCTTGGATTCAGATTAAGGCCGGATGGATATAAATCTGAACACTGGACCTGGCTAATTACTAAAATTGAAAGGAGGATCATCTGTTGGCAGCATCGACTACTATCAAAAGCTGGTAGATTACTGTTGATCAAATCAGTACTTGAGGCCACCCCAGTCTACTGGATGTCCCTCACATGGATCCCTAAAGGCATCCTACAAAAAATTCAACAAATCTGCAACAGGTTCCTGTGGAATGGCAATAAAAAGGGAAAGATTTTTGCTTGGACACGATGGTCTCTCGTTTCCATGCCAAAGAGATGGGGTGGGTGGGGGCTAAAATCCCTATCTGAATTCGCACAAGCATTAACAGCGAAACAGGGCTGGTCTCTCCTTAAAATGGACAGTTTATGGGCAGAAGTAATACACCAAAAATATATTTGGCCTTCCAACATCATTGAATGGCTTCGCAGACCCACTTGGAATCAACAAGGCATATCCGCGATCTGGAGGGCCACACTAAAAGCCATGCCTCTCATCCGAGATAATCTTTTATGGAGAATTGGCAATGGGGCACAGGTTCGTATAGGCTTAGACCCTTGGCCTGGTTCAGGAAATGCACACCTCCTGCCGGATGGTCTGATTCGACATCTTAATAATGGAGGCATTAAATATCTGGCTCAGATTGGTGACCCTCATCGATCCACCATATTCACACAGGCATGGGTTACGGATCAACAGTGGCACCTAACAGAAGAATGGACTGAACATTGGCAAAGATACATACAGGCACTTTCTGAAACACACATCAAGCTTCATGATAAGGAAGATGAACTAATATGGGCACCGGCAAAATCTGGCATATATGCACCTAAGCTCGGCTACTTAAAAATCATCGAGGCCAAGAAACCTGATATACAAAAAAACTGGTGGAAAGATATATGGCAACTGCAAGCACAGCCAAGGGCCAGACTTCTAATGTGGAACATTTTAGCTGACAAGCTTCCTACAGGCGCTATTCTTAAAAACCGGGCTTTCGCTGGACCTACCTGGTGCGTTCTCTGCAGAAAGGAGGAGGAATCATCGCCCCATCTATTCCTCACCTGTGAAGTCACATTGGAGATATGGCAGCAGGTCAAACAGGCCCTCAACATTACCACGGCATGGCACGCTGCAGATATACCCACTGCCTGGGATCAGTGGTGGACTGCGGTGGCTACGGAAAAGGCCAGGAATTTACCGCTTGTGGTGTCCTGGTTCATTTGGAACAAACGCAATAACATTATCTTTGAGGACGGCAGGATAAATTGGCAGCTACTCCCGCCATCCATTTGCGCGGCATACACAGAAATTCCATTTGAAAACAAAATCAATCCACCAAGGAATATCATGCCCGAAATCATTAACAGGGATATGCCTTGGGCATATTTCGACGGGGCAGCTCCGGCTCATGGTTGTGGAGGGGGTATAATTTTTCATCTAACAGAAACACATTATTTTCACCTAAGATTGGGACTCGGTCCGGGTACCAATAATCATGCTGAGCTTATCACACTGAGACATCTTCTATTTTTTGCTCTATCCAAAAATTGTCGACAAATACAAATCTTTGGAGACTCAAAGATTGTGATTGACTGGGCAAATAATAAATCTATCTGTCATGCATATTCATTGAAACACATCTTGGAAGAAATTGTTTTTTTAAAAACACATTTTGACCGGATCACTGTTTCTCATATCTACAGGGAAAGAAATGCAACTGCTGACCGACTCTCGAAAGAAGCGGCGGATCGTCCTATAGGAGACTGGTTGATTGAAGAATACAATCCAGAGGGGATGCACAGATTCTACCATCGACCATATATTGACGGCCTGCAACAAGGGGACATCCTCCCCAACTGAAATTTTTGATCTTCATGTCAATTTTTGTATATAACAGCACAGCTCTGATTGGCGATATATAGATATTTCACTGTATGAGGGATATATACCTCAACTCTGCACTATTTATGGTTTTTTAGTGAGATACTGGTACAAATTTTGTCGGATACAGACCCATCGTATCCTCAGTGACTTTTTATATGTAAATATTTGAACAGTGGTAAAGCCACACTACTGCATATGCCTTGGCATCAACAGCATGTAATCTCTATTATTTCTCTTTAATAGAAATTACGAACTCTATTTTCCTCGGAAAAAATAAAATAAAAAATTCAAACATCATATACAAATGCACTAATCAAATTTTAATTTATATGAATATTTTTATAAGATATATGTCGATTTTTCGATGAATAATAGATTTAAAAATTTACAATAATTGCACTGTCATAAGACAATGTTTCCAAAAAAAAGAAAATCTCATATAAAAAATGGGTGCGTCCATAACATAAAAACGCACTGATGCATTAGGTTATATAGAAGCACTGTGATGACATATTTTTGCATGATCGATTCTTTTTTGGAAAATTATATCACTAGGGCGTTTATTTCTTCAAGCGCCAGTGTTGGTTGAAATTAATGCACCAATGCTTTCATAGAACTAACACCTCGATCCTACAAAATATTACTTCTAGCCCTAGTGCCTACAAATAATACACATCGGCACTCTGAGTTTAAACAAAAGCACTGTGATTGTAATTATTTTTTGTGTGCCCCCGGGCATTTTTTGATAGAAAAGCACCAGGAAGTATACATTTCGGGCTCTAATGCTCTTTGCATTCAAAACCTCTATGTTTTTAGTTATGTATGCAGCCTGATGCTTTTATGTATGTAGCACATCGATGGTACATGTTCCATGAAGCACATTGCAAAAAAGACATCCGCTAAAACCTTTGGTCGCCTAGATTTTTTCAGTTGTGATGAAGTTCCCTTATAATCTCCGCTAAAACATCCTCTATCACAAACGAATGTTTTAGCGAATGTTTTGTTTCCAATTTTTGCCAATTTTATAACGTAAAAAATAAGCATATGCAACCTGTGAAAACCTAATGAGCATGAATACAACTCAATGGTGAGTTTATATCAATCATGAAGGTTTGTTGTTCAAGAATAATAAGCTTTGCATACCCTGATGTTCCATGAGGGACAACTTGATAAAGGAGAAGCACAATGGAAGTACAAACAGAGAGTAGACATGAAAATAAGACAATTGGACTTTGAATTTGGAAACCTGGTAATGGCATACTCGAGGAAAGAAAGGTTTCATGTAGAGATGTACAATAAACTTCAACTCAAGAAAATTGGTCCATGTAAAATTTTGAGGAAATTTTCTTCCAATGCTTATGAATTGGAACTTCCCAAGGACATTGGAATATCATCAATTTTTAATGTAGTATATTTATACCCCTTCAAGGAACCAAACAATATTACAACAGGTTTACTTCGTAAGTGGTGAAGATTAGACTAGCAAGTGGAAGAAGCAATTGCCCAAAGCAACTCAAAAATAAATTGAAGCAATTTTGGGTAATGTAGTCAAGAAAACCAAAGGTAAAGAGTATCTTTAGTATCTGGTTAAATGGAAACAACAACTAGTAGAAGATGCTACATGGATAAAAATAAGAGATATTATCAAGTATGGCCCAAGTGTTGAGGCATTGATGAACAATTATTTTCTTCCCTAAGAGTTTGATGCAGGAGCATTTACAAGTCAAGACCATTTTTTACCTCTTGGGTCAAAACTCATTTATTAAGGGAGTCGGTTCCCTAATATTTTTACTAAAGTAATTCGGGTTCCCTAAGGCATTTAATTTGTAATATTTTGTCATAGTCTAGAAGGAATTTATTTTGTTAGGAAGTTAGATAAGTGTCACTTAATTTCTATGTCAAGAAGACGAACTAGCTAAATCGGGGATTTGTTAGACAATGTTGGAATTAGATTAAATTTGTTGGATTTGTATGAGGGCTCTATGAAAAAAAAATTCCATATGTAATTGAATAATTAGAGTAGAAGAGAAGAAGAGAAGAAGAGAAGAGAGAGAAGAAGCGTAGAGAGGACAGAGACCAGCCACTGAGTTGTGCCAATTCATTCTTGATTTCTCTGTTAATAATATTAGATTTATGCATGTGTTGTGTATGTTGGAATGAATTTATATTGATTAAATGTATACCAATATTACATCATAGAATCAATGTTTTTGTAGGTTGATAAGGCAAGTGCATAGAGGATGAGGTTTGAGTTGTAGTGGTAAAGGCTTAGCAACAACACTTAACAAATTCTGCATTCTTATCGTTTTCCATTAATTGATTCTCACAAAAGTATCCTTGTCAATATTTTTGTCTCTCGACCATCAAATTTAATGAAGGGTTGTTGTAGATGAACCTTTCTTAGGCTGATTTGACAATCATCTAGTGATCACGCTAACTAACAAAAATTTTCTTGTCTACATTTCTCATCTACTGACCATTGGCCATTAGAGGTTAATAAGAGTTGGAGATAACACCTTTATTGGTCTAATTCGATAAGCATCGAGCGATTTTTCCAGCTAATGAGCATGACATATGAGACATATCACGTCATTTACAGTTTTGTCTATTACCACTGGCCTACCATGAAAGTGACAAAGGTTGTGAAAAACTAACAAGAGTGAGGCAGTCCCACCAGTTAGCGAATCTAGCAGACGAAGACCTTCACGTCAATTGTAGTTATGTCACCGCCACCAACCAATTATGGAAGTGTTTTTAGTGAAATTATCGATTAGCGAGGAAGTGGTATCATTGACTAACATTCCTGATAGACGGACCATTCCACAACAGTTGTGAGTTGGGTTACAACCATCATCATCGTCAACCTATTTAATGCCCTTAAGCAAAATAATAATAAAAAAGTGTCTGCGGTTTCAGGGAGCTGACAGACCTAACACTTTTGGTTTTGGGCCTTAGTCATAGTGTTGGTCATATGGACTATCCCACTTAACACCCAGGTGCTAGATTTGGGGGATAAGTGAGATTATTGACATCAAAAGGTAAGATTTGCAATACAGTGCCAAATAAATGAAATATCTAGGCACAATCCAATTGGTGAAGATTTGAGTGTAAAGTTTTTCCCCAAGTTGGTTAGATTTCAAGATTAATGATGGAATATAATAAACAACGATGCTACTTGTGCAACTTTGGAGGTGCTAACAGGGAGGGCACCACCATGATAAAGTTCCAAAAACCTATTCTTTGAATATAAAATGGGAGATTAAAAAATAAAAACTATAACTACATTATAAACATTAGAAGAACAATGCAATAAACAAAACTTTAGAGCAAAAGGGTTAGTTGCACTAGGCCTGGATAAAGGTGTTAAAGGGTGGATCCTACTAGCATAATGAGTCCTTTTAATGAAATAATGCCACAAAATAATTAAACTAAAGGCTAGAACCCACTCTTGGTAGCTATAATTGGGACATGGCAGACTAGATCATGACTCAAAACTAGAATGTACATAACTATAAAATTGTTACTAATGAAAACTCAATAATTCTAAAAATTATACTTCAATGTTTGGTAGACCCATACTAAGAATTTTAAGGGCTAGAAACACAAACAAAGATCTTCTCTAATAAATACATTCTATTATAATCCATGAGGTGTAGATAAGTTGGTTTATATGGGGTTTAATCCCCATCATTTCATTGGCGCAAATCTCATGGGGAGGGTGGGAACTTGTTGTGGGGGATAAAATTATTCCATGGGGATTCCAGGCTCAACCGAGCCTTGCACAATCCTAGTGATAGCATATTATAGGTAGGCATAACATTCTTCCATAAAGCATTGGGGTTGGTCCTAATCTAGGCCAAGCCTAACTTATAAAAATGTCAATTGGTTTATCTTTGGTGGTTGGGAGGAATGAATTTTATATTCTCCACTCATGTTCAACTCCCACAAGTAACATGATGATGTCATATCGATATATTTTTGTAAGGGCTTCAAGCCTTGTTGTTGAACAACGATGAGCCATGAAGAATACCTTATCCTTGCCTAGTAGCTACAGGGCAAGGTGCTTTGTTACATGGAAATAAATATGTTATGTTCTCAAAATTTTGAAAGGGACATGGTAAGTATCGTCTAACTTGTCGCACATGAAGTGAGTGATAATGTTGGTCTTCCCCAAAAATTGATGTCTCGAGAAAACTAATTTTCATTTGGTAAGAGGTGACATAATGGCCATTATGATATCCAATCTCAAACCATCTATCATTTTTATAACCAAATCTCAAACCTTATGATAAGATTTGTACAACCACCCACAACCATGGAAAAATTAAAAGAACAAGCACTAATAGATCTACAACCACGTTGACCTATATCCTAGTTCACCATTATAGATCTAATCAATGAATAATCCATGGTAGTACACGTTTTGAAGAGTTATGATTTTTGTGATCCATGCTCCTTGTTGGGGAGGGGGTGTGGGGTGCAAATTCGAAACATAAGAATAACATTTCCACACAATTATAAGTGACCAAAATTTGGAAGAGGGTGAGAGATCATAAAAGAATGTGTCCACAAATAGACCACGAGCATAAGAAAACAAAGGAAAATGGGGCGTAGTAAAAAAAATGCACAAATTCTCCATTGCTCAACAAGTGTAATAAAAATAGTTGATGATTTAGCGTTACACATAGATTACCAGTGACATGCTTCATCTGAACACAATTCCTCATATTTTGCATGCTTTCAATTCAAATTTACCTAGCCAACCAATGGTCATCTTAAACCACAATTGATCATTAATTAGGTGATGGAAAAATTGCAAGTAAAATTTTATGTATTTTAGGCAATGGATCACTTTGCAAAACACATAAAATAATGGTTTTTAAACTTAATTAACAGCATAAATAGAGACAAATATACCATATCAGAAAAACATAACAACAAAAATGATAAAGGAGTTCACCCCTCTTCTAGGTTACATCTCTTGGTCCAGCTTCCAATGTTGGGTCACTTTCATTAAGTGCTCAAATTTGTGTTTATATGGAATTACAGTGCTCAGAATGTAAATTTATGTCTCCATTGGCTTCAAAACAGTAAAAAAACCCCAAGTTGGGCTCTTGTTGTGCTCAATTTGGCCAAAAACTGAAGAAGTTATGCTCTCTCCAAGTTTCCCCTACTAACTGATCTACAAATTGGATTGAACTCCTAACCATCCTACGAATTCCACCTTTCCAAGGCGCGCCGAGCAACAATTTCACCCAGTGTCAGTGAAATTCGCACCAAATTGGGTGCAAAATGTCGCTCTGTTTAATTGTCCAATAAGGCCTATGGTGAAAAATTTTGGCCACATGGGGCCATGCGCCCAAGGGCTGGGGCTAATCACCGACCCCTGTCGGCATAGCCCCTAAATCTTAGGATTTTGGTTCCATGTCTCCATAAGACTGGGGCTTATCCCTATTTCTCCACGCCTCACTGTCGAGCCCCTCCGCTATGACCCACCATGGTTCCATGCTTTGTGTCACAACTATGGGTTGGGCTTAACTCTAGCCCCCCACAACTGTTGGCACTCTAATATATATTGTCATGGTCCGATGGTTGGTAATTGCGGGTGCCAGAACCTTGGGCTGAACCTTAGCCTGAGCCCTCGACTCCCCAACAACATTATGCGTAAATTTTAAATACATATTTGCCACTATACAGGTTAAGTTCCACCTGCGCCCTAGCAGTAAGGCGTTGTATTGCTGCTCCAAAGGTCTTGTGTTCGATTCCAGTCGGGCCTCTGGCCAAACCCTTGCCACATTTTTTCTGACCCCGGGGTGCCACATGGCAACCCATGACTGGGCTTTGTGGCAGCCTATGATTGGGCCAGTGGTATCACACCATTGGTCCACATATAAACTCAACCATCAATCAAAACACAACAGATTTAAACCAATACGGTGAGGGCAAGTGGTAGCCTGCCATTGGCCCAAATTATACAGTTAACTTGTCTAGTCACCCAGCCCAGTCAGCTTACAAACTGCCAAGTCATCAATCCTGCATCCAAATTGCAATTTCTTTTACCTGTTTGGGAAAATGATCAGAACATGATATCGAGAGCATACGATATCAGTTTTGAGTGATTCAAGTTGCGTTGGATTCAAGTCGTCGAAATATACACGCTGGTATAGTGTATTACTCCTCCCCACTGGAAGATTTTGGACCTCCAAAAGACTACTTTCAGTTAAAAAATACATGAGGGTACAATTCCCTCACCCTTCCAATCTCAATCCAATTGTCTTTTCTTGGATTTGTGCCTTTGAGTCCCACACGAAGGTACTCCACAGTCCCTTGTTTTGGAGTTCTTGTCTTTCTACCAAGGATAGTGTCTTGACGCAATTCTTCAAGAAATTCAAGAGAGAAATCTTTTATTGAAGGAATCTGAACATGCTCTCCTTGATCATCAATCAAAGGAGGCTCATGTAATCTTAAATTCTCAACATTAACAACTGCATACATTTGCATATATGGAGGCAAATCCAACCAGAAGGCATTATTACCAATATTTTCTGGAATCTTAAAAGGTCCATACCTTATTGGTTTCAGTCTTTTACCTTCTCCATTAAGCCTCTCCTTGCTAATGTAAATCCAAACTTCATCTCCAACCTAAAAATTGTGGTTAACACGATGCTTATCATGCCTTGTCTTATACTTTGATTGGCTCTTTTCCAATTGTTCTTGAACCATCTGATGCACCAATTTAACTTGTTCAATGAATTGCTTAGCCTTATCAATGTCACTATGACCATTAATAGCAACATCTTTCCCAAAGATAAAATCTAAGGGAGATTTTGGTAAGTATCCAAATCATGCCTCAAATGGAGATGTTTGAGTCGATGAATGCTTTGCCCAGTTGTAAGCATGTTGAATGTAGTGTAAGTGTTCATCCCAAAGCTTAGGATGTTTGTTGCAATAACCACGAAGAAGATGTATTATTGTTCTATTCACCACTTTTGTTTGACCATCGGTTTGTGGAGAGAATATTGTGCTCTTTTTCAACTTGGTGTCCATGAGTACCCATAAGCTTGACCAAAAGTTCTCGACAAATCGAGAATATCGATCAGAAATAATAGATTTGGGCAACCCAAAATGTACCCATACATTTTGAAATAACATTTGTGCAGTCTGTTTAGTTGTAACCTACTTCTTACAAGGCATCAAAATACACATCTTGTTGAAACGATCCACCACAACATAAAGATAATCATGATTTTTTTTAGACATAGGCAGTCCTCCTACAAATTCCATAGAAACACTTTCCCAAGGACGGGAAGGAATTGGAAGTGGAGTATACAATCCTAACTTTCTATTGCTAGGCTTACTTGTAGCACATAATGAACATCCTCTTACATATCGTGACACACTTTCATTCATACAAGGCCAATAACAATACCTTTGTAATTGTGCCACCATCTTGCCTACACCAAAATGGCCAGCAATAAGAGAAGTATGTGCTTCCCTTATGATGTTGACTCTTTCACCCTATGGAATGCATAGATTTCCAAGATGATACAAAAGTTTATCATGAACATGGTAATCTAATTCCTCTACTTCGTTGCCTTGACACAAAGTTGCATATACATCTTTAAAATCACTATCTAAAGCATATTGTTCAACATAGCTCTCATGCATGATAGAATTATGCTTAAGAATAATTGAAGCACTAACAATTGGTCTAGAAAGCATGTCAACAACTTTGTTATATATACCTTTCTTATACCTTATCATCAAGTAGAATTGCTGCAAGAAACCCATCCATCTGAAATGCTTTGCTTGTTGTATCTTTGTTTGTGATTGCAAGTATTACAATGCTTAATGATCAGTGTGAATGATAGTTTCTTTTCCCATCAAATCATGTTTCTAATTTTTCACACTTTGCACTAATGCATAGGATTCCTTGTCATGTTTAGGATAGTTAACTATTGCACCGTTAAAAGCTTTAGAAAGGTAGGGCTTACCATGTTGCATCAAGACCTCTCCCATAGCATAGTCACTTGCATTTGTTTGTATCTCAAATGGCTGTCTTAAATCAGGAAGTGCAAGAACTGGAGTTGTGTTGATTCTCTCTTTCAATGCATCGAAGGCTTTCTGTTGCTTGCCTCCCCACTGAAAAACCTACTTCACACTTGTCAAGGCATGTAATGGAGCTGCAATTGAAGAAAAGTTAGAAATGAACTTTCTCCAATATTGGGTTGCTCCCAAAAATCTCCTAACCTCTATTACATTATTGGGTTTAGGCCAATCTACAATGACTTTGACCTTTGAGGGATCTATCTTCAATTCACCCCCTCCAACAATATGTCCCAAATACACTAACGAGGTCTTTCCAAATTCACATTTAGACATCTTTAAAAACAACTTTTCTTTCTTCAAGACATCTAAGACTTGCCTAACATGCCTGACATGTTCTTCACGGGTTTTACTGAAAATCAATATGTCATCTAAGTAGACAATCACAAAGTCATCAAGAAAAGGCCTTAAGACATCATTCATAACTCTCATGAATGTTGTAGGAGCATTACAAAGCCCAAATGGCATAACCAACCATTCAAACAAACCTTGCTTTGTTTTGAAAGTTGTCTTCCATATGTCTCCTTCAACAATCCTAATATGATGATAGCCACTTCTCAAGTCCAACTTAGTGAAATACACAACATCTTTCAATTGATCAAGTAAATCATCAATTTGAGGAAGAGGGTAATGATTCTTTACTGTGATCTTGTTCAAGGCTCTAAAATCCACATACATGCGCCATGTACCATCTTTCTTTGGTACTAAAACAATTGGTGACCCGCATGGTGATGTGCTTGGCATGATGACCCCTTTATCAAGCAACTCTTGGATTTGTCTTTTGATTTATGCATTCTCCATGACTGACATCCTATACACGTAAATCTTTGGAAGAGGACAATCTTGTTGCAATTGGATCTCATGTTGGATTCGTCTTTTAGGAGGAAACCCCTTGGGTTCCTAAAACATCTTATCACAGGTGTTAACAACCTCAAACAAATCAGATTTTAATCTTGCATCACATCCTTGGAAGGCTTCATTTTCAACATTATCTTTTGGTTTGATCATCAAGAGTACAAAATTCTTACTAGCATTAACAAACCTCTTCATTTGTCCAGCATTCACAAGTGATAAATTCAACTTCTTTCTATGTGCTCTAACAATGTACTCAATCCCATCTTTAAACAAATGATATTTGTTCTCATGGTGATGAAAGATGGCTCTCCTATCATATAGATATAAGCTTACAAAAACAATACCGCAAATGTCAAGTGGAATAACATCAAGCTCTACCTCATCTATAAAGTTTGTAGTGATGGAAAATCTCAGTTTACATCTTTTTGTCACATGCAATTTTGCATTGTCACATATCCAACCTAAAGGATAAGGTTTAGGATGAGGAGTGGTTTCCAAATTCAATTTCTTAACAATGTCTTCTAAAATAAGGTTTTCTTGTGATCCACTATCAAATAATGTATCTATATTGGTATGTTTTGAAATGACTTTAATGTGGAAAAACTCTATTCTTTCTTTTTCATGTTGAGTTTCATTGAGGCTACTTAAAGAACTAATACTTGCAATAGAATCCTTACCTTTAAATTCCATGGCTATGATCTTTGATTCATCCCTGGAATCGGATCCTAAATCATGTTGTGTAGTTGCAGCAGTTTTTTGTTTCCCTTTGTTGTTAAATTTTTTGGGTCTCATTTCACGATGAAGTTTCCAACATTGGTCTTGATCATGCCTTCTCTTGAATAATGTTTACATGTGAGTTTTTCTCCCTCTTTCTTCACTAAAGCATTCTTCTTCCCTTTCCTTTTGAATTTCCCCTTTCCTTTCTTTCCACCCTTGAATTGATTTTTGCTGCCCTCTTGAGGAACATTATTCCCTCTTGCTTCTAAATGAGTTTCATGTACACAAACTTCATCTAGTTTTGTAGGGTTAAACATGAGAATTGTGTGTCTCAAATAACTATGTAAACCTCCAATGAATTTGAGTAGAGTGTCTTGAGAGGATAAATCTATACCCAAAATCAAAGCTCTTTTCCTAAATTATTAGTATAGATTTGCACGTTTTAACCCTTAGCTTTCCTAAATTTTTTCCAATCCATTATAGTTTTCTTCGTATATGCTAATACATAAAATTGTCTTCTTATTGCAACAACAAAATCATTCCAAGAGGATAAAACCTTACCACTTTTCTTCATGTCCTCTTAAGTTTTGGCCTCCCACCAAATAAGTGTTGCACTTTCCAATCTAAGAGAAGCAAGCTTAATTTTGGTCTCATCATCCTTGATTCTTTGTATCCTGCAATACACTTCAATATGATTAACCCAATTATCCAATTTCTCAACATTTACCTCTCCATTGTACATAAGCAATTCAAGCTTTTTGTCAAGCTTTAACAAAGGAGTTTTACCATGTCCCTTTGGAGAATTTGGAGGTGTTTGTGAAAGGGTAGAATAAGTAGAAGAAGATGAGGATGAAGATGAGGATGAGGATGGAGGTGAAGGTGGTGGCTTGTCACCATTCCCTCCAAAGGGTTGTCTCATTTTACTCCATCTCCTTTTGGAGATTTTGAGCTCTCTCCTTGAACCTTGAGTTCCTCTCCTCATAAAGAACTTTTACCATTTCATACATTGCAAAGAAATCTTTTCTGAATGTTCTTTCATCTTCGGACATCCCTTCAAGGCCTTCTTCATGTGCCATGACTGGTGAAGCTTGAGGTATGTATGTTCTCCTTGAAACAATGTGAGACCTTGCTCCATAATTTATCCTTCTCCTCTTTTAAGCTTCGAACTTGTAAGCATTAGAAAACACTTGCAAACAAAATCAAACCTTCCAAATAACCTTGACCTCTCATACCACACTGATTTGTAATGCAAACTTGAAGGTGATGGAAAAATTGCAAGTAAAATTTTAAGTGTTTTAGGCAATGGACCAATTTCCAAAACACATAAAATAATGGTTTTTAAACTTAGTTAATAGCGTCAACAAAGACAAATATACCATATCAGAAACACATAACAACAAAAATGATAAAAGAGTTCACCCCTCTCTTGGGCTACATCTCTTGGTCTAGCTTCCATGCTCAAATTTGTGTTTATATGGATTTACAGTGCTCATAATGTAAAACTTATGTCTCCAATGGCTTCAAAATAGTAAAAAACCCCTTGTTGGGTTCAAGTTGGCCAAAAAATGAAGAAGTTATGCTCTCTCCAAGTTTTCCCTACTAACTGATCTACAAGCTAGACTAAACTGCTAACCATCCTACGAATTTTTCTTTTCCAAGGCACGTTAAGTGACAATTTTTCCCAGTGCCAGCGAGATTCACGTCGAATTGGGTGCAAAATTTCGCTTTGTTTAATTTTCCAATAAGGCCTACGTGGGAAAAGTTGGGCCACATGGGGCCATGCGCTCGGGGGCTTGGGCTAACTGCCCGCCCCCATCAACATAGCCCATAAATCTTCAGCTTTCGGTTCCATGTCACCATAAGACCAGGGCCTATCCCTATTTCTCTACGCCTAACTGTCAAGCCTCTCCACTATTACACGCCATGGTTCCATGCTTCGTGTTGCGACCGTGGGTTGGGCTTAACTCTAGCCCCCCACAACTGTTGGCACTTCGATATATATTGGCATGGTCCGGTGGTTGGTAACTGCGGGTGCCAAAACTTTGGGTCGGGGCTAAGCCCTAGCCCTTGGTTCCCCCGCCTGCAGTCTTGTGGGCGTGGGGTGACTGGACGCTAGGGATTAGCCTCGACCCCATCCCCCAACAACATTATGCATAAAGTTTAAATACATATTTTCCACTATACAGGTTAAGTTCCACCTATGCCCTAGTGGTAAGGCGTTGTATTGATGCTCACGAGGTATTTTGTTTTATTCCGGTCGGGCCTTTGGCCGACCCCTTGCCAAATTTTATTTGACCCCGGGGTGCCATGTGGTAGCCCATGACTAGGCCACGTGGCATCCCACCATTGGTCCACATACAAACTCAACCACCAATCAAAACACAAAATATTCGAACCAATATGGTGAGGCCAAGTGGCAGCCTGCCATTGGCCCAAATTGTACTGTCAGCTTGTCCAGTCATCCTGCCCAGTTAATAGCCTTGCATCCAACTTGCAATTTTTTTACCTATTTGTGAAAACAATAAGAATGCGATATCGGGAGCATACGATATAAATATTAAGCAGTTCAAGTTTCGTTGGATTCAGGTCGTCGATATCTACGCGCTGGTACATGTTTCGAGCACTTTTGAACACTTCGAATTTTGAGCACTTTACTTATCATTTGGATCAGTCCACAAATAGATCATGAGCATAAGAAAACAAAGGAAAATGGGTACAACATAAAAAATTAATGAATTCTCCATTATTCGACAAGTGTAATAAAAATAGTTGATGATTTAGTGTTGCACATAGATTACCCGTGACATGTTTCATCTGAACACAAATCCTTATATTTGGCATGCTTTCAATTAAAATTTACCTAGCCAACCAATGGTCATCTTGAACCACAATTGATCATTAATTAGCCCTAATTGATTATTGATTAGGTAAATATAAAAACTATAATAAAACTTTGAATTTATTGACTAATAAAATGCTTTTTTCAAAAGAAAAATATCCATCATATTGATAAGGGATGAATATACCTATTTTTGTCCTGCAGTGAATTTGTAATGCCACCTCCCACATTTACAAACTTTCACCGGCCTATCAGGGTAAACATGAGAGGAGGGCTACTATAACATGACTCAACCTCCTAACTGCAACTAAGGAATTGGAATCGACAACTTTAAACTTTACTGACTTCCCTCAGGTGTTGTAGGACCCCCAAGAGCTAAACAACCACTCGAAGTGCCCAGACCCTGAGAACTTTCTTTTTCAGTGATTTGGAGCCCCAGTCGCTTGCATAACAAGGAAAGACAGTGATTGTAACCCTCCAGTTGGATGGATGACCCTGCCTCCCAACGACTATAGACTAAATGACTCAGTTATGTGCATGCGACCCCAATTTTTCAAATCTAGGATCCAGACCTCTGCCCAAAACTTGATAAAACTTCTTGAAATGATTAATGACACCAGGACAGAAACTTTAACACAAAACTTAGACAAGGACTTGACCTAACCAAGTCTAACCATGATATTCATTTCGTCAAAGACATAATGAACATGCAATCTACAGGCCATGAATGCATATATGAACATAGAGATCTGAAACTTATATGAGAATCATCAAGAAGGTCTAATTCTCTCACACAATAGCTACAATAACATCTATTAGGTCATGCATTCAATAACCATTCATTTATCAATCAAACATGATAAGAGCCATAACTTGAATCTGTCATAAAACCATGCTTGTAACTAGCATATAACCAGATCAATAACAATGCTAGAACAACCATGAAAGCCACATAATAACAAGTATAATTGCTCATGAAATACAACAAGAACTTAGCTCTTATTAACATATGCAAAATCCAACAAAGTCAAGGACTTCCACGTACCACCCAACCATAGATCGGGCTGAACCAAATCTTTATTTAATCCAATCACTCTTATGCCATATTCCAAGCATGAATGTGGAATCTCATGGGATAAACCAATCCATAAATAACTAAGGGAATTCGGAGGTTAAATCGCCTCCACCCTCACCCTACCGTGATATCACCTAAACCGGTCCCAAGACCACAAAACCAAACCAAGATTGGATGCCTTAGAATTCCTCACCACCTCTTGAGGAATTTTCTTATCTCCACCCACTTATTGAGGGCTTCCCATAGAAAACCATCTCCACCCCCAACCCTTGGGATTTTCCTGGGACCACCTCACCCAGATCCAAAACCTTTCACCAATCCAAAGCTCAACCAAGAATGAATCCCATCACACCATGGCTATTCATAAATGACAAGGCAAGGATGAAACCACTCTCAAACCCAGAAAACCCATGCCAATGACAACAAATAAACCAAATACACACGTGCATGTACCATGTATGCCAAAACCACCTAGGAAATCATACATGCAACTGTTACTTGCAATTATTCTCGTTGAAGCCACTTGATCCAACTTTCCTTTGCTTTCATGTCCTTCCTTGCCTTTCATTGTCCTTCATTTGCTTGTTTGATTTCTTTCTCCTCTTGGTGCTATTCTCCTCTTTGAGACTAATTCCAAAACAAAAGTGACAAAAGGTTAACAAATATATGTGAACTGATCCTCCAAAACCTTTTTATTATTGAGGCCTATAATTTCTTTATTTTCCTCTATTTTCCTTCAATTTCCTCCTCATATGCAACCTGTGACCTTTCACCTCCCTTTTCTCCTAATTTCCTTTATTTTCATAAATAAAATGACAGTAATTCCTTTTTGCCTTTTCAAATCCTTTTCCATTGCCCTTTCCAATTTCCCTTAACCATAATAAACAACAAGTGATGCCCATTAGGATACTTTACCCAAAATTCAGCTTGGAATATGTGTCCCATGACCTTGGTCTTATTTTTCCTTTATTAACTTTATTATGTGAAATTTTAACCCAGGGTTTGTTAGAAAATAAAAAAGGCAAAAAGATTTTCTTATATAGATAATTACTTATGATTCTTTTATCTTTATGTTCTTCTTTTATCTTTTAGTTCATCAAGCAATTACCAAGACAATAACACAAGGACAACAGAAGTAGGCAGAAAAACATGTCAAAACCCCTATCTAGGGGAAAACGCAATCAACAATTCTTCCTTCAATAGTTTCTTCAGATAATCCAAGACTTTAGACCTAGACAGAGACTCCCTCCACACCAAGTCAGCCCTCAATCCTTATTTCAGATAACAACCCTTCATAGGCAACTTCGACCTAGTAGTAGTAGCAATGACAACTTCGACCAAACTTGGAGAACTTTGATCTCCCTTGATACACCTCATAACAAATAAATAGTTGTCCCAAAATTTCAATCTTGAGGTCTGTTATCTATTTCAAGAAACTCACACTCCTTTCCAACCCTTCTTCTAGCCCTTTCTCAACTTCGCACTTTTCCAGCTTCCAGCTTCAAAAATCGAACTTTGTGTGAGAAAGTGAGATACTCCAAATGAATTTGAATTGTCTTGTATTTATAGCCTTCTAGGGAGGTCAAATTACTTGTCTTGAGGCTGACTTGATCTTCTTGAGGCCGACTTGATGTGGAAAAGACTAAATTCCTTTCTGACTAAAAACTAATTCTTTTACATAATTTGAAAGCCCAATAAGGGTAGCTTTTAATGTACATTGACTCTAATGACTCAAAATAAATCCTAGAAGTCCTCAATGGGGACTTTGACCTAAAACATGATGACCCAAGAATGAAACCCATACTTTAATAAGTCATAATAATAATAATAATAATAATAATTTTTTCTTCATTCTTTTGATAAGTACATCTCAAATACATTTATGAAGGCCGAACCTAGTTACAAATTTCAACACTCCCTCTTAACTAGGGAGGTATTCATCAGTACAAGGAAGATCTCAGAACACATGAACCATGAAGAATTTTAGGCATCAAAATGCTATGGACTAGATTCTTGACCAGGGCAATCTATCGAAGGTCCTCCAATAGTTTAGCACTGCAATGCCATGGATTAGATTCTTGACCAAGGCAATCTATCCAGCTGGGAATAAGATTGACTAAATCTTTTAGCCTCTCTAGGTTACATCAGGCTTACTTACTAACCATCAACCCATGGATCTAGGTGTGTATATAAGGTCAAAAATCCAAGACCAACGCCACCATCCCTACTTCGGGAACTAGACATCAACACAAAGTGTCGACCAAGTGTACTCCTAGACAACGTCTTACACACAAATCCTCAACTTCTTGATTATTCCAACCGGTAACAAACCCTCCTTGATGAAATAAATCAGAAACAAATCTCTCCCAATCAAACTGATAGACAACTCTAAGCATGCTAAAAACATGTTATCAAGTCTTTGAGAGATTTATCTATACAAAAACAACCCAATCAGTAACAAACTTTCCAATGTACATAAATAAATAAAAACCTCTGGGGTCTTTCAGATGACTTGATGTTGCTTCTGAAGTTTTCACTATAGGACTTAGAGTTTTCCCAATGAATCTTGACAGAATATTCCTCAACCTTATAGCTTCCTTTCCTACTTCTCATGCAACAACATATTCCAAAAATATATCCGGCTTTTCTTATCTCAACATCCCTTCAAAAATAAATTCTTGAATTTTAAGGTGTCCATCATGACTATGATACGACCTCCCTCTCAACTAGGGAGATTCCTTTTATCCATGCTCCCTCTTAACTTAGGGGGATTTCTTTTCATCCAAGTTTCCTCTTAACTTAGGGAACTCAACTTCTTTCCTACAACATCGGAGAATAGTTCATGTCTTCCATCCTTCTCATCAGAGTTATCATGATCATCATTTCACATCATGCTTATCATATCAACTTACTTTACGAACATCTTCACCATCTTGAAGATTATGTACTTGCACAAATTAGATAGCAAGTATAACCAAATCTATGGAAGCATGAAGTTATCCATATCAAAATTACAGAAGCATTCAACCTTATATCAGATACCCAAACTTAATTATAGACAAGAGACACATACTCTTCAAATTCTTGCTAGGGTTTTTGTAATAAACCCTAGACTACTTCATCAAGACTTTGAGCATTTGATAACAAATTTCATTACATCTAGGGTTTCATTGTTTCTTCTAAAGGTATGGCATACCCTACTACATTGTATTGCAAACCCTATAAACAATTCAAACAAATATAGATCTATAATGTATCTAACAACTTTCAGAATTCATATGTTAGACTTCCTAATAGGATTTCATATAAGCCCTAGATTTCATACATGAGATTCAACAATAAAAACCAATCACAACTCAATCAACAACATGACTAGATTCCACTAGGATTTGTTGTAAACCCTATAGTTTACTTATTCCCAACCATCATAACTCAAATTAAAATTTCAACGATCTTACACAAATCTCAAATTATCACATTGTCATCATATATAAGAGATTTGGACTTCTACTAAGGTTTAATTACAAAACTCTAGAATTCACAAATACTATCATCCTAGAGAATCAAAATTCGACTAGGTCTTAGATTCATGACCCTCAACAATTAGGTCATCGCATATATCTAGGACTTCATCATCATGCACAAGCATACCATAACATGTGTTAGTCAAACCCAATGACAAAAATATCAATAAAAGTTAGACGTATAACAAAATTTATTAAACTAGGGTTTGATCAGACAAACACACTCATGCCATGGATTTCATTTCTAAGACATTATAAGGTTCTTTCTTATACATCCTACCAAACCCTAATGATCTAGGGTTTCAATACAAAACATAGCAAACCTTAAATTATCAATACTTCAAAGGTTTGGGATTTCAGACATCACCATTCAACCCTAACAAGTTAGAGTTTCCATAACCATACCAAAACCCTAAACATGAATTCATCAAAACATCAAACATTTTCTTTCAACAATTACCCTAAGCAAGTTAGGGTTTCGCACATAATCATCAACATACCCCTAAGTTAGGCTTTTTCACAATGAACCTTTCTAGGGTTCCACAAGAGTAATCAAAGATACGAGGAGGGTAGATTTACCTAATGATGAATTACCCAATCAAGAATCTTTAAGATTCAGGAAAGTTAGACAAAAAAAAAATTAGTAATAGTTTATCAAGAATGAATATGGAGAGAGAAAAACTTGTAATTCAAAACATGCCTATTGTTTCTTAACAAACCTTGTAATTCCAATGCTTTGGTTTTGTGAGTGATCTGAATTAGGTAGATTAGTAATGGTATGCTAATTCCCCTCATCAGAATATAAAAATGTGCTTGAGGTTATAATCTAAAATAACAAGGAAAAGCATGAATTTTATGTGTTTTTGTTTAAGATAGTTTCATGAAGAAAACTTAAAACATGAAACCAAAATACTCAATGGAAGCATGCATTAAACAATAATACAACAACCATTGATAAAGGAGTTCACCCCTCCCAGGCTGCATCTACTTGGATCATCTCTAAAGGCTTGACCCCCTCTCATTATGCTCACAATTCTTTAGATAAAGAGTACATAAATGTGCTCACAAAAAGAGTGGCTTGTTTCCCCTTCAAGGAAACATTCTTCTGCAAAGAATTCTTAAACAAAAATACATAAAATTCATGGTGTTACTTGCTATTTTAGAGTATAACCTCAAGCATATTTTTTATATTATGATGAGGGGAATTAGCATAGCATTACTAATCTGCCCCAATTCAGACCAGGTTGGTATCAGAGCCGAACCGGGGGGCCGATTACCATTAATCTATGATGTGCGATTGCGATTGCATTGCATCGCAACTTGCAATGTGCTGGGGGGCCGATTGTTTAACTCAACCTGTCTACCGTTGCGATTTGCGAGGGCTAATGGTGGGCTGCTAGTTGATGCCTCCTGATTGGTTAGGACCTTTGCCACATCATCCCAATCCTACCATGTTATCAAGTCAACCCTAAACTTTGACTGGCTCTAACTTCTGCATACGAGCTCGGATAAATAATTCTCACTCTAAACATATGACAACCTACAGTTAGTCATGGAACAATCAACAAGCTAAGGGCTCTCAAATCAAGACCTCATACTCTAACTTCCAAGAGCATAAAAAAGTATAATAATTCACTTGAATCACTTAAACAAGTCTCTTTCTCCATACACATATAGAGCAAAGAAGAAATACAGCTACAACACTGCTATAATGGCTGCTACAGAAAACATATGGAGGCTGGAATACCCTTATGTACATTTATGTACTCTTTATCTGAAGAATTGTAAGCATAATGAGAAGGGGTCAAGCCTTTAGAGCTGATCCAAGGAGATGTATCCTAGGAGGTGAACTCCTTTATCAAAGGTTGGTTTATTATTGTTTGGTGCATGCTTCCATTGAGTGTTTTGGTTTCATGTTTTGGAAACTATCTTAAACAAAAACACATGAAATTCATGCTTTTACTTGTTATTTTAGAGTATAACCTCAAACACGTTTTTATATTCTCGTGAGGGGAATTAGCATAGCATTACTAATTTGCCCAATTCAAATCAGGTTCGTAAGAATTTACATGCTTCTTTCTTATGCGAAAGTATTGATGTAAATTTATTTGTGGTCTTTGAAAAACACAGTAAAGGCATTGGATCCAAACTCTTGACCAAGATGGGTTACAAGGGAGGAGGCCTTGGCATAAACCAACAAGGCATTAAAAATCCAATTGTAGCCAAAGAGAGGCCTAAATACGAAGGCTTAGGCTATGTCGCCAAAGAAGAATGGTCTTCTAGCAATGGTTCATGGGTCACATGTTCCTATTGCCATAAGGGAGGACATGAGGAGGCAAGATGTTGGAGCCTGCACCCAGAACTAGTTCCTGCGTGGTTCCTCAAACATAAGGAGGATTCAAAGGGGAAAAGGTCTCTTAAGAGAGATGACAACGTCGAAGAAGAGGGGAAGCATAGTTCTTCCAGCCACGCGAGTTCCTCATGCAGGCAACGTAAACCAAAGAACAACAAACATAGGTATAACAGGTCTATTAATTCAAATGCTGATAATTCAAATACTGTTAATTTGAGTTATGTCAAATCAAATGCTTTTCATGGTGGAAAACAAAATGTCGATTTGAATAACTGTTGGCCCTCAATTTTGACTATTTTTCACCATGCATAATCCATCTATTTATCATCCCTTACCATCATACCATGGTCATATTTGCCATATTTTTGCCTCTTATTGCACATTAAGGTAAAATAGTTGTCTTTTAAATTTTAGTAAAAAATTGGTATTAAAAATTATTTTGATTAAAACAAAATTTCTCGTAATGGCTCCTTTGAAGTCATATGTGCAGGACACCTGGGTGAGATATGAGCACATATTTGGAAAGCTTGGGAACCACGGATGAAGAAACACCTATTGGTTCTCTCAAAATGAGCAAACCAGGCCCGGTCAACGCTAGTCAAACTTGACCTATCATTCAGGAATTGCTAGTAAAAAGGAGCAGATTTATTATTTTGTGGGATTTTTTGAACTAGACTTGATGAGTTCGACCCGTATGGATGGATTAGGATTAATAAAGTTGTTAAAGCCATTATAGCAAAGTTTGTTTATGATTTTCTTATTTAAACGGAGTTTTTGGACCATTCAAGAGGGGAATTTTGTATTAAGATCATTAGAGATTTTTGAGATATTTTGAAGAATCATTTCTATTGTTCTATTTGTTGTTCATGCTGTGGATGCTTTATTAAGTTAGTTGTAGCTGAAGAGTTCTTCAAGTGTACAAGGCAAGGTTGGAGGGCCCCCATACCAAGCTAAGTACACTTTGGTTAAATTTTGTATAAATTAGCATAGTTTTGATTCAGTATTTCTTGTTTCAATTTTATGATTCAGTTACTTAGATGTGTTATGATTTCTATATGATTTTTGGATGATTTTGGTTTAAAATCTAATTTGCATACGAAAGGACAACCAAGGATTTAAGTTAAATTCTCTTTCTATCAAATTATGAATCACAACTAAAAATCATCCTTTTGCATTTCTTGAATTGTTTCTTGAATTCCAGTTTATGATTTGATGCAATGGTAATGTTGTTGGAGTAGAACTGTGAGGAAGGACAACCAAGACCTCCTAAGTTAGGAGCCTCTTCTCTTTCTTTCTACACATCACAAACTGCTACTCTTTAGTTTCTCTTCTTGAGGACAATACTGTGGGGAAGGACAACCAGGACCTCCTAAGTTAGGAGCCTCTTCCTTCGCTTACTGCATCTTGAATCAGAGACTTTTTAGTTTCTTTAAACTTGGAACTTATTTGTAATATGCATTTCCCTTAACCTTTGAGCTTTGCCTTCCGAAATTTACTTTACCTGAAATCCATATACTTTGGACGTGCTTTCAAGTCTACAAACCCGGATTGACAAGCAAAACACATGCATTAGTTTACTTAGTAAATTGACCTAACATTTTTGGCATCGTTGCTAGGGAAGCACACTTAGATAGAGTTGATTAGGAAGATTGTTCAAAAAAAAAAAAACTTTTATGGTTATTCATTGTTAGATATAGAAATTAGAAAGGTAGATCCGCAAAACAAAACCCCCAACCAACTAACAAAAACTCATTAACTACAAAATCCATCTGTAAAACAAAAATATACAAAACATGATGTTAAAGAAGTCATTTACAGAAGGAGGGTATGCCACCACAAGGATCTTCTTAAACCCTTTCCCACAATTTAGAACAGTCACTAGGGATGAATCTTCATTTCAAAAGATAGAAGATGAACAAAGCATCCATGAAGAGGATCCACAAGAAGAGAACCTAGAAGCTTATTCTAGTTATCTTTATAAGGAGATTAATGAGTTATGGATCACACGTGATGAAGTTCAAATAATATAACTAGAAATTCAAGAATATCTAGCATATGATCCCTTGTGCATTCATGATTTTGAACACATTCCACAAGAAGAAATTTGTGATATGACAATTAAGGAGAACCAAACAAACAAATATCATTTCAAAACTTGGTTTAAACTAGTCATTAGGCCACAACACCACTCCATTTTTGAACATTCCATAGCATCAAATCTTTATGATCAACTAACTTTTCGTGTCCAAATATTCATTAAGGTATATTTTTCAAACTTGGATGTGAATCTACTTATGATCTTGTTACGCAAATGGATGCATTGAAAATTCTCTTATACTTGAGAGAATGACTTATTTTTTACAATAGAGTAGGATAGAATAGAATAAATAAATAAATAGGTAGAACGAGTTCACAATAAGACTTTTGGTTCAAACTCTCATGAATAAATTCTTCAAATCATTGTTCAATATTCATTTGGAAGGATTTCATGGAAAAATGCAGGATCATTTTCAAAGCATGTTTTTAAACAAGATATCTCTTGAAATATAGTTTTTAAATCCATTTTGAAAATTTCAATTTGGATCACAAATAATAAAAAAATATGATCAAAATAAAAACTAGGTCTCAAGAGAAATTTTGAGGACAAAGTTAGTACATAATTTATTTTAAGGATCTAATGGAAACATTTTAACATGATATTTATAGAGAAGATATCCCTTGGAATATAGTTTTAAAATCAATTTGAATCACCTCAATCCAATATCATATGAAAAAGTTATGCTCAAAATACTAACTGCTTGTTGAAAAATCTGCATGGTGACAATTCTATGTCTTGACTGTTCAATTGCATATTTAACATACCAAATCATCTTCTTTTCAAAACATGTTTATATTAGAGATATATATTCAAGTTTAGATCAATAAATAATTTGAATCGTCCCATTTGGAGGACAAATGAAAAAGCTATTCCACATTTAGTGACTGCGTGTCTTAAAATCAACATAGTGAAACTCTGCCTCCTGGGTTTGTTCATCAACAATTTTGTGATATCAAACCTAAGAATTAAAAAAACCTGTTTATACTTGATATAAAAAAAAAATGTACTTTAACCTCCAAGTTGAATCACATCAATCCTATCTTTAACAAAAAAGTTACACTCCAAATATTGACTATTGTTCTAGTCGAAAATTCACAAGCAGCTCTATCAAACAGGTTACTCTTCATCATTTTTAACATAACATTTTAAACTATTTTGAAAACCTGTTTATACTGAAAGTAGCCATATGAATTCAATTTAACTTGGCTTTTGAATCACTCTAATTGGACATAAAACAAAGATTTTGTGAACAAAATACCGCTAGGAGGTCTAGGCTGGCCACCATTCCTCAAGGGGTAAATAAATGCATTTTATTTGTATATCATCTTTGGACTTGCTTTTAAAACATTGTTTATAATTATTTTACATATTTTTTGGAATAAGAGAGACTATACACTTCTCTTCCTCCATCATCTAATATTTTACTACAGGCAAGTGCTATGTTTTTGCAGGTCCCAAGAAGATTTGAGGGGTCAATTCCATGGAGGAAGGATTTTCAAAATCAATCTTTAAAAATTCATATATGAAAATATGAAATGAAAATATCCAAGTCAAAGAAAAGTGTAATTCACCTGATGTTGAGTTCATTCAAAGAAACTCAAAACTCTTGAAGCTTGATTTCAATTGTTGACCAACAACACCAACAACCCTACAACATGAATTGGGATCAAGGAAAAAGGCACGAAGCTAATCATCAGAAGAATAAATCAAGGTTTTGTACCATGACAAGTCACATCCATTTCCTAAGAAGCCTTTCATAAGCCATATTATTCATGATATTGTTCATTTACCATATTGTATTCTAAGCTCCACAATCATTCATGTTGTAATATTTATCTATCCATCTACTCATGGATCATGACTTCAATCTAACCTGCTTTCATAAGCTTTCCATACTTCCCTACACCATTATACCCCACCTCCATCCAGAAAAGAAAAAGAAAAGAAAAAAATCAAAAATAATAAAGGAGTTTGGTTGTGAAAATCCAGGATACTGGCACAATACAAACTCGAATTCATATCAGAAAACCAACTTGTTTGGCCAATATGAATTCTCTTTTATGTTTTTCAATTTCATTTTGCATAATCATCCTCCAAAATTCAAAGACTTGAGGACAAGTCTCAAGATCAGCAAGGGGGAAGATTCATAATAAACCAACAAACTATGCAACTGGTTTAATGTCAAGCAATTGTATTGCAGAAGGGACCTGAGACATCATAATCAATATTTATCAGTAAGGGACCTGAAAAAGATCAATATCATATGTTATTGCAGAAGGGACCTGAATAGGAGAAGCATCACATGAACGACATATAAAGGGAGCTGAGGATCAACATATAATTTTTTGTCATAATGGACTTATATACAAAGATCAACATTAGAAGGGACCTGTATTCATTCAAAGTTCATTATTCAACAAAAGGACCTGTACTAATCAAGACTCACTATTCAAGATCATCACCAACTAAAAAGAGCTACTCAATCAAGGAAAGTATTGTAAGTTACAAATTATTTTTAATACCATTTGATCTTGAAAAAAAATCTTAATTTAGAAGATTAATTAAACCTTAAATGTATAAGAGAGCAAACCCTTCATTCCATGTACATTTTCTCTATTCATAGAATCCTATATCCCTCTTCCATATAAATCTTGTATCCCCGTTTACACCATCTTACACCCTACTACCTATTCAAGACATGTCTCTTTACTACAAACCATTCTCTGCAAAACAAATAAGCATGGGCTAAAATCATAAAAGAAAAACAAAATAGAATGATGTATGGTTAAATGATGTATTTTTACTCTAAGAATTGAATGACCTTGAAAATGGTCATTTCAAAAGACCTACCTCAAAATCATTTCCAAAGAGTAATAAATGCATCATGAGAAAATATGAGCATCATGAAAAAAAACATGCATCAAAAGGACGAGGAAGAATAAATTATGACCAAGAAGACTTTGCAAAAACAATTAAATAAAATATGCATGAGTATGATTTTAATGGATATGAATATGTAATGAAGGTGCACAATGGTTTCAATGATGAAAAATACAAAGTATGCATATAATTCAAAGAGGGTGCATATGAGAAAAGGACATAAGGTTTTAAAACAACAAAAGGCGCAACAAACCATAATACCAAAGGGCTCATAAAAATAATTCAAATCGATTTTTTGAATTATCATGCAAAGCGATGGTGTATGGTGCAAATAACTATAATACAAAAAGGAGTACAATTAGTTTCAATTAAAATCGATTTGTTTGAAATCAAAAGAATCATGCAAAGTGATGGTCATAGAGAAAACGACAAGGGTGAATGGACAAGTGTTCGCCATGGTGGAGAGTTGGTGAAACATCCACAAAAGAACATGAGCAACGGTCATCATCAACGCAAAGCAAAGAATAGAGATACAGAGCCAACACCTTCACGCAGAGGGGAGAAAGAAATTCATCATCTGCGCAGAAGGGAGTAGCAGATACAGAGGGTACCTTCACACAAAAAAAAACAAGGAACTCAACGAGATTGTGACACCTCGACTCAGGTAGGAACGCAACCCTTTGAGATAGAAATAGAGGAATAGGGTATGCGTAAGTTTTAATAGCATAAAGCTAAGGAGAACGCCGAGTGATTAGAATCCCGCTAAAAAACGTTGAAATCTCCAACCATATCCCAAGAATTCTGCAGTCAAGTGCAAGTAGGATTTCATTACAAGTAGTTCGGATCTAAAATCTGAGATTGAGATAAAAGTTGGAAACTAAGCAATGTGGTAGTTGAATTAAACTCTGAGTAGTGAACGTTGAAGGAAATCCAAGTTACAATTGTGTAGTGGCATTATTCAGGCTCCAGATGTGACATTACTACATATAAACTCTAATTAAACAACGTTACAGACTCCAAGCAAGGAAAAGGTCGGTGGCAAATCTGAATTTACAACTGCTTATGGCATTAAAAGTCTGCATTCAAACTCCAAGTGTGAGGTTGTTACACATGAACTTTGGTAGTATTAATGAGACTCAACAATAAATCTAAAAACGAATGTTAACTGTTGGATAAACATGCAGAAATCGATTTCCTCCAAGATTTGATTTCTCAAGAAGCAGTGAACACAAGTGCTAAGAAGACAAAGAAGAAATCAATTTCGATTTTTGGAAGAACAGAAGAGTCAATTACTCATTTCCAGATCCGATTTCAAGTTCTAAAAGATGGGGAAGAAATCGATTTCGATTTCTGAAACAGCATAAGGTTAATTAATCATTTTCAGAATTTGATTTTAGATTCTGAGGAGACAGAGGAAAATTGATTTCAATTCTCGAGGAAACAGAGAAGGTAAAATTGAAATCAATTGTTTAGGTTTATTTTGAGAATTCGATTTTTTATTTTATTTTATTTCTAAAGAAGACAAAGAGGGTTAATGTAAAAGAAATTATTCATTAATTCCCAGAAATATGATGATGATTTTGAAAGTCGAAAGCAAAGAAATTTGATTATTATTTTTCCAATTTCGACTTTGAGGAGGATTATACAGCTGAGCAAAATTGTGATTGACCTGTGGGTTATTTTCATTCCTATCTCCAAAAATTGATTTCTCAAAGGCAGTAAATGAATGAATGGTTCTGTTTCATATAGTCCATCTCCAATTCTGATTTCTCCAGGTCAAAATTTCATTTCCAAAATCGATTTTGAGAGACAGAAAAAGGGTGTATTTCTAAAATCGATTTTCAAGGATAGAGGAGTTTATTCAAAAATCAATTTCAATTTTGAAGGATAGTCCAAAATCGATTTTGAGGACAGAGAGTAGTATTTTCCAAAATCGTTTTTTAAAGAAACAAGGAGGATTGTTCATTTCAGAAATTTGAAATTCGAAATTTGTATGATGGACAAAGTTTTCTTTTAGTCAATCCAAAAAAAAACTCTTATGATCAAAATTTTGGGAGCAGGTAAGCAAGTAGTTGCATTTTTTAAAATTGCTCACTACTTTTAAACCGTATATATATTCAATACAAAAATTTGAGGGAAGATGCATTGATATAAGATGAATAAACCCAGAAAATTTCACGCCAAAAGAATTTTAATTTTTCCAAAAATCAACCATCATCACCTATAGCCATTTCCCATTTTTCTTGAATTTCGTGCATCAGATTATCATAAAATTTAGGAGATGGATGAATCATTGTGAGATCAATAGATATGGTAAATTTCAATTTAAACCAATTTGTATTTTTGAAGAAATCAAGCATTGTCACCTACAACCAATATGTCTTTTTCTCAAAATCCGTGATGAGGATGTTTCCTATTTTTGGTGAAGAGAAGCAATGGAGCGGTAGAAATATTTTTGCAAAATTTCAAAGAAACCGAGTTTGTAGTTTGTGAGAAAATGGTTAATAAAGTTTGCTTCTACTTGTACAATGTTTGTTGCAACTTCATGTGCAAATTGCTTCAACTTCACAGGCATTACTAGAATAGAATGACCATTGCTTTGGAAAGATTTTGGGAAAGAAGATTCATGTCCTAAATTGGACAAGAAGAATGGTTTTGGTTATTGGGCATTGAGAAATGGAAATTATAGTTTGGTTGATACAAAGGTATGGGTTGCATAAGGACACTAATAAGGTTCAAATAAAGAAAATTAATACCCTCTTTCAACATCGAAGAAAGCTTTCAGATACATATCCAAAAGTATGGTAATGTACATGATTCAAATGGAAAAGAGTTGAGTTAATCCTCGGATGTGCTCAAATTCAAGATCCTTTGAGTAGGCAGATAAAGGATAGCTCCAATTGAATTGACAGAGGAAGAAATGGAGAGGGTTATTATATTTCTTCACGTAGCACAAGCAAAGGTTTCTACATCAAGAGGCAGATCCACCAACAAAGCAACAGGGAGGTCAACATGTAGAGGCAAAAGATCAAAGAGACAAAGACAAGCATGAGGACATGCTTGAGAATCAGCAAGGGGGAGATGTTGGCCCTCAATTTTGACCATTTTTCACCATGCATAATCCATCTATTTATCATCCCTTACCATCATACGATGGTCATATTTGCCATATTTTTGCCTCTTATTGCACATTAAGGTAAAATAATTATGTCTTTTAAATTTTAGAAATTTTAGTAAAAAATTGGTATTAAAAATTATTTTGACTAGAACATAATTTCTCATAATGGCTCATTTGAAGTCATATGTGTAGGACACCTGGGTGAGATCTGAGAACATATTTAGAAAGCTTGGGAACCACGGATGAAGAAACACCTATTGGTTTAGTCAAACTGAGCAAAAACAGGCTCGACAACTGTTGGTCAAACTTGACCTATTATTTAGGAATTCCTAGTAAAAAGGAGATTTAATATTTTGTGGGATTTTTCCTGATTTTGTGAACCAGACTTGATGAGTTCGACCTGTATAGATGGATTAGGATTGATAAAACTGTTAGAGCCATTATAGAAAAGTTTGTTTATGATTTGATTATTTAAACAGAGTTTATGGACCATTCAAGAGGGGAATTTTGTATTAAGATTATAAGAGACTTTTGAGATAATTTGAAGAATCATTTCTATTGTTCTATTTGTTGTTCATGTTGTGGATGTTTTATTAAGTTAATTGTAGCTGAAGAGTTCTTCAGGTGTACAAGGTAAGGTTGGAGGGCCCCCATACCAAGCTAAGTACAATTTGGTTAAATTTTGTATAAATTAGCATAGTTTTGATTCAATGTTTCTTGTTTGAGTTTTATGATTCAGTTACTTAGATGTGTTATGATTTTTGTATGATTTTTGGATGATTTTAGTTTAAAATATAATTTGTGTACGAAAGGACAACCAAGGATTTAAGATAAATCCTATTTCTATCAAATTATGAATCACAACTAAAAATCATCCTTTTGCATTTCTTGAATTGTTTCTTGAATTCCAATTTATGGTTTGATGCAATGGTAATGTTGTTGGAGTAGAATTGTGAGGAAGGACAACCAGGGCCTCCTAAGTTAGGAGACTCTTCTCTTTCTTTCTACACATCACAAACTATTTCTCTTTAGCTTCTCTTCTTGAGGACAATGCTGTGGGGAAGGACAACCAGGACCTCCTAAGTTAGGAGCCTCTTCCTTCGCTTACTCCATCTTGAATCAGAAACTTTTTAGTTTCTTTAAACTTAGAACTTATTTGTAATATGCATTTCCCTTAACCTTTGAGCTTTGCCTTCCAAAATTGACTTTACCTGAAATCCATATACTTTGGACGTCCTTCCAAGTCTACAAACTTGGATTGACAATAAAAACACCTGCATTAGTTTACTTAGTAAATTGACCTAACAATAATGTGTTAATAAAAATGTGTCCATGCACCTTTTTCCTTTCATCTAACCATTGTGTAGATAAGTGCAATTATAGGAAAGTAATCATTGAGAAGATGTTTATGTATATTCGAATTGAGACCAAAAGGAGAAAATCTCATCCAAAGATAAAGGCAAGTGAGCCGAAAGTACTCACTGCAATATCAATGGGCATTGGGTCGAGAAGTATTGGAAATTGTTTCCACATCTTCATCCTCGTAAGGGCAAGCAGATCATGCAAGCACCAGAAGAGGAAGTGACAACAGAGAAAGTGGCGCAAGATGCGACCATCCCTAAAGCAGCTTCAGAAGAAGAGAAAGTTCTAATAGAGGGTTCATTCACCTGGTTGGGTAAGAAATGAGCGAACTATTTGTCCAGTTGAAGTCCGTAAGTTTATGTTTTGCACTAGTTGCATATCACCATAATTGGGTAATTTGTAAAAGTGATGTTCATAAATAAATCACTTATATGCAATAGTGTTTTTCTTTAAGCATTACAATTCTAGTTTGGCTGCTGATAGTCAATTTGAATGGAGAAATTTGGGAGTCAATTTCATTCCATTTTGTAAAAGGAATTTTAAGAATGCTTTTTTTTCTAAGTAAGGTTAATCTATTAATATGATACAAAAAAAGTAATTACAGTAATTCTTGGCCACAAAGGAACCCGGCCTCAATCAACACACATCCATGATAATTGTTTGAGACTGCCCCAACAAAGGGGAAACTAGTCCAAAGATATGTCCAGAATATGTCCAAAAATTAGCCCACAGTTTTTCCTGTATAGACCAACTGACCAAAACCAACAACAAAGCCAACAGTTTATCCTGACGACCAATCGACCAACAGATTATCCTGAAGACACATAAGACTGAACAAAGCTAAACCAAGAACTAGAAGAAATGCCACCTGGCAGACATGACACGCTGCTCGAAGTCTTCCGGAGCAGGCTCCTCCAAAATTGGACATGCCCAGTCATTTGGGTTGTCTGACTCACCATGTCCCAATGCCTGATGGCCTTCCTCCATGCTGCCAGCCTCAACTTGCGGGTCTGACGTGTCATCCAGACGACTCTCCAAGGCCTACGTGTCACTGTGAATGCCCATCTCAACATGTGAACTACTAGCAATGGCCTTACCGTGCCTTCTGTTCCGACCTCCATCAACTACCTTCTCGTCATTGTTGCCCTGTTCCTGCTCGGGCCAGCTCTGTTCACCTCCTCCGTGGAAATGGCCATGGGAATATGTTGCTCGGTCTCTTCTGTAATGGAAATTGAGACAGTGGCTACAATAACTGAGCGGCTCAAAGAGCTACGGAACCAAAACTGCATTGTGTGAGGAATAGGATGCGGAGGCAGAAGAAAGGTAGCAGTGCGAACAGCTGCAACTTCACGTCTTGAGCTGTGGAGGCTGGCTCTGCCTCTGCCACTTCTTGTATCCAGATAATGACCTGCAAAACTGTGCTAGTGGGGATTTTCGGCAGAGGATGCAGGGGAAGTAGAGTCGTGGCTATGCAAAGCAGGGGAACAAGAAATTCTACCTCGCATGCCACCACGTCTGCTGTGCATACGATGGCAGACCATGGTGGATATGGGAATTGGAAGAGAGTCAGGAGGAGTAGAAGAAGAATTGACAAAAGAGTTTTGCGCAAAAATTACAGAGGGCTAGAGGTCATGAGCTAAATTACAGAGGTCTATGTGGGAATGGTGTAAGCCATTACCCAAATCGATGCAGCTTACAAGCCAACATCTACGCCCATTGCTGGTGTGTTCATTCGGCTCTCCCGCCTGCAGAGGGCATACACAATGAATCAGGGGCCGAATAACAGGATAGTTCTCCGCCTCCATGGTTAAGCGATTAATGGCCTTGCCTCGACTTGAGCAGGCATTAAATGACTCCTGCGAGGTGCCATGAATGCCATTCATGGTGACCTTGGAAAGGTTGCAGAGGGCCATGTGGCCGCCCCATCCGTCATCGCCCCGTCTCATCAACTTAATTATCGTGATTAACACTCGCATCCGGGGTCATTTTAAGAATGTTGTATCAGTAGTTGCAACGCATTTAGTATGTTCCAAATGTGTGTAGCACTTGAGTTATACGAGTATGCACTATGTGAAGCTTGTTTTGGGTTCATTTGAAAAAGTCTTTTAGGATATTAGCCTTGATAAGGATTTTGCATATAATCTTATTGGAATTCTTCTTGGGAAGGATGTTGTTATGGATGGTCATAGTGACATGGATAGGTCGAGAAGAACATAAGACTTGAATCTTTTGTCACATAGGAAAACATGTAATTTGCAAGATATTGTACTACAGGTTTGCAGGGGATGCATGTGTCAGCTCATCGCTTATGGCTCCGAACAACAAAGGTGAAGGAGAAGGAAGGATGAAATGAAGGATAATTGTGGTGCAGACAAGTACACAGCAGTTGCATATTATTTAATTCTTTTGGGGACCAAAATATTTTTAGTGGGGAAGAGTGATCAAGAGCTCAAAATTTGTCAAAATTTCAAAGTGTCAGAATTTTGATAAACTTAGCTTCAGACTGAAGAGCTTGTCATTATGAATCAATGGTGTGAACGACACTCAAATCCGAGCTTGTATGCAGAATCTAGAACCGATCAAAGTTCAAGGTTAACTTGATGACATGGCAGGATTTGGATGATGTGGCAAAGGTCCTAGCTATTCGAGAGGCACCAAGTGGCAACCTGCCATTGGCCCTCACAAATTGCAAATCGTAGCGGTAGATACGTCGGGTTAAAGAATCAGCCCCCGACACATTGCAGGTTGTGATGTGATGCAATCACACATCGCAGATTAATGGTAATCAGCCCCCGGTTCAAGCATGGAGTTGCGATGCCATGAGATCGCATATTGCAATCGCTTCGATGACAAGAATCGGCCCCAACCCTAACAAGGATTGGGTTGTGATGCGATATCGGCTGAAGTTGTGATGCGATTTAATCACAATCACATATCAACAAAATGGAATAGAACTGGTATCGACAAGGCAAGGTTTGCAATGCGATGCGATTGTATAATCGCATCAGCCATAGGTTATCAACCCCAGTCTAGATGCGGATTAAGTCCCGATGCGATAACACTGATTGCGATGAGTGGGATGCTTCGGACGCGATATCTATATACAACTGCAGTTAATAATCACGGCAGGTCCGTTATATCGCTAGTTCGTATGTTTTCATGCGTTAAGTCCTTTGTTAAGGATTACTCCTGTCAAATACCGATTGCAATGGCCGATAGACAGCGAAATCATAGCCTTAACCAATGAACCCTCCACTATGCATGTGATCACTCAGCCTTAACTGCGAGATAGGCAGATTTGATGGTGGAACCACCGATTTCACCGGAACTGCTAGTTTAGAATGCGGATAATGAAATTAATTGGCAGTAAGCCATATTTGGAGGAGGAAATTATGGGGAAACTGGCGGAAGTCATAACTAAGGAAATTTTCGACCAAATGGGATGCAAAAAGAGGCTAGATAGCCATTTTTGGGCATTTTGGACTCATTGGAATAGGTTTCAGAGTCAAAGGAGCACTTCTGGATAGGATTTTTGCAAAGTGAAGCCTATGGGTGCCCTGGTCAACAAAAGTGTTGATTCAGTTTATGGAGGAGTTCCAAAATGGAGATAACCTTGTAAGGGTATTCCAGCCTCCATATGTTTTCTACAGCAGACATTACAGTAGTGTTGTAGTTGTATTTCTTCTTTGCTTTATATGTGTATGGAGAAAGAGACTTGTTTAAGTGCTTCAAGTGGATTTTTGTACTTGTTTATGCTCTTGGAAGTTAGAGTATGGGGTCTCGATTTGAGAGCCCTTAGATTGCTAATTATTTCATGACTAACTGTAGGTTGTCATATGTTTAGAGTGAGAATTCTTTGCAGAAGAATGTTTTCTTGAAGGGGAAACAAGCCACTTTTTGTCAGCACATTTATGTACTCTTTATTTGAAGAACTGGGAGCATAATGAGAAGGGGTCAAGCCTTTAGAGCTTATTTAAGGAGATGTAGCCCAAGAAGGGTGAACTCCTTTATCAATAGTCGATGTATTATTGTTTGATGCATGATTCCATTGAGTGTTTTGGTTTCATGTTTTAAGTTTTCTTCATGAAACTATCTTAAACAAAAACACATAAAATTCATGCTTTTACTTGTTATTTTAGAGTATAACCTCAAGCACATTTTTATATTCTGATGAGGGGAATTAGCATAGCATTACTAATCTACCCCAATTCAGGTCAGGTTGGTATCATAGCTATGGTTTTTGCTTTGTGCAAGGAGAAATTGACTGTTGTTTGCAAGTAAATGTGTTTTAAATCTCGTTCAGGAGAAGGTTTTGGAAAGGAGAACAAGATTGTTTCAATCTCTACCACCAAGTTCTACCGAAAATTGCAGTAGAAGCTTCAAACAAAGCATGTCCTAAGGAGGAGAGCTTGTAAGAATGCCAGAGGACGTGAAGGCTTTCTTAGACATGGCAGAAATGCTGAAAGTCCTCTATGAAGAGAGGAATACCAATTTGCAAGGTGAAGGATTTAGACCTCTAAGAGGAGAATGTTCTCTAAGGGAAAAAGGTACAAGAATGGTGATAAAACACCATCTTCTCCACAATCTTCATTCTTTTCTACAACTATTATGCAAGATGCTAGTGTAGAAATTCCTTCAGAGAAGGCAGATGGACAAGTTTGTACCTTTTGTCCACATGATGTGGAAAATGAGGTTCAATCAGCACCCAAGTTCGAGGAGCTGAAAGAAGAGAGTTGAAGAGTCCAAGAGGACACATCTCGAATTAAAAGGGAATTCGAAAGCATCTTCGTATGCCAATAAAAGGATGCAGCAAATGGTAAGAATTTACATGCTTCTTCCTTATGCAAAAGTATTGATGTAAATTCATTTGCGGTCTTTGAAAAACACAGTAAAGGCATTGGATCCAAACTCTTGACCAAGATGGGTTACAAGGGAGGAAGCCTTGGCATACACCAGGAGGGAATTAAAAATCAAATTGCAGCCAAAGAGAGGATTAAATACGAAGGCTTAGGCTATGCAGCCAAAGAATAATGGTCTTCTAGCAATGGTTCATGGGTCATGTGTTCCTATTGTTGTAAGGGAGGACACGAGGAGGCAAGATGTTGGAGCCTGCACCCAGAACTGGTTCCTACTTGGTTCCTCAAACGTAAGGAGGATTCGAAGGGGAAAACGTCTCCAAAGAGAGATGACAGCGTCGAAGAAGAGGGGAAGCATAGTTCTTCCAGCCACGCCAATTCCTCATGTAGGCAACATAAACCAAAGAACAACAAACAGAGGTATAATAGGTCTGTTAATTAGAATGTTGATAATTTGAATATTGTTAATTTGAATGTTGTCAAATCAAATGCTTTTCATGGTGGAAAATAAAACACGAATTTGAATAACGTGTTGAGAAAAATGTTGCCATGCACCTTTTTCCTTTCATTTAACCATTGTGTAGATAAGTGCGATAAGAGGAAAGCAGTAATCGAGAATATGTCTATGTCTACTGGAATTGAGATTGAAAGGAGAAAATCTCATCTAAAGATAAAGGAAAGTGAGTCAAGGGGCGCTCAAAATAATTTCTTCACTCACTGCAATATCAGTGGGGATTGGGCCGAGAAGTGTTGGAAATTGTTTCCACATCTTCATCCTGGTAAGTGCAAGCAAATCATGCAAGCACCAGAAGAGGAAGCGACAACAGAAAAAGTGGCGCAAGATGCGACCATCCTTGAAGCAACTTCAGAAGAAGAGAAAGTTCAAATAGAAGGTTCATTCACCTGGTTGGGTAAGAAATGGGCGGACTATTCGTCCAGCTGGGTCTGTAAGTTTCTATTTTGCACTAGTTGCATATCACCATAGTTGGGTAGTTTGTAAAAGTGATGTTCATAAATAAATCACTTATATGCAATAGTGTTTTTCTTTAAGCATTACAATGCTAGTTTGGTTGTTGATAGTCAATTTGAATGGAGAAATTTGGGAGTCAATTTCATTCCATTTTGTAAAAAGCATTTTAAGACAATTGTATGGGTAGTTGCGACACATTTAGTATGTTCCAAATGTATGTAGCACTTGAGTTATACGAATATTCACTATGTGAAGCTTGTTTTGGGTTCATTTCACAAAGTCTATTAGGATCTTATCCATGATAAGAATTCCGCATATATTCTTCTTGGAATTCTTCTTAGCAAGGATGTTGTTGTGGATGTCCATAGTGACATGGACACATTAAGAAGAACATAAAACTTGAATCTTTTATCGCATAGGGAAACATGTAATTTGCAAGATATTGTACTACAGGTTTGCAGGGGATGCATGTGTCAGCTCATTGCTTATGACTCTAACGAACATAGGTGAAGGAGAAGGAAGGATGACATGAGGATACTTGCGGTGCAGACAAGTACAAAGCAATTGCAGAGTATTTAATGCTTTTAGAGACTAAAATATTTTTAGTGGGGAAGAGTGATCAAGAGCTCAAAATTTGTCAATACTTCAAAGTGTCATAATTTTGATAAACTTAGCTTCATACTGAAAAGCTCGTCATTCTGAATCCAATGGTGCGAATGACACTCAAATCCGAGCTCATATGCAGAAGTTAGATCCAGTCAAAGTTCAGGGTTGACTTGATGACATGGCAAGATTTGAATGATGTGGCAAAGTTCCTATCCAATCGGGAGGAGCCAAGTGGCAGCCCACCATTGGCCCTCGCAAATTGCAAATCGCAGTGGTAGACAGGTCAGGTTAAAGAATCAGCCCCAGACACAGTGCAGGTTGCGATGCGATGCAATCGCACTTTGCAGATTAATGGTAATCGCCCCCCGGTTCAAGCATGGAGTTGCAATGCGATGTGATCGTATATTGCAATCACATCGGGAACCAGAATCGACCCCGACTCTGGCAAGGATTGGGTTTCGATACGATATCGGTTGAAGTTACGATGTGGTCTAATCACAATTGCATATTGGCGAAATGGAACAGAACTGGTATCGACAAGGCAAGGTTTGCGATGTGATGTGATCGCATATCGCAATCACATCAGCCATAGGTTATCGGCCCCGGTCCAGGTGCAGATTAAGTCCCGATGCAATAACACCAATTGCAATGAGTAGGATGCTCCAGACGCGATATCTATCTAGAACTACAGCTAATAATCCCAATGGGTTCGTTATATCGCTAGTTCACATGTTTTCATGCGTTAAGTCTTGTGTTAAGGATTACTCCTAGAAAAGCCCGATTGCAATGACCAACAAACCATGGAACCATAGCCTTAACCACCGTACCCTCCACTCTGCATGTGATCACTCAGCCTTAATTGCGAGATATGCGGATTTGATGGCAGAACCGCCAATTTCACCGGAACTGATAGTTTACAATGTGGATAATGAAATTAGCTGGGAGTAAGCCAGATTTGGAGGAGGAAATTATGGGGAGATTAGTAGAAGTCATAACTAAGGTAATTTTTGACCAAATGGGATGCAAAAAGAGTCTAGATGGCCATTTTTGGGCATTCTGGACTCATTGGAACAGGTTTCAGAGTCAAAGGAGCACTTTTGGATAAGCTTTGTGCAAAGTGAAGCCTATGGGTGCCCTAGTCAACCAGAGCGTTGATTTAGTTTATGGAGGAGTTCCAAGATGGAGATAACCTTGTAGGGGCATTCTAACCTCCATATGTTTTCTACAACAACCATTACAACAATGTTGTAGTTTAGAAGAAAGTCTTTCTCTATAGGTGTATGGAGAAAGAGACTTGTTTAAATGCTTCAAATGGATTGTTGTACTTGTTTATGCTCTTGGAAGTTCGAGTATGGGGTCTTGATTTGAGATCCCTTAGATCACTAATTGTTTCATGACTCGTATGCAAAAGTTAGAGTCAGTCAAAGTTCAGGGTTGACTTGATGACATAGTAGGATTGGGATGATGTGGTAAAGGTCCTAACCAATCGGAAGGTGCGAGGTGGCAGCTTGCCATTGGCCCTCGCAAATTGCAACGGTAAACAGGTTGGGTTAAAGAATCAGCCCCCAGCACAGTGCAGGTTGTGATGCGATGCAATCGCAATCGCACATCGCAAATTAATGGTAATCGGACCACGATTCAAGCATGGAGTTGTGATGCCATGCGATCGCATATCGTAATCACATCGGCGATAAGAATCGACCCCGACCCTGACAAGGATTGGGTGGCGATGTGATATCGGCCGAAGTTGCGATGCGGTCTAATCGCAATTGCATATCAACGAAATGGAACAAAACTGGTATCGGCAAGGCAAGGTTTACGATGCGATGCGATCGCATATCGCAATCGCATAGGCCACAGGTTATCGACCCTGGTCCAGATGTAGATTAAGTCCCGATGCGATAACGCCAATTACGATGAGTGGGATGCTCCGGATGTGATATTTGTTTAGAACTGCAGTTAATAATCCTAGTGGGTCCGTTATATCACTAGTTCACATGTTTTCATGTGTTAAGTCCTGTGTGAAGGATTATTCCTGCCAAATACCAATTGCAATGGCCGATAGACACCAGAATCGTAGCCTTAACTGCTGGACCCTCCACTCCGCATGTGATCACTCAGCCTTAACTGCAAGATAGGCAGATTTGATGGCGGAACCGCCGATTTCACAATAAGTACTAGTTTAGACTGCATATAATAAAATTAACTGGCAGTAAGCCAAATTTGGAGGAGGAAATTGTGGGGAGACTGGTAGAAGTCATAACTAAGGCAATTTTCGACCAAATGGGATGCAAAAAGAGGCTAGATAGCCATTTTTTTGGCATTCTTGACTCCTTAGGTTTCAGAGTCAAAGGAGCACTTATGGATAGGCTTTTTGCAAAGTGAAGCCTATGGGTGTCCTGGTCAACCAGAATGTTGATTCAATTTATAGAGGAGTTCCAAGATGGAGATAACCTTGTAGGGGTATTCCAGCCTCCATATGTTTCCTGCAACAGCTATTGTAGCAGTGTTGTAGCTATATTTCTTCTTTGCTCTATATGTGTATGGAGAAAGAGACTTGTTTAAGTGCTTCAAGTGGATTGTTGTACTTGTTTATGATCTTGGAAGTTAGAGTATGGGGTCTTGATTTGAGAGCCCTTAGCTTGTTGAATGTTTCATGACTAATTGTAGGTTGTCATATGTTTAGAGTGAGAATTATTTGCAAAATAATGTTTTCTTGAATGGGAAACAAAACACTTTTTGTTAGCACATTTATGTACTCTTTATCTGAAGAATTGTGAGCATAATGAGAAGGGGTCAAGCCTTTAGAGCTGATCCAAGGAGATGTAGCCCAAGAGGGGTGAATTCCTTTATCAATGGCTAGTGTATTATTGTTTGATGCATGCTTCCATTGAGTGTTTTGGTTTCATGTTTTAAGTTTTCTTCATGAAACTACCTTAAACAAAAACACATGAAATTCATGCTTTTACCTGCTATTTTTGAGTATAACCTCAAGCACATTCTTATATTATGATGAGGGGAATTAGCATAGCATTACTAATTTCCCCAATTCAGATCAATTTGGTATCGGAGCCGAACCAGGGGCCGATTACCATTAATCTGCGATGTGTGATTGCGATTGCATCACATTGCAACCTGCAATGTGGTGGGGGTCGATTCTTTAACCTGACCTGCCTATCACTGCGATTTGCGATTTGAGAGAGCCAATGGCGGGCTGCCACTTGGCACCTCCCGATTGGTTAGGACCTTTGCCACATCATCCCAATCCTGCCATGTCATCAAGTCAACCTTGAACTTTGACCAGCTCTAACTTCTGCATACGAGCTCGGATAAAGAATTCTCACTCTAAACATATGACAACCTACAGTTAGTCATGGAAGAATCAGCAAGCTAAGGGCTCTCAAATCAAGACCTCATACTCTAAATTCCAAGAGCATAAACAACTATAGCAATCCACTTGAAGAATTTAAACAAGTCTCTTTCTCCATACAAATATAGAGCAAAGAAGAAATACAGTTACAACATTGATGTAATGCCTGTTACAGAAAACATATGGAGGCTGGAATACACCTACTTATCCGAATTGGATCCATAGAAAGATTGTCGAGAACCATGATTGAATCAGGTCGAACAAATCTCTAAGGAAATCCAAAATAGTATCAAAAACACCCTAAACCAGTGGCCATGGCAACCGACGTGGAACAACAAGGACCTCGGTCAAAGCGCGCTGACCCAGGCCCATGGAGACCACGCAAGAGGCCAAAGTAGCCCCTGCGAGCCCCGGAATGGGAAAAGGAAGAGGTTTTTGATGTGCAATTAGCGCTTAGCGCTAATCGTGCATCGCTAGGCGAACAGGGCCCTGAAGGGGGAGCTTGAGCACTCGGTCACATCGGGAGCCAGGAAACCGCGAGTGGAAAAAAAGCGAAAAAAAATGCTAACGTACGAAGGTGGGACCCACGCGCTGGAAAACCGGCGGTATTGATCGGGGTGCCCTTAAACGGTAAGAGGTTTTGGACAGGAGTGGAGCGATTCCATACACTGATTGACGCGTGGCAGGCAGAGGTGAGAGAAAACTGTCGTTGATTGTGTGCTATTGGTCGAGAAAGTCAACCGCGCGAAATGTGCGTATGGCGTCGGATCTGGAGGGCTCAGATTGGACGGCTGAGATCACGCCCGATGAAGGAAGCAGAATCGACAGGGAATTAAGCCGCATTCTAGAAGGGATTTGGAATCCGTTTGACCGCCATGGTGGAGGAAAGATTCATCCACGACATAACTTAAGAAACGAGCCGACAAAGCATGCTAGCGCCATTTAGAGGAGGACAAGTGGCCACTCCTTGAGCGTTCATGATGATGCCGAACGCAGGGAACCCCAAGCGCAACTGCAGAAGGAAAATTGACACAGGCAGAAGAGGAACCGAACATGCATAGGGATCGAATGGCTAAAACCTTGAACAGAGACAATCGAATCAGTTAGAGTTGATTTGGAGTCAAAATTGAGAAGAGTCCAAGTGACCAAGACAGACAGTGAACAGTGAACCCTGAGAGGAGGACTGAACATAGAGAACAATAAAGCCAAGCAGAAGAGACAGAGGGTCGAGCTGACCACAAGCAGCGTCGAGCACCAGAGAGCTTGAAGATTCAAGCCTTCCCATAGAGGAATCTGTCTGGACTGAGCATCACATTTGGCTCTTTCCACTGTAGACCAAGAGGTCACAGAGCTGGTAGGAAGAAGAAGAGTCTGTGTACTCCAAGTGGCTTGGGGAATCCAAGAACCACCCTGCCAAGCAAAATTTGCTTCAGGAGAACTCATATTGAGTCCCTGTATTGTAATTTCTCTGCTAAAAGACACAATAAAACAAGGCCACCATTGAAGCTGGATCGGAGACGTAGCCCTGGAGAATAGGGTGAACTCTTTATTAAAATTATTTGTGTCTTTGTGTTGCTTACTGTATTTCTCTGATGTCTCTCCATTTTATTGTCTGTGTATTGGCAATCTGATCGCTCTGTTGTTTTAATAACATAGAACACACACCAGCACATGAGTCTGTAATACCTTTAGTTCAATAAATCTTTAACTGATGGCACTCATAGGGTGAATATCAGATCAAGTGGTATCAGAGCTCAAGGCTGTAAGGTTAGACAAGCTTGTGTTGGTATAGTTGTGAATGCTCATAAGATCAAAGATCAAATTAGGAGAAGGAGAGTTGGTGGAAACTAATCCTGAAATTGGAAGAATCTATCCTCAAAAGACCATGTCAGAAGAAATTTATATGGGGCCAGACCCTCAATTCATAGAGAGTTTCCTAGCTATAAATTCTATGGTTGAAGAAATGTACAGAGACTTTAGAAAGCAAAAGGTGGAAGATGCATCAAGCTGTAAGCAAGAGAAAGAAGAAGATGAGTCTCACTTCCCTGACAACTCCGAAGGAAAGGGGAAAGAGGAAAACTTTCTCACACCTACTAATAGCCCTCTACATAATAAGAAAGCATCTTTGATTAAGTTAGATGTTAAATTTGATTTGCCTATATATGATGGAGAGTTAAATGCTGAAAAATTGGACAATTGGATTAGACAAATTGATGTGTATTGCAGGGTACAGAACATAAACTCAGACAAGAGTAAGATTCAGCTGGCAAGCCTATGCCTAGGAGGCACTGCCTTGGTTTGGTGGGAAGGTAGAACCCAAGATGATATGAAAAGCCATGGTAAGACCATCTATGTCTAGAGTGACTTCGTTTTTGTAATAAAAAAATAGTTCTATCCATTGGCCTACATGCAGCAGGCCATGATGAGTTGGCAAACTCTTCATTAGTTGAAGGGGAAAAGTGTACAAGGGTATACTCAAGAGTTCAGAAAGAGAGCATTGACGTTGGGTATCTCACTAGACTCACCAGAGGCTCTTTTGAAGTACATTGGTGGTCTACACAGCTACATGAGGCATACCATCCTCATGTTTAATCTCACTAGTATAGATGAGGTATCTGTACAAGCTACTCATCTAGAGGCAAGAGGAAAGAATGGCAATCCAAAAGTTGGGGGACCATCCCAACCCACTATAAGCAAGAGCAAGGAGAAAAGAAAACAGAAATGGAAAGCAAGGAAGGCTAACACTGCACAGAAATCCAAAGCTTCATGCACTCACTGTAAAAAGGAGGGGCATGATGATGAGCAATGTTGGATTCTGCATCCAGAGTTGAGACCTAAGAAGTCTGAGGGCAAGAAGAATAAGACAGTTGCAGCTATTCAGAGAGATTTTGGGTTAGACTCGGGAGATGAAACAACTATAGCAGCCACAGGTATAAGAGGTTGTATGCTTTAGAGAATGTTGAAATCAAGAAGCAGGTGCAGGAGTTGCTCGAGAAGGGCTTCATCAGGCCTAGCACATCACCATGTGGGTCACCAATCGTTTTGGTGGGAAAGAAAGATGGCTCATGGCGAATGTGCATTGATTACCGAGCACTGAATAAGATAACAATCAAAAATCGTTATCCCCTTCCTCACATAGATGATCTCTTAGATCAATTAAAAGAAGCTGTTTATTTCACCAAGTTGGATTTGCACAGTGGATACCATCAGGTCAGAGTTGCAGATCAAGATGCATGGAAGGCTGCTTTCAAAACAAAGAAGGGATTGTATGAATGGTTGGTTATGCCTTTTGGCTTAACTAATGCTCTTGCTACTTTCAGGAGATTAATGAATGATGTGCTCAGACCTTTTCTTGATGATTTTGTTATTGTGTGTCTGGATGACATTCTGATCTTTAGTAAAACATGGGAAGAACATTTAAAGCATGTTAAGCAGACATTAGATGTTTTGAAAAGAGAAAAACTTTACGTTAAACTCTCAAAATGTGAATTTGGCAAAACATCTCTAAACTACTTGGGTCATATAGTAGGGGGAGGTGAATTGAAAATAGATCCCTCTAAAGTGGCAGTCATTGTGAACTGGCCTAAACCCAGGTCTACTACAAAAGTGAGAAGCTTCCTAGGAGTAGCACAATATTGGAGGAAGTTCATCTCTAAATTCTCCTTGATTGCAGCTCCCTTACATGCTTTAATAGGATTGAATAAGGTGTTTCAGTGGGGAGGCAAACATCAAAAAGCCTTTGACACCTTGAAAGAGAAAATAAGTACAGCACCTGTACTAGCACTACCAGATTTACAAAGACCATGATCCAAACTGATGCCAGTGACTATGCCATGGGAGCAGTGTTGACACAGCACGGCAAACCAATATGTTATCATCCCGAGACTTTTAATCCTACAGTAGTTAACTATACTACATATGATAAAGAATTGTATGCATTAGTTCAGAGTGTGAAAAATTGGAAACATTATTTAATGGGCAAAGAGACAGTAATACATACTGATGATCAGCCACTTCAATATTTACACTCCCAAACTAAGTTGCAACAATCAAGACATTACAGATGGATGGGTTTTCTACAACAGTTTCACTTAGTCATCAAATATAAAAAGGACATACATAACAAGGTTGCAGATATGTTATCTAGACCCATTATAAATGCATCTACCATACCTAAGCATAATTATGTACTACATGAAAGCTACATAGAACAATATGCTCAGGATATGGATTTTAAAGATGTATATGCAACTTTGAGTCAAGGCAAAAGAGTAGAAGAATTGGACTATCATATAAAGGACCGACTCTTATACCATTGTGTGAAACTCTGCATTCCACAAACGGAGAGGATAAAGATAATTAGGGAAGCACACACTTCTCTAATATCAGGTCACTTTGGGGTAAGAAAAACAGTTGCACAACTGCAAAGATTTTGCTATTGGCCGAAAATGAATGAGACAGTTTCTAGATATGTAAGAGGGTGTGCCATGTGTGCTAAAAGCAAGCCCAGTAGAAAACTAGGCTTGTACACTCCATTTCCAGTTCCTTCTCACCCTTGGGAAAGTGTTTCCATGGATTTTGTTGGAGGACTGCCTAAATCTAGGAAAGGTCATGATTATCTATATGTTGTTGTGGATAGGTTCAGCAAAATGTGTATTTTGATACCTTGTAGTAAACAGATCATAGCTGAACAGACTACAAAATTGTTCTTTGAACATGTATGGGTTCATTTTGGATTACCCACTTCCATTGTATCTGATCGAGACACCCGATTTGTGGGGAAGTTTTGGTCTAGTCTATGGGAACTGATGGACACCAAGTTAAAGAAAAGCACAGCTTTTCATCCACAAACAGATGGCCAGACAGAAGTAGTAAATAGGACTGTGATCCAGTTACTGAGAGGATATTGCAGTAAACATCCTAAACTCTTGTATGAACACTTGTGTTATGTGCAGCATGCTTACAACAGAGCTAAACACTCTTCTACACAGAGATATCCTTTTGAGACCTGCTTTGGTTTCACACCAAGGTCTCCTTTGGATTTTATCTTTGGTAAAGATACCATGGTTGATGGACACAGTGATGTGGACAAGGCAACCAGGTTCATTGAACAGATCCAAGAGATCCATCGGGCAGTATAGGAACAGTTGGAAAAGAGCTAGGCCAAGTACAAGGCTAGGCATGATAAGCATCAGATGGAGCATAGTTTTCAAGTTGGAGACCAAATCTGGCTGTATATCAACAAGGACAGGATGCAAGGTGAAGGTCAAAAGCTAAATCCTATCAGGTATGGACCTTTTAGAATAGTTGAGAAAATTGGTGAAAATGTGTTTTGCCTTGATCTACCAACTTACATGCACATCTACTCAGTCGTAAATGTAGACTGCTTGAGATTGTTTGAACCTTAAATGATTGAGGACCCTGAAGAGCAAAGTCAATTGCCTTCTATTGATGACCTGCTACCTGAATACCTCAATGAGTTGTAGGAAGACACAGTGCTGGACAGGAAGGTGAGGACAACGCGCAGGGGAGATGTTGAGTACCTCAAGATTGGGCTCAAAGGTTCAAATCTGAGTAGCACGAAGTAAATTGAGATTGGACAAGTGAAGAAATAGTATCCTCACTTAGTCGATGCTTGAAAACCAACTTTTGGTGGTCCAAAAGCTTTTTAGTAGGGAGGCCGTGATCCGAATTGGATTCATAGAAAGACTGTCGAGAACCATGACTGAATCAGGTCGAACAAATCTCTAAGGAAATCCAAAACAGTATCAAAAACACCCTGAACCAGTGGCCATGGCATCCGACATGGAACGGCGAGGACCTTGGTCAAAGCGCGTTGACCAAGGCCCATGGAGATCGCGCAGGAGGCCAAAGCAGCCCCTGGGAGCTCCGTAATGGGAAAAGGAAGAGGTTTTTGATGCGTGATTAGCTATTCGCGCATCGCTAGGTGAACAAGGCCCTGAAGGGGGATCCTGAGCACTCGATCACAGCGGGAGCCAGGAAACTACAGGTAGAAAAAGCGAAAAATGCTAACATACGAAGGCGGGACCTACGCGCTGGAAAACTGGCGGTATTGATCGGGGTGCCCTTAAACGGTAAGAGGTTTTGGACAGGAGCGGAGCGATTCCATACACCGATCAATGCGTGGCAGGCAGAGGTGAGAGAAAACCACAGTTGATCACGCGCTATTGGTCGAGCAAGTCAACCACGTGAAATGTGCGTATGGCGTCGGATCTGGAGGGCTCAAATCGGACGGCTAAGATCACGCCCGACGGAGGAAGCGGAATCGACAGGGAATTAAGCCGTGTTCTAGAAGGGTTTGGAATCTATTTGATCGCTGCGGTGGAGGAAAGATTCATCCACGACATAACTGAAGAAACGAATTGACGAAGCATGCTGGCACCATTTAGAGGAGGACAAGTGGCCACTCCCTGAGCATTCATGATGATGCCGAACGTAGGGAACTCCAAGCGCAGCTGCAGAAGGCGAATCGACACAGGCGGAAGAGGAACCGAACAGGCATAGGGATCGAATGGCTAAAGTCGTGAACAGAGACAGTCGAATCAGTTAGAGTTGAGTTGGAGTCAGAATTGAGAAGAGTCCAAGCGACCAAGAGAGACAATGAACAGTGAACCCTGAGAGGAGGACTGAACACAGAGAATAGTAAAGCCAAGCAGAAGAGACAAAGGGCCGAGCTGACCACAGGCAGCGTCGAGCACCAAAGAGCTTGAATATTTAAGCCTTCCCATAGAGGAATCTATCTGGACTTAGCATCACATTTGGCTCTTTCCACTATAGACCAAGAGGTCACAGAGCTGGTAGGAAGAAGAAGAGTTTGTGTACTCCAAGTGGCTTGGGGAATCCAAGAACCACCCTGCAAAGCAAAATCTGCTTCAGGGGAACTCATATTGAGTCCCTGTATTGTAATTTCTCTGCTGAAAGACACAATAAAACAAGGCCACCACTGAAGTTGGACCGGAGACGTAGCCATGGAGAATAGAGTGAACTCCTTATTAAATTTGTTTATGTCTTTGTGTTGCTTAATGTATTTCTCTGTTGTCTCTCCATTTTATTGTCTGTGTATTAGCAATCTGATCGATCCAATGTTTCAATAACATAGAACACACACCAGCACATGAGTCTATAATACCTTTAGTTTAATAAATCTTTAACTGATGGCACTCACAGGGTGAATATCAGATCACCTACAAGGTTATCTCCATCTTGGAACTCCTCCATAAACTTAATCAACACTCTAGTTGACAGCGGAACTATAGTCTTAAACGCTAGACCCTCCACTCTGCATGTGATCACTCAACCTTAATTGCGAGATACATGGATTTGATGGCGGAACAGCCGATTTCAGCAAAACTGATAGTTTAGACTGCGGATAATGGAATTAACTGGCAGTTAGCCAGATTTGGAGGAAGAAATTGTGGGGAGACTGACAAAAGACATAACTAAGGCAATTTTCGACCAAATGGGATACAAAAAGAGCCTATATAGCCATTTTTTGGCATTCTTGACTCATTGGAACATGTTTCAGAGTCAAAGGAACACTTCTGGATAGGCTTTTTGCAAAGTAAAGCCTATGGGTGCCCTAGTCAACTAGAGTGTTGATTCAGTTTATGGAGGAGTTCCAAGATGGAGATAACCTTGGAGGGGTATTCCAACCTCCATATGTTTTTTACAGTAGCCATTACAACAGTGTTGTAGTTGTATATCTTCTTTGCTCTATATGTGTATGGAGAAAGAGACTTGTTTAAGTGCTTCAAGTGGATTGTTATACTTGTTTATGCTCTTGGGAGTTAGAGTATGAGGTCTTGATTTGAGAGCCCTTATCTTACTGATTGTTCCATGACTAATTGTAGGTTTTCATATGTTTAGAGTGAGAATTCTTTGCAAAATAATGTTTCCTTGAAAGGGAAACAAGCCACTCTTTTTGTCAGCACATTTATGTACTCTTTATCTGAGGAATTGTGAGCATAATGTGAAGGGGTCAAGCGTTTAGAGCTGATCCAAAGAGATGTAGCCCAGGAAGGATGAACTCCTTTATCATTGGTTGGTGTATTATTTTTTGATGCATACTTCCGTTAAGTGTTTTGGTTTCATGTTTTAAGTTTTCCTCTTGAAACTATCTTAAACAAAAACACATAAAATTCATTCTTTTACTTGTTATTTTAGAGTATAACCTCAAGCATATTTTTATATTATGATGATGGGAATTAGCATAGAATTATTAATCTGCCCCAATTCAGATCAGGTTGGTATCGGAGCTGAACCCGGGGCCGATTACCATTAATCTGTGAAGTGCGATTGCGATTCCATCGCATCGCAACCTGCACTGTGCTGGTTGCTGATTCTTTAATCCCACCTGTCTACCACTGTAATTTGCGATTTACGAGGGCCAATGGTGGGCTGCCACTTAGTGCCTCTTGATTGTTTATGACCTTTGCTACATCATCCCAATCCTGCCATGTCATCAAGTCAACCCTGAACTTTGACCAACTCTAAGTTCTGCATAAGAGCTCAGATAAATAATTCTCACTCTAAACATATGACAACCTATAGCTAGTCATGGAATAATAAGCAAGCTAAGGGCTCTCAAATCAAGACCCCATACTCTAACTCCTAAGAGCATAAAGAAGTACAAAAATCCACTTGAAGCACTTAAACAAGTCTCTTTCTCCATACACATATAGAGCAAAGAACAAATACAACTACAACACTGTGTCATGGTTGTTGCAGAAAACATATGGAGGTTGGAATACCCCTACAAGGTTATATCCTTCTTGGAACTCCTTCGTAAAATGAATCAACACTCTGGTTGACTAGGGTACCCATAGGCTTCGCTTTGCAAAAATCCTGTCCAGAAGTGCTCCTTTGACTCTGAAATCTATTCCAATGAGTCCAGAATGCCCAAAAATGGTTATCTAGCCTCTTTTTGCATGCCATTTTGTCGAAAATTACCTTAGTTATGACTTCTATCAATCTCCCCACAATTTCCTCCTCCAAATCTGGCTTATTCCCAGCTAATTTCATTATCCACAGTCTAAACTAGCAGTTCCGGCAAAATCGGCGGTTCCGCCATCAAATCCGCCTATCTCACAGTTAAGGCTGAGTGATCACATGTGGAGTGGAGGGTTCGGTAGTTAAGGCTATGGTTCTGCTCTTTGTCGGCCATTGCAATCGAGATTTTCCAGGAGTAATCCTTAACACAAGACTTAACACATGAAAGCATGCGAACTAGTGATATAACGGACCCGCTGGGATTATTAACTGTAGTTCTGGACAAATATAGCATCTGGAGCATCCTTCTCATTGAAATCGACATTATCACATCAGGACTTAATCTGCACTTGGACCGAGGTCGATAACCTTTGGCCGATGCGATTTCGATATGCAATTGTATCGCAAACCTTGCCTTGCCGGTACCAGTTCTATTCCATTTTGCTGATATGCGATTGCGATTAGACTGCATCACAACTTTGGCTGATATCACATCACAACCCAATCCTTTTCGGGGTCGAGGCCGATTCTTGTCGCTGATGCGATTTCGATATGCGATCACATCACATCGTAACTCCATGCTTGAACCAAGAGGTGATTACCATTAATCTGCGATGCGCGATTGCGATTGCATCGCATCGCAACCAACACTGTGTCAGGTGCCGATTCTTTAACCCAACCTGTCTATCGCTGTGATTTGCGAGGGCCAATGGAGGGATGCCACTTGGCACCTCTCGATAGGCTAGGACCTTTGCCACCTCATCCCACTCCTGCCATGTCATCAAGTCAAACCTGAACTTTGACCGGCTCTAACTTCTACATACGAGATCAGATTTGAGTGTCGTTTGCACCATTGGATTCAAAATGACGAGATATTCAGTCTGAAGTTAAGTTTATCAAAATTATTGCACTTTGAAATTTTGACAAATTTTGAGCTTCTGATCACTCTTCCCCACTAAAATATTTTGGTCTCCAAAAGCATTAAATAATCTGCAACTACTCTATACTTGTCTACACCGCAAGTATCCTTCATGTCATCCTTCCTTCTCCTTCGCTTTTTTCCTTTGGAGCCATAAGCGATGAGCTGACACATGCATCCCCTGCAAACCTGTAGTACAATATCTTGCAAATTACATATTTCGCTATGCGACAAAAGGTTCAAGTTTTTTGTTCTTCTCGACCTGTCCATGTCACTATGGCCATCCACAACAACATCCTTCCCAAGAATAATTCCAAGAAGATTATTTGCAAAATCCTTATCAAGGATAAGATCCTAAAAGACTGTCAAATGAACCCAAAACAAGCTTCACATAGTGAATACTCGTATAACTCGAGTGCTACACGCATTTGGAACATACTAAATGTGTTGCAACTACTCATACAACAACCTTAAAATTCTTTTTACAAAATGGAATGAAATTGACTCCCAAATTTCTTCATTCAAATTCACTACCAGCAGCCAAACTAGCATTGTAATGCTTAAAGAAAAACGCTATTACATATAAGTGATTTATTTATGAACATCACTTTTACAAACTACCCAACTATGGGGATATGCAACTTGTGCAAAACAGAAACTTACAAACTTCAGTTGGACAAATAGTCTGCCCTTTTCTTACCCAACCAGGTGAATGAACCCTCTATTTGAACTTTTTCTTCTTCTGAAGTTGCTTCAGGGATGGTCGCATCTTGCGCCACTTTTTCTATTATCGCTTCCTCTGCTGGTGCTTACATGATCTGCTTGCCCTTACCAGGATGAAGATGTGGAAACAATTTCCAACACTTCTCGACCCAATTCCCACTGATATTGCAGTGAGTATAGAAATTCTTTTGAGCACCTCTCGACTCACTTGCCTTTATCTTTGGATGAGATTTTCTCCTTTCGGTCTCAATCCAATAGACATAGACATCTTCTCGATGAATGCTTTCCCATTATCGCACTTATATACACAATGGTTAGATGAAAGGCAAAAGGTGCATGGGAACATTTTTCTTAACACGTTATTCAAATCTACGTTTTTTTTTTCCACCATGAAAAGCATTTGATATGGAAGCATTTGAATTAACAATATTCAAATTATCAACATTCGAATTATCTACATTCGAATTAACAGACCTATTATACATCGGTTTGTTGTTCTTTGGTTTATGTTGCCTGTGTGAGGAACTCGCGTGGTTGGAAGAACTATGCTTCCCCTCTCCTTCGACGTTGTCACCTTTATTTGGAGACATTTTCCCCTTCGAATCCTTACGTTTGAGGAACCACGCAGGAACCAGTTCTGGGTGCAGGCTCCAACATCTTGCCTCCTCGTGTCCTCCCTTACAACAATAGGAACACGTGACCCATGAACCATCGCTAGAAGACCATTCTTCTTTGGTGACATAGCCTAAGCCTTCATATTTAAGCCTCTCTTTGGTTGCAATTGGATTTTTAATGCCCCGCTGGTTTATGCCAAGGCCTCCTCCCTTGTAACCCATCTTGGTCAAGAGTTTGGATCCAATTCCTTTACTGTGTTTTTCAAAGACCGCAAATGAATTTACATTAATACTTTCGCATAAGGAATAAGAATGCAAATTCTTACCATTTGTTGCATCCTTTGATTGGCATATGAAGATGCATTTGAATTCCCTTTTAATTCGAGATGTGTCCTCTTGGACTCTTTGGCTCTCTTATTTCAGCTCCCGGAACTTGGGTGCTGATTGAACCTCATTTTCCATATCATGTGGACAGAAGGTACAAACTTGTCCATTGGCCTTCTCTGAAGGACTTTCTACACTAACATCTTGTAAAATAGTTGTAGAAAAGCATGAAGATTGTGGAGAAGATGGTGTTTTATCACCATTCTTGTTACCTTTTTCACTTAGAGAACATTCTGTTCTTGGAGGTCTAAATCCTTCACCTTACAAATTGGTATTCCTCTCTTCATAGAGGACTTTCACCATTTCTGCCATGTCTAAGGAAGCCTTTCTAAAAGCCTTCATGTCCTCTAACATTATTTCAAGCTCTCCTCCTTGGGACATGCTTTGTTTGAAGCTTCTACTGCAATTTGTGGTAGAACTTGGTGGTAGAGATTGAAACAATCTTGCTCTCCTTTCCAAAACCTTCTCCTGAATGAACTTCAAAACACATTTACTTGCAAACAACAATCAATTCCTCCTTGCACAAACCAAAAACCATAGCTATGATACCAACCTAATCTGAATTGGGGTAGATTTGTAATGCTATGTTAATTCCCCTCATCAAAATATAAAAATGTGCTTAAGGTTATACTCTAAAATAACAAGTAAAAGCATGAATTTTATGTGTTTTTCTTTAAGATAGTTTCATGAATAAAAATTAAAACATGTTTCCAAAACACTCAATGGAAGCATGCATCAAACAATAATACACCAGCCATTGATAAAGGAGTTCACCCATCCTAGGCTACATCTCCTTGGATCAGCTCTAAAGGCTTGGCCCCTTCTCGTTATGTTCACAATTCTTCAGATAAAGAGTACATAAATGTGCTGACAAAAAGAGTGGCTTATTTCCCCTTCAAGGAAACATTCTTCTATAGAGAATTCTCACTCTAAACATATGAAAACCTACAGTTAGTCATGGAACAATCAACAAGCTAAGGGCTCTCAAATCAAGACCTCATACTCTAGCTTCCAAGAGCATAAACAAGTATAACAATCCACTTGAAGCACTTAAACAAGTCTCTTTCTCCATACACATATAGAGCAAAGAAGAAATACAGCTACAACACTGCTGTAATGACTACTGCAGAAAACATATGGAGGTTGGAATACCCCTACAAGGTTATCTCCATCTTGGAACTCCTCCATAAACTGAATCAACACTCTAGTTGACCAAGGCACCCATAGGCTTCACTTTGCAAAAATCCTATCCAAAAGTGCTCATTTGACTCTAAAACCTGTTCCAATGAGTCCAAAATGCCCAAAAATAGCTATATAGGCTCTTTTTGTATCCCATTTGGTCGAAAATTGCCTTATTTATGACTTTTGTCAGTCTCCCCATAATTTCCTCCTCCAAATCTGGCTCACTGCTAGTTAATTTCATTATTTACTGTCTAAACTAGCAATTTCGACGAAATCAGCAGTTCCATCATCAAATCCACCTATCTCGAAGTTAAGGTTGAGTGATCACATGCGAATTGTAGGGTTCGCTAGTTAAGGCTACGGTTCCGTTGTCTGTCAGCCATCGCAATCAGTTTTTTCCAGGGGTAATCCTTAACATGGGACTTAACGTATGAAAACATGTGAACTAGCGATATAACAGACCCGCTGGGATTATTAACTGCAGTTCTGGATAGATATCTCTTTCAGAGCATCCCGCTCATCACAATCGGCGTTATCGCATTAGGACTTAATCTGTGCCTGGACTAGGGACAAAAACCTGTGGTCGATGCAATTGCGATATGCCATCGCATTGCAAACCTTGCCTTGTCGATACCAGTTCTGTTCCATTTCGTCTATATGCGATTGTGATTAGACCGTGTTGCAACTTCGGTTGATATCGCATCACAGCCCAATCCTTGGTGGGGTCGGGGTCGATTCTTATCGCCGATGCGATTGGAATATTTGGTCGCATCGCATCACAACTCCATGCTTGAACCAGGAGCTAGTTACCATTAATATGCGATGTGCGATTTCATCGCATCGCAACCTGCACTATGTCGGGGTCCGATTCTTTAACCGAACCTTTCTACTGCTACGATTTGTAAGGACCAATGGTGGGCTGCCACTTGTCTCCTTCCGATTGGTTAGGACCTTTGCCACATCATCCCAATCTTGCCATGTTATCAAGTCAACCCTCAACTTTGACCGACTCTAACTTCTGCATACGAGCTCGGATTTGAGTGCCATTCACACCATTGGATTCAGAATGACAACCTCTTCAGTTTGAAGCTAAGTTTATCAAAATTCTAACACTTTGAAATTTTGACAAATTCTGAGCTCCTCATGAGTGAGACCTTCTTCCTTGATTCTTCAATGAGTTTTTCTAAACAAGGAAAATAAGAGTAGGAATATGATTAATATTTAATGCAAACAAAACTAGATAAGTAAGGAAAAGTAAAAATGAAAATGGTAATAAGATACTTATCTTTTAGGGTTGGTGAGAGCTCCCTCCAAGCTATAGGGATACCTATAAACTTAAAAATGTTTTTCCAAAATATGTTAAACCTAAAAATTAGAAATCAAAGTGAAATAACAAAAGCTTAGATCAAATGACTTTAGTAGTGTAAGTCCCTTAAATCTAGTTCTTCAAGCTTAGTCTTCTTTAGAGATCCTTCTTCAACTATATTAACTTGATCCCTGCTTCTCTTCTTGTTCTTCAGATTGTCAGGATAATCACTTCTATAATGATCCATATTGTGGCATTGGTAGCATTCTATTTTGGACATATCAAGCTTCTTTATTGGCCCTCTTGACTTCTTGAAGTGCCCTTTCTTGTGAGAGGCGGAATATGCATTTGAAACCTTTTCTTCTTCGTTGTTGGATACTAATGAGATTCTCATCTCTTCTTGGGTGTAAGAATTCCATAATTGTTCAAAGTTAGGAACTTCTTTCCAACTATTGATACCTAAAGCAAAAGAATTCCAAGTAGGTGGGAATCCCAATAATGCAGTAATTACTAGCTCCTTTTCCGGTACAATTTCATCTATGGCTTGAATTTCATCTCTAATCCTTGATATCCTTGCAAATAAGGAAACTACAATATCATCCTTTTTCATCTTAGCAGTCCTTAACTCTTTCGTTAAGCTTGCTACTTGACCAATATTTTTTATAGTGAATAATTTTGTCAATGTTTCATACATTTCTTGAGCATGGTCTATATTGGAAATGTATGGGACAAGATTGTCCTTTATGCTTTATACCATCAGAGTCATAGACAATATCTCCAATTCTTTATACTTCACCCTGTTTGCATCACTAGATTCTTTGGTAGGTTTTTCGTTCACCTTTTCTTTGACCACATCCAAGACCTTGTTCTTTTCAAGAATGAGGTAAATTCTCTTCTTCCAAGATTTGTAGTTTGATGCTCCTTCCAATTTGTTCTCACTCTTTAATGTGTTATACATTGTCCTTGAAGATAGTGAGTTTCTTCTCTTATAATAGCTCCTTATATGATCCTTAGATCAATCCTTTAGATCCCTTCTAGTAGATACTCAAGACTGGCTTTTTCCTCCTTCACCTTAGCTCTAATGCCATGCTAGAAAATAGGAAAGGCAGAAAGATTTTCTTATATAGATAATTACTTGCGATTCTTTTATCTTTTAGTTCATCAAGCAATTACCAAGACAATACCACAAGGACAACAGATGTAGGCGGACAACCAGGGAAAAACCTTATCTAGGGGAAAACCCAGTCAACAATTCTTCCTTCAATAGTTTCTCAAGATAATCAAAGACTCTAGACCCATATAAAGACTCCCTCCACACCAAGTCAACCCTCAATCCTTCTTGTAGATGACAAACCTTCATAAGCAACTTCGACCTACCAACATCAGTAGCAACGACAACTTCGACCAAACTTGGACAACTTCGATCTCCCTTGATACACCTCAAAACAGAGTGAGAGTTGTCCCAAAATTTCGATCTTTAGGTCTACTATCTCTTTCCATAAACTCACACTCCTTTCCCACCCTTCTTCTATCCCTTTCTCAACTTCACACTTTTCCAGCTTCCAGCATTAGAAATCGAACTATGTGTGAGAGAGTGAGATTCTCTGAATGAATTCGAATTCTCTTGTATTTATAGCCTTCTAGGGAGGTCAAATTACTTGTCTTGAGGCCAACTTGATCTTCTTGAGGCCGACTTGATGTGGAGGAGACTAAATTCATCTTTGACTCAAAAATAATTCTTTTTACATGATTTGAAAGCCCAAGAAGGGTCTCTTTTAATGTACAATGATTCTAATGACTCGAAATAAATCCTAGAAGTCCCCAATGGGGGCTTTGACCTAAAACATGATGACCCAAGCATGAAACCCATGCTTTAATAAGTCATAATAAAAATAATAACAATAAAAAATCTTCATTCTTTTGAGAAGTACATCGCAAATACATTTATGAAGATCGAATCTAGTTACAAATTTCAACAGGATTGTTATGGACCCCTCCCCCTTAGCGGAACACTGTCCTTGGTGTTCTATGACACTTATAACCAACAAGACCAATGAAAACTAAAACATATTGCCTATGGAGCTTTATAACCTAGTTCGTTGCAGTATTTACAATGAAAAACCTGCTCGAAAGAAAAACCATCATGACAAACATGACAACATGATAACCATACCTCTTATTGGAGCTTTATAACACAATTCATCGCAGTATTTACAATATCAACCATACATAAATATGTACATGTACCAAAAATTCATTTGCCTCCATCGACAAATAATGAAGGATACATAGCCCACATTTGATCAACCATCTCCCATGTAACTTCTTCGAGACCAAAGTGCTTTGACTACAATTTAACTTGCTCGATTGCTCTGTTCCAGAGCATGAGTTGTTTTTGCTGCAATATGCACTGAGGTTCTAGCTAGAATTTTTCTTCTAGATCACCTGCAATATAGACCAATTAATAACGTGATAAACATTTTTCACATATATTTTAAGCAATGAAACATGGAAAACATCATGGACTTTCACTGTCGGAGGCAATGCAAGTCTATAGGCCATTGGTCCAATCCTCTTAAGGATCTTGAAAGGCCTGCAATACCGAGGTGCCAACTTCGCACATGACCCAATCCTCAAGGAGCTCTTCTTTGGATTGATGCGCAAGTACACATGCTCCCTAACTTGAAACTCCTTAAATTCCCTATGCCGATATGCATAACTCTTTTGTCTATCGTGTGCTTCCTTTAGATTCTTCTTGATAACTTTCATTTCTTGTTCCATCTTTGCTAAGATACCCGGTCCTATAAGTACCTTGTTCATTAGATGACTCCAGCTGATGGGAGTATTACAACTCCACCCATAGAGCGGCTCAAATGGACTCATCCTCAGTGACTCCTGATAACCATTATTGTAAGCAAACTCCACCAATGGAAGATACTCCTCCCACCTGCTTTGTTGATGCATGACATACATTCTCAACATGTCTTCCAGTATCCTGTTGACCCTCTGTCTGTCCATATTTTTGCGGATGATAAGTTGTATTGAAGGCCAATTCTGTACCCAAAACTGAAAACAACTCCTTCCAAAACCTAGAAGTGAACTTAGCATCTTTATCTAACACAATCTTCTTTGGAAAACATTGTAACCTCACTATCTCCCTGATGAAGACTTGTGCTACCTCACTAGCTGAATAAGTAGTATTCACTGGAATGAAGTGATCTACCTTGCTTAACATGTCAACCACAACTATGATGGAATCATGCTTCTTCAATGTCCTTGACAAACCCGTAATGAAATCCATGGAAATGACCTCCCATTTCCACTGCGGAATCGAAATAGGTTGTAATAAACCAGTTGGGTGCTTACACTCAGCTTTCTCTTGTTGATAGTCCAAACATCTAACAACAAACTATGCCACTCCCTTCTTCAAATTCAGCCAATAATAGAACTTATTCACAACTCTCAACGTTTTCTGATATCTAGGGTGACTTGAAGATGGCTTGACATGAAACTCCCTCAATATAAGCTTCTTGAGCTCACTGTCATCCGACACATAGAACTTATCCCTAAATCTCACCAAGTGATCTGTCATGAGATGATACTCCACATCTTGTTTACCTGTACCCCACTATTGTAACCTATGCTTAAGCTATTGATACTATTGTCCTGTCTGTAAGATCTGATCATGTAAATCTATCCCATAAGAGCTCACAACTACAACATGGTTTACTTGTACTCTCCTACTAAGAGCATTTGCAACATTGTTATCATTTCCTTTAATGTATCTAAAATCAATGTCAAACTCACTAATGGTAGCCAACCATCTAGCTTGCCCGACATTTAGATTTGGTTGGTCAAACAAGTACCTCAACTGATTGTGATCGCTCATCAACACAAACCTCCTGCCAAGAAGATAGTGTCTCCACATCTTCAATGAATGAATGATCGTTGCCAACTCAAGATCATGTGTAACATAGTTATGCTTATGTTCATTCAATTTCCTTGACTCATAGCACACCACTTGTCCCTGCTACATCAGGACTCCATCAAGTCCTATCTTGCAAGCACCTGTGCACACCACGAACTCTTTATATGGATCTGCAATTTTAGAACAAGAGAATTTGTCAACAACTGTTTCAATTGCTCAAAACTTGCTGCACATTCCTTTTTCCATTCAGTTTTTTTCCTTTCCTTTGCAATGACGTAATAGGATAGGAAATCCATGAGAAGTTCCTAATGAACCTCCTGTAGTAACCTGCTAACTCCATGAATGATCTGACTTCATCCACATTTCTAGGAGTTGCCCATTCCATGATAGTTTTTATCTTTTCCAGATCCACTGCTATGCCTTCCTTGGAAACAACATGCCCCGAGTAATGTACCTTTGTCTGAAAGAAATTACATTTTCTAATCTTGGTATGCAACTGATGCTCTATTAACAGTCTCAGTACTATTGCTAAGTGTTTTGCATGCTCTTCCTCATTCTTAGATTATATACATATATCATCAATGAATATAATCACAAACTTGTCCAAATAAGGACGCAACACACTATTCATCAAATACATGAAAGCAACCATAACATTTGTCAAACCGAAAGAAGCCACAACAAACTCATAATTCCCATACTTGGTCCAAAAATAAATCTTTTAGATATCCTCTTCTTTGATGTGTACTTGATGATATCCAAATCTCAAATCAATCCGTGAGAACATTGATGCTCCCTTCAACTAATTAAACAAGTCATTAATCCTCGACAATGAGTACTCATTCTTGATGGTCACCTTGTTCAGTTACATACAATCAATACATAACCTGAGAGTACCATCCTTCTTCTTCACAAACAACAATGGGGCACCCCAAGGCGATACACCTGGCTTAATGTATCCCTTATCAAGAATTTCCTTCAACTGCAACTTCAATTCCACTAGCTCTAGAGTACCCATCCTATAAGGTGCTTTTGATGTCGGTGCTGCTCTTGGTACCAACTTAATAGAAAAGTCCACTTCCCTGTAAGGAGGCAACTCTGAAATCTTTGCTGGAAATACATCCTGAAACTGTTGCAAGACAAGGTATGTCTTGAGGACTTCCACATCCTCAACGTCCTTACCCTTGTCACTGGAAATATGAATTGCAGACAATACACACCCCTTCCTACGACTGTGCTTTGCCTGCATAGTTGTGACCATCCTCATCGATGTAGGATTCTTCTTTCCTTGTACGACTCTATTTTCTCCATTATCATCCAGATTAATAGCCTTGTCTGTCAGGCGGAAAGAGTCGATAGTGCGGACACAACCAACCTCCCTAGGAGCCTAAGACTCTCTAGTGACAAACAAGACAAACAAGAGCAATCCTTCTCTAAACATGCATTTACTATATAAGAAATCAAGTGTTTAGATCCTACCTGTAGTCCAACGCTGTTGTAGCAGTCCAGCCTCACTGATCCGGATGAGCTCCTCCTTCACTTTGAAACATGCATCCACTAACAATCAAACGATTAAATAGCACTTGATAATCTCATAGAATAAAACATATTTAACACATAGACCAAGGAGTACATGAAACAACTCATAAATAACAAGTTATTGAGAAGAATGGACTCATTTGCATTAATAGGAAACAAAAGGAACAATTACAACCTGAGCCTTGGTGTTGTGCAAGTCCCTCCCAGGGTCCATCAAGAGTTCTCCTTTACTTTGACAAAGCTCACCCACTTCCAAATAGAACAAGCAAAGATGACAATCTCTCCTCACAAGCTTCTAAATGGGAGTCCTAATTCCAGCAACATCTACCCTTAGAAATGTTTAGCTTCCAACCTCTCCTCCTTCTGGCCCAATGCCTGTATTTATAGTGGTCTAGAGGAAGTTATTCAGGTCCACCATCAACGGGATAATCCCCTCTTTGGATGGGATAGCTCCCTCATTGATGGGATAAGTTCCTCTTTGGTAGGGGTACATGAACCATCTGGAGGCGCTCAATACACGTCGAACAACCTTCTAGAATGCTCTAGAAATGACCACAAGTAACTTTTTAAAGATGAAACTTGCGCATTTTGACCTTTACAGGGGGACGCACCTTCCCCTTTACATACAGAGCGTACAAGTACGCAGCTTTTGTGAACATTGGGTGCGTACCCACAGGTAAGGTTGAGAGAACCTGCGTACCCAGAGATAAATACATTTATAAAGACTTTCTCTCTTTTTGGAGTTTGACATGGAGAGCAGAGGCATAAGACTTGCCTAAGAGGATAGCATGACTGTTGATAGAGCCATACTAACTGTAAATAGCCTTGGTGACATTTTTTAGTGTAACAGATTGCCCCCTAAAGTGCGAAGCCTGTAATAGATTAGGGTTTTGTATTATCTAGGAAGGGTGAAGCGCTTTATCATTTCAAGGATTATCTCGTGGAGAGCCTGGTCAGAACCTGCAATTTTCAACACAAAATACATGTATAAGATTATATCATCACTGAGGTAGGCATTCCCATACTCAGATCAAAACTTTAACTAACAAACTAACTACTCTGATACAGGAATGATCTTGCAGTACATCATAATCATAGACTTTTGTAGACACAGTATGGGCGCAACCATCTGTTTATGATTAGTCTACTTAGATAATGAATACAAAACTCCTCGCAGCCTGGATGGTGGAAACTAGATCCAGGGTCTTCATTTCTGCTTCCCGAATTGGTACGATTCTAGCCATGTGAATAAATGAGTTGATGTCGAACATGGTAGAAACCACTTGATTACCAGTCGATGATGTAAACTGTTAACAAGTGTGAGAGAGACCACCAGTAATGTCAATGGTTCTCAAAGTACCCAGTACAATCCATGAGATGTGAATAAATGAATTGATGTCGAACATTTCACGGAATCCTTCGATCGAAAGTCAATGATGTAAACTGACGTCAAAGGCGAGAAACCTGCCATTGATGCATGCAGACTTCAAGGCACTGATGATTTCTAAGTCATCTCTCTAGATAATGTGCTGATGTCGATAGAAAGCGACCCGTTGCAGGCAAGCCCACAACATGAAATCATTTGTTCAAGTTGAAGAAATGTTGCTGTAAGGACTGACTCATGGATGGTCAAATGGATGACAAGTATTTTGCAGATGAAAGTTTTTCTTGCAGACCTCTTGAACACATAACGACACAACAGATGGTTTGGTGATAAACGACTCAAAGTTAATCCCCGGAACCCGGCTGAAGACTTTCAATGTGGTTTGATCAACTGTGAGGTAAAGGATTTCCCAACCCAGGTGAATGAAAAGTGTCATGTTCAAGAGTGGTAATAAAGTTACTTCTGAGACAAAAGATAACAAATAGGCTCATTCTTCTCTTTTTTCCCCCACCATTTCTGGCAAGTACCTCTTTATTTTTAACAAGCTTGAGGAGGATAACATATGCTTGATTATAAGCTCATCCTTCGGATGAGTCCAACCTAGTTTTGATTCGAACCCTAGGAAGGAGTGGTTCGTTCCTGTTTGTAATTGAACAGGTCCTTTACTGTGAAATTTTTAACGAGCCCATTATAGGAGAAACTCGGCGTTTTTCAATTTTAGAGAGTCTGAAAAACTTAAGAAGACTCCAAGTTGAACTTTTTCGTAAATTTGTGTCCCTCAAGCCCGAAAAAGTATAAAATAATACCTGGGGGAACCGCTTGATCTTGCGACCAAGGAGTACTTTCATAATTAGTGCCACTGACCTGAAAAGTAAAAAGCGATCAAGGACACGTCGTTTTATTTCCAGTATCGAGTTTGAAACGACAAAAACCCGGCAACCTTTTCCTGTTTTTACGGTCAGAAAAGGGCTATAAGGGGACCGTCTTTTAATTCCGTTTTAATGAGTGTAAAAGAAACGCTCGGCAATCTTTTCATATTTTAGGAGTCAGAAAAGGGCTTAAAAGATGACTCTAATATTTTGGTTCGTGAAAAATGACAATTTTCCCTCTAAATCCCTTTGTCCTGCACAAAAATGACACATTACTCATACCTGTTTAAGATAGGCAAAAATACATTGAAAAATATCCTTTCATGGTGAAAAATAAACAAACCTAGCATTCATTCATCCAAAAAACCTATAAAAAGACTTTTTACCATGTCATTTTTACCATTTTACTGTTGAGGTTGAGAAAAGGGCTTTTGGCAAGAAACTTCCCGTGGTCATTGCGGAGAATCCGACCGTCAGAATCGAACGCTGTCTCTTCCAGGTATTTCACAACATCCTCCTCTTCAATTTCATCCGATTAAAATTTTGTTTTTGGTTTTAGTTTTGGTTTTTGGGGGGTTTTAGGTTTTAAAAACCGCTCTGCGGGGTACGCAGGTGCCCTAAGGGTGACCTGCGTCCCCCGACCTTTTCCTACACAGGAAAAAGGTCGGGGTATGCAGCCCACCTTCAGGCCAGCTGCGTACCGGCGCTCTGTGTCCTAAACGCGGGGTGCGTCCCCCGCGAAGGGCGGAATTTGAAACCCCAAACCCCAAAAATAACCATTTAAATTTTCCCAAATTAATTCTAATCTTTATTTCTTGGTGTGTAGGGCACTCACCATGTTGGATTGGAGAGAAAGGGAGCACGAGGACGTTGATTTAGCCGCAATTGGTCACCAACCTTCCATTGATGCCCTAAAAGCATGCGAACTATATAAATACTGGGCCATACCTGGCATGAGGGCTCAGGTGAGATTCTTGGAGTGGCTGGTTGAGAGATGGAACATTCATGAGCAATGCTTTTACATCGGAGGGCACCAGCTCGAGATAGAGCCCTCTGACATATACTTTCTCACTGGCTTGCCAAATAAGGGCGAGCAACTCAATCTAGCCGGGACTAGGCCGGGTGGCCAATCCCTTGCTAGTCTCCGGGCAGATTGGTGCATACCCAATCAAAACCATGCGAAAGGCATAGAAATCAAATACATCTCTCGGCGTGAACTCATGGTTATAGCTTTCATGGTTACCAGAATTTGCGGCGCAGCCGCTTTACATATTGCCACCGGGTCCCAAATGCGGATGGCGATTGACTGTTTTTGAGGCACCATCTTCAACTGGTGCGATGCTGTGTCGGCCAACATGAAGGGCCAACTTACTAGGGCAAAGAACGGACAACTGAAGACCTTTGGATATGGGCCTCTAGTTGTGAGCTTTGCCTTAGAGAGAGTTCTGATGCTGATCCCTCAGCATCTCACTGTTGATATCTTGGGTCCTCGGGAGCCAAAGCTGATACGATGGGTTACGGTGATGGCCCGGCATCCTGACGAGGGCGCGGCAGTTGTTCGATTCCCTGCTGGTTATTTTCACTGGTTAGAGGACCAGGTTTTTGCGATCCAGGACTTTCCGTATGCCGGAGTAGATTTTCGAGGTGATCCGGACATGGTTCTTCCACAGGGAGAACAATGGGACGACAGAGGTACTTTATTTTTCACGAGTTTTCAAATTATATATATATATATTTTTTGTTTTTATATATATCGCCTCAAACTGACAGTGCAAATTTTCAAAATGCAGATGTAGGTCCACGGCGTCCAGCCAACCTCCGGGCTTTTGAGAGGAGAGTACCAGTTGTACCAGCCCCACAGGATGCGGCCGCAGAGACCTTGGCCGAGCTGGAACAGGATCTAGAGCGTCTGACGGCGGATATACCAGAGACCACCATAGATGATATTCCCATTCGACTTCAGCGCTATGTGGTCGCAGTCCTAGGACCTTTTAGGAGGTTCTTGTGTAGGGTAGCGCGGGCAGTGGTCTCGTATAGAGAGCACCACCAGTGATTGGCTAGTCACTTTTGTAGACACATATGACATTTTTGGTTTTTTGTACTTATCATTTTGCTGATCATAAGGTGTTTTTCAACCTATGATCGAAGACGATGTATGTTTTTTGACACACTCCTATCTATATATATATATATATATATATATATATATATATATATATATATATATATATATATATATATATCATTACCGGCTCATTTTGTTTAACATATGTGATGAAATGTTTTTAAATTTACTTGCATGATTATCGTAAATGTCTGTCCAACATTCGAGAAGCAATTGCATCTGCTAATGTATTTAAAGACCTTGGAATATGCTGATATTCAATGTAATCAAATTCACGTTCCAAGAGACGCACTCTCAAAAACAACCTTAATAACACAGGATTTCTAATGGCATATACTCTATTAAGCTGTAATACAACAAGTTCAGAATCTAACCTCACTATCAAACGTCGAATTCCAAATGAAATAGATTCAGATAATAATTCAACCACTGCACTGTATTCTGCAATGTTGTTCGTCGTTTGACCGAGGCTTACCCCATGCATAGAAACTAACTCGTCAGAGGGCGAATAGATAACCCAAGCTGCGGAAGAGATATTCCGTGTACTACGACAAGCACCATCAGCAAATCCAATGTATGTTTGGAGAGGCGTCGACATCTGCAATATCAAGAGTAAAACCAAGATAAGCCAAATAACGACGAAAAACACACTCTCTAAACTAAGCACACTATCTAAACTAACAAACATACTAGCTAGAAAGAAAACCTAACCTAACTAAAAATTCTCCATACCCACCATTTAAGCATAATACCTCTTTAGGTAAAGTCCATTTCTGGGTTTACCCAAAGAGTCCCCATCAAAATCTACCAGCTCATAGGCCCCTTTTGCTAGCTTTCGCTTTACAATGTAGGGTCCATGCCACATAGGAACGAATTTTCCAGCACCTAGCTTATCGTTAGCTTGATCATATAATAGCACTAGGTCTCCCTCCGAAAAACTTCGAGGGGTCACATTTCTATCATACTGAGCTTTCATTCGCTTCGCGTGAGTCTCGATTGCCAATGCAGCGTCACGTCGAGTCTCATCTAATTTAGCTAAGTATAATAAACGCTTCTCCTCTTCGGAAGTAGCTGGAAGTAATTCGACAGCCATTTGAAGTGATGGGATTTCGCATTCAATGGGTAACACAGCTTCCAAGCCATAAACTAGCTGGAAAGGAGTGAACCCTGTTGAAGTTTTCACTGAGGTTCGGTATGCCCATAGCGCTGAAAATAACATGTTGTGCCAATTCGACCGATGAATACCAATGGTTCGTCGGATCATGATAACCAGAACTTTGTTGATAGACTCAACCAAACCGTTGGCTTGCGGATAATAAGGAGTAGAGCTATCGTGGCGCAAACCAAGCTGGCTTGTAAGCTCAGTCATCATGATGTTTCGAAAATGGCTCCCATGGTCAGTGATGATTGCTTGTGGGACACCAAACCTAGTTATAATATGATTGAATACGAAAACTGCAGCTGTTTTGCCGCTTGCGTCGAATGTAGGCATCGCCTCGGCCCATTTAGTAAAATAATCAACCGCGAGGATGATATACGCATGCCCCCCGGCCGAGTGAGGGTTACAAGTAATAAAATCGATACCCCATTTGGCGAATGGACCAACGGCAATTATAGGGTGGAGAGGAGCAGGTGGTGCGCGCATCTTGCGATCAAACACTTGACAGTTGTGGCACTTCCGGACCGCAATGATACAATCTTTAAACATGGACGGCCAGAAATAGCCAGCGCGCAACACCTTCTGAGCTGTGGCATACCCAGACATATGACCGCCACATGCTCCAGAGTGACAATCATTCAAAACCCTCTCAGCCTCTTCGTGAGTTAAACAACGTCGAAAAACTAAGTCTGCCCCCCGGCGATAAAGTGTATCTCCAATAATCTTGTATTGCTGGGATTGAAACCGAATTTTTCGACGTTCCGTCTTTGAAGCTTCAGGCCGAAAGGTTTGGGTTTGGAGATAGATGATTATATCCCCGTACCACGGATCTAAAGTACTGATAAGAAACAAAGATTCGTCCGCAATGGACTCCTCTGCCACAGTTTCTGTGTCAGCATGCGGGAAATCACACATCAATTCCGCAAAAACTAAGGATTTCTTAGACTTGGACTTTTCAAACTCCAAGTCGAACTCTTGCAGGATAACGATCCATTTAGAGTACTTGCCCCCTAGCAGTTGTTTTGTCAAAATATAAATCATAGGGTTGCAATCCGAAATAACTGTAGTTTTACGGAGAAGAATGTAGTGACGAAAACGCTGGACAGCTTGAACGGCTGCCAGGGCCAATTTCTCCACATGCGAATATTTTAGCTCAGTGGGGTTTAATGTCCTACTAAGATAATATATCACATGTTCCGCTCCGAATTCATCTTCTTGAACTAACACCATTCCAATGGTGGAATGCGAAGCTGCGAGGTATAAGAAGTAGTCCTGGTTGTAGTTGGGAGGATGCAACAACGGTGCATGGGTCAACGCGTGTTTAAGTGCATCAAAAGATTGTTGGGCAATCTCATCCCAAAAGAATTGAGCGTTCTGTTTCAACAACCGTGTAAAACCTTTAGTGACCTCGGCGTAGTTTGGAATGAATCGGCGTAAAAAGTTCGCTTTCCCTTGCAAACTTTGGAGTTGGCGCAAACTCGAAGGAGGAGGCAATTTGATGATAGCTTCGACCTTCGAGGGATCGACGCGAATGCCGGCTTTTGAAACAACAAATCCTAGCAATCGACCCGTCTCTATACAGAAAACACACTTGTGGGGATTCAACCGAATTCGATAATGCCTACACCTCATAAAGATTGCTCGTAAGTGGACAAGGTGATCAGCTCGATGTAAAGAATGAGCAGGCAAATCATCGAGGTACGGTTGCACAATGTGCTTGATGTCATGAAATGCATAAGACATCGCCCGTTGAAAAGTGGCCCCAGCATTCTTAAGCCCAAAAGGTAATTTGCAATAAGCAAATGTCCCCCATGGACAAATGAATGTCGTTTTTGGTTGGTCGGCAGGTAGAATATTGATTTGATTATAGCCCGAAAAACCATCCATGAAGGAAAACATTTCACTTCCGGCACAATCATCAATAATTTGATCGATATAAGGCGTAGGATAGTTGTCTTTTGGACAAGCTCGATTTATATCCCTATAGTCGATACAGATTCTTATTGTTCCTTGTTTCTTGTTGAACGGAACAATATTCGATACCCAATCCGTTAACGGGATTGGATAAATGAAACCTGCTTTCAACAGCTTTTCGACTTCTGCTTTAATTGCAGCCGCTTTCCGAGGGTGAATCTGACGCAACCGTTGCCGGACGGGTTTAGCGTCCGGGTAGGTCTTTATTTCATGAACAACAATGGCAGGATCGATTCCCGCATTTCCTCGTAAGACCAGGCAAACACATCGCGGAATTCTTGGAATAGGGCCTTGTAAGTTTGGATTTCATCTTCTGTACATGAGGCACCTATATGAATGTTTTCCTCAATTCCGGGCTTCACTGAAATATCAATGGGAATAGTGCGAGAAATATTTCCTAAATTCAACTCTGAATCAAATGTTTCGTTGGATTCTGAGCGTCTTTGACATATTCAGCGGTAAAGATAGATGAAAAATCATTTTCAAAAACATCATCCTTAGGTAAAAACGAAGATCTGTGATGAAGATCTTCCCATGGTAGATCGTCTACACTTAGGATTTCGCGAAGTTGCTCGTCAGATGACACGACTTCGGGAAACGCTATCCGTTCTAAGGTTGATGTGAAAAGTGATTCTTCACTGACCACATTCATTTGGTCGATTTCGGTTGAACGCGAGTCGGTAAAAGACATGACGGCTTCATAAGCAATTTCATATGGACTCAAAGGCATAGCATCACCGAATGAGTCTATCTCAGATTCAGATGGGACAATCCAAGGATCATCATAAATAATGTTGTCTGATGTAATCATATGAATTGATGCAAATGAAGGGTCTGCGTTGATTGGAGGGAAAGGAAAAGTTCCCAGTAAACCGGAATCTTTAACTAAACCTACGCCAACGTCCCTATAAGGGATTGTCGTCTTACCGACATGCTGGATACTCTCTGAAGAGGCTGGGTCGGATGAAAAGTATGTCAGCTGATCAATGGTCACGATCTTACCGTTATATGGAAACTTTATTACTCTGAAGACCGATGAAACGACTGTTGTCATAGCATATGACCAACTTCGACCCAAAAGAAGGTTGTAGTCTAGAGGGGCATCAACCACCTCCACATCCAGACTAACGGTTTTACCTTCTACCCCTATAGGCAATTCCTGTAGAATACCAAACGGACGGAACCCACGGCCATCAAAGGCCTTAAGGATGGTCGGGGATTGGTTCAACGAAGGAGAACCAAGCGATCTCCAACATTGAATCGACATAATACACGTAGAAGCTCCCTCATCAATCACAGTCCGATGAATAGGCCTGTTTTTTACTATCACTGGAATTTGGAAAGCCATTTGATGGGGTAGACGCGGTGTACTATTTTCTAGATCGAAGATTATCAGGTTCGGGTCCTGAACATCAACAGCTCCGATAGCCGACAAAAGTAATTTTCGTTGTGCTGGGCATGATTGCAGCACTTCTAAAGCCGACATTGCTGAGGGTGAAACAGCTAAGTCCTCAACAATGTTGTAATTCTGGGCCGCTCTCGCATGTGGATTGAAAGCAGACCTTCGAAGTACACCCTTGGCGGGCGGTTTGATTACTAAGTCCGGGTTAGGTTTTTCGATCTGTAGTGGATCGGAACCAGGAGCTGAGGTTGATGGATTAGAATGAGAAGATTCTGCTTCTTTACCATCAACAGGATTCTTACTACCATAATCTTGCGATCGAGTCGCAATCCTCACATGAGACATCATCAAAATGGGTTCTTCACTGGCAGTCGAGGAAGAACCTATCATCTTACTTTCCTGCTTTGGAAATGGATCTTTTAACACAGCAGGAGTGGGAGAACCTTTGACTATTTTCACAACCTCGGCCCGATGAGGGCAATCTCTTGTAAAATGATCCTCTTCACAAATAAGACAAGGATATCGAGGTTTGCGCTTTTCGTCATTGGTTTCCGACTTTTCTGTTTTCTCCTTCGGAGCCTTGTCTGCTTTAGCCTTCTTCTTTCCTTTCTTCTTTCCACCGTTTTTTGATTTGGCCGTAGATGACTCTACAGCGTGAATATCGGCGGAAAGTTCAGGAGAAGACTCTCCTGTCGGGGAATCGGCAAAGTGATTATAGGAGTAGTTGAAGCCTTGGAAGACTTCTTCTTGCTCTTTGTATTCACGATACCAATCATACCATCAGCGGCATGAGATCCCGAAGGAGCAGCAGCGATTTGATTCGATTTTGGAAGATCTGGAATCTTCTCGTGTAACGTACCCGACTGAGTATAAACTAAGTCAAGGTATTGCGCCTGAGCAATGACTTGCTCCTCAGTAACTACTCCGGCCTTAGCTACATCTTCAGTAATCTTCGGTAATAATGATTTAACAAACCATTCAGCTAAGATTTGGTCCGGGATAAAAACTTTCACTAACCTTCTTCGACGTCTCCACTCATGAATGTGATCAGAAATATACGTGGACGTTGATTGTTTTAGTGAAGTTAATAACTCCGTGCCGTTATCGTATCTGACCGGCAACTGAAAGTGAGTTAAGAACGAGGTAGCTAACTGGCTGAAATTGTAAAAAGAGGCCCGTGGTAACTCAATGTACCACTTGGCCGCGAGACCAATGAGTGTACGCTGGAAAAGACGTAAGCGGATCGAATCATCCGAGATAGAATTTGAAGCACACCAGAGGTGGTAAGTCATCACATGATTGGACGGATCCTCTCCAGACTTACCTTCGAACTTGGGTATATCACTGGGCAACTTATTTGGCATTGGCGGCCAGAACGGAAGATATTGAATTGGATCGTTCGTTAGGCGCGTCAAGTCTGGTAAATCCAAAGTTGCGATAAACGGTAACTGCCGGTTAGGATCTCTAAAACTCTGGGTCACAAGACCAGTCCCAGGAGGAGGATATCCAGGATAACTAGGAACAGGAGTCGCATTAGGGATATTATATCCTCCTGGAAAACCAGGATTAACCGGACCGTACTGGGGTTGTTGAGGTTGTTGATAAGTGTACCCAGGATACGGTTGATACTGGTAAACCGGTTGTTGGACAGCTTGCCCATGTTGGTACTGTCCCTGGTACGGTTGTTGAACAAATTGAGGTTGAGTAGTGACAACCGTACTTATACCAGGCTGACCTGTAGGCATCTGGACCGTGGTTTGAATCGTAGATCCAGACAACGGTAAAGATGTCTGAGGAGTGGTTGCAGAGACAGTAGAAACCGGAGCTGTCGATACTCCAGAAGTAAGTGTGGCAGATGTAGCGGTAGTTGCAGCAGCCGTTTGAGATGGAGTACTAGGTGCAATTGGCGGCTGAGTAACTACCGAAGTTACAGAAGTTTGAACATTTGACTGGACAGGTTGCGGTTGCTGGGGTGGACCAGAAACTACGGGTTGTCCAGCTTGAGGTACCAACTGTATACTTGGCTGCAACACCTGTTGACCCTGTGATGGATCCCACACTAACATTCCAGGGTATTGACCCGTAACAGGTTGAGGATACTGAGATCCATAACCGGATTGAGGATAGGATTGATAATTGAAAGGTGCAGTTCCCATACCTTGAATATATGACTGACCTTGAGGTGGTTGATAACCTTGACTTGAGTATTGACCTTGAGGTTGATAACCTTGAGGTAAATACGGGTACTGGGGTTGACCTTGACCTTGAGGTTGATACCCTTGAGGTTGATACCCTTGAGGTAAATATTGATACTGAGGTTGACCCTGGGGTACATATTGAGGCTGGGGTTGACCTTGAGGCATGTATTGCACCATAGGTACATACTGACCTTGAGGTTGCCCCCCAGACACGATTTGTGTACCTTGAGGTTGCCCCCCAGGCGGTAATTGGCCACCTTGAGGTTGGGAAACGGGAACTGAACCTGACATCATGTAAATGTCTCCTACACCCAATGGTATATTACCATTGTTTCCAGCTAATAACCCATGATCAACGGGTTGAGGAGATGCCCCCGCAAAGGTACCAGAAAGTGATTGATACCCAGTGGGAACAGAAGGACCGCCGTGTAAGAAAGATTCAGGAGTTTGAGTAAACACGGACGACTGACCAGACATATTTACAGGAGTATAAATACCTCTAGGTGGAAAAGGAGTACGAGGTGTAGAAAAACCTACCCCTGAGTTGTCTAAATAATTGGTTAACGAAAGGTACCAAGTAGTACTTCTAGGAGGACTGTAAAAGATAGATTCACGCTCCCTGAGCTCAATAGTAAGTTGATCTTCAAGGTTAGAGACGCCTATTTCTTCCTCTGGAGCAAGTTCTTCGATAGCAATCAGACCAGTAGGAAGATTTTCGGTGATAACTCGTTCTACTCTTGGTGAATCTGGAACACTAGAAGTCGGAGTAACAGGTTCAGATATTTCAGGTTCTTCGCCTGTATCACTAGTAGACGAAAAACTACCAACAAGCTCAGAAACTGTAACAGCTTCGGGATTATAACCTGTCTCTAGACCTTGGTAATCTGAATGGACTACCAAGGAAGATTCTCCTTCTTCAAGTGAACCTACTCTACTGCCACTAGGAGGAGTTACAAGGACCTTCAAACCTTCTAGATTACTGGGGTCGTCTCGAGGAGGTTCACCCCGAAGTCTACGGGATCTCCTCAACAATTCGGCCACAGAAACAACTTCAGGAGACTGGCCCCGAAGTCTACGGGACTGTCTCGGTAATTCCGCCACAGTTAAAAACTTTTAACTACTACACACGAAAACAAAGTAAAATCTCAAATCAAACCACCTAAAGTCTCTAAAGAACCAAACAAATTTGAATCACACGCCTAAAGAATCTAGGGCGTCAAACCAAGCACAAACAGTAGCCTTCCAGACCGAAAACGCTAGTTGGAGATGAAACCCAACATCGCCGAATTCAGTACAGAAGTGGCGGGTGGAACAGTTACCTCGGCAACCTGCTTAATGAATAGACTGGCACAAGTTCCTCCACTTTAACCGTCTCGAGTGAAGTGAACCCCCCGGAAAATCCAAGTGAGTCTAGCCGACGTCTGCTCCAGGTACAGTGGGATCTTCCCTCCACCGTCACCTCTGTAGAATCCTAAAGATAATGGTCACTAAGGTTACCAACCGCAACAAATGCACCTGGGGGAACAGTCTACACTCCGACAGCACGCAAGGGCAAAGTATCAAGCTCAATCCCCTTGCCAGTTCCTTGACAATAATCCAAGGTTTACCGACAAGTGACCCCTGGCTCCTCGACAATGGTTAATCTGAGGTTTACCGTTTGTAATACGTGCGTGTCTGGCATCGTTCCCAACGAGGGAGGATTGATCCCTTCACTGGTTCGGACACGAGCTCGTGCTTCTCCTTTAAGAGGAGCTTTCCCAGAGTACAAATGAGACAATTGGATTTATTCTATCACAAGATAAGCTACTTGTTTGGTTTTGTTGTCTTGGAGAGTTAATTACTCTCCTACTCCAAGACACTAGCCTGATCTAAATTGGTGTTTCAGAGCCCTAGTAAATAAAAGTTACTATGTTGATTTTACTTTAAGCGTTAATTTTATGGTTTTTCTTAAAGACAAAAGGTAGCGGAAGTGAAACCAATGGTGTGTAGACTCGACTCAAACCACTACAAAGATGCACCTAAGATGATTTACGCTACTTTTCTCTTTCAATGAAATTCCTAACTAAGAGAGTTGAGAAATGCAAATTTTATAGAAAACAACTTTCTTAGTAAAGACAATCAAAGAAACAATTCTCTTTATCTTTCCAAGCATACAAACATGACCACTCTCTACGTGCACGAAAAACTCTTTTTCTTTCAAAACTCTTCAAAGCTACTTGAAACAAAACTTTTCAAAGGAGATGTTTTTGTATTTTCTCTTATTTAATAAAGCATATAAATCTATTTTAACGAAAATCAATCTCAAAAGTTATAAAATCTATGAAAACTTGACTTACAAGCAAATCAAAAAGAAATTTACTCTAAGCAAACCTAACGAAGCAAAAGCCTACAAGGATGATTCTAGGTTGTTTTACTTGACCAAAATCAAGTCAAGGACCAGCTAATGCAGAATCAAAAGACCAGTCAAAACAAAACTCAAATCTTTTTGTTCTTTTTGTAAAATGGAATTCAAAACTTAATCAACAAACACTTCGAAATTTGCCAAAGAGACAACTCAAAGGTAAGTTGCTCTCACAGGTAGACTTTATGACAGGTCTGACTTCTAAGAAGGCTGACAAAACCAGAGAGATCTAAGGCTTGACAACTTCTACCGCCAAAGTCACTACACGACCTACTAAAAAATCAAACCCTAGGGCTTAAACTTCTATGAAATCCACTAAAACACTCAATGCTATCGAAACAAGTTCAGGTGAAGATCTTTGACAAGAGACTAATGGATCTGGGCAGTAAAAACTAAGAAAAAGCAAAATCTAAGAGAAAAAATGCAAAAAATGGAAATTTCTTAATTTTTAGCAGGGGACGCAGGCAACCAGTTAAGCCAGGTGCGGGCCCGCTCTGTGCACACAGCAACAGTGCGTACAAGTACGCACTGTGCAATACTCAGAGGGTGCGTCCTACTGAAAAAACCAAGAAAAACTAAATTCAATCTAACCCTAAGCTAACCCACCCAAAAACAAAGTCACAGAGCCAAAAACCAGAAAATAAATGACTTTTCTCAGATCAAAGTTGCATACAAAGGAAAAGACTTTCACATCAATGGAGTCCCCAGCGGAGTCGCCAATTTGTCAGGCGGAAAGAGTCGATAGTGTGGACACAACCAACCTCCCTAGGAGCCTAAGACTCTCTAGTGACAAACAAGACAAACAAGAGCAATCCTTCTCTAAACATGCATTTACTATATAAGAAATCAAGTGTTTAGATCCTACCTGTAGTCCAACGCTGTTGTAGCAGTCCAGCCTCACTGATCCGGATGAGCTCCTCCTTCACTTTGAAACCTGCATCCACTAACAATCAAACGATTAAATAGCACTTGATAATCTCATAGAATAAAACATATTTAACACATAGACCAAGGAGTACATGAAACAACTCATAAATAACAAGTTATTGATAAGAATGGACTCATTTGCATTAATAAGAAACAAAAGGAACAATTACAACCTGAGCCTTGGTGTTGTGCAAGTCCCTCCCAGGGTCCATCAAGAGTTCTCCTTTACTTTGACAAAGCTCACCCACTTCCAAATAGAACAAGCAAAGATGGCAATCTCTCCTCACAAGCTTCTAAATGGGAGTCCTAATTCCAGCAGCATCTACCCTTAGAAATGTTTAGCTTCCAACCTTTCCTCCTTCTGGCCCAATGCCTGTATTTATAGTGGTCTAGAGGAAGTTATTCAGGTCCATCATCAATGGGATAATCCCCTCTTTGGATGGGATAGCTCCCTCATTGATGGGATAAGTTCCTCTTTGGTAGGGGTACATGAACCATCTGGAGGCGCTCAATACATGTCGAACAACCTTCTAGAATGCTCTAGAAATGACCACAAGTAACTTTTTAAAGTTGAAACTTGCGCATTTTGACCTTTACAGGGGGACGCACCTGCCCCTTTACATACAGAGCGTACAAGTACGCAGCTTTTGTGAACATTGGGTGCGTACCCGCAGGTAAGGTTGAGAGAACCTGCGTACCCAGAGATAAATACATTTATAAAGACTTTCTCTCTTTTTGGAGTTTGACATGGAGAGCAGAGGCATAAGACTTGCCTAAGAGGATAGCATGACTGTTGATAGAGCCATACTAACTGTAAATAGCCATGGTGACATTTTTTAGTGTAACATTGTCATAACAATCTACTTTGGTCTTGTGAAGATACAACCAATCCATACCCAAAAGCATACTATATAAACCCAATGGAAGCACATTTAGATGTGCAGATGTAGGCATACCATTCAGCTCGAAAGCACAAACTCTTACCCAATGACGAACTCTCTTCTTAGTACCTTTATCCAACTGCACCAACCAAGATTCTGCATGCACTTCTTTTCTCAAACCACACTTATCCACTAGGCCATGATTAACATAACTATAATTCAATCTAGGGCCAATCAATGTAGAAACAACTCGATCACAAATCTTACCTTCCATCTCAATAATGGATGCCTGGTGATTTTCCTACTTGTTGTCCACGACTGCATAAATCCGAGGAATGTTATCACCAACATCCCCAATTGTCTGTGCCTCCTGAGCACTGTAGATCTGAGACCTGCCACCCTGGTACAATGGACAATCCTTCTTGCGATGATCTTTTCCACAAATACAACACTACAATGGTCTCCTACCATCACCTCTATTCTACTTCCCGCCAGGCTTAGACCCATGTCCCTTCTCAGTTGCATTAAACTTCTTGTAAGGATCAACATTTTCTTTCTCACCCGCATATTAAGGTCTTCCCCACTTCAGTGGCCACTTTCCTTTAAATTTCTCATTCCCTTTCAATTCCACTTAGGCTTAGCTTTACGCTTTGATTGTTCATAACAATGCTTAAGTTTCCCGATGGCTTCCTCTAGCGACTGAGGCTCATCAAACTCAATCCGATCTCTATATGTTGTTGGAAACCCACTAAAGAACCTTTTAATCTTTTCTTTCTCATCCTTGAGGTAAGGCACATACCTCAACAAGTCCAGGAACCTACTAGTATACTTATCATCTGTAATAGAACCCATCTATAGCTCGTAAAAATCCTTAGCTCTGTCACCATAATACCTCTTAGGTAGGTGCTTCTTCTTGAAGAGTCTCTCGAACTCATCCCAAATCAACTCTTCTTCTAGAATGCCTTTGACATTCTTCACATCTTCCCACCAAATATATGCTTTCCCTTTAAGACTGAAGGTAGCTATTTTGGCTTTCATGTTCTCAGAATAGTTATGAAACTTGAAGAATATCTTCATCCCAAGCAATCATTCTTCTGCATCTTCTGACTTCTTCATCTCTCCATCAAATGCAGGATGCTTAACTTTCTTGAACTCCTCTGGCAAGTACTTACTCCTCCTATAAGGATGATGGCGATGATGATGTCTCCTAGATGAGGAACTAGAATGAAACCCATACATACTAGTCCTCCTATTATGTGTATCTAATTATCTGCCACCTCTCACTGTATCCCCTCTATCCAAACCGTATCCTGACCCGAGACCTGCTACCATATCCCCCATTAGTCTTCTCTTCCTATTCTTGACTAATCCTTAGTTGTCCTTGTCTCTCCAAGTCTGACAAACTCTAAAGGATCACTGCATTGACCTCTGCCTACTTTTCTTGAACTCTTGCAAGTCTTTCTTGAGCCTCAACCAACCTGTCATTGTTTGCCTGGCAACTTCTGATCTCTACCCTCAAACTCCTCAATGTGCTTGCTATATCAGGAGAGTACTCATCTCCTTACTACCTAACTAATCTATAGGGAGAGTCACGTGACTGTAGTCCACCATTTTTCTTATCATCTTTGCTTCTCTTCTTCCTGTAAGCATGCCATGTCAGGTAAACCAAATAGATACCATAATAAAATCAGACCTCAATGACATCCAGGGGAGGCTTATCTCATATGCAAAATCAATCCAAATTAGCACGATACAGGTATAATCATAATCATATCAATATGCCAACATCATGCATGACAATACCAACTGCATACCATGAACTCATGCATGAAAACCATAACCATGAAAATGCAGGCATAACCACATGCATCTAGCCCATCAGGTCCAAGTGTTTAAACCATGCTCTAATATGAATCTGTAATGCCACCTCCCACATTTACCCACTTTTACCGACTTGTCGGGGAAAACATGAGTGGAGGGCTACTATAACATGACTCAACCTCCTAAGTACAGTTAAGGAAGTGGAATCGACAACTTGAAACTTTATTGACTTCCCTCAGGTGCTACAAGACCCCCAAGAGCTAAACAACCACTCCAGGTGCCCAGACCCCGAGATAACTTTATTTTTTAGTGACCAGGAGCTCTAGTCACTTGTATAACAAGGTAAGCCAGCGAATGTAACCCTCCAGTCGCATGGATGACCCTGCCTCCCAACGACTGTAGACTAAATTACTCAGTTTTGTGCATGCGACCCCGAGATCTGAGCCACTTTTTTAGGGCTAGGATCCAAACCTCTACCCAGAACTTGATATAACTTCTAGAAATGATAAATGACACAAGGAAAAATCCTTTAACACAAAAATTAGACAAGGACTTGACCTAACCAGGTCTAACCATGACAATCATTCCGTTAAACACATAGTGAACATGAAATCTATAGGTCATGAATGCATATATGAAAATAGAGATCTGAAACTTATCTAAGAATCATCAAGAAGGTCTAATTCCCTCTCACAATAGCTACAATAACATCTATTAGGTCATGCATTCAATAACCATTCATTTATCAATCAAACATGATAAGAGCCATAACTTGAATCTGTCATAAAACCATGATTATAACAACATGTAATCAGAATAATAACAATGATAAAACAACTATTAAAGCCACATAATAATAAGTATAATTACTCATGGAATATAAGAGGAACTTAACTCTTATTAACATATGCAAAAGCCAACCAAGTAAGGAACTTGCACGTACCACCCGACCATAGATTGGGTTGAACCAAATCTTTCTTTCAGCCAATCACCCTCGTGCCATATTCCAAGCATGAATGTGAAATCTCATGGGATAAACCAATCCATAAAAAACCAAGGGAATCCAAAGGTTAAACCACCTCCACCCTTACCCTACTGTGATCTCACCTAAACAGGTCCCGAGATCACAAAACCAAACCAAGTTTGGATGCCTCATAATTCCTTCACCATTCCCTGAGGAATTTTCCTGTCTCCACCCACTTATCAAGGGATTTATGGAGAAAACCATCTCCACCCCAACCCTTGGAATTTTCCTGAGACCACCTCACCCAGATCCAAAACCTTTCAGCAATCCAAAGCTCAACTAAGAATGAATCCCATCACACCATGGCTATTAGGAAATGGAAAGGAAAGGTTGAAACCACTGTCAAACCTAAAAAAACCCATGCCAATGAAAACAAATAAACCAAATACACACATGCATGTACCATGCATGCCAAAACCAACTAGGAAATCATACATGCAACCTGTTACCTGCAAGTATTCCCGTTGAAGTCACTTGATCCAATTTTCCTTTGCTTTTTCCTTGCTTTCCCTTGCTTTCTTGTCCTTCCTTTACTTTCCTTGTCCTTCATTTGATTGCTTGCTTTCTTGCTCCTCTTGGTGCTCTTCTCCTCTCTGAGACTAATTCCAAAACAAAACTGACAAAAGGCTAACAAAAAATTGTGAACTGATCCTCCTAAGCCTTTTTATAATTGAGGCCTCTAATTTCTTCATTTTCCTTCAATTTCCTCCTCACATGCAACCTATCACCTTTCACCTCCCTTTTCTCTTAATTTAGTTTATTTTCATAAATAAAATGCCAATAATGCCTTTTTTTCTTTTTCAAAACCTTTGTCATTGCCTTTGCCAATTTCCCTTAGACATAATAAACAACAAGTGATGCCCACTAGGATACTTTGCCCAACATTCAGCTTGGAATACATGTCCCATGACTTTGGTCTTATTTTTTCTTTATTAACTTTATTACATGAACTTTTAACCTGAGGTTGTTCCAAAATTAATCATGGTTTTTGAGCTCATCTTCAAAAAAAAAAAAAAAAAAAAAAAAAAACGAGTATTGTTCCCCTCTGATGGATATCACCCCACATATCACTACATTGGATCTAGCTCCTCAATTGTTCTTCATTAGATAACTATAGGTTCATATATAAAAATGTTTGTCTGTACCAAACATAACATAAACTACACTAATAAAAATAGATTACATCAAATGCTATAAATCATGACCACCAAAAAAATGAGAAGTGGAAATCCATTGATTCATATTCCTCTCCATCCACAAATTGTGTGATGTTGTAATAACCAACAGGGAGCTCTAATGCTTCTTCAAATAAAGCATTTGCTTTTGGGTTGAGCTTTTTGAACGCATTATTGAAAATATCCATTCAAAGGAGAGCATATTGTCATGAAAGTCATGAATAAGAGACTGCAAGAAGACATGCTCAACTTCAACTTTCTCGTTTTCCCAACTAATCACCAATTTTAAGTCCCCCATCACTTGTGGTTTTTTAATATTTTTTTTCAAAGAAGTAATTGAGGGAAGCGTTCCTAAGGTTATAAAATTTGTTTGATTATTATTCCCATAATCTAGAGCATAATAGATATGCATGACGTGAGAATAATTAAGGTATAAACTACATCGATCTTGCAAATAAGGGGGTGGACCTGAGAATTTCCATCCAGGAAACCTGAGGGGATGCCATTATTCAATGAAGGTATTACCGATTTTCTCTTCTTCTGCTACTTTGGAGCCACTTTGTATTCTTTACATAACTTTATAAAATTCAAATATAATTTCAACTGGGATATCACATGATATGAAAACACTAAAAATTCTTGCCCACTAAATCTCATAGGCTAGAATGCACGAAAATGCTTCAACTTGGGCTACAGATCTATCCCCACTCCAAACCTTCATACAATTGGGCAAGTTTGACTGAGTTTAACTAGATTTTGCACTGACCTTGGCAACCACCTTCCCCAAGACACGTGTTGTATATGGACACAAAATAAAGTTATGAGAAATAAATTTGTCAGAAGCTTTACATAGAGGATATTTCTTCGAGCCAACCCAACCCATTTTCAGCCTATTGCTCCACGTAAGGAGTTTGTTATCTAGAGCAAGCCATAAGTTGATTTTACTTTTTTCATGGGGCATGGAGCTTCCAGAGAGAGCTCGAGCACCACTTTGAATTCCATGTAAGAAGGGATTCGACATATGAAGGAGATCCAAGTTTTTGTCGTGAAATTACCATTACTTGGGTTCTTTAACCACACGAGTTTATCCTTTATTTCATCTATCAGTTTAATAAAGTTGGATAGAAAAAGGCTTAAATAATTCTCCCACTTTAACGCTTTTAGTCTCGAGGGCCCTAAAAGGACGAAGGATTTACATCCCATCCTACCTTGTAATTGGGGAGATTGCGCCTTAGCATAAGAGAGAAAACAAAGCCCACCATGATGCAACTAGTTGGGAGGAGAGTTAGAGAACCATAATTCATCTCCTACCCCAAGTCAGGGGTCTTCCCCTGACTTCACCTTCATGTTATTTCCTATATGCAACACCGTCCAAGAACCAATAAACGGAAACTCAAAAATGAGGGCTTTCCATACATTGAACTCATTTATGGATTTTATGGGTTGCCTAAACCGTTGCTAAAAAGATAACGAAGGGAGATACTTCGGTTTCATGACTCTACCCCAAAGAGAAGTGTTGTTAACTAGTAGGTGAAGCCTGCGAGCAACCAAAGCTTTACTGAAATGGAAAATGTTTTTGACCCCTAACATCTAAGCTTTTTCGGGAGGGTGACCTTATTCCACTCAACTAAAGGTATTATGTGTAAGTCACGAGCACCATACCATAAGTAATGGAAATTGTTCTTGTGAATCTTGGATAAGATGCCTTTGGGGATGCAAGCAATCAACATCCACTATATAGGAATACTTATGAGAACAACTTTAAGAAGGGTTAACTTGCCTCCTTTAACAAAAGATGATTGACCCAAAACAAGATTCCAACTTCTATGTTTTTATAGAGTCAGAACCAATCCACATACCTTTAAGTCACTGGCTTGAGGAAGAAACCTAAATATTTAAAACCTTCATCTAAAGACATGTGGGAATGGGGACAAGAGTTTTGCTTGTCGAGAAATACGATTAGATAGAGCGTGTGAGATAAAGCATGATTTTGCAATATTTACCTCCATCCTAGTAGCTTTCAAGAAGAGACCCAACATGGATTTCAATGTTGAAAGGTCCCATACACATATAACATATAAAACTAAAATTCATTTACAAAAAGAAGATGGAAAAGGAGTTGATTATCGACTACCTTGATACATTTGATGATACTCCTTAGTTTGTGCCTCCATAGATAATTTGTTGAGAGCCTTGACTACTAAAAGAACAAAAACAAAGAGACTAGACATCCCTAACACAACCCTCTTGAGGCCTTGAAGTAAAGGGAAAAAGCTCCATTTATCGGCACTAAGAAAGAGACAAAATGTAAACATCCCATTATATAGTTTATAGTGTGGAGTCACATTCCCAACTTTAGTAGAACCAAACGTAGGAAAGAATAATGCACCCAATCATATGTTTTAGATAAGTCTAGTTTGAGGGCTAAGATTGCACTATTTAAGATTTTTACAAAGTGAATTGCTCCCTACACGAGAGAGACTGCATCATTAACCTACTTTTTGCGAAGAAAACCAAATTGCTCTTCGAAAATTATGTCATCAAGGATCAGATTTACTCGTCGAGCTATGATCTTAGAGATTATCTTATAGATCACATTAAAACAAGAGATTAGCTTGAAATGATCAAAAGTAACCTCGTCTTATTTTTTGGGTATGAATGTGAGAAAGGTAGAATTGAATGACCCCAATACCTTTCCAGACTGTTATGATTCTAACACCACATTTAGGAGATCATCCTTGAGGAAATCATAAAAATCCACATAAAATATATAGGAAGGCCATCAAATCCTAGATTTTTGCTCGTTTGCATGGAAAAAATGGTGTCCTTGACCTATTTCCTAAGACTTCCTCTTCTAAATCCCGATTCATTTCCTTTGTAAACACTGGAGGAAATTTAGAAAATACCTCCAAAATTTCTCGAGTAGGGCACCCAACTGGATCTTTGAATAAAGGTTTAAAGTGCCTAATGCCTTCAAAATGCTTGTACTTAAAAGAGTACACTAATGATCCATTAACTTTCTTTATTTCCCATTTAAAGTTTAGTTTTTTCTTAAAAGAGGTAAACTAGTGGAATAATTTTGTGTTGTTCTCTCCCCCCCTTTATCCTATTTCATAAATGCCACAAACAACCTAGTTACAATATGTCTATGGAGACTTGAACCCATGTAACTCGGGAAACAAATTGTTCACCAAACCACTTGAGCTAAGATCCTTTGACCAAATTGCTCTACTTTTTAGCTTTCATTCAATTTCAATTCTTTTCGACAAAAACTACTTTGTCATGAGAGTAAACAAATTAGAATCCAAAAAAACACCACTCACATTTGATTCATTTTTTTTTTTTTATACCTTATTCCACTTCTTCTCTTTACAAGTGAGAAACTTTTTTGACAACTCTTATTTTTTTTACAAGTGAGAGACCCTTTTTTACAACTACTTTCAACATAATAATGTTCTCTACAAATTAACATTACATTGTTAACAAGTGCGGTAGGATAGCTTAATCTATGCGATTTAAGTTGAAATTATGCTTTCATAAAAATTACAAATTTATATATGAAATGGAGAAATTAATTGCCAACTAAATTATGCTTTCATAAAAATTACAAATTTATATATGAAATAGAGAAATTAATTGCCAACTGAGGGGCAACACTTGCATAAATTTTGGTTAGTAGTAACCACTATTAAATGTGCACATTTACTCCTACTTATTAAAATAGGAAATAACACATAAATAATGGTGTTCTAGCCTAGTATGGAAGAGATGTTGTAAGATTATGTTATGTAAACATTTTTACTCATCAAATTACATAACAATAAAAAGAAAACACAATTAAAAAAAATAAATTTGATAATTATAATTATTAATTAAAACATTTTGAGTGGATCAAATTACATAAAAATAAAATAATAATAATAATTATCATTAATTAAACCAACCTAAATCCATCTTAACTCAACGGATCAAATGTCTTGAGGTGCAAACCTCTCTTAGGATAAAAAAGATTTGATCCCTCTAGACGCTTGGTAGATCCTCAGTTAAGATGGATCTATTGTAAATATAGTAAATATGTTACTTCCCTCAGAAAAAGTTAGCTTCAAAGATTTTAGTTTTGGTTGATTTTCCTATCAAGCTTAACAATGAAAAATCAATCCACAAATATGTAAAATTTATGGCATAAATATTGCAAGTGCATCTAAAAATTGTGGCAATTTTTTTTGAAGTTATACAGATGGCATAAAAGTCACAATAAAACCTTCAAATTTATGGTCCAATCAAATGTTTGAAAAATAATTTTACAATAATATTGAGAAATAAATATTTGTTTTTCAAACTTAAATATTATAAATTATATTGATCAATACTAAATTAATAATAAGCAACTTAAAATAAAAATCATTAATTATTATAATCATAACTTTATTTATAATCCTTTACGTGAACTATCTCATGCATAAGTTTCATAAATCTAAATTATTGTTTTAGCTATAATTAAAAAGAGAAAAACTAAAAAAGAAATTATTTTAACGTTACTCCATAAAACATAAGACATTGCGTTTTCATCTACTTAATATATTTGACTTTTTTTCTATAAAGCTTCACAATAAATGTTCCGGAATTCTCTACAAACCTTTATTTACGATACTTTCCTTAAACTACCCATAAAAATCCCACATTATCTTTTGACATCCAATTTCGTAAGTAACGAAGCCGGGAACCCATCTGAATAAACTGATGCTAACATAAATCTATGGAAGGAGAAATTTATTCCAATATGTTGAGTAACTGGTGTCATTGACATACACAAATAGCGAATAGTTGAAAAAAAAACATGGTAGCCACACGCTGAAAACAACACTTAACGAAACCATAGAGAAGGGTTTTAGGATAAACCCCTCGTCCGTCTACTTACTGAGCATACTTTTAATGTGCCAAAACCCTTCAGTTTGTCCAGGCCGAGCATCAGCACTTACCATATCAGGCCATGGACCGAAAGCTCATACGCTTAGAACCCAAAACTCAAAAATTCTAATCCAGTCTCTGCAATTACAGGTGTATATACCAGTTTAGGATGCCATATTCGGCCATAATTCAGAGGCTTCTCAGGACCCGGCCTCAACGGGAAATGCTACTGAGTTCAGGCTTTGAGTATTCATGGCTGTCTCGTGATACAAGAGGATTGGATTCAGGGTTACTATGGTTCAGCCATTCAGCTGTAAGGTCCAGGTTTCACAGCTCAGGGTTTGTTCGTGGACGGCAATATGTTACACTTGGTCGCCGCTTTCTGGACGTCTCTTGTTCGGCCTGGAAAGAGTCGGTGAATAATGAAAATAGGGCGAAGGTTGCCATTCGTCAGGACTTCTTTCCATTTTCTCAGCCGACCCGAGGGTATGGAAGATATGCGTTGGAACAGTTTTCGGATGATGAGCGCGAGGCACTGGAGGTCGATGACCCAAAGGTGAGTGTCAGGAAACCTTTGACTTTTTATTATTTCCAGAAAGAAGCGAACTGGGTAGAAAAGATAAGAGAGCATATATATTGAACGGCATTTTACCGAAAATTGCATAGAATGTGAAATGGAGTTTGGAAATTGAACCTGAGTTTTGGATTATTAACTGACTATATAGGTAAAATTTACAGCAAAATTGGGGCTACAAGGTGGATCTTTGATATTAACTTAAACCTGAAAGAGTGCTAAACCACAACTTAGACGTAGTGTGCGAAAAGCAACTGGTATATGATGCAAAACTACCAATTTCGAACAAGGCTCACAGCTTAATAAGTGAATCGGGATAATTCGGCAAACCCCAAAATGGCGTTGAAGTCCGTGGTCAGTATGCCATTTCAAAGGCTAAAGTTACCCCGGTTTTATCCATACAAAATCTTTTGCCCAAGCAGAAAAGTTACCAAACTCGACTTGGAGAATGACTTACCAAAGACAGACCGAGAGTTGACTTGGGCACGTGAAAGACTTGGGGTTTGATTTGGAAAATTATAAAGGTGCTTTAAATTTAGAATGGAAATACGTATTTTCAATAATATGTAAGTTCACATTCTACATATAACGCAAATTTCCAATAAAATCTTGTTACAAAGTGCATAGATCATATTATACACTATAAAACCCCATGGATTGTAAACATCTGATTTGTCTGCTGAGTTTCTGCCTAAGTTGGGTCAGAAACATAAGCAAAACGAGTGTTTTTCTTTTTCCTTTTTAATAGATGGATCATAGAGGGCTAAGTTCAATCTGCAAAACTCGCAAGTTAAACTTGCCAGAGCGGGCATGCCATATCAATCTAACTTACACTTGGTTTATGAGGCCAAGACATATTTAACTTGCAAGTACTCGTGGCTGAGTTTCAGATCAGCTGGCTTGGCTCAATCTTGTTGGAGATCAGAGTGAAACGCAGGGTTTGACTTGGACTCAGAAGAGTCTGGTAACACTGCTCAGTGGCATATGACACTGAAGCAATAATTCACAAGAGTATTACTGATTACATGCTATAAAATCTTTCATTGGACAGAAGCCTTACCTGCTCTTTGGCACCAAATAAGCATTGTGCATAATGTGCAATAGATTGTGAGCAATCTGAATCGATAACAAATAAATTGATAAAGTCATACTATATATATTTTGTTGAAATTATGCTTTTACTAGATGGAGAAGTTCAAAGACAACAGAACGGGCAGACCAACAGTCTGAGTGTGCGTACAATGCTACTGGAGTTTAGTATGCCACTGTTTTATCTTGTAAATATATTTTTGTCTTTTATGTCAGGCAGCACGAGGGAAGTCAAAGAAAGAAATCTAAGGAAGTGATGTGACGAATGAAAACTTAGGACGCATATAAAACTTGAAACTCCCCTTTTTAAAACTTTAGAACTATATTTGCGCAAATTGAAAGTGGAGTTCCAGCTCCGACATCAGATAAAAAGATAGTTTGTAATATGTATCTTTGCAGGCCTTAAGGAGCATTGCTAGGAGTATGTGTACAATGCTACTGGAGTTTAGCGTGTCATTGTTCTATCTTCTAAATATTTTTATGTCTTTTATGTCAGGCAGCATGAGGGAAGTCAAAGAAAGAAATATAAGGAAGTGATGTGACGAATGAAAACTCAGGAGGCATATCAAACTTGAAACTCTCCTTTTTAAATTTTAGAACTATATTTGTTCAAATTGAAAGTGGAGTTCCAGCTACGAAATTAGATAAAAAAATAGTTTGTATCTTTGTAGGCCTTAAGGAGTGTTGGTAGGAGTATTAATGAGGGTTACAATAAACATTAACGACATTAAATACGTTGATGCAACTTGCAAGTGGTAGCTTTGGAAGGTCTTCTACATAGGCTTGGTGTCTTAGCATGTGGAAGACATTATTTGCCTCTTGTAGGTGCTGTCTTGATGGGTTAAGTGATTTATATCTTCTTTCCTAAGTCTAAATTAAGAAAAGTACAATAATTAAAGTCAATTAGTTAGTGTGGACTATTAAGTCATTTTTTAAGGATAAATAATTTAATTATTTAAGTGACTTAGAAATAATCTCAACCATTGATCTCCAAGATGATTCTATAAGGGAGATTAGGGTTAGGGATTTGGGCTTAATGAAGATTATAAAGGAGGCTTAGCGAAGAGGTGAAGACACACAGAACTCAAGTGAGCAAGTCATCATGAAGAGAGAGTGATTTTCTCTAAGTGTGAGTGGCTCAGTGGACCAGGAGTGCAGAGAAGGAGAAGTGCGAGTGGATTGAGGGCGAATCCAGGAGGCCGAGTGGAGGAGATTGCAGGGCCGAGTTGCTGAAAGGAGATCGAATTGATCCGGATGAAGCCGAATTGCTGGTTAGTTCAGTTTTATCCAGAGGAAGTCAAATTGCTGGAGGGCTGAGTGTTTCCTTGTGCACAGCAGTGGCATGCAAGGAGGGCGTATGTTGATTTTGCTGGCTGATTATTCGGGTCGATTTCTTTCAGAGGCTGATTTCCTTGAGGTTGAATTCTTTGGACCAAGAATATTGTATTTTTCCTTATATCTATGTGGGTCGAAAAACCCAGATTTTTCAGATCAATAGATGACAGAGAATTGTCGTGGGTGAATGATTTTTGCAATGTGTGCTTGATCTCTCTTAGTTAATTTCTGCTGCATATATTTATTTCTAGAAGTTAAAAATACCAGTAATTTTATTTTTCGGTGATTCAGTATTTATTTGGGAAAATAAATAAATTTCCGGGGATAAAATAAAATGCCGTGAGAAAATAAATCTGGCTGGTATTCGAAATTTAACAAAACACATTATGATGTACGCAGTGGTTCTTTCATTAATAAATAACACATTCTACATATATCTGTTTCTTCTCATGTTACAGTCGGATGGCTCTAAAATTATCAACAATGGTATTAGAGCAGAATGGCTTATTTGCATGTGATGAAAGTTTCCTGGGCAACCAAGTTTCAATGATTTGAGAAAATATTCTGAGAGGAAATGGAATGTAAGATTATTTTTGTAAAGAGAAATCGTAGTGATTATTTAATTTCAAAAGAGAACCCGTATCTCAACCTTTTTGGAAGAGAAAAGGAGAAAATTACATGCCATGAAGCAATGCATCGGTGGCTTGGCAATGCAATGTGACAAAGTTGGATTGAATGGACAACTGGGCAATGCAATGTGACAAAGTTGGATTGAATGGACAACTTGGCAATGCAATGTGACATAGGTGGATTGAATGGACAACAACCCGACATACACATACACATAGCACAGAGACAAGAAAACCTAGTTAGACCATGGGAGTAGTCAAAACTTGTATCATCTTGTATATGGAACCTTAATTCAAAGTTCCAACAGTATATGACTTGTTAATCAACACAAGTTCACACAGATAGAAAATTGAACATGTACATTAGGAATAATATTTGACATGCTTGAAGTTGAAAACAAATGCATTGATGACAGTGCTTGAAGCTTAATTATGTGGCATATATAATTTGGACAAAAATTGCTATCTTTCACAAGGAATGACATATGGTTGGAATACTTGGCAGAATCTATACCTTTTCATGGTAAGTATGAGTAGACAATTTATGTGTATTTAGTTTATATGCCATTCTACACATAGATGTCGAACCAATTGCCTGTAGAAATTTCCAAAATTCAGGCTTTAATGCAACTTCAGAAATTTCACCTCTTTGATAGAGGTGTCTCAGATCTAGCCCCTATGAATTTACAGCCTTAGGGCTGATCTGAAATATAATAAAACAGCAGAAACATTGGAGAATATTTCACTTCTTAAAAACCTCAATCCACTAGGCAATTTAAGAGAAAAGATACCAAACTTATGCCACGAGTCTCAGTCTTCCAGGGCAATCTTATCATACATAAACCAGATCTGAAATTACTTTATTGACAGCTATAATTTCAGCAGAAAATGTTAATTTTCTTGAAACTCTGCGCACTACTTAGATGAATTACTGAAAACAAGGGAAATGAAAACTAAAACCAAATTTACTTTCACCAAGATACAGAGTTTCTTAACAATCAATATGCAGTGGAAAATAATTGAGATAAAAACACATGCACACAAAATTGACAAGCTTGTTTACCCAGGAAACCGAAAAGGGAAAACCTGCTTTCTTTGTTTTGGTATTTTATTAAATTGTTCTTTGAGCAAATGGATCTATTACAATTCACGCTGCTACTGCAGCTAGCAATTTGTCACTTAGAAAGTGCCAGGCTTCTCCTCTCTATTCTCAACTCTACAATTGTTCTCGGCCCTGCTTTTGGCTCTGCTGTGCACAATTGATCTCTGCTGAAGATAGTCTCGACCTGCTCTACGAATCCTGATTGTTTGCTCGTAAATCCTCGCGCACTCTGGCTCCTAAATCCTTGTGCACTTGGTTCCTAAATCCTTGTGCACTTAGGCTCCTAAATCTATGCACACTATTATTCCTCAACTGATGCGCATTCCACACAAAGAATGATCTATGATCTTGTGCCTTTGTCCTTCTCTTTATAGATAGAAATCAATGCATGCAAGGAGGCATAGTCGAATATCAGTTCACACTAGTGTCACGACTCACGAGTTTCCTTTGCTAGTTAATTGGAGCAAATTCCAATTACACTTGGACTAGCTCTCAATTAACTAGCTCGAGTTCCTCCTTGATTTACTCTATTTGTGACTGCGAGTTAACTGAGAACTCAACTCGTTCTCTCTCCAATCGACACTGAGTCTTAGCTTGTTTTAACTACACTTGTTATTGCCGCCTCATCTTGTAGTCTAATTGAAGAAGGCTCCAACTAACTGAAGTTCCAACTCTACGCTTGCAAACTTGATGACCATTCCAGTAAACTGGAAATCAACTCATCGTAATTGAAGTCTATCTCATGAACTCACATTTATGCTAGAAAAAGACTAATTTGAGGGGTTCACTGGCTAAGGCACAAGCCAAAATACCTTCCATTGCTACATTTTCAACATTCCCTCTTAGCGAGGTAGGGATTCTGTATAACTCCCAACTTATCTCTGAAGTAGACGAAACTGCCTCTTGCTAATTCCTTGGTCAAGATACTTGCTATCTGCTCCTCTGTTGGAATGTACAATAGCTTCACCATCCCTTTCTGCACATAGTCCCTGAGATGATGATACTTGATCTCGATATGCTTGGAGTGATCATGAAACACTGGATTCTTAGAGAGATTAATGCGACTCTGATTGTCATAGTGGATCAAAGTGGGCTCCATCCTCTACTTGAAAAGTCCCACAAGCAACTTTCTCATCCAGATAGCTTCACACACTACCAAACTAGTAGCCATGTGTTCGGCCTCTGTTGAACTGAGTGCAACTAATCTCTACTTCTTGTTGAACCAAGAAACCACTGTTGATCCAATGCTGAAGGTGCAACTTGAAGTGCTCTTCCGATCTGTAGAGATCCCTGCCCAATCTGCATCCGTGAAGCCCTCAAGCCTCACTCCATCAACTTGTTTGTACCATAATCCATAATTTATTGTGCCTTTGAGATATCTCAAAACATGCTTCGCAACCACCCAATGAACTCTAGTAGGATCCATCATGAACTAGCTCAATTAGTTCACTGCAAAACATATGTAAGGCTGTGTGTTGACTAAGTACATCAACGACCCAAAGAACTGCCTGTACAATGCAACATCTACTTGCTCTGCACTGCTAGCATTCATCTTCCTCCTGTTTGTGGCTAGAGGCGTGGCTTTGGGCCTGTAATCTTGCATATGAAACCTCCTGAGGATCTCTGTAGTGTACTTACCCTGCCCCAAGAAGATTTTCCCATCACCTTGGCATACCTCCAACCTAAGGAAATAGTGCATAAGCGCCTTGTCCATCATCTCAAACTCTCTTGCAAGATCTGCCTTGCAATCTTGAATCAAGTTGCCTGCCTCAGTCAAGATAAGATCGTCAACAAAGAGCACTAGAATGAGCAAAAGCCCTCCAATTGTGATGTAGTATAGGTTGGCATCCACCTCACTCTTAGTAAAGCCCAATGCGTGAAGGTAACTATCAATGCAAGTGTAGCATGCTCTCGATGCTTGTTTGAGCCCATAAAGAGGTCTTTTCAACAAACAAACATGAGTGTCTTTGTCAAAGGTCTCAAACCCCTCTGGCTGATCCATATAAATATCTTCCTCAACCACCCCGTTGAGCAATGTTGTCTTCATGTCCATTTGGTGGATCTTCCATCCCAACAGAGCTGCAAGTGCTAGAATCGCCCTGATGGATGAATAATGAGCCACTGTGGTAAACATCTCATCATAGTTGATATCCTCAACTTGCGAGAAGCCCTTGGCCACAAACCCGACCTTGTACGTCCCCAAACTCCCATCTGCTCCATGCTTCACCTTGTACACCTAGCGTGAGCCTACCACTGATTTTCCCTCTTGGCATGGCACAATCTCCCAAACATTCTTCTCCATGATGGAAGAATATTCCTTCACCATGGCATCCCACCAAACCTATCGAGAGGCTGCCTCCTCATAACAAGAAAGCTTTGTGTCCAATAACTCAACCATTAATGCCATATATCCGGTGTACCTTTGTGGCTGCTTGCACTGCCTTAACATAGAGCTAGGAGTCTCATCTCGCTCCTGGGCCTCCTGAATCAACCTCTCGGCCCACTTGGCTCTCTTCCTCCCTGTGTTGGGAGTCATTGACTGAGTGGTCACGTCCACTCGTTCTAGTCTCTCCTCCTCATCTTGCAATGAATCCTTGTCAGCTTGTTGTACGGACTGCTTGCCACCTGATCGAGACTCAAATTGTGATATTGGTTGAGGCTCCTGCTTGGGAGTGAGTATCTCCTCCTCAGGGACTCCTACCTGTTCTTTCTCCAAGGATACCCTCAGAGTTCTGTCCTCCTCAAACCTCACATCCCACTTGATAACTGTCTTCTTGAGTGATGGTATGTACACCCTGTACATTTGAGATGTTTCACTGTAACCCACGAAAATTCCCTTTTCAGCGGTGGGCTCCAACTTCTTCCCACTCTCTTTGGACACGTGGCAATAAACTTTGGTTCCAAAGATGTGAAAGTGAGAAACATTGGGCTTCTTTCCTATGAAAGCCTCCTCCGGTGTAACTCATCCAAGCACTCCGTGTTGAAGAATCTAGGGCACCTGAGATATAATGAGATTCTTTTAGCAATGATAACAATTTGTTAAGTACTTTTACTTTTCTTGCTAACACTATCTTCTTCTTATTATAATTAGTGTATGTTCTCTTACTTCATCAAACAGTTACCAAAATACAAGAGACAAGAACACAAGATGTTGGCTCCTCAGCCAGGGCAAAACCTCTCTCTCTTAGAGAGGAAAACCCTTCTTGAAATTTCTCTTATTGAAACTTCTATTGATAAATGCCAAACCCTAGACCCTTGACAAGAAGATCCTCCAAGCACAAGTCAAGCCTTTGTCCTTCTTCTTCCGGCACTTCGTCCTCCTTCTTTTGGCACTTTGTTCTTCTTCCGACCACTGATAGCAGTGCTAGTTATGCTTGCACTAGAAGAAATATTTTTCTTTGTTCCTTGGTAGACTCCTTCCCTTATGAGGGGTACCTTATCCCTCTTACAATCGAGCTCTTCCTTGAGATATACTTGCAGGTCTGATGTAACAACAGTGTGGCCCTATTTCTTCGCACGTGTGAGGGGATTCCTTCAAGAAACTGATGATAAATTGCTCTCCTTCCTTCGCTTGTGTGGTCTTCTTCTTCGCTTGAGTGAGAGGCCTAATAGGCACTCCTTTCTTAGCCCAACCAGCAAACTTTTACGACTGTAATAGGAGGGCTGTTATGACAGCAGAGAGAGCCTCCTTTTCTTCGCATGTGTGATTGTAATAGGCCCTAAGACAACCCTATTAACTTCGGTTTTCTTCCTTCCTTCTTCGCTGCACTAGAGGCTCCTTCTTTGTCCTTTTTCGTACCCTATACTTGTCCTTTTCCTTCGCTGATTTCAGAGGTGAATTGTGTTACTTTGGAGGGGTGGAATGACCCTTATATATAGAGGTCTACTCCTTATTTAGGCCGACTTGACTTCTATGCTTCAAATTGCTTCCTTTTGTGATGTCGTTGCATGGAGGAGGCTTGTGACTTGGCTTGGAGGTATTTCTTGGACTCTCATACATAAATATACATGGTGTAACATGCCCTTAAGGGTCTTCAACATTTCTTTTGACTCTTTGACTTCCCTATAGCACTTTGACATGTGCTAGACCTATGTAATGAGCAAGAAACTCATTGATATAAATAACAAAAATAATATTTCTTTTCTTTTATAAATACAAAGATCAAAATTACATTTATGAAGACCGAACCTAGTTACACTTTCTTCAACACTCCCTCTTAACTAGGAAGGTATTCATAAATCATTACAAGGTGTTTGGCTATTTTCAATCTGAAGAATTCACATAAGAGAAATCAGAAAGGCAGTCCATCTGTTATGGCATCGTAATAACCAACATTGTTTCCACTACAAGGCCTAGATTGATAGATCTATCTCTCACTAGATCAGAGCACAATGTTGGTGAGACCAGTGATTATAAACACCTTCATCATGGTCTCTCAAGGCACATACCCACCCGGGCGTTCACTGAGTATGACCTTCTAGGACTATTCTCATCTTGGGTTCCAAGCCCTCAAAGAATATCGATCCTCTTGCCTACTCTTGCCTTGGATGCCCTACACATCCTCAAAGAGCATCAGATGCTAGATGATTACCCAATCCTCCATTATTTCTTCCAAAGTGAAGACAATAATGTTGTGTCTATCTCTCCCTCTCAATTGGGGAAGATATGCCCATTCCTTGAAGGAATGTACCCAAGCTCCCTCTAACCAGGAACTTGCCCAAGCTCCCTTTAATCAGGGACTTGTCAGAGCTCTCTTTTAGCTAGCGACTTTTCTACACATCAACAACTTCTTCTTCGTGGGTCTTTCAACTGCTTGATCAACTTCTCTCCTTGATGTCATGAAATTTAGTTGAGCTTCTTCTTTGTAGGGCATCAACCATCGATCACTTTCCTTCTTGGTTCGTCATGTCATTCCTTTATGGAAAGTGGCCTTCTTGATACATGTCTGGATCTTCCCTCATTTAGCTACATCTTTTTCATCATGCTTTTGTCCGGAATATTCATCATATGAATGCTTAGTTGTACTTGCATTTTCAATACTTTGTTCTAGTAGCCTTGCATGATTTCATCCCAATATTACCCAAAAATTAAATGAAATAGTACTTTGCTAGATGGCTTTGCATCATGACTTCTTGTCGACTTGAATCAGTATCCTGTATCTTCATATCTCCAAGGCCTTTCTAAGTGTCAAGGGTCCTTTGATCTTTTTCTTCCTTTGTTAGAGTTCTCGAGCCTTCTTTCGGGAGATGTCTTCAATGAATTTGTCAGATGATGATTCCTAGTGACCATGGTGTTCTTTCATCTTTGATTTCTTTTCTCATATGCTTCTTCATAGGTTGTTTAGTCAACCACCTCATACTTCTTATGAGGGCATTTCTCATGTTGACCTTTATTGGTGTGTAAATCATGCCTTCGAGCATGTTATTAATGAAAAAGATCTTCCCTATTCTTGACCATGTTTTTAGAGCCATCCCTCATGCTCATTAATACATATGATGACATGACTTTAAACTAAAAACATAGATGCATACATACCTCATCTTGACTATTTCCTTGATCATCGTTGCTTCCTTTGATAGCTTTTTGAGATTGCCTCTTTGTTTTGCTTCATTTTTTCTTCCCTGCATATCATCCTTTCTTGAATCCCATGAGTGGAATTCCTATTGAGAGTAATGTGAGCTTCTTCTCTTTTCCTCTTATTGTTGTCCTTCTTAAACTTGGGACAATCCCTTTTGTAGTGTCCATATTCTTGTTAGCCAAAGCATTGGACTTTGGACATATCTCTTTTACCTGTCCTTCGTGGACCAAACTTGCCAAACTTTCCTTTTCTCTTGGCCATAGCAGCAAATGCTTGCTCCTTTGCTCCCACATCATCTTTGGCTTTGAGTCTAGTCTCCTCAATTTTTCATAGAACCAAAGTTCATTTAGTGGGGTAGCTTCCTTCTTGGCATATATACTTGATTTTAAGTTGCCCCAATCCTTAGGTAGAGCATTGAGTGCTACAGTTGTCATTTCTCTTTCAGACATGATTTCTCCTAGCTCTTGTAGTTGATCTCTTATCTCAGAGATTTTCATGAAGTAGAGAGCTATTCCTTCCTTGGATATCTTCATCTTGTATAATTCATTGCGTAATGATATCACTTCTCCAGTTGTGTTAACTAAGAATAACTCTATCAATTTATCATAGATTTCTTTCGATGTTTCAAGTATGGAAACATAAGGAATGAGAGAGTCTTTGATGGATTCTATTAGAATCCTTTGAGCCCTGGTTTCATCCTATTTTGCTAGGGCTTGAGTTTGTTCCTTAGAAGGGACAATGATACTCTCTTTGATGTGTTCTAGAAGTTCATTCTCCTTGAGAAGTAAATCAGTCCTCTTTGTCCATGCAAGGAAATTAGCAGTCCCAACCAATTTGTTGCTTTCTTTGCAAAAAGACATTGTGATATGTTCAGAAGAGGACATACAAGTACTTACTTGATAGTGTTGATGATTGAAGAAGTATTGCTTCTCGAAGATTTGATGATTTGCCTTCTTGGATCTTGGTGATGTAGAAATTTCTCATTTCCCACCCCGGTTTTCAGTTTCTCCTTATTTCTCCCATATAGTTAAATGCCCTTTCCCATAACCATACATTTAACAAGCTGAAAAAAATAAATATTGCTGAAAACACAAATTATGGAAATTTTACAGAATGCTGGAAATTGCAGAAATAAAAATCAGCAGTAACAAACAGCCATTAAAACACATTTAAACACAGATATTTTTGGTCAACTTGACTCTGGAAAAACCCCCTACAACTCTTGGGGAAAACTAGTTTGAGAGCTCTTCTTTATTTTTGGAAAATGCCTTTTTACAGTAGGAGAAATGTTCAGCAAAAAAAAATCAGCAAACAGACTTTTACAACTTATCTCAGCCTCGCTGAACTCAGCGTTGCTGATACACCACTGCTGATACTCCGCAGCTGTTGCTGTTACACCGCGGCTATTGCTGTTACACCGCTGCTGTTGCTGTTACACCGCGGCTGTTGCTGTTACACCGCTGCTGTTACACCGCTTTCAGCTGCTGAAACTCCGCTCTCAGCTGCTGAAACTCCACTCTCAGCTGCTGAAACTCCGCTTTGCTGAAACTCCGCTTTGCTGAAACTCCGCTTTGCTGAAACACCGCTTTCAGTTGCTGAAACTCCGCTTTGCTGAAACACCGCTTTCAGCTGCTCAAAAATCTCCCTTGCTCTCTTGCTCTCCTTCTCTCAATCTGCTCATGAAAGAATGAATGATCTTTTTCCTCCTTTTCCTCCCTTAACCCAACCCTAAGTGACTTTTGGGTGATTCCTAAATCGAATGGCTGAAATAGATTTAGATCAATGGCTGAGATTAAATGCTCATTTAAATCTCACTTTCTATTTTTTAATTCACCCCACTTTAATAAAGACCCATTTAGTCATTTATTTCCAAAGTCACTTTTCCTTTCTAATTTTTCATTGACTTTATAAAAGTCACTTTAAAATTAGACTTAGTAACTTTATCACTTAAAGTCACTTTCAAATTAGATTTAACTTTATAAAAAATTATAAAGTTACTTTAGGAGAAAAATTAAATTCTTTTGGACACTTTTCCCTAGGCCAAAGATCAAAGCCTTAGTGAACCACCTGTCCTCCGGTACCAAATTTCAACAGGTGATCTTCAAATTGCTTCCTTCAAAGAGATTGCTTGGTGATGAAGACTTCTTTGAATTGGAGTGTTTTTCTTTTCTTGAAGATGATGTAACTTGATATTCTTCTTTTAATGGATCTTCTTGTAGATGCCTTTATATGAAAGGCTCTTCTTCTTGCTTTGTAGTCTTCCTTGATGGATCTAGAAGAGTAGATGATAGATCTCCTTGTCCTTGATGGATTTGAAACCCTTAGCTTGTAGAGTTGATGCTTCAACCTTGTATGTGTTCTTGAGATGCCCTTCCTTGATGTGTCACCTTAGCTTTGAAACCATGTTGAAGAATCTAGGGCACCTGAGATATAATGAGGTTCTTCTAGCAATGATAACAATTTATGAAGTACTTTTACATTTCTTGCTAACACAATATTCTTCTTCTTCTTATTAGTGTATGTTCTCTTACTTTATCAAACAGTTACCAAAATACAAGAGACAAGAACATAAGATGTGGGCTTTCAGCCAGGGCAAAACTTCTCTCTCTTAGAGAGGAAAACCCTTCTTGAAATTTCTCTTATTAAAGCTTCTATTGATAAATTCCAAACCCTAGACCCTTGACAATAAGATCCTCCAAGCATAAGTCAAGCCTTTGTCCTTCTTCTTCTGGCACTTTGTCCTCCTTTCGGCAACTGATAGCAGCCCTAGTTATGCTTGCACTAGAAGATATATTTTTCTTTGTTGCTTAGTAGACATCCTTCCCTTATGAAGAGTACCTTATCCCTCTTACAATCAAGCTCTTCCTTGAGATATAGTTGCAGGTCTGATGTAACCAGAGTGTGGCCCTATTTCTTCGCATGTGTGAGGGGATTCCTTCAAGAAACTGATTCTAGATTGCTCTCCTTCCTTCACTTGTGTGGCCTTCATCTTCGCTTGAGTGAGAGGCCTAATAGGCACTCCTTTCTTAGCCTAACCAACGAACTTTTATGACTGTAATAGGAGGGCTGTTATGACAGCAGATAGAGCCTCCTTTTTCTTCGCACGTGTGATAGTAATAGGCCCTAAGACAACCCTATTAACTTTGGTTTTCTTCCTTCCTTCTTTGTTGCACAGAGGCTCCTTCTTTGTCCTTTTTTGTACCCTATACTTGTCCTTTTTCTTCGCTGATTTCAGAGGTGAATTCCGTTACTTTGGAGGGGTGGAATGACCCTTATATATAGAGGTCTACTCCTTCTTTAGGCCGACTTGAGGCCGACTTGAATTCAATGCTTCAGATTGCTTCCTTTTGTGATGTCATTGCATGGAGGAGGCTTGTGACTTGGCTTAGAGGTATTTCTTGGACTCTCATACATAAATATACATGGTGTAACATGCCCTTAAGGGTCTTCAACATTTCTTTTGACTCTTTGAATTCCCTATAGCACTTTGACATGTGCTAGACCTTTGGAATGAGCAAGAAACTCATTGATATGAATAACAAAAATAATATTTGTTTTCTTTTATAAATACAAAGATCAAATGACATTTATGAAGACCGAACCTAGTTACACTTTCTTCAACACTCCGTATGGACCCCTGTTCTGTAGAAATACTACAGTGTTGAATGTCTCTACCCACAAGAACGTGGGTAACCTCTGGTTGTGCAACATGGCCTTAGCCGCTTCAACTATGCTATGGTTCTTCCTCTCAACCACCCCATTTTGTTGAGTGTTATGGGGTTCTGTAAGCTCTCTCCTAGTGCCCTCTTTGGCACACGTCCTTGAAGTCATTGGAGAGAGATTTCCAGCCATTGTCACTCCTCAATGCTTTGATCTTCTTCCCGATTTGGTTTTCTACCAAGGCCTTAAACTCCATGAACTTGGAGAAGACCTCCTCCTTCTTCATAAAGAAGATCCATGTCTTCCGAGAATAGTCATCTATGAAAGTGACATATGTTAAATTGGCAACTAGGGCCAAACTCCATGTGGGTCATCTTATTCATGGCTGATAATATTTTTATTAGATTCCTCTCTTTGAGAGGTGTAAGATTGATCTAAAGATCATCCGATTCCGATAAGTATTTATGGAGATATGAATTTATTTTGATTATGGAATTATTATCAAACTGACCTACAACTCATGTAGGCTCAGAAGCCCAATAGTCGCATCTATTCAAACATCAACGTTGTGTATAAATATAGGAGGACTTTTCCTCATTTGCAGTCACTCATCTCATCACATCTCTCTCTCTCTCTCTCTCTCTTGCGCAGAAAAGAGGCTCTTCTCTACTGCGCAGAAAAGAGTCTTTCTCTCACACCTAGTTTGAAGGAAGCTGCTAAAACTGAAGCTGCAACTACAGATCCAAACTTTGATCAGCGTGGACCATCAAACCTCCTCTTTTGAACTGTGCTGTAGGTTCATCTGGACCTCCTCTAAAGGCCGCAACTTTTGGTGGTGGAATCAAGCCGATCCGATAGTCGGTTTGCGAGATATCGACTGCCCTAGTTTGAAGGAAGCAGCTGAAACTAAAGCTGCAACTGTAGATCTAAACTTTGACCAGTGTGGACGATCAAACCTCCTCTTCTGAATTGCGTTGTAGGTTCATCTGGACCTCCTCTGAAGGCCGCAACTTTTGGTGGTGGAATCAAGCCGATCCGACAGTTGGTTTGCGAGATATCGACTGCCCTAGTTTTGATGATGAAGCCGCTAATGCTGATGCTGCTGATCTAGGGTTTGCTACCGCTGATATAAATCAGATTTATTGTACTATTTCTCTCTGCTGAATTATTGAAGATAAAAGAAGATTTGATCAAAGGGTTTCCTCACACATTGTGGGGTTTGTCCCTGGCTAGCCGCCACATCTTGTGTCTCTTGTCTTGGCTTGTTTTCTGTCGATCGTTTAATGTTCTATCTGCACTTTACTTTATGTACATGTGATTGCTAATCTGTGGAATATAATAAGAAAGAGAAGTAAATTGTTATAAGCATAGAACATACCATAACTTAACATGGTATTAGAGCTGAGGTGAAGACAAAGCCCGAGCAAGAGCAAGAGCAAGAGCAATTACCGAAGAAAAGATTGTCAAGGCTATCTTAAAAGAACTATGGGGTCCTCATCACTCTTTCCTGCTGAGGACAAGCTCCGTGAGAAAGCTGACTAGCACGGATGGAAGTTGTCTATCGATCTAACCCTAGAAGATCAAGGAGTGTTGGACCATGTGAGGGGCAATATTGTTGACCCTCCATCCAATGCATCCGCTGTTCCTTGGAACAAATGAAAAACCGGAGAAGTCAAAGCAAAGAAGATCATCCGGGACTCTATTGACAAGCGCTTGGTGGCCTAAATCTCTGACCTGGACACCTCTAAGGAAATCTACGATAAGACTGGTGAGTTTATTTAATTAATGATGCAAATCAAGTCTTGTTTCTTAGAAATAAGTTGAAAGAAATTAAGAAGGGCAAAGATGAGAGTATGCAAGCATACTTCTTAAGAATCATCGAGATCAGGAACAATCTCCTATCTATTGGGGAGACTATTATTGATAGGGAAATGGCACTCACGACTCTTGGAGGATTACCATCCGAATGGTACGTGTTCAGGACTACTCTTCTGAACAATAATGTAATCCCTGGTTTCGAGGAATTAATGGCTAGATGCATTCAAGAAGAAAAGGACGATGTTACATTTGCGATAAAGCAGGTCACTATGCAAGGGAGTGCCCTGATAGAAGGGACTCTCACCGGGACGATGATCAAAATCCCTCTCATGGCAATCAAAGGAATGGCAAATCTAATAGCAGAGGTAAAAGGAGTGCTGGAAATCAAGGAAGAGGACAACCATTCAAGAAGGCTAGAAATTTGGATGTATTATATGTACCTGACCTCAAAAAGAACTTGGTGTCCATCTCGGCAATGGAAGACAAGGTAACCTTCAGCGATGGCAAGAGGCTGGCTTTAAGAGGGAGACTACTATACTCCTGAACAGAATGGTGTGGTGGAAAGGAAGAACCGTATGATTGTGGAAGTTGTCCGTGCCATGCTCCATGATCAAAGACTTCCGAAGTTTCTATGGACCGTAGCTACAAACACCGCTGTATATGTACAAAACCGATGCCCTCATCAAGCATTGGGTTCCAAGACTCTTGAAGAATTGTTCACCGGTAAGAAACTTGACGTATCTCATTTTAGAATTTTTGGAAGCCAAGTATATTTTCATGTGTCGAAAGACAAAAGGATCAATGGGTTCCACATCTCTCTTCTAAGTTCACAAAGGGTGAAGTCGAAGCAGAGCATATTATCAAAATGGCGTAGCGGAAGTTTCTGATGACCCATCTAAACATCACTTCATTGGGAAGTTCGGATCTAAGGGTGGAAGGAAAGGCGGATGCCTTGGTTGCAATAAGTTCGGCCATTATGAGAAGGAGTGTCCAAATGGCAGGGACACATCACTTGATGATCATTCCTGGGACATCTTCAAAAGAATGACAAGTAATGTAGTTCATCAAGGAAAAATGGTCGACTCTTCAAAGAAAGCAAGGAACCCCAGGTATGAAGAATCAAATATTGTTTCTGATAAGATAAAGAAGTGTTATCTTGTATTGGCCCTCTCCTTCAGATTCTTTGGGAATCTGGCATATTGATTGTAGTGCTTCAAGGCACTTCATCAAATAGAAGGGTGCACTCTCTAATTTGGTAGAGATGGATACAATCATGGGATTACACTTGGAGCCGATGCCATCTATCTTGAAAAGGGAATGGAAGTCAAAGGTTTTATGGTGGCATTCGTCAATGGAAAGGTATGCGTTTGAAAATTGAATTTTCAAAGATGTTTTTGAGTTCAGGGTTGTAGGAAGTCCACTGGGGACCATGTCCATTAACACATAGCACTGGAGGTCTATGAGTCAGATGGTGATTGGGAAGCCTGAATTCAAAAGGAGCATGAAAGTACATGTCTGAGATGTATCGAAGGAAAATCTTAGAAGGGGACCATTCCCCTCAGGTAGCAGGGCCACAGGTTTGGAACAACTCGTGGAGTTTGAGATTCATGAACGGGAATCTCATGTATACAGGTGGAAGAAAGCCCGCTATGGCTTGAAGCAAAACACCTCGGGCGTAGTATGAGAGGATTGATAGCTGTTTGATGAAGCTGAGATTCACTAGCAGTGAAACCGACCCAAACCATTACTCGAAGGTTGTGGATGATAGACCTCTCATACGAGCACCTTTTGCGGATGAACTATTTCTGACAAGTGCAGACCCTCTCATATGGAGAAGTAAGAGGGAGTTGGATTCTAGACATATGTTTTACAGTTAGCATGGTGAGCTCATATTTGGTTGAGTCTCACTGGATTGGTGCCAAGAATCTTCTGAGATATCTTCGGGGCACAATCTATCATGGATCGAGATACACTGTCGGAAATATGAAAACTGCATGATTATTTGAATGCTAACTGGGCAGGCAGTGTGAAGGATCACTAGAGCACTTCTTAGTGCTGGTTCTCTTTGGATTCTGTTGCAATGTCATGGGTGAGCAGAAAGCAGAAATTGGTTGTTATAAGTATCACCGAGACTGCATACATAACTACGAGTATGACCTCGTATGAAGTTGCCTGGTTGTGGAAACTCTTCAGTAAGCACACATGATGAAAACCACTGTGATTCTTTGTGATAACCAAAGATGGGATTCGAGTATTGAGGAATCTTGTATTCAATGATTGTTCCAGCAGATAGACATCAGATGCTGCCTTATCTGGATATGGTAAGTCGATGAGCAAGGAGGCTCCATCGCACTGAGATGATGTACAGGTCGCTACACTTTGTCAGAGCCCCGGGGAAAGATCATATTTGTGATTTCCTGAACGACTTGGAGTCGTCGAAAGACTCTTGTAAAAGGGTCCTACATGTTGCATACATTGAACTCTAGGAGCTTTGGGGGCTTGTGGTTCTTACTAGAGCAACATACAACTACAGGGTGACTCACCCTCCCTTGGTGGTGCACACTGTGGACAAAATGATTCACTCTCTTGTGGGACAAGATGATTCGCTCTCTTGTGAGACAGGATGATTCGCTCTCCTATGGATAGGATGATTCGCTCTCTTGTGAACAAGATGATTCGCTCTCTTGTGGGACAAGATGATTCGCTCTCTTGTGAGACAAGATGATTTGCTCTCCTGTGGACAGGATGATTCGCTCTCCTGTGGACAAGATGATTCGCTCTCTTGTGGGACAAGATGATTTGCTCTCTTGTAAGACAGGATGATTCGCTCTCCTGTGGATAGGATGATTTGCTTTCTTATGGACAAGATGATTCGCTCTCTTGTGGGACAAGATGATTTGCTCTCCTATGTAGCAGGATCATTGGTTCTCCTGTGAGGTTTAGATGATGTGTTCTCCATGACGATTATGTAGCAGGATGATTAATTCTCCTGTGAGGCCTGGATGATGTGTTCTCCATGGCGATTATGTAGCAGGATGATTAGTTCTCCTGTGAGGACGGGATTGATTAAGTTCTCCTGTCAAGGCATCCTACCCATGCAGTCTGGGACTCATCGGAAGTACCTCTCATCTGATCAATGAGCAGGGAAATGAAGTTAGGGACCATAGTAGTACCAATGGACGCATTGCTGTATCTACCGTACTCCCTACGCTAGGATGACCTTCATTGATCTGGGATCAATGCTATTGGTCTGGGACCAATGGTAGGAGTTGTACCCACTATGACGCTGACTTCGGGTCGGTTGACACCGGTCTGGGACCAATGGTACATACACTAAGATTGACCTTGGGTCAGTGCAGTACTGGTCTGGGACCAGTGAGAGTGGTACATACTATGATGCTGACTTCGGGTCGGTTGAGACTGGTTTCAGACCAGTGGCACACTCTCAGAGATTATGATACTGGTCTGGGACCAGTGGTAGGAGAGGTACATACTATGACGCTGACTTCGGGTCGGTTGAGACTGGTCTGGGACCAGTGGTACGCACTCTAAGACTGACTTTGAGTCAATGGAGGATTATATTGGTCTGGGACCAGTGGTAGGAGTTGTACTCACTATGACACTGACTTCGGGTTAGTTGAGACTGGTTTGGGACCAGTGGTACATACTTTGAGACTAACTTTGAGTCAGTATGATGCATCCTCGATCATTTCTTCTTCTTCATAATTCGGACAAAAGCAGAGCAGAACAGAACAAAGCAGAGCAAAGCAGAATAGAGTAGAGCAGTACAGATCAGTGTAGGGAAGAACAAAACAAAGCAGAACAGGCAGAATAGTGTAGAGCAGGGCAAGGGTCAAGCTGTACAGGGCAGTGCATTTGATGGATGAATAGTAGCGACCGACAGACAGATTGTAGATGGAGTTCCCCCTATTTGAGAGGGAGTCTTAAATTGGAAATTAGGGCCAAACTCCATGTGGGTCATCTTATTCATGGCTGATAATATTTTTATTAGATTCCTCTCATCGAGAGGTGTAGGATTGATCTAAAGATCATCCGATTCCGATAAGTATTTATGGAGATATGAATTTATTTTGATTATGGAATTATTATCAATTCGACCTACAACTCATGTAGGCTTAGAAGCCCAACAGTCGCATCTATTCAAACATCGTTGTGTATAAATACAGGAGGACTTTTCCTCATTTGCAGTCACTCATCTCATCACATCTCTCTCTCTCTCCTGCGCAGAAAAGAGGCTCTTCTCTACTGCGCAAAAAAGAGTCTCTCTCTCACACCTAGTTTGAAGGAAGCTGCTAAAACTGAAGCTGTAACTGCAGATCCAAACTTTGACCAGCGTGGACCATCAAACCTCCGCTTCTGAACTGCGCTGTAGGTTCATCTGGACCTCCTTTGAAGGCCGCAACTTTTGGTGGTGGAATCAAGCCGATCCGACAGTCGGTTTGCGAGATATTGATTGCCCTAGTTTGAAGGAAGCTGCTGAAACTGAAGCTGCAACTGCAGATCCAAACTTTGACCAGCGTGGACCATCAAACCTCCTCTTCTAAACTGCGCTGTAGGTTCATCTGGACCTCCTCTGAAGGCCGCAACTTTTGGTGGTGGAATCAAGCCGATCTGATGGTCGGTTTGCGAGATATCGACTGCCCTAGTTTTGATGATGAAGTCGCTAATGTTGATGCTGCTGATCTAGGGTTTGCTACTGCTGATATAAATCAGATTTATTGTACTATTTCTCTCTGCTGAATTATTGAAGACAAAAGAAGATTTGATCAAAGGATTTCCCCACACATTGTGGGGTTTGTCCTTGGGTAGTCGCTACATCTTGTGTCTCTTGTCTTGGCTTGTTTTCTGTCGATCGTTTAATGTTCTATTTGCACTTTACTTTATGTACGTGTGATTGCTAATCTGTGGAATATAATAAGAAAGAGAAGTAAATTGTTATAAGCATAGAACATACCATAACTTAACAACATAGTACTTGTGTCTCATGAGGGATGGAGAAGAGGAGGGCCCACATATGTTTGAATGTACTAGCACCAAAATCCCTTTGGCTTTGTTGTCTTGGCCCTGAAAAGATGACTTGGCATGCTTGCCAAGTGTGCACCACTTGCATGCATCATGCTGGTCAAATGCGAACTGTGGTAGTCCTGTTGCAATTTGTTGAAGGATTTTCAACGTTCCATGATGCAAATGCCCCATGCGTCTGTGCCAAAGCCCCCCCATGTCTTTGCTCTGTGCACTTCCTACCTTGCTGCTCAAGGTTGTGCATGTCTCTACTTGCAACTTGTAAAGATTCTCCATCCTCACACCAATTTGCTTCATGGATCATAAGCTAAGTGCTTGAGCCTTGAGGTAAGCCTTACCTCTGCTAAAATTGACATCATTATCCTTGTCCTCTAGGTAGCAACAGAAACAAGGTTCTTCTTAAGGCCTGGAACATAGAGGACATCCCTGAGATGGAGAGAGCTACCAGACTCCCTCTCAAAATTGACAGTACCTACTCCCCTAGTCAAGTACTTGCCATCATCTCCTAGCTCAATGTGAAACTGCATGTCCTTCTCCTTCAACTGGCTGAAATATTCCTTGTTCCCAGTCATGTGAAAGGATGCTCCAAAATCAATGTACCATACGTTGCTGCCTACTGAGCTTGCCATGCAAGCTATCAATGAGAAGTCTTTCTCGAACTGAGAAGAAAATGCATCTACCTCAGCTGATGCGACCACATGGTCCCTATTGGATCCCTTCTTCCGGATAGGACACTTAGTGGCATAGTGCCCGAATTGGTGGGAATGGAAGCATTTGATCTGCTCAGATCTTTCTTCTTCTTCTTGCCCTTTTGACTGGACCCGACCTTTCCTTGGCCCTTCTTGCCCTTGGCTTTGCTACCTTTTCTTGCCAAGGAAAAGTTCTCCTCATCCTCTGTTTTTGCTGAACCTCTAGCTCTTGCCCCCCTCTGGATTTCTTCTTGGATGTAGTCTCCCCACAAACTTTCCTAATTGGGAAGGTTCTCTTTGCCACTAACTGCATCCTGGAAATTCTCCCAAGACTTATGAAGTCCCAATAGAGCAAGACTCACAAGGTCTTTGTCTACTACAGTGACGCCCACTCTAACTAGCTCATCCTGAACTTGGATGAACTTGGAAAGGTACGTAATGATGGGCTCTCCTTTGCTCATCTAGATATTTCTTAGCTTGTCCTTCAGGGCAAGCTTCTTGGCATCACTGGAACCCTGATACAACTCCAGGATGACTTTCCACATCTTGTATGTTGTCTTCTTCCCATGGAGATGGGGGATAATATGGCTTTTGATCCCCTCTAGAATGATCCTCCTGGCCTTGGTGTCATTCTTGTTATGCTAGATCAATTGTTGGGGATCTATAGGTGGAACTATTTGATTTTGTGCAAATTTTAGCACCCCATTATCTTCCAACATTACTGAGATCCGTTCCCTCCATTAGCAGAAGTTAGAAGCTCCCTCGAAACAATGACTCCTTTGCTCATCTAGATATTTCTTAGCTTGTCCTTCAAGGTAAGCTTCTTGGCATCACTGGAACCCTGATACAACTCCAGGATGACTTTCCACATCTTGTATGTTGTCTTCTTCCCATGGAGATGGGGGATAATATGGCTTTTGATCCCCTCTAGAATGATCCTCCTGGCCTTGGTGTCATTCTTGTTATGCTAGATCAATTGTTGGGGATCTATAGGTGGAACTATTTGATTTTGTGCAAATTTTAGCACCCCATTATCTTCCAACATTACTGAGATCCGTTCCCTCCATTAGCAGAAGTTAGAAGCTCCCTCTAAACAATGACTCCTTTGCTCATCTAGATATTTCTTAGCTTGTCCTTCAAGGTAAGCTTCTTGGCATCATTGGAACCCTGATACAACTTTAGGATGACTTTCCACATCTTGTATGTTGTCTTCTTCCCATGGAGATGGGGGATAATATGGCTTTTGATCCCCTCTAGAATGATCCTCCTGGCCTTGGTGTCATTCTTGTTATGTTAGATCAATTGTTGGGGATCTATAGGTGGAACTATTTGATTTTGTGCAAATTTTAGCACCCCATTATCTTCCAACATTACTGAGATCCGTTCCCTCCATTAGCAGAAGTTAGAAGCTCCCTCTAAACAATGATATGCCCTTAGTCCTTGGAACGATATACTGCTATCCAAAAACCGCTCTTCAAAACTCTAGTCCAAGACTACTGACTGATATGCGCTCTTCGTTGATTGAACAATTTTGGTGCTTGGTTTCTATGCAGAGCGTGGCTTTGATACCATGTTATTTTTCTTGAAACTCTGTGTGCTACTTAGATGAATTAATGAAAACAAGGCAACTGAAAACTGAAACCAAATCTACTTTCACAAAGAGACAAAGTTTCTTAACAATCAATATGCAGTGGAAAATAATCGAGATAAAAACACACACAAAATTGACACGCTTGTTTTACCTAGGAAACCCAAAAGGGAAAACTTGCTTTCTTTGTTGTAGTATTTTATTGATCGTTTTTTGAGCAAATGGATTTATTACAAATCATGCTGCTACTGTTGCCAACAATTTGTCACTGAGAAAGCTCAGGGGTTAAAAATGTAGCGAGTAAAGGTCTTCTGGCTTGTGTCTTAGTCAGTGAAGACCTCAATTTGTCTTTCTCTCAATATGAGTGCAAGCTCATGAGTTAGAGTTTAGTTAGGATGATTTTATTTCCACTTTACTAGAATCATCATCAAGATGGCATATGTAGAGTTGGAGCTTCAATTATGTGGAGTCTTCATCAGTTTGAATACAGAACGAGGTGGCAGTTACAAGTTCAGTTAGAGCGAGTTAGTCTTCAGTGTTGATTGAAGAACAAGTTAATACTCCAACTGTTGATTGGAGAGAGAATCAATTGGGCTCATAGTTAACTCATCAATTAGAACTCGAGTTTCTAAATTGAGCTAGGCCCCTTGCATGCTCGAATTGGGTCTATAAAGAGGAGGACGAAGGCACAAGAAATCAGAAGTTTTGTACACAAGGTTTGTGAGACAAGACAATTCACGAGTTTGTGAGATCATCTTTGATTGTGGAGAGCGCAAAATTGACAGCTTGTGATCTAAGAAATAGGAGATCACAAATGCGCAAGGATTTAAGAGATTGTGGGCAGTTTTGAGGAGCTTGTGTCCGAAAAAATATGAGGCACAAGTGCGCAAGGAAATTGGAGGACTTGCTCTAGAAAATAGGAGCCAAACTTGCGCTAAGAAATAGGGGATTTGTGCAAGGAAATAGGGGTGCCAAGTGCGCAAGAGAATAGGAGCATGATCAAGGGATTTGCAAGGGAAAGTCAAGGCTTCAACAGGGGAACAATTGCATGCTAGAGGGTTGAGATCAAGGTAGGCCGAGATCAATTGTATCAGCTGAGATTTGTGAGAAGAAATAGAACACTTTCTCTGAGACAAATTTCCTTGTAGTAGAACAATTGCTCAAGAACAATCAATAAAATACCACAACAAATAAAGTAGGTTTTCCCATTTGGGTTTCATGGGTAAACAAGCTTGTCGATTTGTGATGTTTTTTATCTATAGTGTTTTATTCCATTGTTTATAAATTGTTAAGAATCTCTGTATCTTGATGAAAGTAAATTTGGTTTAAGTATTTAGCTGCCTTGTTTTCAGTAATTCATCTAAGTAGTTGTAGAGTTTCATGGAAACTTTAACATGGTATTAAAGCAGAGATCAACATAAAGACCAACACCAAATTGATTAGGCAGTGAAGAGTGTAGATTAGGCAGAATGCTTGCGGTAGAGTTTTGAAGAGCAATATCGTTGGATAGCAATATGGCGTTCCAAGGACTAAGGGCAGATCACAATTTAGAGGGAGCCTCGAACTTTTGCTCGTGTAAGGAGTGAATATCAATGGTGTTGGAAGATAATGGGGTGCTCGAGTTTGTGAAGTAGCAAATTGTGCCACCTCAAGATGCCCAACAGTTGATCCAACGTAACAAGAATGACACCAAGGTGAGAAGGATCATTCTTAAGGGGGTCAGAGACCATATTACCCCTCATCTCCATGAGAAGAAGACGACATATGAGATGTTTAGAGCCATCTTAGATCTGTATCAGGGTTCTAGTGATATTAGGAAGCTTGATCTCAAGGACAAGCTAAGAAATATCTGGATGAGCAGAGAAGAACCCATTATTACGTATCTTTCCAAGTTCACCCAAGTTCGGGATGAGCTCGCTGGAGTGGGTGAGACGATAGCAGATAAAGACCTTGTGAGTCTTGCGTTACTAGGGCTTCATAAGGCGTGGGAAAATTTCCAAGATGCAGTTAGTGGCAGAGAAAATGTTGACACCTAATCCTCTGCGATTGGGTGAATTTGGAATGTGAACAGTCATCAGAAGATGAACTGAGCAGTCACATTCTTTGTATATAACAATAGCTACCTAATGAAATAAATCGTATCAATTTTCTGCCAAACTGTAGTTACTCCTAGCCTGACAGGGTATCAGAGCCAGCTCCCCGTTTAGTCTTTATGTCTTTGTAACTCCTGATCTTCTCCATTGCTCTCCCTATAATTCTGTCTGCCATACCTGCGTTCTGTCTGCCACACCTGCGCTGCCCTGACATATTCTATTTATGGACTCTGAGCGTATTCAACTGAAGAGGGCGCAGAATCTCAGAAACTGTGCATAAACGTTTCTGTCCATAACGCGCTGCCCCCGCCTGTCCGTCAGTAGCACCATTATTGAACGCTGTTTTGACATTAACGTGAACGCTGCTCTTTTCCTTTCACTGAAACGCTGTATACCATTGCTACCCTTCTGCTAACATTGACTGATTCTCTGTTGAGCGGTTTCGAGGCTCTGGACTATCATAGCGCAGAGATTAATGGTGAATTTGGTAGCGGCCCTTAATGGCACGATGACTACTGTGGTCACACACAGAACCGAGACCTCGTTCTAAGTGGTGGCGCCGCCCGGTCGAGTTCTCCAGAATAGTGTTGAAATTCAAGTTATGACAGTATGTGCGTGTGTGTATTGTTACTTAATCGCCGGATCTTCTTCGGTTCCCTGCGAGCATCTCTTATTTTTTTAATCAGAGTTCCAGGAGCCGAGTCCGAAATACGCTGACACTGGTAGTCTATCCCCTCGCCTTCTTTCAGTCTCCATATCTTTAACACTGCCTTCATCATCGGAATCGGAGGATTCCACAGACGAGCGCTTGTAATTCTGCCTGTGAGACTTGTGTCTGGAATTCCTCGGCATGTTCGATGATTAAAATATCAAATCAAAACATATAATTCTGAAGCTCGGTAAATCTAATTTTCTTTTGAAATCCAATCTACCGAGTCTGCGATTCGAACCAACGCCGACTGAAACCCTGAAATAGGCGTCCTTAACCTGTGGGGTGTCTCAGGATCGAATCCCGGGCTTATCAGGGACCCGCATAGAGAAGTTACCAAATATGACCTCCGGGCGATGTGAAACAATGCCTCGGCCCCAGGAAATTTGAGATGGCTCGTGGTAAACAGTCGTGGCTTCAAGATCTAGAAAATCAAAGGGATTTATGGTGAATTTTTAGTCTTTTCAGTGAGCTTTAGAATATAGATGTTTAATGTTTTGTTTAAAATATTCTCAGATTACATGAGATGTCTGCCATCAGAGCTTGAAATTGTGATGCCGTCGCTGCTCCAACTTTGTAGAGCTCGCGGTTGATGCCATTGCTGCTCCAACTTTGTAGAGCTCGCGGTTGATGCCATTGCTGCGCCAACTTTGTAGAGCTCGCGGTGAATGATTGATTATTGACAGTGATATAAATTAAACAACCAAAATCGTTTCACACAGAAATTTTTGAGTACAATTCTACTGTATATTGGCAGAAGTTTTTTTTTATCAGTAGAGGTATTTTTTTACAGAATGCATTCAATCATCTCCATGGTAGGAATAGTTCTCACTGGCAAGGAGAACTATCCTGAATGGTCCCGGATGATAAAACACACCCTCATCTTCAATGAGTTATGGAAAGGAGTGTGTGTCGGAGAAGGAGACAAAGACCTAGTACAACCTACCTCAGACAAAGAGCTTGTCATTTGGGAAAACAAGAACAACAAAGCTTATGCATTAATCGTAGCATCTGTAAATGAAGAGGTGAGTCGCCATATTTTGTCATATTCAACTGCCTTGGAAGCCTCACAAAAGCTGAAAGAACTCTATGACTCACATTCTGCACTTGAAGTTGTTAAGCTCATGATTAAACTCTTCACTCTTGAACTGAAAAATAATGATCCTCTTGCTCTTGCATCTGAAGTAAAGTCTATAATGCATGATATCAATTCCACTAAGGTTGAGCTGGATATCCCTCTTATTGCTTTTCTCAAGGCACTCTATCCTACTTACTCCAATTATCTTGAGTCTTTGCAAGCAAATGGAAATCTCAAAGATATAACCTTTGACTCTCTTGTGAAAAAGTTTGCTGAAAGAGAGAAAGCTTTTGGAAAGAAGACAACCCCTGAATCTTCTAAAGAAACTGTGTGCTTTGCTCATAAAGAAAAGCATTTTGTTCAAGATTCTACAAGAGGAAGAGGTGGACGAAGAGGAAGAGGAAGATATTTCAGAGGCAGGGGGCAGACATTCTCAAGGAGAAAAGGCAGATTTGCATTGCATTCGCTGCAAAAGAAATGGATCACATGATGCTTCTACATGCAAGCTACCATGGGACAAAATTGAGCAGAAAAGAAACCAACAGAAAGGTAAAACTGATGATACAGACAAAGGTAAAGCACCTGAATCCGCTCACTATATTGAGGCACAATGTAACATTGGAGTAAATTAAGATTTGTTTAATGCTTCACTTGCTTCTTGGAAAAATGATTGGTTGCTTGATTCAGGAGCAACCTGTCACATGACTCGTAGAAAAGATTTTTTTGAAGATTTCACTGACAATGTTGATGGAGCAGTATATTTTGCAGATCAGCCAAAAATCAAGCCATCAGGGCTTGGCACAATCAGGCTTAAACTGCCTAGTCTTCCAGACTTTCTTCTGGATCATGTTCTGTATCTCCCACAGCTCAAGAGAAACTTGCTGTCCTTGGTCCACATCCGCCAGCAAGGTCACTCCATTCATATGTTTGATGGCAAGCTTGAGGCAAGAAAAGCTTCTGACCACTCACTTGTCATGAGGGGAATAGAAGAAGAAAGACTTCTCAAACTGCAAGGAACCTCTACTCATGCACAACATTTCTCATATATTTCTCATCATGAAGAAGGTACACTTCCATCAAGTTTTATAGGAATTTACAGGGTAAGTTCCTCAGACAGAACACCAAAGGACATCGCTCACAACCAGATCTCAGATCAATACACCAGTATTTTTGACGTGGTTAAAACCCTCGAAGAGGGAAACAGTCCACGGCCTGAGCCAACGCGGCCACTTCAGGCAATTTATTAATAAAAGAATGAAAATTTACATATGTTTCTCTCATGCACGGATTACCCTACAAATGACCCTCCATGCGCTTTAAATAGAAATCATGGACCAATCGGGTGTCAAGCCACGGATCAAGTGTCGGTAATACCGAGGAGAGAATGAACCGTTGGATCACTACATATCGTGACCGTCGGATTGTAAGTTACAAAATGTACAACGGTAAAGAAACACACTTTACCTAACTCTATACCTAACTCTATACTAGACCAAGTTGTACTTAACTATTTCCTATGTGTCGGAATATCCTAACATCCCCCCTTAAGAACAACTTGGGATAGGATTGAAGGATTTACAAATATGACACAATAGGAGAAGGAAGGAGGCACTAGAGCCTATCCCCCCTTAGTGACAACTTCCTGAACTCCAACCATAAATCGAAGTTTAGTGAACTTCGCCTCTGTGAGAGCCTTTGTGAAGATGTCTGCAACTTGATCATCTGTTGAACAATATTGCACTTCAAGAACATGGTCGTGAATGAGCTTTCTGATGAAGTGCATGTGCAGTTCAATGTGTTTGCTGCGCTGATGTTGGACTGGATCTTTGCATAGCTGAATGGCACTTTGATTATCACACCAAAGTGTAGTCGGATGCTGCTGCTCAAAGCCAAACTCTGACAGGATCTGACGAAGCCACAAGGCTTCCTTACTAGCTTCTATGGCACCACGATACTCTGCTTCTGCTGATGAAAGAGAAATGGCACCTTGTTTCTTGCAAGCCCATGTAATAGGTCCTGAACCAAGAGTGAACACATAACCGGCAGTAGACTTCCGATCATCAGGGTCACCAGCCCAATCGGAATCAGTGAAACCAACCAATAGAGGAGATGCTTCGGCACTGTAATGAATCCCAAACTGAACTGTACCTCGAACATAACAAAGTATTCTTTTAGCTGCTTTCCAATCACAGGGCTTTTGCATGAATCGAGCAACAAGGCCAACAGCAAAGGAAAGGTCAGGACGAGTATGGGTTAGATACAAAAGTTTTCCTACAAGTTGACGGTATAAGGTAGCATCAACTTCAGGAGAAGTACAAGTGACTGAAAGTTTGACTCCAGACTGAAAGTGAGAAGGGGCTGGCTTACAGTCTTCCATGTGAAAGTGGCGGAGAATATCACAGGCATACTTGGACTGAGAAAGGGAAATACCTTCCTTGGATTGCAAGACTTGAAGACCGAGAAAATAATGTAAGTGTCCTAAGTCTGTCATTTCAAACTTCCTTTTAAGGCTAGACTTCACATGGTTGATAAGGTTGGGATCACTACCGGTAAGGATAAGATCATCAACATAAAGAACAAGAATGATAAGAGACTTGCCCACTTTCTTGGTGTAGACAGTATTGTTAGAATGACACCTAGAAAAGCCAGATTCTAAAAGAAAGCTATCCATTTTGGCATACCAAGCTCGAGGAGCTTGCTTGAGACCATAAAGGGATTTCTTAAGCCGACATACAAGGCTGGAGTCTGTTTTTATGAAGCCAATGGGTTGTTCCATGTAGATTTCTTCATGCAAGTCCCCATGCAAGAAGGCAGATTTAACATCCATCTGATGGACTTCCCATTTGAACGAGGCAGCAAGGGAAAGAACAAGGCGAATAGAGTTCATTTTGGCAACAGGGGAGAAGGTTTCAGTGTAGTCAATGCCTTCAACCTGTGAAAACCTTTAGCAACAAGACGAGCTTTATGTTTATCAACTTTCCCATCTGGTCCATACTTGGTTCTGTAAACCCATTTGCATCTAACAAGTTTTCGTCCCTTTGGTAGAGGAACAAGATCCCATGTATCATTTGCCAATAATGAATGATATTCTTCATTCATAGCTGCTTCCCAATCTGGATGGCCTGAAGCTTCTGCAAAGGTGTCAGGATCATAATTTACTGGAGCTTGAGCCAGTAAAGAAGAGGCTCTTTCGAACTGAGAACGTGTGCGTCGCTGATCTGTAGGATCAGCGGCAAGATCACCTGCTGCATCTCGAGTAGCACGAACCCATTTTGGAAGCTTAGGAGCTGAAGGAGGATCCTGAGATGGTGGGGGAGGATTGTCATCCTCACTTTCATCATATGAAGAAGAAATGTTTTCAAAGGTAGAAGAGATAGGGAGAGGTGGCACATCCGCCGGACTAGGCTCGCAGGCCGATATATTTTCATCAAATTTTACATCTCTTCTAATGATAACATTTTTGGACTTAAATGGAATAAGTCTATAGCCTTTGACATCTTCAGAATATCTAACAAAAGTACATTTTTCACTCTTAGGTTCTAAAGCTTTATGCTTTTCATCTGGAATATGGGCCCACGCTTCACTTCCAAAAACACGAAAGTGACTTACATCTGGTTTGATTGAGCTCCATGCTTCCTCTGGAGTGATATTCTTTAAAGCCTTAGTAGGAGTGCGATTTATTATGTAATTTGCACAGTTAATTGCTTCTGCCCAAAAACTAAGACCAAGTCCTTTAGATTGTAGCATACAATTAGCCATTTCCTTTAAGGTGCGATTCTTCCTTTCAGCTACACCATTTTGTTGTGGAGTATATGGAACAGTATGTTGCATTTGTATTCCATTCTCAGTGCAAAAGTTGATGAATGTGTTTTTAACATATTCTCCGCCATTATCAGATCTTAGCTTAAGAATTTGATGTCCAGATTGTTTTTCAACAAAGGCTTTGAAGGCCAAAAATGTGTTAAATACTTCACTCTTGAGTTTTAAGAAGTATACCCAAGTGCGTCTGGAGAAATCATCAATGAAAGTTAAGAAATACTTGCAGCCAGAGAATGAAACAATAGGAAGTGGACCACATAAATCACTATGCACAAGCTGTAAAGGCGCTGAGGCGTGCCAAGAGGCATGTTTTTCAAAACTGTCCCGATGATGTTTTCCGAGTACACATCCGGAACAAACACCATCTCTGCAAGATACCATAGGAAGACCTGTCACCATATTTTCTTTACATAGATGCTGAAGGGAGCGATAGTTTAAGTGACCAAATCGCTCATGCCAAAGTTTGCTCACTTCATCGTTATGAGCAACAAATACTGAGGGAAGATTTGATGACCCAAAGTTGTGAAACTTATACAACCTTGTAGAATCATCAGCAATGCCAGTAGCCAAAATCTGTTTAGGATCTCTTAAGTCCTTGATTACAACATCATGAGGTGAAAATTCAACGATTTTACCTTCACCTGAATGAGTTATCTGATATACAGATAGAAGGTTGCAGGATAAGGTTGGAACACATAATACATCATTAAACTGACCATTGTCTAGATGAACAGTTCCAGTCCCTACAACATTAAGAGATCTATCATCACCAACATATATATTTTTGGTGTTACAATCATTTAAAGAAGAAGACATGGCTTTGTTTTTGGCCATGTGATAAGAAGCTCCAGAATCAATGAGCCACTCATGAGAATGAGAAGAAGAAGATACATTTAATGCATAGCTAGACCGAGATGCTTGACAACCACATGCAGAAAGTGCCATTCCTGAAGATGAAGTTGAAGTTGAAGATTGCCCCAAATGGATGTTATGCTTCTTCATTGCTGCTTCCAAGGCTTCCATCTTCTTAAAGCATTTTGATTCTAAGTGGCCATGTCGATTACAAAAATTGCAATGTCTATCAGTCTTCTTCCCTTTGTTTTTATTTGTCTTATCATTTTGTTGAAATGATTTTTCATTTTGGGGCTGAAATTGCTTAGGACCCTTGTTTGGTTGAGGACCATTCTTTTTAGGATATGACTTCTTAGAAATGAAGGCTTCTCTTGTAGAATGGAAGGTGGAAACAAACACAGAGTAGGTTGGTCCCAACTTAGTAAGAATGGAATAGATAAGGTTACTATCTTCTTTCTTAACTTTAACACCTTCCAAGAGATATCTAAGGGTCTTGAACTTAGACAAGAAATCTTCAATGCAAGAAAAATTATTAGGGTCCAATGTAAGCAACTCATTTTCAAGTTGATGGGCTATAAGTTCATTTTTAATCCCAAAAACTTTATTGATTTGTTTCATTGCTTCATCAGGAGTATCAAGTTCTGCAATATGGAATCTAAGATCTGGAGAAATAGACATCCCTATCAATCCACGTGCTTGATCTTGCCTATTTTCCCATTTAGCAGCCTTATCTTCATCTTTCAGTTTCTTTTTTTGGCCTGAGGCTATTCTGTAAAGACCTTTACTTCTAAGTAAATCCTCAATGTAGGCCAACCATTGGAAGTAGTTGGTGCTGTCAAGGGTAACTTGGTATTGACTTTCCATTTCAACGGAAACTGAAGCTAAAGATGCTGAAACTAAGTGTTCCAATGGATAGATCTCGAAAAATTAGGCTGGTTTAAAAAAAACGGCTCTGAAAACGGCTTCCGGATGAAGAAGTTATGGCTTTTTGAAAAAAAGTTGTTGAAGTTGTTGACGAAGTGCGGAAATGTGCGGAAATGAAAAAGTCCGCCCCCACAAAATGGAGACTTGAACCCAAGACCTCTACTCTCATAAATTAGCTTTGCACCAAGTGATATCCTAACAAGTTTATTATGATATGCTAGATTTGGACATTTAAACTATGACAGTCTCCGCTTATTGAAGAAAAATGGTGTTGCTGGTTTGCCTACAATTCCTAGGAAACATAAGCAATGTGATGCTTGCATTCTAGGAAAGCATAGCAAACAGTCTTTTCACGATTCACATTCAAGAGCACATAGGAAGCTTGAACTCATTCATTCAAATTTATGTGGTCCAATGCCTGTTCCTTCTGCAAATGGAAATAAATATATCATGACATTTATTAATGATTACACCAGAATGTGTTGGGTTTATTTATTGAAGAACAAATCTGATGCCTTTCAAACATTCAAGAATTTTCATAAATGGATTGAAAACGATGCACAATTTCATATTGGGTCTATTCGCACTGATAATGGAAAAGAATATACATCAAATGAATTTGAAAACTATCTTCGCCAACATGGGATCAAACATCAAACAACTGTGCCTTATAATCCCCAACAGAATGGTGTAGCTGAAAGAATGAATAGAACAATCTTGAATATGGTACGATCCATGTTTTTTTTCAAAAATGTAAAGATAATGTTTTGGGCTGGTGCTGTTCTATGTGCTGCATATATAAAGAATAGATGTCCATCTAATGCTATAAGAAACAAGACTCCTTATGAATTGTGGTATGGACATGTTCCTTCGGTAAAACATCTCAGGATCTTTGGTTCCACCTGTTATGCTCTGATACCAAAGAAACATAGAAACAAACTTGGTGCTAGAAGTCGTAAGTGTATCTTCCTGGGGTATTCAAACAACCTCCAAAGCATACCGCCTCTATGATGAAGTAAATAAAAAGTTTGTTGTATCTAGAGATGTAATTTTTCTTGAATCATCCAAATCTGACAATGTTGTTGAGCGGCAACTTGATCGCTTGGATAGATTTGCAAAAACAAAATCATTTCAAGAATTTGATAATCAGATTCCACATCTTGAAGGGGGGATTCCTATACTAGATCAACATGTGGAATCTTCTTCTGAAGAACACTCCCCCGAATGAAACTCCAACAACGGATGATGCTTTAAGTGATGTAATTGATAGAATTGGGAGACTCAATCTTGATTCAGTCCCAACTCAATCAACAGAGCAGCCTGGACCATCTCAGAAAGGTCCCCCAAAGTGGCTGACAAAGACACTTGAAAGTGTTCATCCTGATGAAATTGGAAAAACAGGAACCAGAAATTCAAACCGACAAAATGGAGGTGATGTAGATGACTCTAATTCACCTGTTAATATGGATGTTCCTTATGATTGTGAATTGAACTTGTCTACAGATTTTGAACCAACTTCCTTCAAAGAAGCTGCTTCTCATGATGAATGGAAAGAAGCGATGCAAAAGGAGTATGATGCCCTCATAAAGAACGACACTTGGAGGCTGGTTGATCCTCCATTTGGAACCAAACCAATTGGCTGCAAGTGGGTCTACAAGAACAAGTACAAAGCTGACAGCTCACTTGACAAGCACAAAGCTAGGCTTGTGGCAAAAGGTTTTGCACAAAAGGAAGGGGTCGATTATGAGGAAACTTTTGCCCCCACAGCAAAATGGGCCACCATCCGGACACTCTTTGCACTAGCAGCTCAGAACGGTTGGAAAATCCATCAAATGGATGTAAAAACTGCCTTATTGAATGGAGATCTAAAAGAGAATGTTTTTATGTCCCAGCCTGAAGGATTTGCTGTGAAAGGACATGAACAAAAAGTATGCAAACTTGTGAAGTCCTTGTATGGCCCGAAACAAGCACCGCGAGCTTGGTATGAAAAACTAACTGAGCATCTTCTGAAACTCAACTTCAATCATTTTGATCTTGATGATGCAACTTTATTTGTCAAGAAAGTTGGCAAAACAATTGTATATCTTGTGGTATATGTAGATGATCTTTTAATGACAGGGAACAATGAAAGCTACATTGCATCCATAAAGAAGGAATTGGGGAAAAGTTTTGAAATGACTGATTTGGGCTATGTTCATTACTATCTTGGCATTGAAGTAACCCAACATCCAAAATCCATATTTCTTTCTCAAAAGAAATACTTTGGAGATTTGTTAAACAGATTTGGCATGACAGAGTGCAATCCTCTTTCTACTCCAATGGAACAAAACTTAAAGCTCACATCTATTGAAGGAAAGGAATTTGAGGATGCAACAAAGTATAGACATCTTGTAGGAAGTCTCATCTACCTCACTACTACAAGACCAGACATTTCATTCGCTGTTGGAATCCTCTCCAGGTTTATGCAAAAGCCTTGTGAGGGACATTGGTCTGCTGCAAAAAGAGTTCTAAGGTACTTGAAGGGAACTCAAGACCTTGGAATCAAGTATACACAGGTGGATGACTTCAGCTTGATTGGATACTCTGATTCAGACTTCGATGGAGACAAAGAAACTGGGGTATCTACTTCAGGATATGCTATGAGTCTTGGATCAGGAGCTGTCTTTTGGAGATCACGCAAACAATCAGTTCCAGTAGATTCCACAACAGAAGCAGAATACGTGGCAGCAGCTGAAGCAACGGAAGAAATTGTGTGGCTCAAGAAAATTCTTGAAGATTTGCAGGTAAAACAAGCACAATCAACTCCACTCGTGATTGACAACACCTCTGTAATAAAGTTGGCCAAGAACCCAAAGTTCCATGATCGTACAAAGCACATCAATACTAAATATCATCTGATCCGACATCATGTTGAGGCCAAAACAATCCATCTCCGTCATTGTTCCACAAATGAGCAAATTGCAGACATCTTCACCAAAGCGCTTGGAAGAGAAAAGCTTGAAAGATTCAGAACGATGCTTGGACTCACCAACATCCCTTCAGATTAAGGGGGGGAATGTTGACACCTAATCCTCTGCGATTGGGTGAATTTGGAATGTGAACAGTCATCAGAAGATGAACTGAGCAGTCACATTCTTTGTATATAACAATAGCTACCTAATGAAATAAATCGTATCAGTTTTCTTCCAAACTGGAGTTACTCCTGGCCTGACAGAAAATCTACCAGGATGGGAGAGGCTATGGATTGATTGCGTCCAAGAGCAAATCTAGAGAGGGACGATAGCTAGGAGATTAGTTAAGACAGGGGACGAGGAGAACTTTGCCTTGGCAGGCAAAGGCAGCAAAGCCAAGGGCATGAAGGGCCAAGGAGAGGCTGTGTCCAGTGAAAAAGGCAGGAAGAAGAAGAAGGATCCAAGCAAGATCAAGTGCTTCCATTGCCATGAGTACGAGCACTATCCTACTAATTGTCTTAATTGGAAGAAGTCTAGTAAGGATCATGTAACTGTATCAACTGAGCAGATGTGTTTCCCTCTCAGTTTGAGAAAGATTTATCATTGATAGCTTGCATGGCAAGCTCAACAGACAACAATGCATGGTATATGGATTCTGGAGCATCCTTCCACATGACTGAGAACAAGGAGTATTTCAGCCAGTTGAAGGAGAAGGACACACAATTTCATATTAAGCTAAGAGATGATGGAAAGTACGCGACTAGGGTAGTTGGTACTGTTAGTTTTGAGAGGGAGTCAGGTAGCTTTCTCCATCTCAGAGACGTCCTCTATGTTCCAGGCCTCTAGAAGAACCTTGTTTTAGTAGATACTTTTGAGGACAAGGGTTATGATGTCATGTTCAGTAGAGGTAAGGCTTACCTTAAGCACTTAGCTTCTTTATGTAAGAAGCAAATAGGTGTGAGGATGAAGAATCTCTACTTGCTATAGGTTTAGATAGGTGCAACCTTGAGCAACAATGCATAAAGTGTGCAGCGTAGAGACATGAGGGTTGAGGAGAGCAAAGCTCTGAGGGAGTCCTTAGAGTGACAGCAGGTTATAGCTCCCAAGAAGGAGCCTTAACCACTATCATAGTTTGAGTCTCGGCTAGTTGGCAAGTGGTTCGACCAACAGGATGACAAGGAGAAGAGACTAGGATGAGTGGAGAAAGCCGCTCAGTCAACGACTCCCAACGCAAGGATTAGGAGAGCCAAGTGGGCCGATCAGTTGGCCAATAAGCATGTTGAGACTCCTAGCTCTATGTTTAGGTAGAGTAATCAACCACAGAGGTACACCGGGTATATGGCACTGATGACAAAGTTGATAGACTGAGAGCCAGAGGGCAAATTAGTAGTAGGCCAGATGGGGTGTACAAGGTGGATCATAGGAGCATGGTTTGAAGGAACATGTCTTCATATCATATTCCGCAAAAGAAAGCAGGGAAGTCTTCTAGTTCTGAGGGAGCAACTGCAGTAGCGGATAACGTGGTGGTGTTGGAGACAAATCCAGGCGGAGGTGGTTCTTCCAGAAGTACCTTCCTCACTAAGAGGGAGTGTTGAAAATGTAGCGAGTAAAGGTCTTTGGGCTTGTGCCTTAGGTAGTGAAGACCTCAATTTGCTTGTGCCTTAGGTAGTGAAGACCTCAATTTGTCTTTCTCTCAGTAGGAGTGCGAGCTCATGAGTTAGACTTTAGTTAGGATGAGTTTATTTTCAGTTTATTGGAATAATTATTAAGATGGCATGCGTAGAGTTAGAGCTTAAGTTAATTGTAGTATTCATCAATTTGACTACGAATTGAGGTGGCAATTACAAGTTCAGTTAGAGCGAGTTAGTCTTTAGTTTGGATTGAACGAAGAGTGAGTTAAAACTCCAAGTCCAAGTGTTAATTGGAGATAGAAACAATTGGACTCTTAGTTAACTCGTCAATTTGAAATCGAGTTTCTAAATTGAGCTAGGCCCCTTGCATGCTTGAATTGGATCTATAAAGAGGAGGACTAAGGCACAAGAAATCAAAAGTTTTGTACACAAGGTTTGTGAGACAAGACAGTTCATGAGTTTGTGAGATCATCTTTGGTTGTGGAGAGCTCAAAATTGAGAGCTTGTGTCCTAAGGAATAGGAGATCACAAGTGCACAAGGATTTAGGAGATTGTGAATAGTTTTGAGGAGCTTGTGTCCTAAGAAATAGGAGGCACAAGCATGCAAGGAAATAGGAGCTAGACTTGCACTAAGAAATAGGGAATTTGCGCAAGGAAATAGGGCCTGCCAAGTGCGCAAGAGAATAGGAGCAAGATCAGGGATTTGCAAGGGAAAGTCACGACTTTAGCAGGGGAGTAGTTGCGTGCTAGAGGGTCGAGATCAATTGTATTAGCTGAGATTTGTGAGAAGAAGCATAATGTTTTCTCAGAGACAGATTGCCTTGTAATAGATCAATTGCTCAAGAACAATCAATAAAATACCACACAACAAAAAAAGCAAGTTTTCCCATTTGGGTTTCTTGGTAAACAAGCGTGTCAATTTGCGTGATGTGTTTTTATCTTTGGTGTTTTATTCCGTTGCTTATAAATTGTTAAGAAACTCTGTATCTTGACGAAACTAAATTTGGTTTCAGTATTTAGTTGCCTTGTTTTCAGTAATATATCTTAGTTGTATAGTTAATTTAACACTAGGATTCACCTCACTATTCTCAGCTCTACAATTGTTCTCGACCTTGCTTTTGGCTCTACCCTGCACAATTGATCTTTGCTAAAGATAGTCTTGACTTGCTCTATGAATCCTGATCCCTTGTTCTACAATCCTTGCACACTTTGGCTCCTAAATCCTTTCGCACTTTTGACTCCTAAATCCTTGTGCATTTGGTTCCTAAAATCTTGCACACTAAGGCTCCTAAATCTATGCGCACTATTAATTCTCAATTGATGTGTATTCCACATAGAGAATGATCTATGGTCCCGTGCCTTCGACCTTCTCTTTATAGATAGAAATCAATGCATGCAAGGAGGCCTAGTCAAATATCAGTTCACACTAGTGTCACAAGTTTCCTTTTCTAGTTAACTGCAACAAATCCTAGTTAGCTCTCAGTTAACTAGCTCGAGTTCCTCCTTGATTTACTCTAGTTATGATTGTGAGTTAACTGAGAACTCAACTCGCTCTCTCTCCAATCAACACTAAAGTCTTAACTCGTTCTAATTGCACTTGTCACTGCCTCCTCATCCTGTAGTCTAATTAAAGAAGACTCCAACTAACTGAAGTTCCAACTCTATGCATGCAAACTTGATGAGCATTCTAGTAAACTGGAAATCAACTCATCATAACTGAATTCTATCTCATGAAATCACATTCATGCTAGAGAAAGACTAATTTGAGGTCTTCACTGGCTAAGGCACAAGCCAGAGGACCTTCCATCACTACCTTTTCAACAACAAATTTTGTCCTATTGTCTTCAACATTAGTGTTAATCTCAACAATTTCAGCGTCAACTCATGTCAAATTATGAAGACATAAGTTATGGAAATAACTAAACCACAAAGACATTGATAGGTGAAAATCAAATATGCAATAATATAATTTGGATGGCTAAAAACTTGATATATACATGTAAGAGATGAAGTTGTACATACTACATAGTGTTATCTTAACATAAGCAAGTACAACTTTCCAAGTTCTCCAAAACCCTAGTAAGGGAAAAACAAGAAAAACCTTGTCTCAACAAAGGTACTCCAACAAGTTAGAATCACACTAGCAAGCCCCCTTGGCCTCATGCGAGTCATTTCCTCTATCTTCCTCCTCAACGAGTACAACCCTAAGGCTTATCTCCAAATTGAACTTGATGCCTCCTTAGGGTAGAAACCCTAACCATAAAATATTCGAAAATTTTTCAGGAAACCCTACCACTCCAAGATGAGAGATGAATTACAATGAAGAATGAATGTGCACATGGGGGGGGGGTTGAGGGGAGAGAGTAGTGCTTCTCCTCCAACATCTCCATACCAAGTGTAAAGAAGAATAAGCACAAGTGTATGAATTGTGAGAATCATGTGTGACTCTCTCTCTTTCCTCTATTTATATGAGAGGTGTAGGGAGGTCTACAAGTTAAGTAGACCTAGTCCACTATAAGCTATCTACAAATGTAAGCAAGTTTGTCCAAGGAAAGTGGTCCTTCTACAAGTGACACACGGAAAACCTCAAGGTGACGACAATCCATAAATAAGGTTCCAAGATAAGATCACTCTTTATCCAAGGTCTAATGTACCTCCTCCAAGGGATCCAATGCTCGAACACCTCTCCTAAGCCATGTGCACCTTTGATTCCACTCCACCTACATGATCAATGTTGCAAACCAAGCATCCCCATGTCAACTCTAAGATTCCATATAAGCATCCAAGCAGCTTAACGTTAAGGGATCAATGCCCTCCTTCAAAATGTGGAACGCTCCTTCTCCATGGATGGGCATTCTCTAAGCAAGCAACCTCTTCATGTGGTTAACATGTACAATGTCACTAAATTGTCTCCAACACTCCGAGGAAGGATGTTAATCAAGCATCCATATGAGGTCCAACAACTAATGAGCAAGCCACCTTCAATGTGCAAGTTTATCCAAATAAAACAAGCGTAATCATACACTATGCTCTCCTTATCTCATAAAACACTCCCAAACATGGTGTAAATATTTTTAGAGTAACTCTGAAAGAAAACTTGATCTAGAGAAACATTCTAAAGATGTTTTCATTTACAGACAATGGTCTTTTTATTAACTTTAAATTTAAAGAGATTTAGCAAAGAACTTAGACATATTCTTTTTATTTTTTTTGTTGACTAGCAGAATTGGCAACGGTGGTGGTATCGTACTCGCGTTACACGGGGTCGAATCCCACCGGTTGCCACTACAACCTCTAGGAGGAACCGCCCAGCCCGCAAGAACGATCCTCGGTTAAGACGAGACTCGAACTCGTGACCTGCACAGCGGCACAGACGACTTAGCAGATCGTCCGCTGGCCACGAGACCAAACCTCTGTGGGCCATATTCTTTTTATTGAAATGGAAACATTTTTTGAAAAAATTTAGGGGCATAATTTCCACATGTGGAAGTTCAAAACTTATTTGATTTTAGTGCTTAAGAATATATGGGGAGTAATCATGGAATTGAGCCAAAACCTACATAAGATGACATTTGTAGAATGGAAAAATAGGGACGACAAATCCAAATTAATCATTGGGATGGGTATAGTTGACTCTAAGTTGCATTATCATGACTTATCGAAACCATCAAAAGGAATTTAAGATGAGTTGAATGCACTTGTTGTGTCAAAAGTGATGAATGCAAAGTTTTTTTTTTGAAACAACAATTTTTTTGTCGAGAGGTGCTTTACAACCTAGTGTGGGGGAAATGTCGTAGTGAGGCATTAGATAAAAAATAATAATAAAGAAACATAACGTTGACTCGATTAAGAAAGTAATACAAGTAATAATAAGTTGGCTCAATTTCGAGCCTCTCACACATTAGACACACACATGTACATATTCCTACATACATACATGCACACACACACACACAGACACATTGAAATTCAATAAATCAAATCAAACAATTGAAACTCGTCGAGGAAATTGCGAAGGGGAACAATGGAGCGTAACTATGGAAAGGATCAAATCAACACAACTTGGGACATTTGAATTTAAAAAATAGATTCACCTTATTGTTTGAGTAATTGATAGCCACAACATAATTGGGGTTAATGTGAAGAGTATGCTAGGTATTTCTGCAAGGACATAATATTTAAGCTCTTGAAATGTTTACTCTTTTTTTAGGGAAACTATCCAAGCCATGAAACTGGAATAACTTTATTATTCAATTGGAATAAACTTGACCATAAAGGTAGGCTTTGAATAAATGGACTTAATGAAATTAAAGATTACATGAATAGAGTCGATTGATATGGATGTGGAGACCATTGACTTGACCCAACCTTATTACTATCGGGTGACCCATTGTCTTTCTCCATTGCATTCAACAACCCTTTCTTCACTGGCTCCACTTCCCGCAGATATCCCAACCAATCACAAACATAGAGAGAGTGAAAAGGGAAGATGAACACCATTTACAATCACAATCCTATCAAAGCCCATGAATATCAGTTAGTTTATTAACATATGAAAATGCCATTTTAAGATTTGTAAGAATAATATCCCCATGTTAGTAGACATAGACATGCAAGTTAGTGAATCTTTATATTTTAAGAAAATTTGATTTCAGTACTTGGTTTTCTTGTTTGCTTCTCCCTCCTTTGCAGAGAACCGAGCTTCACTGGACTAGGTGGCTTTACACCTTGAAGGATTGAGTCCGGGGGGCTCGAAGTGTTGAAAATTGTAACTAGGTTTGGTCTTCATAATGACCTAATTGTAATCATGGCATTGTATATTCTTTATAAAGAAAGAAAAAGAAAGAAAGACAAATTATATTTTTATTTTGGAGTATGGGTTTCATACTTGTTAATTTTAGATAACAATGGTATGTTCTATGCTTTAGCACAATTTACTTCAGTGTTCTTTATTAGCCCAATGACAATTTCCAATTAGTGTAGCAATCACATTAACTTAAACACACTGATAGTAATTGCAAATAGAACATAAAAACATGTGCAAAAGACAAGCCAAGACAAGAGTACACAAGATGTGGCGGATGCCAGGGAAAATCCCCAATGTGGGGAAACCCTTTTATCAAACCTTCTTATTATTATTCAATAGTTAAGCACCGAGAGAGAGAGTACAAATATCAAATTAACTTGCCCAAAACAGTCCTGTCAAAATTAGCAGTCAACAACAGTCAATTGCAGCCCTAAACAGAAAGTCAAAGGTGGTCAAAGAAACTCAAAAATGTCCTCCAAGTAGCTCGGTTAGCAATAGATAAATGCAGCCTTCCAAGGGAGACAAAGTCAACCCAAAAACAACTCGGTCAACCCAGTCAAAGTCTGCTGTAATTTGTGGTCAAATCAAAAAGTCAATGATGAAGTCAACATGGGCAAACAGTCCCCAAACACCTCGAAAATCGTGCTAATGAATGTGGCCTATATAAATTGGAATTCTGCCTTCCAGATTGAAGTCAAAGCAAGGTCAAATAGCCCAAGTCAACACTGGTCAACGCTGCCCTAATCTCTGAAATTTTGGCCTCCAAAACCAGTGCAGAAACTCGTCCTCTTCCACACGTGCGAAGTAAAGAAGCCTCCAAGTTGTACAAACCAATCAAGAGAGGAGAAAGAAGATGATGTCCAAATGAGAAAGAGGTCACTCCTATTTATACACTTTGTTGAGGGTGAGGAGACACATTCGTTGGGCTTCATGAGCCTACATTTGACTGAGGCCGACCTTGACAATTTGTGCATGAGAGAATAAATTCAAAATTCCATTTCTGCTTGTCAGAATGAGATGATCTTTATATCAAAATTGTACCTCTCGAAAAGAGGAATCCAATGCAATAATCATCTCCATCATATGAGCTGTCCTAAGGTGGAAGTTGGCCCTAGTTGCCAATTTTAACACTCCCTCTCAACTAGGGAGAATTCCACCTTCCAATCCATCTGTCATCATGCCATCTTGTCATCCTATACCATCCTTGTCATCACTGCCCTGCTTTGCTGAACCATGAAGTAATAATGAAGAAGAAGTGATCGAGAGTGAGTCATAAGATCATACCACTCTTGACTGACAAAAGTCAGTCCTTGATCCCAAATCAAGTTGTTGAACATCATGCGTCCTAGTCATAGGGAGTATCACAGTACACGATGCGTCTATCTGTAGTGCTATGGTCCCTAACCATCTTTTCCCAACTCATTGGCTAGATGAGAGGTACTTCGCATGACTCCCAGACTCAATGGGTAGGATGTGTATCGGGGCATCAGCAGGAGAAGGTGAACCACTCATCTTGCTCATATGCCATAGGAGAAGGTGAACCACTCATCCTATGCATATGTCAATCATAGGGGAAGGTGAACCACTCACCCTACATGCATGTGTCCGAGTAGGGGAAGGTGAACCACTCACCCTACACACATGTCAAACATAATGGTTTATCACAGGGGAAGGTGAACCACTCACCCTGTATCTAGTGCACCACTAGGGGAAGGTGAACCACTCACCCTATGGTCGCTCATAGCTCCAAGAAGTACCCCAAGCCCCTCGGAGCTCCCAAAGCCCAGTGTCCAACTCATATGAGACCCTCATAGGAGTGTCGTTCCACGAATCCAAGTCTCTCTCAGCAGGTTAAGAATTTGACATTCCCCAAAGGCTTCGTGAGAATATTTGCGACCTGCTCATCTGTTCTAATATGTTGGAGCCTTATTGCTCCCCGTTGTACCATATCCCGGATAAAGTGGTGCCTGATATCAATGTGCTTGGAGTGGTCGTGGAACATGAGATTCTTTGATAGGCGAATCCCACGCTGGTTGTCGCAGAAGATCACGATGGTATTCGACACGTGCTCAAATAGCTCAATGAAGAGCTTCCTCAACCAAATAGCTTCACAACAGGCCATACTCACAGCAATGTATTCGGCCTTGGTGGTGCTTAACGCAACTGATTCTGCTTCCTGCTCATCCATGATATTGAAGCAAACGCCAAAGAGAAGCAACAACCAAATGTGCTCTTACGATCCATCACACTACCAGCCCAGTCAACATTTGAATATCCATGAAGCCTCAAGTTCCCAATAGTGTAACTCAGCCCATAGTGGATTGTACCCCGAAGATATCTCAAAAGATTCTTAGTAGCAATTCAATGGATCTGATGAGGCTCGACCATAAATTGACTCAACGTGTTCACAATAAAGCATATGTCAGGACGAGAGTTGACCAAGAACATCAAGGCCCCTACAAGTTGGTGATACTTTGAAGGGTTTGCTAATTCGGGCCCAACAACACTTCCACATAGCTTCTTAAAGTTGAGTTCCATCTTAGTAGTCACAAACTTGCAATCCACCATCGCACATCTCTCAAATAGCTTCACAATGTATTTTCCTTGAGAAAGGAAAATCTCACCTGGAATTTGCCAGACCTCTAGCCCTAGGAAGTAGTGCATCAGTGCCAGGTCCTTCATCTCGAATTTGGAAGCCAACTCCCTCTTGCATTAATGAATGAGAGGGTCATCACCTGTCTGAAAGAGATCATCCACTTAAAGGACCTGAATGCGAGGCTTGTCCTTTTCAACCTTGAAGAATAGGTTTGGGTCAACGTCGCTCGTTGTAAATCCCAACTTCATAAGATAGCTATCAATCCTCTCATACCAAACCCTAGGGGCTTGCTTCAACCCATAAGGGGCTTTCTTCATCCTGCGTACATGTGTCTCATGATCTTGAAATTCGAACCCCTCAGGTTATTCCACATAGAATTCCTCTTTAAGCGAACCATGCAAGAAGGCAATTTTGACATCCATCTGGTGTAGGATCCATCCCTGTGAAGCGGTAAGGGCCATGATCGAATGGATGGTGGTATATCGGGAAATCGGTGCAAATATCTCATCATAGTCTACTCCTTCCTTTTGAGAGAAGCCTCAAGCAACAAATCTGGCCTTGAACTTTTCAGCACTCCCATCAGCTCCATGTTTGATCTTGTAGAGCCATTTTGAAGTGACCGCTGGCATGTCCTTGGGTCTAGGAACCACATCCCAGACATCATTCTTCATGATCGACTCATATTCCTCATTCATCGCATCCTTCCAAACTTGGTGTTTCACGGCTTCTTCGAATGTGCATGGCTCATATTGTACAATGGCATTCATGGCAACTAAGTACCTTTGGTACCTATTCGGCTTCTTGCTTTCACGAAATGTCCCTCTCAATGCAATATGTTTCTCAACATCTTCAAGAGTATCTTTGAGCCACAAAGGTCTTTTTCATGAAGTAGTCGGCTCACTAGGAGCTGGATCAATGGGATCCATCAGACCTTCAACATTGGGCATCGGTTCATTAGACGAAGGTTCATCTTGTTTTTCTGCATCAACATCATTATTGTCTCTCCTAGGGATAGGGAGATTTCGGATCTTTATAAGAGCAGAATTTTCATCGAAAGTGACATCATGACTTAATTCCACTTCCCTTTGACCAGGTACATAGATTCTATATGCCTTAGAAGTTTCACTATAGCCCACAAATGTTCCTTTCTTCACAGATGCATCTAGTTTATTTCGTTTCTCTTTTGGCACATGAAAATATACGACACAACCAAAAATTCTAAAATGAGAAACATCAAATTTCTTACCGGTGAAAACTTCTTCGGGTGTCTTGAAGTCCAAAGCTTGATTTGGGCATAGGTTTTGGACATACACAACGGTGTTGGCAACTTATCCCCATAAGAACTTCGGTAGACCTTGGTCATGAAGCGTGGCATGGGTGGCTTCTATGATAGTGCAATTCTTCCTTTTAGTAACACCATTTTGTTCAAGATTATATGCGGTAGTTGTCTCCCTCTTAATGCCAACTTCTCTACAATAGTTTTTGAATTCATTTGACTCATATTTGGTTCCATTATTGGTCCTCAATATTTTGATCTTCTTCCCTGTATGATTCTCGACCAAGGTTTTGAAAGAGCGGAACCATTTGAATACTTCGTCCTTCTTCTTTAAGAAATAGATCCATGTTTTGCAAGAGAAGTCATCCACAAAAATAACATAGAACAAATATCCACCCAAAGATGTCACAGACAACATACCTGATAGATCAGAATGGACCAACTGAAGAATATCAGTGGTTTCAGTTTCACTTGAGGGGAATGGTCCCCTTGTATGTTTTCCAGCTTCACATCCCTAACAAACACCTTCATGATTTAAGTTGAATTCGGGCATACCTGTGACCATCTTCCTTACATCAGGTAAGGCTTTGAAATGAAGGTGAGCAAATCTCCAGTGCCATAATTTAGATTGAAGAGAAGTATCACAAGTCATTGCTCCCAACAGACTTCCTCCAACCTGATAAAGACCTTCAACCTTGAATCTAAGAGTGAATGCATCTCTTGGGTTCCTTTTCCAAACACGAACCTTCCCATCAATAAATGTCACCTTGAAACCTTTATCTTCCATCGCAGAAATAGAAACCAAGTTCTTTTTCAGATCAGGTACATATAGCACTTCTTGTAAGTGGAGGGTTTGACCTTGATTTAAGTGAAGAGTAACAGTCCCAATTCCTTTCAGGGGATAAGTGGCATTATCACCAAGTATAATTTCCATATTCGTCTTCTTTTTAGTCAAGTTAGATAGAGCTTCTTTGTACACAGTGAAGTGCCTTGAGGCACTACTATCAATCAACCAATGATCTAATGTATCCAGAGAAGAGGCAGTGGTGAGGGCAGAAATAAGATAAAATTCCTTTTGTTTTACAACATTAACTTCTTCATACCTGGAGTTTCTTGACTTCTTGGGAGGAAGATCATTTCCATTTCGAGCAGCGGAAGCATTCCTCTTTCCTTTGTTGTTGAACCTGTTGTTACTTTGATTTTCATTGCCCTTGAAGTTGTTGTTATTGTTGTTATCATCTCTTGGAGTATCCTTCTTGTCTCTCTAGCGAAGTGGCAAACCTATTATAATTGAAGCATCTTCCTTTTCTTGCTTCTTTGAATCTCGACTTGAACCCTTGACCTTGATTCCTTGGACCAACATTGTTCCTCCTCTTAGAATGAGCGGAGAAGGCGGTAGGATTGTTTCCATTTGAGCGCTGTCTCTTTCCATCATCCTTATTTCTTCTTGAGTGCATCTGGCCAATAATTCATCAAATCTCAGAATCCTGTCATTGTTGAGGATGGTAGTGTTGAACACATCCCATTCTCTTGTAAAGCCTCCAAATGCAATAATAGAGAGCTCTCTGTCACCAGTGACTTCTCCAATAGATAGGAGATCATTCTTGATCTCGGTAATCCTCAAGAAGTAGGATTGGATGGATTCTCCTCTATCCATCTTGATGTTTTTCAACTTGTTCTTGAGAAAGAGAACTTGATTTGCATTATTTACTTTGAACATCCCAACTAACTTGTCATACATCTCCTTAGATGTTTCTAAATCAGAAATATAGGCAACCAAAGGTCTGTGAATAGAATCAACAATAATTTTCTTAGCTTTAACCTCACCTTTCTTGTACTTTGTTTGTGCAACTGTGGATGCATTTGAAGGAGACTCCACTACTCTTCCTTTGACATAGTCCATGGCATCATTTTCTTCCATTGCCAGATCTAGAGACATCTTCCATGCATGATAGTCGGATTTGTCCATAAGCTTGTCCTCAGGTTTGAAGTAAGATGTAGTCGTCATTATGACTAGTTCCAAGTCCTTGTCCAACAACTTCTCTGATTGCTTTGCTTCACTCTTGTTTGGGCTTTGTCTTCACTTGAGCTCTGATACCAAGTTAATTTTAGATAACAATGGTATGTTCTATGCTTTAGCACAATTTACTTGAATGTTCTTTATCAACCCAATGACAATTTCCAATTAGTGTAGCAATCACATTAACTTAAACACATTGGTAATAAATGCAGATAGAACATAAAAACATGTGTAGATGACAAGCCAAGACAAGAGGACACAATGCTAGGGAAAAACCCCAATGTGGGGAAACCCTTTGATCGAATCTTCTTATTATTCTTCAAGAGTTCAGCACAGAGAGAGTACAAATATCTAATTAACTTGCCCAAAACAGCGTAGTCAAAATCAGCAGTCAACAACAGTCGACTGTGGCCCAAACTAGAAAGTCAACTGTGGTCAAAGAAACTCCAAAATGTCCTCCAAGTAGCTCGTTCAACAACAGATAAATGCAGCCTGCAAAGGGAGACAAAGTCAACCCAAAAACAGCTCGGCCAACCCAATCAAAGTCTGATGTAATTTCTGTGGTCAAACTAGAAAGTCAACATGGTCAAACAGTGCCCAAACACCTCGAAAATCATGCCAATGAATGCGGCATGCAGAAATCAGACATTTTTCCTCTAGATCGAAGTCAAAGCAAGGTCAAACAACCCAAGTCAACCCTCGTCAACGCTACCCTAACCTCTAAAATTTTCGGCCTCCAAAACCAGTCTAGAAATTCATCCTCTTCCACACGTGCAAAGTAGAGAAGGCTCCAAGTTGTACAAACCAATCAAGAGATGAGAGATAAGATGATGTGATGAGTTGAGATGATGTCCAAATGAGAGAGAGGTCACTCCTATTTATACACTTCGTTGAGGGTGAGGAGACACATCCATTGGGCTTCATGAGCCTACATTTGATTAAGGCCGACATTGACAATTTGTGCATGAGAGAAAAAAATTCAAAATTCCATTTTTGCTTGCCAGAATGAGATGATCTTTATAACAAAATTGTACCACTCGAAAAGAGGAATCCAATGCAATAATTATCTCCATCATATGAGCTGTCCTAAGGTGGAAGTTGGCCCTAGTTTCCAATTTTAACAATATTCAAGTTTGAGTCAAAAAGCATGTTCTTTGTGCGTTTAGGTTTACTAGGTCTTTCTAGGATAACGAATATTATTGGTTCTTCGTGCTTTTAGGTTTTCTAGCCTTTCTAGGATAAAGAATATTATTGGGCATGTGTTAGTCCCATTTAGACTCTTTGTAACAAAGAAAAATATTTATTTTATCAAGAAAAAACCACTTTGTATCCCAAGACCAAGTTGGCCCAGGAGCAAGATCAAGTCGGGCTAAAGGAGGGCTATTCAACCCCTCAAGGAGGCTATAAATACAATGAGCTCAACGTCATTTGAGACACTCATCCAAGACAAGTTCGATCTGCAATAGCGAAGGAGAAGAAGCGTTAGAAGGACGGGGAAAAGAAGGAAGAATCAAAGTTTCTTGGGTTAAATCTCTCTCTCTCTCTATATATATGTGCGAAGTTAGAGTTTTTGTGAAGCTGCAGTTGCTGGAGGCCGAAATTCTAGGAAGCAATTGCAGGGCTGGAATTGTGTGACGAAGTTGCAGAAGGTTGAAGTTTGGAAGCTGCCTTGAAGAAGATCTTGCTGGGGGCTAACTTGGTGCTTGGTAGGGTTGTTGGTTTTGGTTTTTGGGTCTTGGAAGTCTCTTTGTAAGTAGATTCTATAGAGGAAGAGAAGCATTTTCTGGGTTTTCCCCTAGGAGGGAATTTGCCTATATCTTGTGTACTTTGTCTTGTTGTGATCTTCATTGTTTTGTTAACTACTTGATGAACAAGATCTAATAAAGTAATAAAAGGCCAACATATATCACAAGTAATTATCAAGTTAAGGAAAGTCATCTATAACACATAAGTTTCTTGATTTTCCAACATGGTATCAGAGCTAAGGTGTAAGAAGGAGACTGAAGATCACATCTTACTTGGCACTATCACAAAAGTTATAAGGAAGGGTTTCAAGTTTCTTGGGAATCTCGCTACATCTATCAAGGATTATTTGTTGAAGATCATCTCCAAGCTCACAATGGAAGTAATAGATGGAAGTTTGTTCTTCGCTTTATCTGACATTTTCAAGGACGAGAATGTATGGGTTATTGACAGTGGTGCCTCCAGACATATGATGGGAGAATGCAGTGAACTTCAAACCCTATCTAAAGGAAACTCCTCTCATTCAATCGAACTTGGATACAAGAAGAGCTATCTAGTGAAAGTCATTGGATCTAATTTATTGGAGCTCGAGTCTGGTGGAAGCATTCAACTCAACTCAACGATATATTATATGTTCTAGGTTTGAAGAAAAACTTACTTTATATTTCTTGTCTAGAGGATAAAGGTGATAAGAGTTGCTTTTGTTGATGGCAAGGTTTTGGTTTGGGGTAAGGGCTCTAGCCTCTAGTATTGATGATGCTAGGGTGATTGGGATTCGCGAGGGGACATTATATAAACTTTTTACACCTCTATCTCATGCTCTAGTCCACTTGGATATGAGCCCTTTCAACTATGGCATAGATGGTATGGACACCTTCATTATAAGATTTTGGCATCTCTAAATCAAATGGTCAATGACATCCCTGAATTGAAGGAAGAACATGAAGAGACCTATAAGGGATGTGCTTTAGGAAACGTGGAAAAGCCATTTGCAAGAAGTGATACCAGATCTAAGGAAGTTTTAGATCTCATACATTTAGATGTATGTGGACCTATGGCAGTTAAGTCTCTTGGTGGGCATTAGTGTTATGTAACCTTCATTGATGATTTCTCAAGGAAAACTTTGTTATACTTTCTTAAGAACAAGGACGAGTTATTTGAAATTTTCAAGAGTTCAAGAATGAAGTGGAGAACCTAACCGAGAGAAAGATCAAGACTCTAAGGTCAAACAATGGTGGACGATACACCTCCAAAGAGCTAATAGCTTTCTGCAAGGAAGCATGGATCAAGAGGGAGCTTATCGTTCCCCATAATCCTGAACAAAATGGCATGACTGAAAGGAAGAATATAACTATTGAAGAATGTGTTAGGGCCATGCTACATGATCAAGATCTCCCTCAATTCCTATGGGGAGAAGCATGTATGACAATTGTTTACTTTCAAAACCGAAGTCCTCACAGAATTTTCAACAACATGACTCTAGAAGAAGCATTTACAGGAAAGAAGCCAAGTGTGGATAACCTTCGAATATTTGGGTGTCTTGTGTATATTCATATACCTAAGGACAAGAGAAAGAAGTTGGATCCTACCTGTTTAAAGGGCATCTTTGTTGGGTATAATGCTTCATCAAAGGCGTATAGAATCTATATTAAGGAGGATCGTCGAATTGAAGTAAGCAGGGATGTCATCTTTGATGAAAGCATAGCTTACAAGAAATCAAAGGATGTTCCAGTTGACTTTGATGAAGAAGAGATACCTATCTTTGAGGATATCTCAAGGGATGACGATGGTCAAATCAGTCATCTGCACAAGAAGACGTTGAAAGTACTAGTGAGCCCATACAACAAGTGATTATTCCAAAAAATTGAAAGAGGCATGCTTGGTTGAGAACTACTCTACAAGAAGCAAAAGGACATACGACATCAGGGACCTTCAGGGAAAGTGAAAGACCAAGGAGGTATTTTGGGTATGCTGCATGTATGACAAAGCTTATTGAAGCGGAACCTTCCTCCTATGAAGATGCAGCTAAACATCAAGAGTAGAGGAATGTAATGCAGGAAGAATACCCGTCCATAATGAAAATTGATGTTTGGGAGATTGTCCCTAGGCCAAGTGACAAGTCTATAGTTACTTCAAAATGGATTTAGAAGATAAAGCACACTGTAGATGGGAGTGTTGATAAATACAAAAGCAAGGTTTGTAGCAAGAGGCTTCTCATAGAAAGAAGGGATTGATTACGAGGAAACCTTTGCTCCCACAACTAGATATACAACAATAAGATCACTTGTTTCGTTGACTGCTACTATGGGATGGAACATCCATCGAATGGATGTCAAGATAACTTTCGTGAATGGGACCATTTATGAGGAGATTTACATTGAGCAGCCTCAAGGATTTGAAATAAATCAGAGGGAGACTCATGTCTTCAGGTTGAAGAAAGCTCTGTATGGCTTAGAACAAACACCTAGAGCTTGGTATGCGAGAATGGATGCATACCTATTGAGACTTGGTTTTACCAAGAGTACTGCAGATCCGAATATATATATCAAGGTGGTTCAGGGTGAAATAGTCATCATACTCTTGTATGTGGATGATCTACTAGTCACATGTGTACACATCGGATTCAGGAATGCAAGAAGCAGTTAGCAGTCGAGTTCGATATGAAGGATCTTGGGATTAAGCATTATTACTTGGGACTAGAAGTATGACAGAAGCCAGGTGAGATATATCTTGGTCAAGGTAAATATGTTTTCAAGATACTTCAAAAGTTGGGCATGATTGATAGAAAGCCTATGATGACTCCTATGATTACCAATCTAAAGAAGCTGAGTTTTGGTAGGTAAACAGCTTTTTCTTGATCTGAGGGGAGCCTACAGCCTCACCCTGTGAATCCAGATTGGTTTGGTATCCATCAAACTCAGTCAACTATTAACATTGGTTGGGGTTTGATCCTAGGTCTTTATTGTGGCAACGCCCCATCTCAACCACTATACTACACAGCTCGGTGGACTTGTTTTTGATTGATAATTATTTGTTATCTGAGGTGTTATTTGATTTTATAATATTCTTATATGCTAGATAAATCCTATATTTAAATTTTACATTCCATCTAGGCTTCTGTTTTAGTCTTTTTCCTTTCTGCGTGCCTCTTACGTACTGAGCAGCCCTGTTAACCTACTTTTGGTTGTTTTTTGGACATCTTATCTTATCTTGATGATGCTGGTTAGTTCTAGAATGTATTTGTGTGATATCAATTTCTTACAGCTCTGGTTCATATCCTCCCATTTTAACAACACAAATTTAAAACAGGTTGCTTCCTCCGTTGCTAATATTGATGAATGGAAATGGAAGCTTAGCATGCTTATGCGTAACAAGGATGAGCAAGAAGTAGTTTCGAAGGAAAGAAAGGATCGGCGTGACTATGAGCAAATTGCTGCAATTGCTGCAAGAATGGGCCTATACTGGTGCTCAAATCAAAGCAGTTTGTTTATATATGCTGCAACCTGTTTGTTTATCAATACCAGTTGATTTGTGTTTCAGTAATTTTGTAGTATTCTTTCTTTTCTTTGTTATAATATGGATGGACAGTAGTGAGATTCGTGTCTGTGAATTTCAGCCAACAATATGAAAAAGTGGTGGTGGTGAGCAAGGTCCCTTTGCCAAATTACAGACCTGATTTGGATGACAGGCGTCCACAGCGGGAGGTGCCATTTTCTTAACTTCCAAGAAAACTTATTACTTTCATGGTTAAATTATTTGTCTTGTTAATATTTTGTAATTACCTTTTTGTCTTGATGTCTATACACTTTTTTCCCTTCAGGTTGTCATTCCTCTTGGAGTGCAAAAACAAGTGGGGAGTCTTCTTCGACAACATCTTGATAAAAAAAGAGTGAATGAAAACCTGTCACTGAACGGGGGTATTTCTGGTACAAGAGTCAATGATACCTTTAATGATGATGAACTTTTTGAAGAAAATGAACATAAAATGCCTGATAGTACTGTTCTGGAAAACATTCTGAAGCGAAGAAGTTTGCATATCCGCAATAAGCAGCGGGCCTGGCAGGTTTTCATCTTGGTTTTGCCTTGAACATGTAATAATATCTATGATAAATTAGATTGTAATGTATTTGACCCTGTAGGCGTATTAACATCATTCATGAACTTGTCTAGTTTGAAATCATATGCTTTCTCCATTCTTAAATAATTTCCTTAAAGTGGATCTTCTTATCCAAGAATTGGTTTCTCATTTATCTTTGTTCGTTCTCTTTTATGTCCTTTTTATCTATCAATTAAGGGCAAGCATGACATATGTCTCTTTCTACTACAGGGAAAAAATTATAATAATATTCACGAGATAATACTGCATTTCACAGATGCTGATCATCATTCAAATGTGCCTTTCACAGGCCAAAATAAGGGACATAGCAACGTCCATTAAAAACCCCATCTAATATCCATATGAATCCCTTTGCCACTTTGCAAATACTGGGAATATCAATCGTCACTAATATATAAAAGCTGTATATGTTTCCAGAAAAACCAGGTATGCTGTTTACTAAAACAGTCCAGTTATACAAGCATCAGTACATAATTAATAATAAACCTGCTGGACAAACCATCGCAGAAAAGGACTTTATCCTTTCAGGACAATAAACTTTAAATGGTATTATATGGAAGACTGATGGACATTCAGAAGTATGGCCATTTTTCTACTCTGTAATGATCCATTCCCCTTGAGCTATAAGCCATAAGAACTCCAACCTTTAATAATCCATCAGCTTGCTGATTCCTTTCATCATAGATATGGAGGAAGGAGGATCTATTAAAACCTGCCAATATTTGCGTGATCTGATCAAAGGACTCTAAAGTCAAATTTCTCAATATATGTTCTTCTTTAATACATTTTATGACAAGCACAGAGTCCCCAAATAATTGAGGATTGTTTACACCATATTCTGCTGCTAGCATGGTAGAAAGTTTTGTGCCATTAACTGTGTAATTGTTTGATGCTGGACCAATTCCTGATTTGAAGCTAATGGAATGAGTGCCATTCGGATAAACTATTCCCCCAGCTCCTCCAATTGAGGGATCACCCTGTGTGGCACCATCAAAATATCCCCGAGCTCCAAACTTATCCATGAAGTGTAGAAATAGCTGTTTGTTTAGCACAATAGACTGTTTTATTTTTGTAGTAGTTATGCTTGGTCAGTAGATTGACAATAGATTGTCCTGTGTAAATAGATCGACAATGTCAGAGAGCTTGGTTTATATTGACTAATGCACAATGTCATCCCGAATTAAGTTTATAATGTTTCGGTGTCTTTCAATATATTGGCAATATAATTTGCAATATCATATAGCTTGGTTTATTTTGGTCATATTGGTGTAAAATAGATTGACAAAATCATAGAATTGGTTTATTGACTAATGCACAATGCCATACTGAATTAAGTCCATAACGTTTCAGTGTCGTTCAATATATCGGCCGATCTATTTGAGGATTTTTTTATAGGTACTAGATAAGTATTTTTATCTTGAAATGTGTTAAATCTTCTTGGGGTTTCTGTGGCATGTTATCCAAATCTACTTTGGTTGATAAATTATATTTTTTGTATCTGTCAATTTGGAGCAATAAGTACGCAACAAATGTTAGCATGGTATATGGAAAAGCTTGCTGAACTTGTTCACTCTACAGGAAACACCTGAAGGCCAAAAGATGCTAGATTTAAGAAGAACTCTTCCTGCTTACAACGAGAAGGATGCATTGCTTGAAGCCGTGGCAAGGAATCAGGTTTGTTAACTCATTCATTGCACAATAATTTCTATGCAGCTTAATTGAAATGGACTTGATGGGCTGTACCTTTCCTTTGTTGTATGGGTTGGCTATTTAGTATATTGATTATTTGGATCACAGAAGGGTCTTCTTTATGATGCTTTTGAGCTCTTAGATGTTCTTACAAGTAATTCATTAATCTTTTTCTTTCTTCTGTTTTGGCACCTTGTCCCCAATCTTATATTTTTTTCAAATAGGTGTAAAGCTACTGGCACTAATTTTGCAGAAGTATGATAATTGTCTACTGACAATACAGTTGTAGGGTTTGGTAAGGTGAACAGTTTCACTATTGTCCTTATTCATGGGTTAGTCTGTTCAAGTCTCATGGGAGTTGTAAAGTGCTTACAGACTACTTGTGTAATGGGAGGGTCCTTGTGGAACTGGAAGCAACTTCTTTACAGAATATTAACTTTTCCGGGTTAGCAAGCATCAGATATCCATCGTGTTTTGTATAAACTGTCAATCATTCTCTTTCCTTCTGCAGTGTCAGTGTTGCCACTTTTCTACTTGTTACAATTTCTTTCCGTACATATACATCTCTGTGCAAACAATTTTGAAGAAATTTGATCACGATCTTTTCAAAACAAAGTTGTAACATCTCCATAGCCTGATGTGAAATTTTCAGGACTTAATTGACTCATGTCCCTATGATCTCAATCAAAGAAGTAGATTGCTGAATTTAATTAATGCTGAAATTAAATTTCAGATCATAGCATTAGTCACACGAGATAGAAATTAAAATGGTGGCATAAAAAACAGTTTCACACATATATAGATAATTACTCCTTCAAATCAGCTTTTCATTCATTTTGAAAAATTTACAAGGAAACCTCCACCAGCTGCTAGAATAAACAGCGCTGCATGAATACTGAAAAAGACCCTGAACTGACCTTGTACAGCCTGCTGGAAAAAACCAGAAACAACAGAAAAATGTTGTACAATCTATCCATATGCACATACAAGCATGCCCGTATAACTGTGTTGTTGCCTAAAATGTAAGCCAAATGTGGGAAAATTTTCCAACTCCACAAGGTATAATCTTAGAAGCTCAACACTCAGAGCAGGGGCTGCCACCTATTCCCTACTCACTCTGTTTAAGCTCTCTCCTAGGTAAGCTAAGGGGGGTAGTCCTTAAAGGATGAATAATGAAGGAAAACTTGCTGGAAACAACAAATTCTAGGAGACTGAGGGCAAGGAAATTACTTTTCTAAGTAACTTGAATTTAAGGATGTTTTAACAAGTGTGATTATAAGATGAGCAATATATATTTTAACAAGACGAATTCCAATTAGATTAATATGGAAATCAACAAGATAAATAAATAGAGACCAGTGCCTTAAATATAATGCTCAGATATGAATTATAACACCTGCAAATGAGATAATGATATTCCAAGTCACAAGATAAGCAAAGCTGCAAGACAAGATATTAGTACAAGAAAATGGCACAATTTCAAGGTGTAGCAGAAAATATAGCTTGGAAGAATGAAAGAAACTTGTACTTTGTTTCAAAGAAAAATGCTCAAATAAATATGACAATATCAAACACAACGAGCAAGAAAATTTAATGACAAGTACAAGAAATTTTGCAAGTAGAGTAATGATGCTCACAATTTAACAATATGCCCGAATGAGAGAAAGCTAGATAGATGAATGCAAAAAAACTATGTGAGATGCAAGATCTTGGTTAATTTTAATTAAAGTGGCTAATATAGATGAACACCTTCTCCTCAATTGTTTTGAAGCAGGTCTTAAACAAAGTTGTAGAAAAAACTGCTGAGGAAGGAGGCTAAGGCCTCATTAATGATACCTACCCAGGAGTTCTAACAACCCAAGTGCCTTCATTCCTACAAGGGATTTCCCACAACAGAACTGCAAGGTCATTTGTTTTAACCGTTGAGTAAGGGTCAAACTTCTCAAATTGAATAGTGGAGAAAGTGTTCCTAACTTTCAATTCAACCAAGCTTCTGCTTGGAGGTAAATTTTAGGATGCAAATCTAAGTCTAAGATGCAAGATGAAAATGCAATGCTTCAATGAGACACAATAATATCAAGATTGCTTCAAGGAAAGTAAAATGCCAATATGCTTGTAATTCAAAATGAGATAGATACTTCAAAGCACCAGATTACTAGCTTATGACAATGATCAATGAAACAATAAGGAATACTCAATGAAACAATGATGATTAGATGTGTTGGAGCAAAATCTCACAATGCCTTTAAACAATAGCGTTCTTAAGATGAATTTTCGCTTATTTAGACAGTTGAAATAAAAAAGAATTATAGAGAAATCACACTTATAAGATGGCAAATGAGATTGCTAACAAGAATGCTTAGAGAAACCACTTAGATCACAATTAGCAATTACAAAAAGATATTCCAATGCTATCAGATTAGGCTAATTAGATGATGCAAGTTAATGAGTGTAGTTAGGATGCAATGCAAAAATGACAAGGTCAGTAAACTAAATCTAAGCTGCCAAACGAGTACAATGGCCTCCCTTTTAAATAAGGAGACGAGATACCATGGGATTGAGATCCCAAGCTCCCTCAATACAAAAATGCTATTTTATTATTATGATGCTGTCAGGCCAGGGTAACTCCACATTGAACGAGAGACAAAACTGATTGATTTTATTCATTAGCTAACACATTATTTATATACATACATATGATGGATCAGTTCATCTTCTAGATGACTGTCCAGTTCACCCATCCGTTTCGGATTAGGTGTCAACATTCCCCCCCTTAATCTGAAGGGATGTTGGTGAGTCCAAGCATCATTCTGAATCTTTCAAGCTTTTCTCTTCCAAGCGCTTTGGTGAAGATGTCTGCAATTTGCTTGTTTGTGGAACAATGACGGAGATGGATTGTTTTGGCCTCAACATGATGTCGGATCAGATGATATTTAGTATTGATGTGCTTAGTACGATCATGGAACTTTGGGTTCTTGGCCAACTTTATTGCAAATGTGTTATCAATCATGAGTGGAGTTGATTGTATTTGTTTTACCTGCAAATCTTCAAGAATTTTCCTGAGCCACACAATTTCTTTCGTTGCTTCAGCTGCTGCCACATATTCTGCTTCTGTTGTGGAATCTGCTGGTACTGATTGTTTGTGTGATCTCCAGGAGACAGCTCCTGATCCAAGACTCATAGCATATCCTGAAGTAGATACCCCAGTTTCTTTGTCTCCATCGAAGTCTGAATCAGAGTATCCAATCAAGTTGAAGTCGTCCACCTGTGTATACTTGATTCCAAGGTCTTGAGTTCCCTTCAAGTACCTTAGAACTCTTTTTGCAGCAGACCAATGTCCCTCACAAGGCTTTTGCATAAACCTGGAGAGGATTCCAACAGCAAATGAAATGTCTGGTCTGGTAGTAGTGAGGTAGATGAGACTTCCTACAAGCTGTCTATACTTTGTTGCATCCTCAAATTCCTTTCCTTCAATAGATGTGAGCTTCAAGTTTTGTTCCATTGGAGTAGAAAGGGGATTGCACTCTGTCATGCCAAATCTGTTTAACAAATCTCCAATGTATTTCTTTTGAGAAAGAAATATGGACTTTGGATGTTGGGTTACTTCAATGCCAAGATAGTAATGAACATAGCCCAAATCAGTCATTTCAAAATTTTTCCTAATTCTTTCTTTATGGATGCAATATAGTTTTCATTGTTCCCTGTCATTAAAAGATCATCTACATATACCACAAGATATACAACTGTTTTGCCAACTTTCTTGACAAATAAAGTTGCATCATCAAGATCAAAATGTTTGAAGTTGAGTTTCAGAAGATGCTTAGTTAGTTTTTCATACCAGGCTCGTGGTGCTTGTTTGAGGCCATACAAGGACTTCACAAGTTTGCATACTTTGTGTTCATGTCCTTTCACAACAAATCCTTCAGGCTGGGACATAAAAACATTCTCTTTTAGATCTCCATTCAAGAATGCAGTTTTTACATCCATTTGATGGACTTTCCAACCGTTCTGAGCAGCTAGTGCAAAGAGTGTCCGGATGGTGGCCCATTTTGCTGTGGGAGCAAAAGTTTCCTCATAATCGACCCCTTCCTTCTGTGCAAAACCTTTTGCCACAAGCCTAGCTTTGTGCTTGTCAAGTGAGCCATCAGCTTTGTACTTGTTCTTGTAGACCCACTTGCAGCCAATTGGTTTGGTTCCAAATGGAGGATCAACTAGCTTCCAAGTGCCATTCTTTATGAGGGCATCATACTCCTTCTGCATCGCTTCTTTCCATTCATCATGAGAAGCAGCTTCTTTGAAGGAAGTTGGTTCAAAATCTGTAGACAAGTTCAATTCACAATCATAAGTAACATCCATATCAACAGGTGAATTAGAGTTATCTACATCACCTCCATCTTGTCGGTTTGTATTTCTGGTTCCTGTTTTTCCAATTTCATCAGGATGAACACTTTCAAGTGTCTTTGTCAGCCACTTTGGGGGACCTTTCTGAGATGGTCCACGCTGTTCTGTTGATTGAGTTGGGTCTGAATCAAGATTGAGTCTCCCAATTCTATCAATTACATCACTTAAAGCGTCATCCGTTGTTGGAGTGTCATGCAGGGGAGATTGTTCTTCAGAAGAAGATTCCACATGTTGATCTAGTATAGGAATCCCCCCTTCAAGATGTGGAATCTGATTATCAAACTCTTGAAATGATTTCGGTTTTGTGAATCTATCCAAGCGATCAAGTTGCCGCTCAACAACACTGTCAGATTTGGATGATTCAAGAAAAATGACATCTCTAGATAAAACAAACTTTTTATTTACTTCATCATAAAGGCGGTATGCTTTAGATGTGTTTGAATACCCCAGGAAGATACACTTACGACTTCTAGCACCAAGTTTGTTTCTATGTACCTTTGGTATTAAAGCATAACAGGTGGAACCAAATATCCTGAGATGTTTTACCGAAGGAACATGTCCATACCACAATTCATAAGGAGTCTTGTTTCTTATAGCACTAGATGGACATCTATTCTTTATATATGCAGCACATAGAACAGCATCAGCGCAAAACATTGTCTTTACATTTTTGAAGAAAAGCATGGATCGTACCATATTCAAAATTGTTCTGTTCATTCTTTCAGCTACACCATTCTGTTGAGGATTATAAGGCACAGTTGTTTGATGTTTAATCCCATGTTGGCGAAGATAGTGTTCAAATTCATTTGATGTATATTCTTTTCCATTATCAGTGCGAATAGACCCAATATGAGATTGTGCATCATTTTCAATCCATTTATGAAAATTCTTGAATGTTTGAAAAGCATCAGATTTGTTCTTCAATAAGTAAACCCAACACATTCTGGTGTAATCATCAATAAATGCCATGATATACTTATTTCCATTTGCAGAAGGAACAGGCATTGGACCACATAAATCTGAATGAATAAGTTCAAGCTTCCTATGTGCTCTTGAATGTGAATCATGAAAAGACTGTTTGCTATGCTTTCCTAGAATGCAAGCATCACATTGTTTATGTTTTCTAGGAATTGTAGGCAAACCAACAACACCATTTTTCTTCAACAAGCGGAGACTATCATAGTTTAAATGTCCAAATCTAGCATGCCATAATAAACTTGATGGAAATATATGAAAAATGCTGTGCATGAGCAGAGGTTCCTTGCAGTTTAAGAAGTCTTTCTTCTTCTATACCCCTCATGACAAGTGAATGGTCAGATGCCTTTCTTACCTCAAGCTTTCCATCAAACATATGAATGGAGTGACCTTGCTGGCGGATGTGGACCAGGGACAGCAAGTTTCTCTTGAGCTGTGGGAGATATAGAACATGATCCAGAAGAAAGTCTGGAAGACCAGGCAATTTAAGCCTGACTGTGCCAAGCCCTGATGGCTTGATTTTTGACTGATCTGCAAAGTATACTACTCCATCAACATTATCAGTGAAATCTTCAAAAAAATCTTTCCTATGAGTCATATGACAGGTTGCTCCTGAATCAAGCAACCAGTCATTTTTCGAAGAAGTAAGTGAAGCATTAAACAGATCTTCATTTACTCCAATGTTACATTGTGCCTCAATATAGTGAGCGGATTCAGGTGCTTTACCTTTGTCTGTGTCATCAGTTTTACCTTTCTGCTCATTTCTTCTCTGCTCAATCTTTTCCCATGGTAGCTTGCATGTAGAAGCATCATGAGATCCATTTTGTTTGCAATGAATGCAATGTAAGTCTGCCTTTTCTTCTTGAGGGTGTCTGCCCCCCCTGCCTCTGAAATATCTTCTTCTTTCTCTTGAATGCATACTGTAACGAAATATCTCTGCTGATAAAAAAACTTTCCTTACGTTACAGCCTTCAAATCCCTTTAATGTGTGACAGAAGGCATCAGAATTTCATTGAAATATTATAACACTTTGTGCTTCAATACAGCATAAAAACAAACTGTGCAAATGTTCTGACTGATATGACTTTGAATGCTTTTGAAACTGCTTATATAACCCCTTTGAAAAACTGCTTACAATACAAAAACTGCCATCATAAATACATATCAACGGCACACATTATACTGCCATTAAAATCATTTCTCTTGTCATTCTCAAACTTTTTGAGATGAATCAGGTTTAAAGTCATATACATAAACAAACTGCGCAAGTCATTTGGTTATATGCATAGTCAAATTGCGCAAATCATTTACCATAATCAAACAGAGGTGCAAAAGGCTCTCATTTCCAAACACAATTTCAATTAAAATTTGGAAGTGTGATGGCTTCGGCAGCTTGTAAAGGAATTTTCTGAGTCCCAATAACTTCATAAAACAACATATCACAAGCATACCATGTAGGAACGCATCAAAAGGAACGCATCAACGCTTCAATACTTGAATATACTTCTGTTTGCTATGAAAGGAAGTGCATCAGAGGAACACTTCAACACTTCAACACTTGAAATAGCTGTTGTATATGGGAGAGCAGCGTATAACCAGAAGCAACTGAGAAAAGGAACGCATCAACGCTTCAACACGAATATACTTTCTGCTTGCTATGAATGGAACGCATCAGAGGAACGTTTGACTCCTCCCATCATTTCCAAAGGCCGGAAAATGGAGATGGGGATGCTGTGTCGCAGTGATTAGAGACTGCGTACCAGTGAAGGAAATGAAAACGATTTGGGTTCCGTACATTCCATTTGAAGACAGGCTTAGTTCAGTTGAGCGGTTGAAAACTCAAATCGTTACTTTGCAGTGTACACAGCGAAGAGCTGCTTTGAAACAGTTGAAACTGGAACGGATTAAGAAGTATGAGTATTGCCTACTTCATTTTTATCAGCCACTGAAAGAAGATGAGATTGAACAAGACGCAGTTGTTCAAATTATGTATCCTATGGAGCCTCCTGTTGTGTGCGATTTTGATTGGGAATTTGATGAGGCAGTTCTTACAATAAAAACTGAGCGAATAATAAGACTGAGGTCTCTTCTTAAAAACTGAGCGATACAATAAAAACGCAGCAATACACAGTTCTACCATACGCAGTAATAAACCACAGTCATATTTCAACGCAGCAATACACTGTTCTACCATACGCAGTAATAAACCACAGTCATATTTCAACGCAGCAATACACTGTTCTACCATACGCAGTAATAAACCACAGTCATATTTCAACGTAGCAATACACAGTCATATTTCAAATGAGATGGGGGTAGAGTAATAAACCCAACGCAGCAATACACTCTGAAATTGGATGTCTCCACTGAAACTCGCTTCGCACTATCCTATAGCCATTTGGAAGATTTGTTTAATCTGTCATAGGACCGAAGTCATACTGAAAACGCACAAGACCAGGGAGAGGCAGAGGACAGAGGACAATCGCAGAAGTTAATCAATGCACTAACGTTCAAGGGCAGAGGCACAGATGCGCAGAGAAAACAGATGCGCAGTCTCTCAGGACAGAGGTTTCATGAGGGCGCAGAAACCTGGCAGAGGCAGGAGTTACACTATTTTGGGACCTGTGCTCTGATACCATGTCAGGCCAGGGTAACTCCACATTGAACGAGAGACAAAACTGATTGATTTTATTCATTAGCTAACACATTATTTATATACATACATATGATGGATCAGTTCATCTTCTAGATGACTGTCCAGTTCACCCATCCGTTTCGGATTAGGTGTCAACAGATGCTACAAGAAAAGGAGGTCCTTCAAGACAAGGAGGAAGGACTCTTTTCCGACTCAAGGAGAAATACAATGATAAGGATATTCAGTGACAATTTTCTCCTCAAGCTTGCAAAGTTGATCCACTTACAAATATAATTAGAGACACTGCGAAACCAGGGATAAAATAGTCTCAAGATCACTGCCTCTAAAGAGATGATGAAACTCAACAAATGCTCACAACTTTGGTGATCTAGGAGCAACTAAGATTTTTGGCCTAGCTTAAGATTAATCTCAAAATTTAATTAAGTTCTTAGATGAATTCTTATGGTTCAAGGATCAAATGTCTTTAAGGAAAAAGTTGTTTAAGCCTCTTTCAAACTCCTTCTCGCACCAGGAAGAAGACGACTCCTTTAGGAACTCTCGGCTCTTAAGAAAATGGGCAAAATTACAAGCGGTTTCCTCTCAAAATTTTGATGGACTTCGTCTCAACTTTTGCAAGAGACGCCCTTCCAAATCTCTGATCTATTCTCACAAAAACAAAAGGGTTAGTGCATATGATATTATAATAAAAAAACCAACCTCTAAACCCCTGCCTAACAACAAAATAGGTCCCTTAAGCCAGCGGCCTCACAAGAAACTTCTCGTTGAGCTACAAATGACCAAATTTGGTAGGAAATCTGTTCAAGAAAATTGCAAAATTATAGGAGACAAACTCTTGGAGAAAAGCTTTGAATTTGCAATGTAAATAACCCTTAAACCCTTGGAAACCCTTCAAACAAATGATTAGTCTCTTCAAAGTGGAATAAGGGTTAGTAGATCAGAATCGATGCGTAAGGAATAAACTTGAAATGCTTGCAGCTTTTAAGAAAATTGAAGAGTAATAGCTTGCGGCCCTCCCAAAATATTTTGCAATTATATCAAGGTTAATATTTGATGAATTTCTCTAAAAATTTCTTATGTCAAACCTCCAAAATGATTTGGTTCTCCTGCAAAACAAGCATTAGGATAACCACAAAAAAAATCAATATTTGAAACCCTTGCGGCCTTAACAAGTTTGCAAGAAAATTCATATATAAAACTTTTATGAAGAGCCTCTCCCAAGCTTACGACTTTTTACTAATTAAAACCCTCGGCTCTACAAGATAAGATGTTAAAACCCCAACGAAGGCCTCAACCAAAGTTCCAAAAAGATTTTTGTAAGTTGATCACTGTAGGATTTTAGTTTTTGAGCCAAGATCCAAGCTCAAAAGCTTCTCGGCCTAGGAGATAAGGGCTGCAAACAAGATGACTTAAAGAGATTTTTGATGTTCCTTCAACAGAGGAAATGGTTTGGCCCTCTAAAATTTAGTCTCGTTCCAAGGTTGATAGGCCAAAAGACCTGCAAAAAATGTTAGTAATGAAACCCTTATCTCTCCACTTCATATATGCAAGAAACCCACGTTAGAAACCCAAAATATATACAAAGATATCTCAAAAATATGTACTAGGGTTGGAAGAATATATATATATACAAAAATCTGTTTACAAATTTATTTACAAATTTTACAATGAAAGGGATAAAAAAAATATTTCCAATAATTTACAAATTTAATATATGGGTATGAGGACACTTCCGCCCAAAGATCAGAAAATATAGCTCTAGAAATAATAGATAGATCTATGAAAGTTATTTAAAATAGGTGAAAGATTTGATTTGTAAATAGATGATCTTGGTAGAGTAAAAGGCAAGATGAAGAAACTCTGTTCAGTGTGATCTTATGATAAGCCTTTAAGAGATCCACTCTGGGTTCTTAGTTATTATGTGCCAAGTAGATGGATGGTTCAAACAAGAACTTCCCCAAATGCCTGGCTTGAGTACTTAGCTGATTCAAGCAAGAATTTCCCCAAGTCCTCGATATCTGATCAGAAAAGATTTTCTACACAACTTTGAAAGATTTTGTTAGATTCATAGGGATTGGATGGCACAAAGAGAAGGAGCTCTAGTGGTTCAAACAAGAATCCACCAAATCTACCCAATCAACTATGTTTCCCCAATCCAAATAGAGGTAGAAAACAAGCGACCAATAAATCCAGATGGCTAATGAATATAACAATTTTAAAACAATAGTAGAAATTAAAAGCACATTTCAGAAAATATTACCATAACAAGCTGAGAAGAACACCATAGCTTTACCCCAAAGACTTTTTCTTTTATTAATTAGAGAAACATTGCAGAGCTTCCAGAGCCAAATTATACCATCCAAAGATGTCTACAATGAGGAGCTTTAGGCTCTATTTATAGAAGAATGAGAGATCTAGATCCCCCTCCAAGTGGAAAATGGCTAGGTCCAAGGATGTGCACAAATTTGACTTGATCCCGAAGAATAACAGTTAGTTGAAGCTTTATCAGTGCCAAAATTTAATCCTGTCCCTTGATCTGGAAGAATAAATTCGAATTTGTTGAAGAAGGCTTTGATCTCGGTCCAAAAAATAAAATTTTCAAAATTTTCTCCTTGAAAAACCCCCCTTCAATTAACCACCATGGGCCAAATTTTTGATTATTCTTAAGAAATCATTTTCTTTTCTTTTGATAGAGGGCCTCAAAAATATTTTCCAATTTCTTTCCCCAAAATTCCCTCATTCAATTTAACCACCTGGACCAAAAAATTTGATTTTCCTTGAGAAAATATTTTTTCTGGTCCAAGAAATTTTTTGTGGGATTTTTCTGCCTTGGAAAAGAGTCCTTCAAATTTAATCTTCCTCGGGAATGTCTTCCTTTTCCAAAAAATTGCTTTTCCACTTGGAGAGAAATTTATTTTCCATCATTTTAATTTTTTGACCATTTTCTAGCGAATTTTTTGCCCTTTTTTTGTCGGAAAATAAAAAATAAAAATAATTTGAGGGGATAGACATAATTTCACCCCCCAAAAAGTGTCTAAATAGAAAGTTGAGGTGTATAGGTTCTAATTATGAGTACTCATTCCCCCATCAACTTCTATAGACATTACATTTTACATTTTACATCAAAATAATTATTAAAATCCTGACCAATGGGAAATTTTAATAATTAAAATTAGACACTTAGACTTACCAAAATTTTCAAGACTTCAGACATGACATAGCATGATAATTTACATCGTCTCTATACACTAGGACTCACTTAAGACATCACCGTCGAGCCCCACCCTAGCTTGGGGTATGCTGGGCAGAAAAAACTCTGCCAATTATAAGGGTTTATAAAACACAAATAATTGGTAGAGGGTAAAAAAATCCCTAGTGAAACACTTTGCTGAAAATCTTAAGCTTACTTAGGTTTTTTACATGACTTTAATAACATACTAGAATCATTTTTACATATGGCCTATGCTACTGGATCTGTCAGCCTTGGGGGCTGGATTCGTGGATCCCCAGATCGGATCCAGATCCGAATCCAGATTTGATTGGATCCGCGTAGGAACCAGTTTAAAAATGTTTCCTCCACCATAACACACATCCCAATATTCAAACTGCAGTTCATGTGATTTTAGGTTTTAACAATACAAAAAAAGTCTTTTACTCTGTTTGTATTCGCTGAATTCCAGTCCATTTGCTCACAGGAAAAATTCTTCCCCAATTAATGCCTAGCTTAAAACCTGGCTTGTAAATGGATCCGGTGGGTTGCTTGTACCCACCATCGCGGGGTCCTGCTGGCACCAATAGAACATATCAGTATTAGACAAAAAGAGTGTTAAAACTCTGGTTCAACGCTATAAATCATCTTTGTTGATTTCATGTTCACTGTACTAAACACAATCACGGGGAATACATTCAGGGCTATGGTCGCATCCTACACATTATTTGGTACTACTTACAAAAATATACAAATACTTCTTAGAAGGGTTTGGCGACATGTGAGGGTCTAAGTGCAACGGAACAGCCTGCTGAGTTCTGGTTAAGTAGTATAATTAAACCAGATCCCAACATTGATGTTTTCTTTCCATCGCACTGGTCCACGGTTTGAGTTCCGGCATAAGTTAGAAATACTATTGGTATTGAAAATCAGGGCCGGCCATTCTTTGGAACGTGGGGACATTTGACGGAAAAAAGAAATTAATGTTTTGGAGATTATTCACGTACAAATGTGGCAACTCAACTTCTAGGAATAACAAAGAAGGGTTGTATTAATAACTATATAATTTATAACATATTAAAATGATAATATAGATATCCTATAAAAACTTAAATTTATAATATTATAAGATTATATATATTAATTAAACTTTATAAATTTATATTTTAAAGTTGCTTTTTATATTTATATTTATACCGTTCAAAATTTATAATTTAAAATTATCACAAACTTGTCTTTTAAAAATTATAATTTAAAATTAAGTTCTATTACTTATATTATAATTTATATGTTGCAGGATAAATATAAATATTAAAATTTATATATTTATAAAATTAAATGTATTAATTTATTGTATGACATATTTAAAATATATATTAAATGTCATATAAGTTATACATTTAAAATTTTGTATTTTTAGAAATTATATTTTTTTGACTAGCTAATGTTTATCTTCTTTGAAAGTATGGAAACATATTAATGGCTCAAGACCTAGAGGCATCTTGCAAGAGTGGAAGTCATCCTTATTAGAAACCCCACACAATTTATTTTTAGGTGGCCAATTTTGTCTACACATAATGATGTAGCCGCATGTTGAGGTCTTCAGATTGTATCAAAAGAGGCTAGACTGGTGACCATGAATATTGTAGCCTTTTCCCTACTATGGAAAATATTTATATACTATATATACCTGCCGTTTCCAACTTTCCCCACTGTATCCGCATCCTGGCTTTTAAAAAATCTGACGGATCCGAATCCATATCTGAATCCTGGTAACTTAGCATATGGCTCATAGGCTGCAGAATTTGGAATTACAACTTTGACAAAATCATTGATTTGCTGAAAATTAATGATGATCTCTGGCTGCTTGATTGCTCGAACATGATGGAATGCTTTGAAAAAATGTGCACTGCTATAGGGTAGTTGACACAAAGTGGTCAACAAATTGTATGGAAATATTTGATGCACATATATAGAACTGTATGGCTTATGTACGGATTGCTGCCTGCTACCCAGATTCAGTTCTGTGTGAATCCCTTCTCTCTCTCTCTTGGTTGCTCAGCTGCTCAACTGAAAGCCTCTATGTTGACCTGTCTTTATACTTCTAGCTGAGAATCGTATTTTGAGATTACTCTAAGTCATGTATGAGAAACACTTGTAGGCTCAACTGCCAAATATAAGACTTAACATTTTTACTAGAATAAATTACAAAATATATTTACTTTTTGAAAAATATAATTATTTTTGAAAATATCTCAAACTACATATTGTATGTTCACATTGAACCTGTGTGGAAGTTCTTGTCTGAGCTATAATTTTCAACACCTGTGTGGCAAGGAACATTAATCTTACCAGGCAAGCAAGTTCAATGTAATATGAGTTGTAGCAAGTGTACAGGCTACTTGTGTAACTGGAGGGTTCTCCCATCATAAACATCAGTGGAATTGCAAGTATTCAAGAAAAAAGGAACTTTAAATCTCTGTTACCAAAATCAGGATTAAATCCCAATAAAACTGCCAAATCGCGTGTTTTTTCAACCAAATGATTTTGTTGGCGGAGTGTTTTGCGAGTTTTTTGAAATTGAAAAAATCGGGATTAAATTGTAAAAATCAGTAGTTTTTCGAAATTGAAAAAAAGAGGATATTTTTGAAGTTCTTAAATTTTGCTGAGTTTTTGCTGTTTTTTTTTTCAATTTTCTCCCAACTTTTATGACTCTTTCAATTTTTGGACCCTTGATGATTTATTCCCGAGTCTGACTTTTGCAATGTTGCTTTAAATGATAACATAAAATTGTACTTCTTCTGGTAAACAGAATATTCATCTGGTCAAATTTTGCTCTTTCTTGATTTTGACCTTTGAGTTCTTGATCAGACTAGTGCTTGGATTCATTATCTGTACTTTTCTGAAATGAAAAACTGGAGCTACTGAATTTTAATTTCTCTTTTATTGTTCATCTGAATTTATGACTGCTAATTTTCCAAATATCTGATTCACTTGCTGTACTTATTTGGCATAGTTTCTGCAGAAGTTAGAACTAAGAAAATATTATATTATTCTGGTGGTGAATTTCTCAGGTTATTGTTGTATCTGGGGAGACTGGCTGTGGGAAAACAACACAACTTCCTCAATACATATTAGAGTCTGAAATAGCAGCTGGCCGTGGGGCAATGTGCAACATTATCTGCACACAACCTAGGCGTATATCTGCTATGTCTGTTGCAGAAAGGGTTGCTGCAGAAAGAGGGGAACAATTGGGTGAATCAGTGAGTTTTTTATTTTTGAACAATTCTTTACTATGTTTTCATATTATCAAAACGCCAAACTCTGTTCTTGTATACTACTGTATTCAGCTCTTGTGATAAGCTTGATTGGTTTGGTCTGCACTATACTATTTTTTGACTACATTGACAAACATGTTAGGTTGGTTACAAAGTCCGCTTAGAGGGCATGAGAGGGAAAAACACGCGTTTGCTTTTCTGTACAACTGGTATTTTGCTCAGAAGATTGCTAGTGGATAGGGAATTAAAAGGTGTAACCCATGTAATTGTGGACGAAATTCATGAGCGTGGCATGAATGAAGGTAATGATGTTTTCTTTTACTGTAACTTATCTGTGCACTGTTATAGCATGATATTGCTAGACATTCATTGAAAGATTGTGGATGACTATAGATTTGTGTTGCAGATTTTCTTCTGATTGTTTTGAAAGATATTCTTCCTCGGCGCTCACACCTCAAGTTAATTCTTATGAGTGCCACCCTGAATGCGGAGCTATTTTCCTCTTTCTTTGGTGGAGCACCCAAAATTCATATACCAGTAAGTATTAAATACTTTGCAATGTGAGGCCTTCATGTGGTAAATGCAACAAAACGTCTCAATGAAATTATGAAGTCAATTAAGCTTGGTCTGTGCCTGGAGAGTGCGCTGTTGTTGCATGCGCACAGAATAATCCTTATTAGTTTGTGACAGTTTTATTTAACCTTTTTCTATCTATGAATATTACTAATTTTTAAAGTATTGGCTGGTTATGAGATAGTTGACTGGATTTGCTGATATTCTTGTGTCTTTATCATCATAGTTCACATCTGTGAAATAACTTGCTTTATGTAGGTATCTGGACTTTGAAGTGAGTGCATCTTATTATAGGCATCTTGGACAAATAGTTTATATCAGAGCAATAATATATGCATAACAAAATGACTTCTTGGACCTCAAGAAAACTATAACCTATAACAAAATATGCTTTCAAATGCAAAATAACATCAAGGCTCACTTCATGGGATGAGTAATTCTGGACATTTGGAGAAAATTTACCAACAAAGGTCAAAATCCAGTTTTGTCTGATTCACGGTGGGAAAACTGTCCAAGCAGCAATGAAGTGCTTATCTGAAAAAAACAGGTTGCAAGATCTCAGCAAAATCTTTAAAGAAGGTCTACTGTACAATTAAATTAGAAAGCTATGAAATGCTGAATTTTGTAGCTATGTTCGGTCTTCATAATTTATATTGTAGCCTTTGTAATGTATAAAGAATTTCTACGATATGTTCTTCATGTCATTTTGATTATTTAGCCCTTGAAAGAAGTATTGTAAGACATGTTCTTCATGTCTGATTTAAAAGAGAAACTTTTTGAAATTTGAATTTTGAATTTTGGGTTCCAAGCTATGTTGTGAACATCGGCATTGGGATAAAATCGGCAAGGTTTCGAAAAACTAAAAAATCGTAAAAATCGGTAAAAATCGACAAACATCGGCAAAATTAAGATACCATCAAAATATTTATAAAAATCGGAAGACATTGGCTAGGCCAAAAAATAGTGATTTCGAGATAATATCAGGATGTTATTGAGATGTTTGCAACATTGGTTCCAAGAAAGTCAAATCGGCCGTCCCTCAAGTCAAGTCGGCGCCAGTGAAGAGATACACCCATTCACGAAGGAAATGTTAGAAAATGTAAAGTGGCAACTTATTAAACTTATTTTCTTTGACCTTGATACTTGCGTATGAATCTTAGTTATCTTCATGTTCCTTTAGTTCGATCTGTTCATCAAACAATATCAAGAAGCAAAAACAACAAAAGAGAACATGGATGTATGCTCTTGTCCAGGGCAAAACCCTTCCAAGGGAAAACCCGGAAACTCTCCTCTTCTTAGAATCTGCTTCAAATGAGATACAAAGTCCCAATCCCTAGACCAAGTCCTTTTCTCAGTACCAAGTCAGCCCTTCCCCAAGCCCTTGAATCTGCACCAAACTACTACACACTACAACTCGATCTTCCAGCTACAACATTGCTAATCAACCTACAACTTTGACCTACATCTTCGACTTGCAATTTCAGCCTTGCAGTTCATGAAGAAATTCTAATTTGACCTCCTTCTAGGACCTTCCCAGCGCAAGACAACTCTTCCTAAGGTTTATGAGGTCTAGACAAAGTTTCCTTCCTTCCAGCTACCAATTTTTGCACTTTGTCCTATTGCAACCCGGCCCTGCAACTTCGGCCTCTTCCAATAACCCAGAAACCCTATAATTTCATACGTGTGAGAGAGATAAAGCCCAAAAACCAAGAAATTTTGTCCTTCTTCCTTTTTCTTGACCTTCGCTCTCCTTCCTGCAGCTTCCTAGCTATAGATCGAACTTGTGAGTGAGTGTGTCTCCAAAGGAAGTTGAATTGCTCTTTATATAGCCTTCTAAAGGGGTCAAATTCCCTAATTTAGGCCGACTTGAGGATTCGAGGGCCAACTTGTACTCTTAGAGATTCTAGGACTTTATAGACTCAAAATTAATTCTTTTTACAATTACAAATTGCTCGGAAGGGTCTTATAAATATGATGTTGACTCCATTAACTCATGACAATAAATCTTGAGACCTAACAAACCCTAAAAGCATGAAGAACATGCATTTACCTAGAAGACCATCGATAATGAGCATGAAATCCACACATTATTAATAGTAATATTCTCTTCTTTTTCTTTTTTGTTACATAGGATACACATTGAAATGAGTACAACAATTATGAAGATCGAAACTGGTTAAATTTTTCAACACTCTCTTATGACTTAGGAGGTATTCATAATTGTACAACTAGTACAACATCATATCTCAAACTTAAGAGTTCTCAAGAAGAGTCAAATTGATAAGCCATACTATAAGCATCATTATTTTAACCAAAATTGTCCCTGAGGCCTAGCTGGACAAACTCTTCTTTTATTCAAGAGCATTTTGTTGGGAGGCTTTATGTGTGATACCGCACTACCTCTCTAAGGTACATACCCTATCTAGTGTCCACAAAGTATGTCCTTTTAAGACTACTTTTATCTTGGATCTCCATACCTGAGTCCTCAAAGAATATCGATCCTCTTTGACCACTCTTCTCTTGGATTCTTGTCCTATCTTTGAAGAGGGTTAGTCCTTTCCTTTTCATGGATGTTATATCGTTAAGGAAACCACAAATGCTTATCCAATCCTTTGCCATTCTCTCTTCAACACCTGAAGAGGAGAATGCACATGTGATGTTCATCATCACTCCCTCTCAACCAGAGAGTACATCTCTATTCTCCCTTAATCTTGAGAATAAAACCTTGCTCCTTATTCACGAAGACTCCTTTTGCTCCCTCTCAGACCAGAGGATATTCCTTCCTTCCAATAATGGAAGGCAACATCGCAAGCCTCACTGCTTGTCTTCATGAGTGTATCAACTACTTGATCTTTATATCTACGTGGCCCCTCTTTCTTTTGCATCACTTGTTTTTCTTCGAGGTATCATGGAGCCATTTCCACTCATTCGTACTTGTGACAGGATCCAGGGCACCTTACTTGCTCATCCATTTCTTCTTCAATCATGAAGGCACTACATTGAGCCTTCTCGATCTCCAATCTGATCATGAAAGTGATCTTCCTTGACCTTTAGGTTATCTTCTCGTACAACTACCCTTTCAATCCCAAGATGGATTCCTTTTGACTTTACAGTTGCCAGGTACCAGACATTCTCAACATTCTTTGTTCATACAGTTGAACTTGCCCCAATTGTGATCATATAATCCTGCAACATTCTTTTCCTGGTAGCCAAAATTAATATGTTAGCTAGATAATCAAACCATAAATGAAATAGACTTACCTCAAGATGGTGACCTTCTCATACTATCAACATCCACATTTACCATCTCCCACTAGATATTTCCTTGATGCATCAGAGTGCCCAAGGATCGAACTTGATTACCAAGTTACAACTATTCTTCCGGAGATTATACTAGATGTTAATCGATATCTGTTAAAATTGGCAACTAGGGCCAACTTCCACCTTAGGACAGCTCATATGATGGAGATGATTATTGCATTGGATTCCTCTTTTCGAGAGGTACAATTTTGATATAAAGATCATCTCATTCTGACAAGCAGAAATAGAATTTTGAATTTATTCTTTCTCATGCACAAATTGTGAAGGCCGACCTCAGTCAAATGTAGGCTCATGAAGCCCAATGGATGTGTCTCCTCACCCTCAACGAAGTGTATAAATAGGAGTGACCTCTCTCTCATTTGGACATCATCTCAACTCATCACATCATCTTCTCTCTCCTCTCTTGATTGGTTCGTACAACTTGGAGGCTTTTCTACTTTGCACGTGTGGAAGAGGACAAATTTCTGGACTGGTTTTGGAGGCTGAAAATTTCAAAGATTAGGGCAGCGTTGACCAACGTTGACTTTGTTTTTGAGGGAAAAAATCCGATTTTTGAAGGCCGTATTTATTGGCACAAATTTCGAGGAGTTTGGGACAGTTTGACTGGGGTTGACTTTAGATTTGACTGCAAAATTTACAGCTGTGTTTTCTCTCTCCTTTGATTGGTTTGGCGGAACTGTTTTGCACTGACTTGGACTCTCTTGGAAGGCCAAATTGATCTACTGTTGGTCGAGCTGCTTGGAGGATAGTTTGGGGCTGCTTTGACTAGCGTTGACTTTTTGGTTAGGGCTGCAGTTGACCGCTGATTTTGATAGGATTGTTTTGGGCAATTCATTTTGATATTTGTACTCTCTCTCTCTACTGAACTATTGAAGAATAATAAGAAGATTTGATCAAAGGGTTCCCCACATTGGGATTTTTCCTTGGCATCCGCCACATCTTGTGTCCTCTTGTCTTGGCTTGTCTTCTACACATGTTTTTATGTTCTATTTGCATTTACTCATTGTGTTTAAGTTATTGTGGTTGCTACTGAATATAATTGGAAATTGTCATTGGGTTGATAAAGAACATTGAAGTAAATTGTGCTAAAGCATAGAAGATACCATTGTTAGCTAAAATTGACATGGTATTGGAGCTCAAATGAAGACAAAGGCCAAGCAAGGGTGAAGCAAAGCAATCACTAAGAGAAGTTGTTGGACAAGGACTTGGAACTAGTCCCATTGACGACTACATCTTTCTTCAAATCCGAGGACAAGCTCAAGGAAAAATCTGATTATCACGCATGGAAGATGACTCTAGATTTGACATTGGAAGAAAGTGATGCCATGGAGTATGTCAAAGGAAGAATATCAGAGCCTCCTTCAAATGCATCCACAGTTGCACAAACAAAGTACAAGAAAGGCGAGGTTAAAGTTAAGAAAATTATTGTTGATTTTATTCACAATCTAAGGAGATGTATGACAAGTTGGTTGGGATGTTCAAAGTAAATAATGCAAATCAAATTCTCTTTCTCAAAAACAAGTTAAGAGCTAAGTCACTTGACACGGGGATTCGGGACACGTAGGATTCGAGATTCGTGGTGTCGGATTCGGACACGCTGACCCCCCGGAACAGGACACGTTATATATTATTTTATTAAAAATATATATATATATATATATATATATATATATATATAATATACATATATATTACAAATTAGATATTATCATATTTCTTACACAAATTTTAATTAATGATACAAATTTATTGATTTCAAACATAGATCTTCATCTATAGCTATTAGCATGCATAGTACATACAAAATTCAAATAAATGTCAGTGGTACTGGTCACATAAATGATAAATCTATTAAAAATTTAAATCATGATTCATAATTCATAACTAAAAGACAACTTACAACTACAAGATAATAAGATAAACACACTGACAACTGTAGTTTTCTCATTAAGTCATCAAATCAAAATGTGTTACATAGGTAGTGTTGGTGCAATGCCAATGGCAAATAGAAATAGAAAATATAAAACAACTACAGGTATACAAGCCTCAAGGCATCAATCAACATCAGAATCAGCATCACTGTCCCCATCATCATGGTCCCCATCATCATGGTCCCCACTGCTCTCCTCTACATCCTCCTACTCCGCTGTATCCATAGTCGCCTCTGCATCTGCTGGTATGGAGGTTGACCCCTCTAAGTCATCAAATCTAACAGGCTCTAGCACTGGATCATTGAGATCCATGTTGGCCAATGCCAACTCAACAGTGGTGTCCAGACCCATATCATCAGGAACAGTGTTACTTGGGAGCGGGAGCGAAAGCGGGGAGCGGGAGCGAAAACGGGAGCGGGAGCGACATATTTAGAAGCTCTTGGTTTGGTGCTCTTGATTAAATACGAGTTCCATACCCTAATACATGACAAAATTCAATGGAAACATTGCAATCCCCCAATCCTAAAATCCTGAAAAACTGATAATTCTGCTGGATTTTGAATGAAATCTAAAATTCTACTTTCTCCATATGAAATCCAATGAGGCCGGAACCACTCTCAAACATCCTGAGTCATTTCATGGTAATGTTAAAAATTTAAGTAAAAGGATGAAAATGAAGATTAAGGAGAATGTCACTTTTACTTTAAGAATTTAACATTACCATGAATAGCATATCAATACTAGGGCCTAGACTTGATCATGAAGCTGCCAAAATGCTTTACTCCTTGCTCCAACAGCACAAATCACTTGCCAAATGACAATTTTAATGAGCAAACACGCCCTTTTCATTCCCGCGCTGAGCTTAGCAAGTCCTGGAAACAGGACACGTGTCCTAAAATCGTGACACGCTTTTGAAAATCGCGACACGCCCTCGGACACGACATGTCCTGTGATTTGGACACGAATCCGGACCGAATCGTGTCGGATTCGCCAGATTCGGGATTCGCAGGGGGTTCAGGACGAATCCGGTGACTTAGGTTAAGAGACATCAAAATGGATAGAGGAGAATCCATCCAATCCTACTAAATGAGGATTACCGAGATCAAGAATGATCTCCTATCTATTGGAGAAGTCACTGGTGACAGGGAATTCTCTCTTATTGCTCTTGGAGGTCTTACAAGAGAATGCGATGTGTTCAACACTACCATCCTCAACAATGAAAAGATTTCAGATTTGATGAATTATTGGCCAAATGCACTCAAGAGGAAATAAGGATGATGGAAAGAGACAAGCCCTCAAATGGAAACAATCCTACCACCTTCTCTGCTCATTTTAAGAGGAGGAACAATGTTGGTCCAAGGAATCAAGGTCAAGGGTTCAAGCTGGGATTCAAAGAAGGAAGAAAATGAAGGTGCTTCAATTGTGATAGGTTTGGCCACTTCGCTAGAGAGTGTCATCACAAGAAGGATACTCCAAGAGATAATGACAAATAACAACTTCAAGGGCAATGGGAATCGAAGGAACAACTGGTTCAACAACAAAGGAAAGAGGAATGTTCCTGCTTGAAATGGATATGGTCGTCCTCCCAAGCAGTCGAGAAACTCCAGGTATGAAGAATTAAATGTAGTAACGCAAAAATAATTTTATCTTACTTTCGACCTCACCACCGCCTCTCCTACGGATACATTGGACCTAGTGTTGCGGGAGAGCGCCCCCCCCGATTCCGCTCCCAATCTGCGCTCCGGGTGGGAGTGACTCGGGAGCGGATTAGGAGAGCACTCACTAAATTTTTTTTCGCTCCTTGCCTTTTCGGGAGCGTTTTGCCTTTTTTGCAATTCTTTTTTTTTTGTAGTAATGTTTGAAATGCAATTTTTTTTTTAAAGAAACAAATAATTTTTGAGTGGGGTAGTTTAATGATCAAGTCTATGTCCCTAGTATTGATATGCTATTCATGGTAATGTTAAATTCTTAAAGTAAAAGTAACATTCTCCTTAATCTTCATTTTCATCTTTTTACTTAAATTTTTAACATTTCCATGAAATGACTTAGGATGTTTGACAGTGGTTCTGGCCTCACTGGATTTCATATGGAGAAAGTAGAATTTTAGATTTCATTCAAAATGCAACAGACTTATCAGGTTTTTAGGATTTTAGGATTGGGGGATTGCAATGTTTCCATTGAGTTTTGTCATGTATTAGGGTATGGAATTCGTATTTAATCAAGAGCACCAATCCCTCTATGTACCTTGATGTTAGTGACATTGGTTGTCGAACTCCTTTATCATGACCCTCCTAAAAATGTATGCATCACTCAAACAAAATCTTGACTTGACATGCTATGCTTTTTCTATCTTATGTTAATGCTTAGAGGGTGATATTAATGACAAAGATCCCTATAGAGATACAGAGATAATGACAAAGTTACCTCTGGACATTGATGCTTAGAGGGTGATATTAATGACAAAGATCCTAATTTTCCAACAAGACTAAAAAATTAGACATTTCTCGTGGTGGCAAGAGGCCCAAGCATAAGAAATAGATAATAGATTTACTTCTCTTTTCTAGTTTCTAGTAGTTTTTATAACTATTGACTCTTTCATATTTATTATGATATTTTTTTAAACAATATATGACAATTTAAGTTTGAAGTTGGCAATTATAGCTCATTAGTAATGAATTATGAATATGATGCTTCATGAAAGTTGAAAGTTGTTTCATTTCATTTCATTTTATAACATTTCATTTCATGTTAGATATTATTTGTTGTAATGGTTACACTTAGCTTACAAGTACAACTTTGGTGATCAATGTTATATTGAATTTTGAAAGCTTGAAACTTTAAGATTGATGAATCACGAGACTTAATATGTTGTATGTTACTATGTTATTAACTTGTGGACGTGGTTGATGAAGATTATAACTTCTGGATGATTGTTGTTATATGGTTCAACCCAGTGTTGCACACATCGCGATAAAATCGCGATAAAATCGGAAAATCGCGATTTTTTAAATTTGCCGATTCAAAGCGCGATTTTTATCGAAAAAATCGCCCATTTTTTTTTATAGCGATTTTTATCGAAAAAATCGCGATTTTTTCGGTTAAAATCGTGGGGGGCGCGGGCAGCGGGGTTTTATATGGAAAAAACGATTTTTTTTTTATTCATTCAGCAGTCCGCCGCGGAGGAGAAGGAGAAGAAGGGAGGGAGAGGGTTGCCGTCGGTTGTGGGAGCGAATCGAAGCGATTTTAGGAGGAATCCAAGCCAAGATCGCCAATTTGTCCATAAACCAGGTATGTAGATTAATTTTTTTTTGTTTTGGTTCAATAAAAACTTTGTTTTTCATTGTTTTTAAAGAATTTTTGGAAATTTTTCATTGATTTGGGATGGGTTATTTGTTATGACTATGAGAACCAATTTTTGATTTTTATTTTCTCATTTTCTTTAAACATTGTTTATTTTTTTTGATTTTTCATTGTTTTTTGGCATTTGGTTGGGTGACTTGGGTTTAGAAATTGGGATTTTGGAAATAATTAGCTTGTAATTTTGCAAATGCTAAATTGTAATTTGTATTTACTATTATCATTTATGTAATCCTAAATTCCTATTTCCTAATCCTTATTTTTCCATAGGTTTGCAAATTCAAAATTCAAAAACAAACATGCCAAGGAAATTGGATCCTTTCTGGGAATATGGTGACCCTAAAACTCCGAATGATAGACAAAACTTGTATTGCAAGTTGTGTGGAAAGGAAATATTCGGGGGGGTGTACAGGTTGAAGTTCCACCTTGCACAAATCCCTGGACGTGATGTGGGGCCCTGTCTAAAGACAAATGCTGAAATTATCCAAAAAGCCATGAGAGCATTGGGAGAATTAGAGCACACTAGAGACGCCAAAGAAGAACTCAAAAGGCAACTAAAAAGGTCAGTTGAAGGAAGTGGGCCAAGTGGCACAGGTTCTACTGCAGCGTCAGTCAATCCGTTTGCTGCATCATCATATTTTGTTCCTCGAACCACACCTGGTTCACAACCAACTATCGGTTCAATGATGAAAAGAACTGAAAAAGAAAAAGCTGACAAGTTGATGACAAAATTTCTCCTCTGGAGTGATATTCCTTTCAGCATTATAAGGAATAATCCATTTTTCCAACCTACTCTTGATGCTGTTGCCAGTGTTGGCCCGGGGTACAAACTCCCTTCTCTTCATGATTTCAGAGGCCGGCTTCTTCAAGATGAAAAGCGTGACTGCACCCAAAGATTGGAGGATTTTAGGGCATCATGGGCACAAACAGGATGCACTGTTATGTCAGATGGTTGGACTGACCAAAAGGGGAGAACCCTTATAAACTTCTTGGTTAGTTGTCCCTTGGGGACTATGTTTATCAAATCTGTTGATGCAACTCATCAAATCAAAGATGCAAAAAATTTATGTGATTTGCTGGATGTGTTTATTTTGGAGGTGGGTGCAGAAAATGTTGTCCAAGTCATAACGGACAACGCTGCAAATTATGTTGCTGCTGGTAGAATGCTTATGGACAGGCATCCTACTTTATTTTGGACACCTTGTGCTGCCCATTGTATTGATTTGATGTTAGAGGACATAGGGAAAATTCCCTTTGTCAAAGAGGCTGTTGACTCATCAAAAACCATCACAAAATTTATTTACAATCACACATCTGTGCTTAGCTTGATGAGAAAATGCACCAACAACAAAGAGTTGGTGCGCCCCGCCATTACACGGTTTGCGACGAGTTTCATATCTCTTCAATCCCTCTTGAATTCTATGTGGGATTTGAAGAGAAGTTTGTTTCAGAGGAGTGGCGTTCTTCGCCAATGAGCCGCAAACCAGAAGGAGAGGCCGTCTGCAGACTTGTTTCATACCAAGAAGACTTCTGGGCGGGAGTGCAGGAGGTGTGCGCTGTCACTGAACCTTTGGTAAAGGTTCTTCGGTTGGTAGATGGTGAGAAGCCCGCAATGGGCTATTTGTATGAAGCCATGGACAGGGCCAAAGAAGCCATTCGGTCCTACTATGATGACAAGGGAGATGATGGGTTCCAGAGACAACTCCTTCTATGGAAGGTCATTGATGAGCGATGGAACAACACACTCCATCGTCCCATTCATGCTGCTGGGCTTTTCCTGAACCCTGCATTTTCTTATGCATGTGGGTTTAATTTTGATGTTGAGGTCGTGGAAGGATTATTAACCTGTGTCCAGAAGATGGTGAGATCTTCAGAAGAACGTATGGAGATCTCTAGACAAATTGAGCAATATAAGTTGTCAGGTGGCCTATTTGGCTTTGATATGGCTGTCATTGATAGGACGGTTAAAATGCCAGGTATTTTTTAGTTTGTAGTATGTACTTTGTAACTTTGTTTCAAATTTCATTGTTTCTTCAAATTCCATTTTTTTCTTATGTTTATTTAAAATTTTATTTGTAATTTTGTTGTAGACACATGGTGGAAGATGTATGGTGGCAGAGTACCCCTTTTGCAAAATCTTGCCATACGCATCCTCAGCCAAACATGCAGCTCCTCGGGATGTGAGCGCAATTGGAGTGTATTTGAAAAAATACACAACAAGAAGCGCAATAGGTTAACACTTAAACATTTAAAATATTGCAAATTTCCAAATAAATTTTTGAATTCATTAAAGTTTTAAACAATATTTTTTTTATAATATTAATTATTAATTATTAATTTATTATTTCATGAACTTTGTACAGGTTGGAGTCCCATAGACTTAATGACATGGTCTATGTCTACTACAATCTTCGATTGTGGGTGAAACAACTAGAGAAGACACCTGATACGGAAGCCATCTCATTGGATGGGATTGACACCACTGCTGAATGGAGGGTTGAGACCGAGAGGCCTCTCATGGATCCCACTGAGGATTGGTTAGTGCAGGATGAGGGGGAGGAGGAGGGGGAGGAGGAGGAGGAGGAGGAGCAGGAGCAGGAGCAGGAGGAGGAGGAGTTGGAGGAGCAGGAGGAGGAGGTGACACCGCCTACCCGGGCTACCCGGGCTACCACTACCACCAGTAGAGGACGTGGTCTCCGTCCACCTCAGCCTCCTATAGCTGCTACTACTAGTTCTTCAGCTTCTAGAGCACGTCAGACTCCACTGCCATTTCCACCACCACAGGCACCAGCTTCTACATCTAGAGGGAAAGAGAAAGTTGTGCCATTTTCTCGCAAGAGGGGCAGAGGAAATCAATAGGATTAGACTTTCATTTTATTGTATATGACATTATGACATGATGAGATACATTATCATATTTTTTGTTGATATTTTGAGGCTGAGTTGGACTTGGGACTCAGGACTTACTATTCAGGACATGATTCAATGTTATGTGTGATTTTAGCGCTAGAAATGATATTAAACATCTTATATATTAGTTTTTTTATCATATTTATGTGTCAATGTATTTATTTTATGTTGTAGATGGTTTAGATATTAAAAAAATTGAAAAAAATTGAAAAAAAATGAATATTTTTGTGCCAAACGATTTTTTCCCGCTTTTTTCCGATTTTTTCCCGATTTTAACGATTTTTTCCGCTTTTTTCCCGGCGCCGATTAAATCCCGATCGCGATGTGTGCAACACTGGTTCAACCTATGTTTTTTCTTATGTTTTTTATATCTAATTCATTATTCTACATGTTTTTGTTGACATATATGTATCAAAATATAAAAAATATAATATATATATATATATATATATATATATAAAATGCTTTGGGATTCGCTCCCAAACCGGGAGCTTCTGAAAATGTTGCTCCCACTCCCGTTTTCGCTCCCGCTCCCCGCTTTTGCTCCCGCTCCCAAGTAACACTGATTGGACCATTGGTTGCTTGATAGTGGTGCCTCAAGGCACTTCACTAGGTACAAGGAGGCCTTCTCAAACTTGGTTCAAAAGAAGACAAATATGGAGATTATACTTGGTGATAATGCCACTTATCCCGTGAAAGGAATTGGGACTGTTACTCTTCACTTAAATCAAGGTCAAACCCTCCACTTACAAGAAGTGCTATATGTACTAGATCTGAAAAAGAACTTGGTTTCTATTTATGTGATGGAAGATAAAGGTTTCAAGGTGACATTTATTGATGGGAAGGTTTGTGTTTGAAAATGGAACCTAAGAGATGCATTCACTCTTTGATTCAGGGTTGAAGGTATCTATCAGGTTGGAGGAAGTCCGTTGGGAGCAATGACTTGTGATACTTCTCTTCAATCTGAATTATGGCACCGAAGATTTGCTTACCTTCATTTCAAAGCCTTACCTGATGTAAGGAAGATGGTCATAGATATGCCCGAATTCAACTTAGATCATGAAGGTGTTTGTTTAGGTTGTGAAGCTTGAAAACATACAAGGGGACCATTCCCCTCAAGTGAAACTCAAACCATTGATATTCTTGAATTTATCCATTCTGATCTATCAGGTATGTTGCCCATAACATCTTTGGGTGGATATTTGTAATACGTTATTTTTGTGGATGCCTTCTCTCCCAAAACATAGATCTATTTCTTAAAGGAGGATGAAGTGTTCAAGTGGTTCTGCTCTTTCAAAGCCTTGGTCGAGAATCAAACAGGGAAGAAGATCAAAATATTGAGAACCGATAATGGGACCCAATATGAGTCAAATGAATTCAAAGACCATTGTAGAGAAGCTGGCATTAACAGGGAGACTACTACTGCATATACTCTTGAACAAAATGGTGTTACCGAAAGGAAGAATTGTACTATCATAGAAGCCACCCATGCCATGCTTCATGATCAAGGTCTTTCGAAGTTCTTATGGGGAGAAGTTGCCAACATCGCTGTGTATGTTCAAAACATATGCCCACATCAAGCTTTGGACTTCAAGGCACCCGAAGAAGTTTTCACTGGTAAGAAACCTGATGTTTCTCATTTTAGAATTTTTGGTTATCCCATACATTTTCATGTGCTGAAAGAGAAAAGAAACAAACTAGATGCATCTGGGAAGAAAGGAATGTTTATGGGCTACAATGAAACTTCGAAGGCATATAGAATCTATGTGTCTAGTCAAAGGGAAGTAGAATTAAATCATGATGTCACTTTCGATGAAGATTCTCCTCTTAGGTAGGTCCGAGATCTTCCAAGGACAATGATAATGCTGATGCAGAAAAGCAGGATGAACCTGCGTCCGATGAACCGATGCTCGATGTTGAAGGACCGATGGATACCATTGATCCACCTCCTTGTGAGCCCTCTACTTCAAGAAAAAGGCCTTTGTGGCTCAAAGATACTCTTGAAGATGCTGAGAAACATATTGCACCGAGGGGGACATTTCGTGAAAGCAAGAAGCCGAATAGGTACCAAGGGTACTTAGCTGCATTGAATACCATTGTTCAATTTGAGCCTTGCACATTCGAATTTGCTATAAAGCAACAAGTTTGGAAGGATGTGATGACTGAGGAATATGAGTCGATCATGAAGAATGTTGTCTGGGATGTGGTTCCTAGACCTAAGGACAAGTCAGTGGTCACTTCAAAATGGCTCTTCAAGATCAAACATGGCGTTGATGGGAGTGCTGCAAAATTTAGGCCAAGTTTGTTGCTTGAGGATTCTCTCAAAAGGAAGGAGTAGACTATGATGAGATATTTGCACCAGTTGCCCAATATACCACCATTCGTTCGATTATAGCCCTTGCTTCCTTGCAAGGATGGATCCTACACCAGATAGATGTCAAAATTACCTTCTTGCAAGCTTAAAGAGGAAGTCTATGTGGAACAACCCGAGGGGTTCGATGTTCAAGATTGTGAGACACATATGCTGGTTGAAGAAAGCCCTTTATGGGTTGAAGCAAGCCCCTAGGGCTTGGTATGAGAGGATCGATAGCTATCTTATGAAGCTGGGATTTACAATGGCGATGCTGACCCGAACCTATACTTCAAGGTTGAAAAGGACAAACCTCTCATTCTGGTCCTTTATGTGGATGATCTCTTTCTGACAGGTTATGCCCTCTCATTCATCAATGCAAGAGTGAGTTGGCTTTCGAGTTCGAGATGAAGGACCTTGGATTGATGCGTTACTTCCTAGGGTTAGAGGTTTGGCAAAAGCTACGTGAGATTTTCCTTTCTCAAGGAAAATACATTGTGAAGCTACTTGAGAGATGTAGGATGATGGACTGCAAGTCCGTGACTACTTCGATGAAAATCAACTTTAAGAAGCTATGTGGAAGTGCTGCTGGGCCCGAATTAGCTAACCCTTCCGAGTATCGTGAACTTGTGTGGGCCTTGATGTTTTTGGTCAATTCTTGTCTTGACATATGCTTTGCTGTGAATACGTTGAGTCAATATATGGTCGAGTCTGATCACATTCATTGGATTGCTGCTAAAAATCTCGAGTTATCTCCGGGGTACAATCCACTATGGACTAAGATACACTGTCGAGAATTTGAGGCTACATGGATATACAGATGTTGATTGGGTTAGCAATGTGGTGGATCGTAAGAGCACGTCTGGATGCTGCTTCTCTTTGGGGTCTGCTTCAATATCTTGGATGAGGAGGAAGCAAAAATTGGTTGCACTAAGCACCGCCGAGGCCGAATACATTGCTGTGAGTATGGCCTTTTGTGAAGTAGTTTGGTTGAGGAAGCTCTTTAGTGAGCTATTTGAGCATGTGCTGGATACCACTGTGATCTTCTGCGACAACCATTGTGGGATTCGCCTATCAGAGAATCCTGTGTTCCACGATCGTTCCAAGCACATTGATATCAGGTACCACTTTATTCGGGATATATTACAATGGGGATCAATAAGGCTGCAACACATTAGAACAGATGAGCAAGTCGCAGACATTCTCATGAAGCCTTTGGGGAAGGTCAAATTCGTAACCTTCTGAGAGAGACTTGGAGTTGTGGAACGACCCTCTTATAAAGGTCCCATATGAGTTGGAAGCTCTGGGAGCTCCTGGGGCTTGGGGTACTTCTTGGAGTTATAAGCGACCATAAGGTGAGTAGTTCACCTTCAACCTAGTGTATGCTGGATATAGGGTGAGTGGTTCACCTTCGCCTGTGATACCCCATTATGGTTGACATGTGTGTAGAGTGAGTGGTTCACCTTCCTCTACCCGAACACATGCATGTAGGGTGAGTGGTTCACCTTCCCCTATGATTGACATATGCATAGGATGAGTGGTTCACCTTCTCCTATGGCATATGAGCAGGATGAGTGGTTCAACTTCTCCTATTGATGCTCCGACACACATCCTACCCATAGAGTCTGAGACTCATGGGAAGTACCTCTCATTTGGCCAATGAGTTGGGAAAAGATGGTCAGGGACCATAGCACTACTGATGGAGGCATCGTGTACTGCCGTACTCCCTATGACTAGGATGCATGGTGTTCAACATCTTGATATGGGATCAAAGACTGACTTTTGTCAGTGGAGAGTGGTATGATCTTATGACTCACTCTTGATCACTTCTTTTTCATTATTACTTCATGGTTCAACAGAGTAGGGTAGTGATGACAGGTATGGTACAAGATGGCATGATGACAGATGGATTGGCAGGTGGAATTCTCCCTAGTTGAGAGGGAGTGTTAAAACTTGCAACTAGGGCCAACTTCCACCTTAGGACAACTCATATGATAGAGATGCTTATTGCATTGTATTCCTCTTTTTGAGAGGTATAATTTTGATATAAAGATCATCTCATTCTGACAAGCAGAAATGGAATTTTGAAATTATTCTTTCTCATGCACAAATTGTCAAGGTTGACCTCAGTGAAATGTAGGCTCATGAAGCCCAATGGATGTGTCTCCTCACCCTTAATGAAGTGTATAAATAGGAGTGACGTCACTCTCATTTGGACATCATCTCAACTCATCACATCATCTTCTCTCTCCTCTCTTGATTGGTTCGTACAACTTGGAGGCTTCTCTACTTCACACTTGTGGAAGAGGACGAATTTCTGGATTGGTTTTGGAGGTCGGAAATTTCAGAGATTAGGGCAACGTTGACTAGACTTTGATTTTGAGGGCAAAAATCCGATTTTTGAACGCTGCATTTATTGGCACAAATTTAGAGGATTTTGGGATAGTTTGACCAGGGTTGACTTCAGATTTGATTGCAGAATTTACAACTGTGTTTTCTCTCTCCTTTGACTGGTTTGACTAAAATTGACTCTCTTGGAAGGTTGAATTGATCTACTATTGACCAAGCAGCTTGGAATATATTTTGGGGCTACTTTGACCAGCGTTGAATTTTTGGTTAGGGTTGCAGTTGACTTTTGTTTTTGACAAGACTGTTTTGGGCAAGTCATTTTGATATTTTGACTCTCTTTCTGCTGAACTATTGAAGAATAATTAGAAGATTTGACCAAAGGGTTCTCCACATAGGGGTTTTTCCTTGACATCCGCCACATCTTGTGTCCTCTCGTCTTGGCTCGTCTTTTGCACATGTTTTTATGTTCTATCTGCATTTATTCATTGTGTTTAAGTTAATGTGATTTCTACTGAATATAATTGGAAATTGTCATTGGGCTGTGTTGTCGCACAAAGTGTCTAGGTATTGCGACAACGCTCAGAGTAAGGGCTGTCACTCTAATCTTTACTCACTCCGTTTAGACTCTCTCCTAGACAAGTCATGGGGGGTAGTCCCTAAGGTGAATGAATGAGAATAACATGTGGAACACAGGCTCTAGGAGACTTAAAGATGGGCAACTTGACGAATGTAAACAAGTCTTGGTTAACTGAGATGAATAGATCAAACATTAACACGACCAAGACACAACCACAAGATAGAAATGATTATAGACCAGTGCCTTTATACTCAATTAACCATAGACTAAGTAAAAGCATGTTATCTAGAGCAATTTATAAATGTGACAAATAGTGACGATCATGAATGATCAATGCCCAAAACTTTATCTAGCAATTAAATCCTATGAAAAATTATGAAATTTAAATACTAAGCAATGATTCTAGATTTAAAATGATTTTCATTAATAACCTAGATATAGAATAATTTATCATTCTCTAGCTATGTTACCGGATCCGTGGGGCTAGGTAGTTGGATCCGCGGATCCGCGGATCAGATATGGATCCGGATCCGGATCCACTGGGATCCGCACTGTTCACTTTAAGAGTCACTTTCAAAAATAATGAACCTTTCGTAGTAAATAAATCCAAACCTACAAAATCATGTATGGCGGCGGCTTGATTGATTCTGCAAATGAAGGTGCGTTGGTTGGACCAGTTGGGTAACAAAAGTCTGTCAGAACATATGTGCGTCAAACGATTATTCAAATGGGCATTTAACATATTATTTAACATTGATAAATGTCTGTCGGAACATATGTGTGTCACGTGATTGTTAGCCTCCAGTTTCCACGTAAAATTATTTTGCCCACATAGCACTTAACGTGGATTTTAACTTCCCATCTCCCAAGTGTTTGGTCTTTGATACTTTATCTTATTAAATTTCTAATCCAATTCATTTTATAAATGAATCTAAATAGTTTTGTTCTTTAATTTAATTTATAATAATTAAATATTTTAAATTCCCAACTCCCAAGTGTTTGGTCTCCGATACTTTATCTTGATAATTTATAATTCAATTCACTTTATAAATGAATCTCAATAGTTTTGTTCTTTAATTTAATTTATAATAATTTTTTTTTAATAGGTAATTTATAAACTATAATAATAATAATTTTTATAATAGTTATTATTATGTTTTACGTTAATTACAAACTATTTAATTTGTATGAATACTTATTATTTAATACATAAATAATATATTAATTCTAAGCTTATTAATGGAATATATTAATTATTTTATATAAGTATTACATTTTACAAATATATATAAACTATATATTATAAAATTTATAATTCTTATTTTTAAAATTATAAAAAAAATATTTATATTATTTGTACTTGTTGTTTCCTTCGCGTATCCGGATCCTGACTTTTCAAAACATTGGCGGATCCGGATCCGAATCCGAATCCGTATCCGTATCCGTATCCGAATCCTGGTAACTTAGTTCTCTAGTAGTCAATGATTTTAAAACATTAATCATACATGACAATAGAGAAATCACTACCACGAAAGGACACCAAGGAATTTTAGATTAACAATTTAATTATTCTTTAGGCAATTAATTTAATGTGGTAAAATGAAGAAATTAAATTTTTTAATGTGACAAAAAATAATAAAATCAAAAAGGGACTTTAATAAATTAAATTTTTTAATGGGCGATAGGCCGCATAAAAATTTAATTTTGTAAATGCAAAAGTGTAGGTCCTCTTATGATTTAATTCCTTAGTAATCTGATAGTCACAAAAATAATTTTTTTAAAAACTTTTTAGATTTTTAAATGTTTTTTTTTTTTTTAGATTTTAAATGTTTTTAACTTTTCTTTTTTTTAAACAAAATCAAAATAATGAAAAACAAAAAAAAACGAAATCATAAAAAACAAATAAAAGAAAAAGAAGAAGCATCAAAATTAAAATAAAAAATTTGAATCTAGAAGTTAACCACAGTAAAAAAAAAAGAAATCAAATTAAAATAAAATCAAATGAAACTTAACCAAAAAAGTAGATTTTTTTTCTTTTATTTTTATAAAACATCAAACATTTAAACAAAACCTAAAAAAATAAAAAATGAAAAGGAAACTAACTAAACATTACGTATATTACAAATAAAAACAAAAGTGAAACCTAAACCTAAGTGAAACGAATAGAAAAGAGAAATCGATTTTTTGAGTGTTTGTTATGTGTGCAGGTTGACGGCGGCAAGGGGAGCTCGACTGAGGAGAAGAGATGATGCAGGCCGAGGTGGAGATGCAGGTGCGGCAAATGGGAATGCGGAAGAGCAGGGATGATGCTAGGAAGAGAGTAGCTTGAGAGGAGAAAGGGCACACAGAAAATGAGGGCCACAGGAAGAGGAAGACCGACGGTAGTGAAGGAGAAATGAGGGAGCCAAAAGTGGGGAAGTAGTTGTAGTTTCGAATAATGGAAGCGTTGAAGTTTGGAAGGAAGGGAACCACACAGAAAATGCAAGTAGAGAAAATACTGTGGGAATGTTGCAACGGAAGGGTTTTGTAGGTGCGATGAAGACGTGGACAGGGGTTTGAGTTGGAACAGCGTGCAAGGATATGGCATCAAGATGAGAGGGTTGCGACGTTAATGTTGTTTCGAGGGCAGCATTGGCAGCAATGGAGCTGTGAAGGGATTTCTTAAAAAAATTGGAATTTTGCAGCAAACCCAGAAACCTAGGCAGCAAATCGAAAAAACTGATCAACAAAAAATGGTAGCCCAGAAACTTAAAAATTTCAGAAATTTTTTGATTAAAATGTTGAATCCTTGAAACCCTTATAAAAATGTCTAGATTTAAAATTTTGGAACCCTTGAACTGCAATTTTTTTTTTTTTGAATAATATCCCTGCAAAATTATGTTGATAAACCCTCAGAGATCCAGATCTTACCCTCCAGGGCATAGATGTGGATTCTACCCAAATTTCCACCTTAGATTTGTAACTGCACGACAATAAGAAAACACCCAAACGATATGTACAATGATAAAAAACTAAAACCCAGAAAAACCCAAGTTAGAAAACCAAAATTTTTTTTACAGATCTATGCACAAGAATGGTAGATCTATCAGATGTGAGGGGTATGAGTCCAACTCGACTCCCAGACCTGATAATCTAAAGCTCTTAACAGCCATATCTATCAATTTCCCACACAAAAATTCAGTGACACATGAATCTCCGATCACTCGCGATTAATCACGAGTCAAACTCTGCTCTTCCCTCAAACGATCCGATTCAACTCTGGGCGAGTCAAACTTGCGTTGACTGAGTTTGACTTGTGGTCAACCCGAGTTTGACTTGCGACTCACCGATTAATTTCGATTTAGGTGACTGAGGTGATTTTCAACCGTCAACTCGGCGAGCACGGGTTTTAACTTTTAGGGATCCCGCATTTTTCACTGTGTGGTTTAGTTACGTTAAAAATTAAACGTTGGTCTGTAACTTACTTCTCACTTCTCAGGCCCACAACTCATACATCAAGAAGGTAATAGAGTCGTAGTGTAATAGAGGCATAGTGTGCAGTGTGCTCTAGTGTAGCTTCAACGTGTGCTATGTCAAAGATTTCAGTGGCAAACCATTATTGTATCATTTCAGCAGCAATCAAGAGATTTCAGTTACTGCGTTTTTACTGATTCGTATGCAGTATTTTATAAACTTTCAGAAGGAGATGCTTCTGGTTCATGTAGTCACTGGTAAGGAATTAGGACTTAGTACTTTGGATCATGTTTGGACTCATAACATATATGAGATACTTATTCATTCATGATATTTGGGACATCTATTGATATTATGCATTGTTTGGAGTCTGGACATGGCTTTGTTGAATATGAATGAACAATGTTTTTTTTTAATTCAATATGTATATATCTTTATTTATTGAATTCACCGATTTTTTCCCGATTTTTCCCCGATCCGATTAAAACTCTTCGCTCTTTTGCCTCGCCGATTTATTGCCGATTCCGAGTCTGGTAACATTGCAAAAATTAAATTTTTAAATTTTAAGGAGGTGTTAACTCGAAACCCTTCGTGCATCACCAACAAAAAATCTTATGATAAGCCCATGATTAATTTTACTGGGCTCCTAAGAAAACACGGATCGGGAGTTCGCTGGTCCAACTGAAAACTTCCCTTAACGCCTGAGGATCTGAAATCAAGATTTCCCTGCAAAACTGGATTCAACCATTAAAAATAGAGCAATAAAATAATTATAAAACTCAGACAAATAGAGATATCTGCTATTACGTTCAAAATTTAGTTTATTATTCAAACCACAGCAACTGAGCAAGATAACTGTATTCAAATCACTCTTTAGAAGCTATCATCAATGGCTTTAGAAAAATTATGCATGAAAACAACACATCTTATTGTATTCCCATGAAGAGTAACACCAGCAAAACTTAACCCCAAAGTCTTTATTTATTATCTAGAAAAGATTACATAAGAGCTTCTTGCTAAGCACACGACTCAAAGGTCGGATTAATCGACTAACAAATGACCTCCTATTTAAAGATTAATCCCCCAACGGCTAGTTTGAGTGATCTTCGTCAAAGTAATCTCGACCGTTGATGAAGATTAAAATTTCTTTTAATCTCATCCATCGAAATATTTAAATATGTGGGGAAATTTGAAATTTTTCATTAAATGCATTTTAATTAACTCAAAAAAGTTATTTTTGAGTTAATTTGCCAAAAAATTCGACTTTGACTTAACCCCCAGGGATCAAAGGTTTAAAATTTGGCAAAATAATTAATTAACCTTAGACCCGGGACCTTTTAAAATATAATTTTTATGGATTAACGAATTTTTCCTTTGGAGAATTTAAATTTACCTAGGACCTAGAATTAATTAAATTTTTGGCTTAGGATTTTCATTAATTTTTGGCCAAAAAATTTAATTAATTAACTTATAAGGGGGTAAATTATTTCTCCAACCCTCAAGACACTTTACATCATGATTTTCATATTTTTTACATCATGAGGGGGAAAAACCATTTGTAATAGACCCTCACAGACTACCCATTTCTGCGACACAAACATAATCCAGCAGACCAAGAAATTTGTAATAAAATAACCTAGCCAAATAGTTAGGATTATTTCCAAATTACTTTTACATAGACTCGATCTAGAACACTAGGATTCGCCTAAGATCCTAGTGACAAAATCTTTTCCAGCTTTGGGTTAAGACTGGAGGAAAACTCTGCCAACCATTCGAGAATGGATCGGTGAGACAAAAAACCTCCCAGAATGGAGATTGTCACTAGAAAAGTAGGTTTACCTAGGTCGTTACATACATGACACGGATCTGCTAAGATTATTTACATTATACACATGTAGAAAGGGTTTACATACCATCTTGGAAGTCAAGTTGATGATGATAGTTGTACGACACGAACACATCGTTCAGGCGCTATCCATTTTGTGAAAAAGGGGGTGTAGTGCTATGGTTCGTTGACACGTAGTGGTCAACATCTGGCTCTACTTGGGGACATGTTGCTGCGTCAGAGGAATGTGAGAATCCAGAATATGCATCCGCACAACACACAATATAACATGAGTAGCATCCATCCAAAAATCATCATATAACATTGCGCTCAGGAAAGATATAAGTTTTTTATTTATTAACTATCCTAATAACATGAAAAACACAAATCTAACTACAAAATGAAATACTGAAATAACAAGGTATAAGGTTAGGAATATAATATAAAGATGCCCCATGGTATCAGATGCATTCAATATAGTGCATACTGAGCATTTGCTTGCTTTCAGGCAAAGCTGTCGGTTGTTTCTCGGATGTTGCATGTCCAATCCTACACACGGTAGGACTTTTTATTATCCGAAAATCATGCTGCTCGCGGCCATGAGATGCATCAAATCTCTTTCTCATTCTCTTTTTCTTGTGCTTTTTCTTTGTGGTACGCTGTATCACTGATGATGTGGAACATTATGCTTGAAAACTCTCAGATGAAGTATGTAAGATATACATAACATGTCTTTCTTCATTCTGCATCTGCTCTGTCAAGAATGATGGATAAGTCTAGCAAGTGTCATGAGTTATAACTTGATCTTTTTCAATTTCTTCTTTGATCATGCCATTCTTAGTTAAATCTTCGTTAATGAATTTATCCTCTTTCTCGGGATATTCACAACAAGGCGGGACTTGTGATTTCCTCTCTTCCAACCTCTTATGTAATGAACTCATTTCTCTGGCATGTCTTACTATTAACTTTGCTTGATTGAGTTCAGTTTTCACGAATCTTTCTTGCAGTGACATGATTAGCTTTCATAGCCTTTATTTGATTATGTATAATGGACATTTGATTAGAATGATTAAACTCCATTATTTTTAATCTGTTTTCGATGATATGTATTCCATTTGTATTTATGACACATGGTACCTGTTTTTTCTTTATCACCAACAATTTGTTCTGAAGAGATATATAATCAACTTCCATTTCATTTATAAGTTTATCATTCTTTGCTTTCATGCTCATGGAGCAATTTTGCATATAGTTTATCTCTTTCTTATGATTTGCTTGCATGGTAGCTAATTGATTATTATAATTGAATCTCATGATGGTCATATCTTCATCCATAGTTGACAATCTCCTCTGAATCAAACTTATTTCTTCTTGATAACTTGCTTCTATGGCAATCACTTGATTTGAATGATTGAATTCCATGATTCTCATCTTTTCCTCTAGGGCTAATAACTTGCTTTGCATAGAATTAATTTCCCTGGCATGATCAAATGTTAATGTTGCTTGATTAAGTTCCATATCTTTAATAAGTTGAGGCTGATTAACTTCTGTATCCTTGCTTTGAGCCCAATTTAACTGTATGTCTTTAACCATTTGAATTAACTCCTTTAAATCATTTTCAAATTTTATAGTTTTCTTTACTTCAACTTTCGCTTTGACTTTGCCTATATCTCCATATCTATCTTCAAAGGCATCAATGATTGATTGCAAAGAATCAAAAGTGTTATTAGGGAAATTAACAAACCAATCTAAAGCATCTCCAGATAAGGTAAGAATGAAAATATTCATCTTCACATCTTCATATTTAGAATATGGGAGACACTTGCTTATATAAAGGCTGACATTTTGAAGGTGAGTTTCGACAGTAAAAGCATTGTCACCTTGAAAAGGAGGAAATTCATCAATGGTGTCACCAAAAAAAGGACAACCATGCAAAACTCCCTGAATATTAGTAAAGTCATAAGAAGCAAACAAGTCATAATCCATGATGATCTGATTAACGGGAAAAAAATGGGCCAAATGGATATCAGAGTGAGAGATCCCTGCTCAAGAAAATCAAAACATCTACAAGAAGCGAGCTTCTATTAGAAATTCTTGTAAGAAATGGAAGAAGTGGAGTCGCCACTTGAGCATGAATCTCTCACAAAGTTTCCAAAGGTGAAACTGAAAAGTTAGTGGATAGAGGTAGATGGATATTCAGGGAGGGCTCCATGTCTGGGTTTAAATGAATGAATAAGTGGAGTCACCACCCAAACAGGAAACCAACTGGAATGTCCAGGTGCAAGAAGTGAAGATGAAAGGATTAGATGAGAGAGATGACGAGAGTTAGGATAAAGAGACAAAATGACGCCAAAAAAATGAGATGAAATGTCGTAAATCCAAGGTCTAATAAATAGGTCCTTGGTGGCAATGCGAAGAAGTGTTGGCTTTGTTGGCTCGAATGAGAGATGAGTAATGAGAAGAATGATGAGGAAATGTCGTTGAAACGCCGAGAATAAAATATCCTCGGCAATGGCGCCAAAAAATGTTGTGCCGCTTGACGGCTAATGAATGGCAGAAAAGATGAGATGATTAGAAAAATGTCGTGAAGACCAAGGACAAAAAACTCTATCCCCGACAACGACGCCAAAAAATGTTGTCACACAAAGTGTTTAGGCACCGCGACAACGCTCAGAGTAAGGGCTGTCACTTTAATCTTTACTCACTTTGTTTATACTCTTTCCTAGACAAGTCAAGGGAGGTAGTCCCTAAGGTGAATGAATGAGAATAGCTTGTGGAACATAGGCTCTAGGAGATTTAGATGGACAACTTGATGAATGTAAATGAGTCTTGGTTAATTGAGATGAATAGATCAAACACTAACACGACCAAGACACAACCACAAGATAGAAATGATTATAGACCAATGCCTTTATACTCAATTAACCATAGACTAAGTAAAAACAAGTTATTCAGTGCAATTTATAAATGTGACAAATAGTGACGATCATGAATGATCAATGCCCAAAACTTTATCTAGCATCAAAATCATAACCAACATTGTCAAATTACAACATAGCAAGGCCTTAACTTGACAAGCTCTAACTCTGCATAAGACTAGAGCACAATGTTGGGAGGCATACATATGGACACCTCAACCTCTCAAGGCACATATCCCATCCGAATGTTCACAAGGTATGTCCTTCTAGGACTATTCTTATCTTGGATTCCCAATCCTCAAAGAATATTAGTCCTCTTCGACCACTCTTATCTTGGATACCTTGTCAGATCCTTAAAGAGTGTCGGTCCACGGGACTACTTCCTATCTTGGATTCCTAATCCTCAAGGAGTACCAGTCCCAGATGCTTATCAATCCTCCATTCTCCCTCCCAGTGTGATACACTAGACATACGATGATTAGTCCTGGCCTAGTGCATGACACATATGGAGAATATGGTGTCCACCATCACTCCCTTTCAGCTAGGGAGGAGGTCCTTACTCCTCAAACATGGAGGAGATTTCTTACTCCCTCTCAATCAAGGAGACATCATCAAAATCCTTAGCTGGTCTCATACATCATCTATACATCAACTACTTGTTCTTTCGTGGAGATCTTAGTGGTAGTTTGAAGGGCTCCTATCTTGTAATACATCATGTCTTAGCTTCGTCCTTCTTTGACATTTCAATACAGGGTTTCTTGGCTCTTAATATCATCACATCATATAAAATTTTGATCTTTTTGAATTTTGTCAATCATCATGCAACTTTATCACCAATTGGTTCATCTGTCTTCTTTAAGGAGTCGAGCATCCTCACCACTGCTAGCAAGTCTTCTTCCTTCATAATAGAGTTTTGCCTCTTAAGTCATATCAAATTTCCAATATCAATTTTCTCTTATGCTTATCCAACCCATTAATAATGTTATCCACACAATCTAAGTGTTCCATGATCAAATCACACAGTTGTAGGTACATCAATATCTTAACTGCTATCTTTCCAGCTTCAACATATATTGCTACAATATGCTTTTACAGGGAGTCAAATCATATCTCAAACAAATCATCAATGTCGATCTTTTCAAATCATAATGGCCTGGAATCAAATTCTGCTACTTGCTCCCTTTGAAGTCAATCATTCCTCTACATGTTCTATCTTCATATGGCAACAAGGTTCTGCTTCATGCTTCCAAACATCAATGTGTTTCTTGAATGAACTCATTGGCTGGAAGCTACAATATCATATCCATCAGGGTCCTTAGTCTTACAACTCCCTCTTTACATCATACTCATCATTATCAAGGAGTCATCATCAAGCACAAATCTTGCTTCGACCATTTTGATAGCCTTCATTATGTGCCTGCAATCATTAGCAAGTACAACCAATCAAAATATATAAAGACAAGAGCATGACGTCAATTCTGTCAATCTAGGGTTTTTATGATTTCAAAAGGTATTTCTAGGGTTCTAGTTACAAACCATAGATACTCCTTGACTTGACCCTTATTAGGATTTTTATTTTTAGCGGAAACACCCAGCCCTAGGGTTTTATCCAATTCAACTCTTGCTAGAGTTTTAACAGGTGCCCTAGATTGTCCAAGGGTTTTAATATTAAAGATCATCTTGCAAACCATAGATACCATTTCCCACGAGTTAGGGTTTCCTTTAAAGGGAACAATTAGTTAGGGTTATAGTTTTTCACTCCTAGGGTTAATTCAATCTAGGGTTTAGAAACCCTAAATATCAAGAGTCTTCAAGACTTCATAATTTTTGCAAATCCTACAAACCCTAGATTCTTAGGGTATGCAAAAGGTTAGCTTCAAACCCTAGCAATTTCATAGTCATCAAGACCTTCAAAACCCTACAAGAATACTGCAAAACCCTAACTATACTATTGACATATCTTATATGCAAGGACTGTTTATCATAGCATCATAGATTGTAAATGATCAAGATTTATGTGTACCTCTTCTTGACTTTACCTGATTTCCATGATTACAGGAAGCTGCGTCAAAGAGACATTCAAGCTTCATTTTGTTCTCCAAACATTTTGTCCTTCATTCCTTGTCAAGGATTTATGCTACAGTATGCATGCTTTCGAGGGATATGCTTCTCAAAGTCTTGATTCCACAATATATTGTAGTTGTACTTCTACATTATTGTTACTTCCATGATGTAGATGCCACTTCCATTCTCAAACTTTGCTATGCATATGATCAACTATTAGGCTTACGAAACTTGAACCACAACTAGATCATTATCACGACACAAGTTGTGCCTTCAACTGCTCAATCAATGCTTCTGTCATATGTTTTACTCCTTGAATAGCAAGTGCATGAGAGAAATTCTATATATGTGAGCTATCGACGTGTGTTAATCTTAATATGTAGAGTGTATGTGCATCAACAACGTGCCACTGTCATGTCATCGAGCCATTGTCTGTCCACAAACCACTATCAGGAGTAAATTTATTACTGTTAATATTTTCTTCAAGATCGTTGCCCAATGGATAGAGTTAGAGTTATCTTTGTCACTGTCATAAGAGACCATTCATTGTGTAGAGTATAGTGAGATTTGTGATATAGCAAGTCCATAGGATAGCAAAACCACTTTAGAAGTGTATGGGGTGAGGCTATATGAGCCACATAAACCAATGCGATATTATTCAAAAAACGAGTCTTTGTATTGTCATACGCAAATTATTGTGGGATCTTGAGCCACAGATTACTGAGCGAGCCCTTGAGCATAAATTGTGTGAGCCATTGTGTGCCAACGATGTGATTGCCAAACCATTGTATGAAACAATTTACTGTTACTGAGGCAATGAATCATTGTCACATGTAGAGCGAGTGAGCCATAGGTAATTCAATGTCAATGATATGGCTTAGACCAAACTATGATCATTGTGATATGACTACAAGTGCATAGAACAATCCATAGAGCATACTATAAATATATCAAGTCCACAAATATTGATAGTGTACATATGGTGCGAGATTCCCATAGATAATACGAAGTCACAATGAAAGCGAGCCTCCAACAAAATATGCAAATCATCGTATGCGAGACTATTGGAGATATGCAAGCCATTAAGCCTTATGTGATCATTGTAGTGCAAAATACAAAGATAATGCGAGCTCGAGAAGCTTCTTATGCTCAACAAAGGATGCAAAACGAACCATGGAAATCCACATACAAACGAGGTACAAAGAATTGAGATGATAACGAGCCACTTCAATTGTGTTACTAGAAATGATACCATAGTATATCAAACCACACTATGAAGTTGTATATGTGAGCTACAGTAAATCTTAGGTCCTTCGAGATATGATCGAACCACAAAAATGTGAGCGAAAGCCATAGAAACAAATATGGCGAGCTACCACAGTCACCATAGAACTGTAGTGTGAACTTTTGAAATTCAATAAGAGCCACAAAATAAAGCAAGCGAACCACTGTAACATGTATTGAGACATTATGCGAGCCTACTGCGACTATAGTAATATAGAATGCGTTTGACCGAATTGATCCTCAAGACCGGATCGAAGAGCCACATTGGTATATAATCAAGTCCCAACATTAAAGAGTGAGCCACTGCTAATTAAACAGAGGATGCGATCCATAATAGAATATTGTCATACAATACTGTAATGTTAGCCGAGGAATATAGAACGAATCCATGTCAAGCCACAAGATGCATCATAGTTTGATTCAATTGCCAACAAAGTGATCTTCGAGCTTCCCAATCCAAACCTTAGCTCTGTTTCCATGTTGAGAAATCAAGAGGCTAGCATACTTAAGTTAGATTTCTCTTTTCTTTGATAATTACTTGTGAATTTGTTGGCATTTTCTTATTATATTTTTCTTCTTTCATTAAGCAATTACCAAATGTAAAAAAATGAAGATCACAATACACAAGAACACAAGATTATAGGCTCCAAGCCAGGGCAAAACCCTTCCAAGGGGAAACCTAGAAAATTCTCTTCTTATAGAATCAAATCAAAGTGAGATATCTAAGACCCATGACCACAAAGAAATACCAGCCTTCTAGATGCCAAGTCAAACCTTCCTTTTGCATAGTAAATTCATCAACAATAAGAGACCAACAACAAATCTTCATCAAGAGATAAGATGAGGCAGAACTTCCACAAACTCTCTAATTTCAAACTTTGACCCTCCTTCTTCTGCGAAATTTCAGAACCAATTGAGCTGATTGTGTGTGTACAAATGAGTTCAAATCATCCTCTATTTACATTGTCCAGAGGGGTGTGAATAAACATGTCCTTTGGGGCTGGACCGACTTGACAGGTAGGCTGAATTGGCAGCTAGAGGGATTTTGACCCAAATTACATATTTAAAAATTCTTTTTCCTTTTTCTTTACAATAGGTCCAAATAGGAATTTGACTCAAGAAAACCTAGAAGCATGAAGAAAATGCTTATCTAATAAAATAATAATAATGAAAATTCTTTTTCTTCGTTTTCTCTTACATAAAATATACAATAATATAAGTACAAATATAATTATGAAGATCGAACCTAGTTACATTTTCTAACATCTTGGAGGTCGAATTTTGACCTTGTAGCCCACCAGAAATGGGGTACCCCTTTGAAGTGTTTTCCTTTCCGATGTATCTTCCTTCAGCAGACATCAACAACCCCATGGCACGAACCTGATGGCTTTGATGTGCTACTTTATCTCCGCCACTTGAGCCAACCATCATGTCTCCTTGCTCATTTATCTTGATCATATGTTTGAAGCTGGGCCATCTAATCCTGAAGGTATGATTTTTCATGATGTAATTGGGTGATTATTTTTGCTTTACTTGGGCACATTTGGGTATGGATTACCAAGTGACTTGGAAGGAGGAAATACTTTGACTGTAGTCTTGTTTCCTTACCTTAACTATGTGGGTTAATCCTGAATTCTAGTCTTGTGGGATCCCCTTTATTGGTTATTAGCTTTAGGAAGGGCACTACATTCGAAATCTTGATTTGGTAGCGTGGTCTTGTTACCACCTGCTTACACACATAAGTTAATGTGGGAAAAATCCTCAACCCAGCTAGGTGTGACCTTGGTGGCAAAGCTCAGAATTGGGGCTGTCACCTAATCCCAATTCTCTCTGTCTAGGCTCTCTCCTAGCTAAAGCCAAGGGGGGTGGACCCTAAGGAATATTTCTAAGGAAAACTTGCTAAAACTAACAAGTTCTAGGAGATGATTAGTTAACCAATTAAAGCATCAACCATTCAAAGACTTGAAATGTAACTTGAAGCAAGAAATAAAGACTTAGCAAGTGCAAATTATCGTGAACATATAATAATCATCGAAATGTAAATGGATCAAAGTGGCTCGACAATATATCTTGGAAGGGAAATGTATGTGGACTAGTGCCAATAATAATAATCTTGCAAGAAATAAAATATGCTCAAAGGTAATAACAATAATTGCAAATAAAATAATGCTTTTAACATATAATAAGTTAAATAGAATAGAGAAGCTGCAAAGTTAGAACTACCAATAACAAATCTACAATATGAAGTACAACTTTGAAAGAAAAGCACTAAATGGAATTGAATGCTTGCAAGTAAGATATTGCTTGTACTTGTAAATAGGAAATATGCTCACATGAAATATAAACAATGATATGACATCAATGGAACTTTAAGCTAATCCAATGAGCATGAACAAGATACAAGAATAGAACTAAAGTACTTGCAAATAAATATATACAAATGCTTTCAAAGTATCTTGCATGTATTTGAGAAAGAGCTAAAATGATGAAATGTTCAATAAGATCCAAGCTTCAAATGCATGCAAAACCATTCAAAGTTGTAAGGTGGTTGTGTGTTATGGTGTTCTTGGTAGATTTTAATTAAGTGCCTATCTAAAGTGTGACTTCTTTTCAAATCCTTCAACCTAGTAAGGACTGAGGTGATTGCAAGAGGCCTTAAGTGGAGAAGCTTAACTTCATTAACGAGTATCCACTTAGTCCTTCAAGTCAACCCACGTGCCATCGTTCCTACAAGGGACTTGAGCACAAGAGAATTGCGTGGTCACGTGTTTAACCTTTTCTCCAAACTCAGATTTTGGGAAAATCAAAGAAGATTTCCTAAAAGTCTATCAACCAAGCTTATACTTGGAGGTTAATTTTAGAAATGCAAAAAAATTACAAGTGCAAGTGAGATGTAAATGATTAAAGGTGCTTTGCAAGTAGAGGTAGTGCTCCAAAATGTGAAATGCTTCAAAATAACTTAAATAAATATGCTCATTCACACTTAAAGAAATACTATACTTGCATGAACAACGAAATGAACTTCAAATGATGTCAAAAGATAACTGACATTAGATGACAAAATCAGAAAATTACCTCAATAGAGGGAACTACAATTGAAATCTATGAAATGATCACTTGAGATAACATGTATATCAGCAATCAGATGAAATATATCAACTGAAAGTAAAAAGTGACATTCTCCTTAATCTTCATTTTCATCCTTTTACTTAAATTTTTAACATTACCATGAAATGTCTCAGGATGTTTGAGAGTGGTTCCAGCCTCATTGGATTTCATATGGAGAAAGTAGAATTTTAGATTTCATTCAAAATCCAGCAGACATATCAGTTTTTTAGGATTTCAAGATTGGGAGATTATAATGTTTCCAAGTGACACCACCTGCCCGGGCTACCCCTGCCACCAGTAGAGGACATGGTCTACCTCCTATAGCTCCTACTTCTAGTTCTTTAGCTTCTAGAGCACAACAGACTCCACTGCCAACTCCACTAGCACCAGCATCTACATCTAGAGGGAAAGGGAAAGCTGTGGCATTTTCTCACAAGAGGGGTAGAGGAAATCAATAGGATTAGACTTTAGTTATTTTCTTCATTTTATTGTATATGACATTATGACATGATGAGATACATTATTATATTTTTTGTTGATATTTTGACGCTGAGTTGGGAATCAGGAGTTAGGACTTACTATTCAGGACATGATTCAATGTTATGTGTGATTTTAGCACTAGAAATGATATTAAACATCTTATATATTAGTTCTTTTATCATATTTATGTGTCAATCTATTTATTTTATGTTGTAGATGGCTTAGATATTAAAAAAATTGAAAAAAAAATGAAAAAAAAAGAATATTTTTGTACCAAATGATTTTTTCCCGATTATTTCCCGATAATTACAATTTTTTCCGATTTTTTCCTCCCGCCGATATTATCCTGATAACGATTAATGCAACATTGTACTAAACTAGACCAAGTAAGAGTGTGAATTAGTGAACAAGTTAATGATGAAAGGAAAGGATCTAAACTACTTGCAAGGGAGAAAAAGGAACTTAAAAATGCAATGCAAGAGATCAACCACCAATAATGCCTCCTACTAATTGAGGAGATTGGGATGCGAAGGTGAAATCCCCAAGCTCCCACAAGACACAAGACACAAGATTTGCTTTTATTAATTAGAGAAAAAGTCCTCTTATATAGAGATGAGGTACTTTAAGGTTTGAGGAGAGTTTACAAAGGGCTCCAAAGAGAAAATCCTCCTCCTCAAGTACAAAACACAAGAAAAAAGAAATTATAACTTATGCGAGGTTACAACTCAAAAGTGCCTCCAAGAGGCAACTCGAATTCCCCAAATAGATCTAACTTGATATCTCTACTTCTAAATATTCAAGAGAAATCCTTGCACACATGAGAGAGGAACATATGGTTATGAGAGAGGTTTGGTAGATTAAAGGCTCCAATGATGTCTCTTCAATCCTAATCTTCTACCTAAAAATCTCTTCAAGTGATGCTTCCAAACACACCTTCAAGGCTCCACTATAACTGCACAAGCCATGAGAGCACAACAAAATTGAATCAATAATCAAATACAAGTTATAAGAGAAGAATATACAAGTAAAATACAACTTGCATGCAACAAAAAGGAAATCACATTTATCCCTTTGCACAAGCAAGGAGTGAATCCTTCACAAGCTCTTAAAGCTAGATTAAATCAATAATAACGCATAAGATTTGACAAGTAAAATCTAAATTTGATTGTATTTGAGAGAGAGATATGGTAGGAAAACTCCCTTTCAAATCGTTGGATCAGCCTTTGGGAGAAATTGATTTTATGTGGGTTCTTACACCTTGCCTTTAAGAGCGAGTTCCTCCAACTGAAGACATACCCCACACTCAAGCTTGTTCAAAACATATTAGATTTTCTACACACTTTAAGAGAACATTAACATTCACAAATTCACAAGGGACTAGACTACACAATGAAGAAGGAGGCTAGAGGTTCAACCAAGAACCTTCTAGTGCTCCTTGATGTAGAGTGGTCCTCTAACCCAAAAATCAATGCAAGATAACTTACACTAATCAATCCAATAAAGGCAAGTGAAACTAATGAATTCAAAATCAACAATTGTAGGACATTAAGCATAAGAAATTGAAACAATATTACCTCACAAGAATGGATGAACATCACCACATCAACATAACCCCCAAAGTCCTTGATTTATTAGCATATGAAAGAAGTGAGTACAAATTTTGCCAGAGTTTCGCTAGCCCAATATCGCATGCAAAACATTTCTACAATGGGGAGCCCAATGGCTCAATTTATAGAGAATTTGGAGAACATCCCAATGTAAAACCCCAATGCTAAGTGGAGAATGGTGGAAATCCCAAGAAAAATTTGAATTTGCAAGTGTAGAGATTTCAGCCAACTGTAGAAGTCGAATCCCGAGTTGTGGCAACATTTTCTCTCTTTGTCCCATCTGCAAAATCGAATTTTCCTTTGCTGCTTGCCATGTGTGTGACTCAGTGGGCGAAATGGAGAACAATCCCCACAAAATCCTCATCCAACATCCCAAGGAATGACACCTCATACCCCCTACAACTTCTCTAGACTTCACTTATTACAATTTACATAAGAAAATTATTAAAAATCCCGTCCCACAGGAAATTATTACTAATGTTAAAGAATGACCCCTAGACCTAGTCAAATTTCGTGAAATTTTACAAGTGACCTAGCATGGTAATACATAGTGACTCTAGACACTAGGACTCACCCAAGGCTCTACCATCAAGCAACACTCCAACTTTGGGGGTATATCGGAGAGAAAAAACTCAATTAGTTATTCAATGTTAAAAAACATGAATAATTAGTTAAGTGCAAAAAAATCCCTAGTGAGTCCAGTGGACTCACTTGATAGTAAAGTTCCAAGCTACCTAGGCCTTTTACATGGCTTTATTCATCATGCTAACATCATGTTTACAATATCCCTGCAGGGCTGCAAAATATGAGTACAAAATGGAGAGAGAGAAGAAAGAAGGGGCTTAAAATCCCTAATGAAATACAAAACTCTGAACGATATGAAAGTGCTGGAATGCTCTGAAATGTACTTTGGGCATGGAGTGTTCTAAAAATATTCAAATGCAACTTTAGCGGTCAACAGGTCCCGCTTCCAAATACGATATGTCTCACTCCCCTTCGCTGATTACAAGCCCTTTTCACATTTTCCTATTTTGGTCCACATTTGTCCATTTGGTCCATAAGGTGTTAGCCTCCCCTTCCCCTTGTCCATACCTTGGGTTGGACTTGGAAATGATGCCCCGAAGGTTGATGCAACTAAAAAAAAGATAAAAGCATAATATGGTCACATACAAAAGAAATGTACCACAAAATGCAAAAGATGGTCGGGACAATAAATTAGCATGTGGGCAAGAGCCAAGCATGAGCTCTACCCCTTAACATTATGGCCATCATCATGGTTTCTAGGGCCCTTATGAGGGCCTCTGCATCATTAAGGAACCCATGTATGTCCCAACCCCTTGTGGGTGATGAAGTGCCCCACCTTAAGGGGGTAGCCACTGCTACATCATACACATCATGCTATCATTCCCTGGAGCCCTGAGCAATATAGAAAAGGAAAAATCAATAAAAGGAAACAGGAAAATGAAGGAGGGTGGAAACAAAGGGTGGGGTAACTCATGCATCCATGTATGCTCCCTCCTTATATTCATATACCCAAGGTGTGGGCTCCCCTTATCATAACTACCCTTGTACCATGGCATATGGCTTGGATCCTTCCCTTTGTCCCCTCTTCGTTCCATCATTATTTCACATGACACTTGCCATTTGAATGATGTACCTTGAACATGTCATTCCTTAAGGGTTGAAACCCCCTGTCCTTCATTAACCACTCCTACCCAGGAAGGTAACACTATTATTACATGTTCAAAGCCCCAAGTTTGGAAGGGAAACCCATTATGAAATATCACTTCTGCCCTTGATTAACAAGCTTATTTACTCACTTTGCACTAATGAATTATTGTATTTGAAGGTGAGGAGATGCATTGGATCTTATACAGGATTGCAGGTGGGTTTTCATCTTGGACTTGGCCTCCCTATATGGGATCCAAGTTCTCCAGAGGATCTTGATGGCATTTGTAGCGTGAGCATCGAGAGCCATGGACCTCTCTTCATGTAGAGCATTGATTGCCACACCATGGGTTTCTTCAACACCATTATTTGCTTGTTCGTTGCCTGTGTTATGCGAGATGATGATGCACTTGGACTAGGATGCCCCAACCGGCTACTCATTGCACCTGACACTTGGTAGCTGATCCAAGGCCTAAAGTAGGTTGTGTCTTTCTGAGGGAGACATGGGAGGGCATGTGTTATCCTTGAGGCCCTCATTGATGGAGTGTTGACATGATTTTGAGCCACTTGGAGACACATGAGACTCATTTTGGAGCTCCAAGCCCAAAATAGGGGTCTCAAAGATGTTTTGCAGCATGCTGAGGGTATCATCCTCTTCATCATCATTTTTGAGGCTTTCTACCAAAACTTTAGCACAAGAGGCCTCAACGATGCCTCTCTAGGCCTCTACGCATGCATGAATGATGATGTCAACCTTGCGTGGGCTTAAAAGAGAAATAAATTAATTTTTAAAAGCTATCATGGTTGGCTTGTAACCATGGGTGGGTTACTTAGCGTTTTAGACATGTGGAGGGGGTTGTTCACTTGCTATTCGAACTACTTAGTCATGTATATATTGGAGAGACTCTCTCATTTCAAGCCATCACTTTTTAGATTTTCGGCCTCATTGGCAAATTTAGACCTGCAATTTGTGGAGGATTTTTGGTGATTATGGATGCATTTTGCTGTGTGGATAATCTTGTCTCATTTTTGGAGCTTCTATAAAGCATTGTTATGGATAGATATACTCTTCACTATCTTGTAAGTGCTCCTTTATGAAAAATTTCTGATTTTCGCTAATGTCTAATGCATGGAATAATGTCTCATGGTTATTAATGTGCCCTAATTATAGAACATTGTTAAAAAATTGTAACTATTGGGAATTTTGCATGTGTTACTTATTTGATAGTGAATGAATGAATGTTCCTAGGGGATTATTGCATTTTATTCTTGAAACTCCATTATCAAGTGTCTAAGAGGTATACATATCTAAAGGGGTAGTGAAAGCCTTTCCTTTAGGTCTCCTTGAGGAGCGAAATGCCCATATCAAGATCATTCATGACCCCAAACCTCCCAAGAGTCTAAGCATTGGTCAAATTTCCTTGGTGGTCACTAAAACTCAAAATTATCTCTCTTTTAACCTATATTTTTCGCCCCTTTAAGGATAAGGACCATAAATTTTGATGCCCTAGTTGTCGCATCAAGAGGGAACCCTAGAAGCTAATCCTTCAACTTGGGGATTATTTGAATGCAAAATTCTTTAGTACTTAGTGAAGTTAATCATACATTGCCTGTTCTCTCACCTACCTTGACCTTGGATCCACAAATATCTCGTGTCAAGTCTCAACCTTAGGTCTTGCGTAGTTTATTTTCAGAGGGGTTTTTCGTGGAAAGTTTTACTAGCTTCTCCCAAAGCTTCCACCTTGGTTCAATCTTTGCAATGAATGAACTACTTTGCCTCACTTCAAACCTATCATAGATACATTTATCACAAGTGAGTAATACTGGGACTCCTCTCGTCAGTGAAAATCCGAGAAGAGCAGGGGACTTAGGCTATAGTGATAGTGGCCTCTGTCCCATGTGTTGTGCCCTATAGATTTTTCCTTTTCATAAGGCTTGCTAGTTTGTGCAACAACATTTTTGCTGCCGTTGCTTGGGAAGTGTTGAAAATGTAACTAGTATCGATCTCCATAATTGTTGTCTAGCTCATGACATGATGTAATTCATATGTATTTGTAAAAAGAAGAAAAGAAAATTATTGTAAAGATATATATATATATATATATATATATATATATTTTTATTTTTATTTTTTAAGTATCGGTTTCATGCTCTATTTATTATGTTTCTAGGTCTAAGCACCCATTGCGTGCTTCTAGGGTTGTGTTATGTGTCATAATTCCTGTCATCATGTAATAGATCCTTATTGGGCATTTTGTATCAAAGAAGAAAAAAATATTTTGATGAAATATAGTCATGTAAACCTCCTCCACCGAGTTGGCCTCAAGAATTGTCAAGTCGACCTCATAAGGGAGCTTTTTTCACTATAAATAAGCAGTGCAATTTAACCTATTGTGAAATCAATCAAGCAAATTCGATTTGCAATTGAAAGTAAGTGTGAAGGCAAGAAAGAAGGAGTGAAAAGGCTTGGAGAAGAAAGAAAAACCCTAATGAAGAAAGGAGGAGCCCTAGCGAAGGAAAGAAGATCAGTTTTCTCTTGTTTCTAGTCCACATGTGCGAGATTCTGAGTTGCAAGAGGGGCCAAAAATTGCAAGTTTGCAGTAGAGGCCGAAATTCTGATGCAGGAGGGCTGAAATCTGTGATTGAAGCAGTTTTGAAGAAGGTTGACTTTTGTTGATTAGAAGTAGATTTTTGTCATCTTGAAAAGACTTTGTTGGGAGGCTAACTTGGTGGATTGGAGAAGGTACTCCAAAGGTCTTATTGTTGGTCAAAGTTCTTGTTTGTCTCATTTGATTTGGTTCTCAAGGAAGAAAAGGTAATTCTTTGGGTTTTCCCCTTGAAGAGGGGTTTTCCCTTGGTTGAGAGTCTACATCCTGTTTCTTTGTTGTTTTGATCTTCATGCATTTATGTTTTGGTAGTGGTTTGATGATAAGAAGATAAGAGAAGATATAAACGAAGTTAATAAGATTACAAAGAAATCACAAGTAATTATGAAGATAAGAAAATATTTTCGACTTTCTGATTTTCTAATATGGTATGAAAGCTAAGGTGAAGAAAGAGAAAAATGCAGCTATATGATCACTTTGTTAGGGTTCAAGAAAGGATTTAAGGAGAAAGAAGAAAAACTTTTGGACTTTTGAAGTTTTGAAGAAAAGAAGGAAGTCTTGGGACCTCCCTTGAAAAAGGTATTGGTATAGTAAGCAAAATTTTGGAAGTTCAACAGAAGACCTCATAAAAAATGACATTATAATATTATATATATGTCATCATCAATGAAATCGGAGAATAAACTTCAAGGAGCTTCTAACTTTAGAGCATGGAAAACAAAGATGGACCTCATCCTTGCAAGGAATAAAGTATTGGAATTAGTACAAGGAAAAGTCAAAGAACCTACAGATGATGCTGGTAAGGAAAAATACAAGGAAAATGTCATTATAGCCATAAGCCTAATTGTGGATGGAGTTAAAGGCAACTTGATTCCCTACATATCCACACTAGATACTTCAAAGATAATGTATGATTCTCTCTCGAAGTTATTTACAATCAAGAATATTGGACAAGTAGCAAGTGGAAAGAATGAACTTGAACTATCAAAATGACCAAAGATGATACAATGTCCTCTTACTTTGTAAGAATTGCCCGTATAAGAGATGAACTACAAGCAGTTGATGAAATAATCCCTGATAAGGAACTTGTGATTGTTTCCCTTCTAGGACTACCAAAGTCTTGGAATGCCTTTGCAGTTGGAATTAGTAGTTGGAAAAATTCTCCCTCCTTTGAAGAAATGTGGTCCACCAGTACTCAAGAAGAAGCTCGTCTTTCCTTGATAAGAGGTAAGTAAGAAGATGAAGAAAATACCTCAAATGCTTACTCTGCCCATTTCAAGAAGAAAGGAGGAAATAAGAAATTTAAAGGGTCAAAGAAAAATCATGGGAAGATTGACCTTTCTAAAATAGAATGCTATCATTGTCACAAGATGGGACATTATAAGAACTAATGCCTCGATAACCCTAAGAACAAGAAGAGAGCAAGAGGCCAAGCTACAGTTGCCATTGATGATAATCCTCCAAAGAAGACCAAAAATGAAGATTCTGAACTCAAAGACTTATATTATTAAGTCTTTAGGGATGTTATTCCTTGTATATCCTTTATCTATAGTATTGGTCTTTGTTTTTAGGCTTTGTAGAATTTTCTCTTATAATCAACTCTAGGATTAATCTTTCTTTTGATTGCTAGGGTTTGTAGGTCTAATATGTTTTGATTGAAAGTTCTTGAGTTGTTTTGATAAGGGCAAGGAATCCCTCAAAATGTTTGGATCAATGCAAAATCAAGAGGGAGCTTCTACTTTTCTCAAAAGATAAGTATTCTTTATTCTTTTCATTACCTTGTTGATTTTCTATATATATTTAGCTTTATTTTTTGATTATAATTCTTTCCTTGTGTTTTCCTTGAAAGAAGGTTTACAAGATTATTCTAAAGAAAGGATTGTGGCCAGATTAAGAGGGAGTCTACAAAAGGAAGACATGAGTTATGAAAGAAGCTTTATTGCAAAGAAAGCCCTTCAAGGTTTGCAAAGAGAACAACTCAAGGTATGTTTAAGATCATAAGATTTGTAGTAGGTAGCGATCATGAAATAAGGTACAATCATTTTATCTTTGAAATTTTGCTTTCTAGGGTTTTGCTATAGTATCATAAAGATTCTTATATTGTTAGGGTATTTGATTTCATTTTGGTAAAACCCTAGCCATTTGATTTTTAGGGTTTGTTAATGGTATCTACCGCATACGATAAAACCCTAGCTTTTAGGGTTTGGTGATAGTATATAGGGTTTATGACAAAACCCTTGCAGAATTTAATAAAAGATCCTAGGGCATGAACAATGTAACTCTAGGTGTAAATGCTTCTTACATGGTTGAAACCCTAACATGGTTTACTTTTCGATATCTAAGGATTATTATTAAAGTTTTGATGATAATATCTAAGGTTTGTGACAAATCCCTAACAAAGGTTGTTGTAAGAGTCAAGGGCATGAAAGTGTAACCCTAGTTAATTACTTTCACTATTATTATAACCCTAACTAGGTTTAGGTTTTGAATATCTGAAGTTTAGTTTCTTATTCAAAGTTTTGATAACCCTGGATGCTCTCCTTGTGATAACATGATAACACTGGATTGATAAAGTTAATGTCATGCTCTTGTACATATATATTTGTATGCTTGGCTGTACTTGTTGTTGGGATTTGCTGGCACATGGTTTGCAAGAAGTTGTAAAGAGCTATGCCTACCTCATACTTGATGATGACCTTATGATGATGATGGGCATGATGGAAAGAGGGAGCTTGGATGAAGGAAAATGTATATTCTCCATAGCTGAGAAGGAGGACATGATGGGCCAGGACTAACAACCGTACGCATAATGAAGACCATGAAGAAAGAATGAGATCGGAGAATGGCTAAAGCACTACTGAAGGTTATTCTTGTTTGATGAAGTGGTGAACAAAGACTCAGTTGATTTGAGAAGTGTTGAGGCTGAGTTTGGTGCTGCTTGAAAAGTTGGAAGAGGAAGCTTCTGTCGAGATTTGTTTGGATAGTGTGATAACCTAAGCAACATCATAATGGTTGAGGACCTCGGGTTTTATGCTAGCATATTGATAATAAGAACCAATATATTGGAAGTGATTGGGCTTGTGAGGCTACAATATGTTCTGATGGATGAACAAGTCGCTGATGTGTTGTTCTCTCCCTGAGAAGTTTGAATATTTGATAAGCATGCTTGGATTGATTTAGTTGAGAGGGAGAGATGAGTACCTTAGGCTGCGTGCATGTATGATGGTACTTGGGAAGACATCTTAGCCTGGTTGGTATTGAGATCTCAGTTATAGTTTGGCCTTGATGATGTCTAGATCCCGATGTGGGAGTGTATCTTGGTCTTGATGATATGGAGCTTCGTTTTAGTGTTGATATCTTGAGCTTGATGATACCTAGATCCCTATGAGGGTTGGTGTCTTGGCATCGAGGCCTAGATGGTATCTATATCTAGTTGAATTGATACTAGGGCTATAGCTTGGTGTAACCTATAATGGCACATTGCCTTGATGACACCTTAGTCCCTGTTGAGTTAGTGTCCTGGCAGGTAGCCTTGATGACACTTGATTGATATCTTGATAGTTTTTTACTTTGATGGTATCTAACATTGGATATGTTGTTATACTCTTCTTGGAACACTTCAAATTGAGGTCATCCTTGTACGGATTGAACAATTATGAATACCTCCCCAGTTAAGATGGAGTGTTGAAAATATAACTAGTATCAATCTTCATAATTGTTTTCTAGCTCATGACATGATGTAATTCATATGCATTTGTAAAAAGAAGAAAATAAAATTATTGTAAAGATAAAATAAAATTATTTTTATAAGCATGAGTTTCATGCTCTATTTATTATGTTTCTAGGTCTAAGCACCCATTGTGTGCTTCTAGGGTTGTGTCATGTGTCACAGTCCTTGTCATCATGTAATAGACCCTTATTGGGCATTTGTATCAAAGAAGAAAAAATGATTTTTATGAAATATATTCATGTAAACCTCTACGATCAAGTCAACCTCAAGAACTGTCAAGTTGGCCTCATAAGGGAGCTTCAACCAATATAAATAAGCAGTGTAATTCGACCTATTGTGAAATTAATCAAGGAAATTCGATCTGCAATTGCAAGGAAGTGCAGAGGCAAGAAAGGAGTGAAAAGGCTTCAAGACGAAAGAAAAACCCTAGTGAAGAAAGGAGGAACCCTAATGAAGGAAAGAAGATCATTTTTCTCTTGTTTTTAGTCCACACGTGCGAGATTTTGCGTTGCAGGAGGGGACAAAAGTTCAGGTTTGCAACTTTGCGGTAGAGGCCAATATTTTGATGCAGGAGGGCCGAAATTTGTGATTGAAGAAGTTTTGAAGTAGGTTGACTTTTGTTGATTAGAAGCAGATTTTTGTCATCTTGAAAAGACTTTGTTGGGAGGTTGACTTGGTGGATTGGAGAAGGTCTTATTGTTAGTCAAAGGTCTTGGTTCTCTCATTTGATTTGGTTCTAAAGGAAGAGAAGAGAATTCTTTGGGTTTTCCCCTTGAAGAGGGGTTTTGCCTTGTCTGAGAGCCTACATTTTGTCTTGTTGTTTTGATCTTCATGCATTTTTGTTTTGGTAGTTGCTTGAAGATGAGAAGATAAAAGAAGATATAAAAGAAGTTAATAAGATTACAAATAAATCACAAGCAATTATCAAGATAAGAAAATCATTTTGCCTTTCTGATTTTCTAACAGGATGAAGCGAGTTTGCCTTCCCTATGAATCACTGAGGGGTTGATTCATAAACGACACTATAGACACCCCTTTGGCGACTTCGAGGTATTCTATGTATGGAATCTAGCGCACAAAAGTATCAAAGGAGGGATGGAGGAACTTCACCTATATCATTTTTCGATAGGTTAGTCTTAAACTAAGACCTACTAAGTGGACATGCTGTACTTTAGGCCTTTTTGATTTTGGAAATATCCTAGGGGTTCCTCATCCTATTCCCTAAGAGCATGAAGAATTACCAATGTTTGGTGGAAACAAACAAGAAAACCCCCAACAACACTTAGAGGCTTTCTTTAGGTTCTTGATTGGTAAAAGATTTGAGGAGGATTTGGTTATGAGATTATTTGCTTGCACATTCACTAGTTATGCTCTTGAATGGTTTCATAACATCCAATGTGGATCAATATCAACTTGGGATGGGTTCCTTGAACTTTTCATCAAAAGATGGGCTGAAGAAAAAAGTGTGGTTGAATTCTACAAAAAATTCATTCTAGTCAAAATAGGGTAAGATGAATCCATTGAAGACTTTACTTGCAGATTTAATATGTATGTCCAACTTGTTCCGGAAAAGCTAAAACCTCCTAATGATGTTGTTATAGAGTCTTATCTACAAGCCTTTGAGGGGGCATTGGCATACAACCTTAGGAGCTATGAGCCATCTGGTCTTCTTGATGCCCAAAACTATGCTCTCAAAATTAGTAGAGTCGCCCATGAAACTAGTCATGCAACATTTGAGGACGATATTGAGGTCACTTCCTTGATGGATGAAATTAATAATCACACCCTTTCCATATGCCAAGGACAAAGCCTTATATATTCTAGAATTGACAATCTCGTAAGGCAATCTAACATGGTTGAAAAGGTCCCTAAACCTAGTAGTTATCTTGCCATCATGATATATCCCATGCAAATAACTGATGTACCATTCTATATACTTGTTAAATTTGGGGATAAGACATTGAAGAATTGTATTCTCAATTTTGGATCAATTGCCAACATCATGCCCCTTATGATAATGAGGGGTTTAGATTTGAAAAATACCAGAGGTTATAAGAATATGTGCACTGTTGGACCTAAAAAGTTCAAGGTGTATGGGGTTTTGGCAAATCAAAATGTGTCATTGGAAGGATATGCCGAGACTGTTGGACACCTAATCCTCTAAGGGTTGGTGTGGAAGCTGAACAACCAAAGGGAGTCCAAGAGATCACTTGGAATATGAATCCAAGGGTCACACCATGTACTATAAATGTATATCATGTCAATAATAGACGTACTCTCATGCTTATCATTCATCCTATGTGTTTGTCATGTATGTGTTTAACATGGTATCAAAGCCATTATGTTTGGCCTGTGTAGTCTTCTTCCTCACCGTTTATGCCTTAGGTAGAAAAGAAAAAAAACTCATGTTGTTATTCCCTACGAAGCTGGTATGAGCTGCCTTGAATAACACTGGTCTGGTCTTCATTCCCTGTTGTGCCTGCAATTCAGTAAGGAAAACACATAAAATCCTGGGCGCCCAGAACTTGTCAGTGCTACCTATCCTCGGTAAAAAAAAAATGGCTAGAAACGACCTTTATAAGGTGTGTTATTATTATCGCTCTGGTGTGGGCGTTTTCTATTTTCAGACTATCTAACGCATTTATCGACCTGGTTGTTCTTTATTAGTCATTGTGCGTTCTTGCAGAAACACAAGTAATTGATAAAGGTGTTCGTCCCCTCGGCCTTTCCACTTTCCGACCCCTACCAAAACTCCGCTTCATATTCAACTCTTTATTATACGTTGTCCCATATGCCGCCCCAGTTGGCCGCTCTGCTAAGTCCAGCACACCTCCCCGAGCGATGCTCTGCTGTGAAATTAATTGCAATTCTGTGCTGTTCCTACTCGCCTCCATAGGCTAACCCCACAGCCACCGTTATCGACCCTCCAAAGTTCAAACAACTATGACCCAGTTTTTTGTTCTAAAAAATATTTATCCGGCAACGGTTCTCAGCAAATCCAGGTTGATCGTGCCTTAGTTGCTCCCCAATTTCTGCAAATACCTTGGCAGGTATCCAACACTATTAGCGAACTATCATAGGCAATAAGACATGGCGGCTACAACTCTTCCGCTCCATTCCGATACCATTCTGCTGTCCCATTTAAGTAATACTGCCTGACATGGAGACAATGTAGAATGGTCGAAACAAAGACCCGGAGTGCCCTTAAGCATGTCTCTGTCCATTGATTAAATCCTTTTTTGCATTTGAAGAAATTGAGTGTTATATCCGTTGTTGTTTGCACTGTATTTGCTGCCACTGTAGATATAGTTGTTCTAGCCTTTGAAGCTTTGTTTTAAGTGCTTCACTATGTTCATCCTTGAAAATATTTTCCTGTACAAGAGAATTTATTCCTTCGTTTAATGTGTTGTTATCAATGTTCAATGTGGCTCGTCGGTGGTTAAGAAAGGCAACCTGAGGAGGATGAGCGGGCAAAAAATCCAAGTGAGGCAGTAGCATCAAGGATTTTGACGGCGACGGGGAGGCCGGGAAGGAGCGCAGTGATGTTGTGGCTGGGCGACGCTTCTGTATACTTGGTCCTTTGCAAGCTGGACGATATAAGAGCGCGAGGCCTTTTCCCGAGCGACGATGCTCGCATTGACGTCCAAGGAGGCAGCGGTAGGATAAACCCGTTGATCATTCGCCATTGAAGAGCTTTGTAAGGAGCTCAAATTTCTCCTTCTCTGCGACTTGAAAAAGGAATGCAAATTGCTCAAATTTCCCCTCCTCTGCGACTGGAATAAGAAATGCAAATTGCTCAAATTTCCCCTTCTCTGCGACTCGAAAAAGGAATGCAAATTGCTCAAATTTACCCCCTTCTCTGCGACTGGAAAAAGGAATACAAGTTGCTCAGATTTCCCCTTCTCATGAGAGGCTAAGACCCGATGAGCAAAAGAGGAAGGAGTGGGAGTCGGGATAATATTACCATCAACTCGAGCTTGATATGTGAAAATGTGTGGTATACAGAGGTTGAATTTTATATGCGTGTTACTTCATTCTCCGTGAGTTGTTTATATTGTTGCTATCGTTTATAAAGCTGTGTTGTTTATAGAGCTGCCATATATGCTATTGTTTATAAAGTTGTGTTGTTTATAGAGCTGCCATATACCAATATAATTGATATGCTAGCCACTAGTTGTTAAGAAGAGATGTGAAGGTTTTCATAAGAGGAATGTGCACTTCAGTGTTAAAAGGTAACTTTGCAAGAATCATAAGAAGATTATTTACTAGTTTGAACTAGTTTGTTGGCCAACATTTTCCTTATCAACATTAGCATTATCACATGTAATGAATTATGTTCAATATATGCACCATTGAGAAGCTGAGACTCCTCATTTCATAAGCTTGAGCTGTTAAGAAAATGACCAAAATTAATGAGGTATTAGAGTTCTTGAAAACTCTGATACATTCCACTAATCATGATACAGTGAAAATCAGCAAGAACACTCTTTGTGATATTAAAACCTGTCTGCAGAATACACAGGAAAAAATAGATTTGGAGCTTGAATCTTAGCTTCAGCGAGAAGATTTACAGCGGTGGAGTCATCATTCTGAACCTATTTATGTTTAGAACATCAAAACAGACTCCCATAAACAACAGGTCAATAATGTTACATTTGATTCAGGTCCAGTGCCCAATGAAGTAGCAGAGTTACATGCAAATGCAGAAGTTCAATCTGCACTTCCTAAGCCCATCATTAGACCTTGGGAAGAGCTTGTCCATAACAAGCATAGAACTGGTCTTGGATATGACAAGGATGTGTCCTTTCATATTCCAGATTACTCAAAGCCTATCGAGTTTCAGAGTGTTGGATTTCTTCATGACAGTTCACCTTCAGCTGTTTCAGATTCTGGTCCTTTTCCACAGCAACAACAACAAAATGTTAAATGCCAACATTGTGACCGAGTTGGCCATGTGAAAGATCATTGTTTTGAATTTCATCCATGTAAGCATTGTCATAAAACCAATTATTCTTCAAACAGATGCTTCAAAAACAAGTCTCCTGCGAGAACAAAGATTCATCTTGGATGGATCACTTCTTGGCAATGGGCTTCAACAACGAAGAATATATTTTAGTTATATGTCAGAACTTGTTCTAGAGTATTGAACAATCTTGCAGTTGAGTTTTCTTCATCATCTTACCTTGTATCTGACAGGGGGGAAGTGATGGTCATCTACAGGCTTCAAAGCCACATCAAGCAAGACTGAGCCACAACTTGCCATACCAGATTCAGAGTTGTAGCCAGAGACAAAGATGCCCTTGAGCATGCCTTCAGTTGGTGATGCCGCTTCAAAGAATTGGGGACACTTACTCTAGTAGAAGACTAGCTTCTTGCCAGTTTTGGAAGAGTTCCAGGAATTGCATTAAGCATTCCAAAGTTGTTGGTAATCCTTAAACAATCACAGGTTGAGACCTCCCTTTTTAGGTTGAGGTTCTCCCTTTTATGCGGGGTGAGACCTCCCTTTCAAGGTTGAAGGTTTCCCTCTTCAAAACATCAGGAGCACTTCCTCTAGCAGAAGACCTTAGCTTCATGCCAGATTTGGAAGAGTTTCGGGCACTGCACTAAGCGTTCGAGTGTTGGTGGTCATCCTTAAACCACCTCCCTTATACCAACATTTCAGAGAGCACATTCAGATTAGTGTTGCCATGCATTTTTGCACATTTTGCATTATAGCTCCCTTCCTGGACTCATACATACCCCTTTTGATTAAGGGGGGGAACGTTGGACACCTAATCCTCTAAGGGTTGGTGTGGAAGCTGAATAGCCAAAGGGAGTCCAAGAGACCACTTGGAATATGAATCCAAGGGTCACACCATGTATTATAAATGTATATCATGTCAATAATAGACGTACTCTCATGCTTATCATTCATCCTTTGTGTCTGCCATGTATGTGTTTAACAGAGACAAAGACAACAATTGATATATTGGTTGTAAATATCTTGATGGAATGCGAAATTCTTCTTTCTCGAAATTTTTTAGACCAATTAGGGGCCATTTTTTTCCAATGATAGGGCACAAGCCAAAGTCCCATGGGAGAAAATTGTTATGTCATATTGTATCAACAACCTTTTACTAGACCTTTCATTATTCTACATCGGGATTCCAACATTGAGTTACTGGAAGAGGAGTTTGGTGAATGGAAGATGTATATTGATGAGTTTAATCTTGATCCAGAAGTTGAGGGTACATGGACTATGTATTTTGGTGGAGCTAGTTCAAAATCAGGGGCAAGAGCTGGCATAGTTCTTATATCCCCATCTAGAAAGCATACATTGTTTTCTCACCATTTGGATCTTAAATGCACTAACAACATCGCTGAATATGAAGCTTTGATCTTAGGTTTGAAGGTTGCAAGGTCTAAACAAATCCAAAAGTTGGTAGTCATTGGGGATTGTGACCTCATTGTCTTACAAGCTAAAGGACTTTTTGGCACCAAGAGTGAAGATTTGATTCCGTATAAAGAAAGGGTGCCCAAAATCATTAAAGGCTTTAGAGACTTCTCCATTAAGGATGTTCCTAGAAATCATAATCAATTGGCTGTGGCTGCCTCTAGTGATCAAATCCTTGATAAATAGCTCTTCAAATGTGGGAGGTGTGTCATCGATACCATATGTCGTCCTGTTGTACCTGATTATTCTATGAATTGGCTCGTGTTTGAGGATGACAAGGACATGGTAGCTTTTCTCCAAGGTGAAGAACAAGTGATGAATAAAGGAAAGGATATTGATTGGGAAAGCCAATTTGACAAAAACGACAACACCTGAATCATAAATGAAATTCGGGAATCTTTTGATCCCATTGATTTAAATCTAGGTTCCCAATCATCACCTCAAATAATCAAGATAAGAAAGAATCTCACCTATCTTGAGAAGATTGAGTTGGAAAAGTTGTTACGTGAATTCAAAGATGTTTTCGCGTGGTCTTATCAAGATTTAAAGGCATATAGTCCCGAGATTGTCAAACACACCATCCCTCTTCGAGAAGTTGCAAAGAAGAACTCAAAGCTAGCTCCTTTGGTCAAAGAACTCAAGAAGATGGTTGATGCTGGTATTATTGTCCCCATTAGGCATTCATCGTGGGTATCCAACCCTGTCGTGACTAGGAAGAAAACTAGGAATATTAGAATGTGCATTGATTTTAGGATTTGAATCAAGTTTCGCTAAAAGATAATTACCCATTGCCCAATATGGAAAACCGCTTACAAAGAATAATAGGATCCCAAATGATGTCTTTCCTTGAAAGGATTCTCAAGATGTAACCAGGTTGTAGCCATCATACACCTTATGGAGCCAAACTTCTTCACAGCTGATAGCACAAGCCTTCACATCTTCTTTCTTCGTATTTTAACAGAATTCTGCTTCACGCTCTTCCAAGAAATCATCTCAGCTTCCAATGATCAGTAGTATCTCTATCAACATCAACCCAATATGTGTGTTCAAGGAACCAATCAGCTTCAAGTTGTATTGTGTCCATCCAAAATCTTATAGCTCCCTCTATCCAGCTGAGGTAAGTGAACTTTTCCCTTTTATGCTGCCATCTAATCGATTTCTCTGATGTATACTTCAAACTGCTTTCTTCTTGTTGTCGCGCTTCGCTACATTCTTCCAATTCTTCCATCTGTTGGTCAAGCTTAGATAGATCTTGTCTTGACCTGCAAACTTTATTAGAAGACTATGAAAGAACAAAAGGCAAATTGCATAGACAAAATAACAACAATAATAATCAAAGGAAGGAGGTGTAGAATACTTATCTCTTTGAGGAGAGTCAGCTCCCTCTTAATCTTGGACCTTTTCTCAACCTTGTCCTCACATCAGCATGAAGTCATATCTGTCATTTTCAAGAGCTAGGTTTTCCTTTTATAATGGAAACATTTAGTTAGGGTTTTGTTCCTAGGGTTTTCTAATTCAAACTTTTGCTAGGGTTTACAAACCCTAGATGCTTCAAGTTCCAAAATCTTCAAGATCTGCCATTCTTTAAAAGTTGCAATTTCTACAAGTACATAATTTTGTTAGTTGCAAACCCTAAAAATGTCATTAGCAAGCTTCTCTATACTTGAAACTTCATTCCTTGATTTCAGAAACCTAGTCTTTGGTATGCAAGGAAAGACTTCAAATGCTAACATATCAGTGATCTCTAAAATATATCTACACAGACCCTTTTTATGATGCATTACTGTCTTTCAACAGATCATTATCTTATCATTATATGCACTATTATTGATAACAAATTAACCAAGTTTATACGTACCTTTTTCCACCTTACCTATCCATCCTTGCAGAGATCTGGTCTTGTTTTTTCAGTTGACATGTGTCGACTTCCTTCAATAGAGGTACCTTAGACCTTCGATCATTGAACTAGTATGCTAATCATAGAGAATTCTTTGGGGCTGCTTCTGTGGAATAGGCTTTAGTTTCTTCATAATCTTCAGATATGTTGTCACAGTTCTATATTGTATCAGAATGGTCGGCTTTGATGATGTGGTTTGTCCTTCTTTTAAGTGTAAATCTCAGTGGCATAACTGCTTCTCATATTTGTGCCACAGGGAAGAGCTTCATATACCTTTTTAATCATAGTTCTTTTACAATATTACAAAGATGATCACACAGTCTCGGTCCCTTCCACTATACCACAGACTTAAGGTTCAGCAAAATGATTTTCCAGAGAGCCAAAAATCTCACAGGTCTGTCTTTTATTTGTAACGAGATCAACTTATGAGATCAGTGTAACAAAGTCACCCTGTATTCTTAGTTCTTCAAACGTCAGTCCTTTGCATGTGTGTTTTATTTTTATTTTTATTTGTACGGGTGGTTCACAGACTCTGGGTGGCTGCTACATCCATGGAAAATCTGGGCAGATCAACCCCGAATTGAATCTTTAAAGCTTGTCGGCCAGACTAGCAGGGCCTAACCCCAAGGGCGTCGAGGAGAATTGACCCTGTGACCTCCCGATCAGCGAGATACTTAACAATGGGGACTCAGCCAGCTGAGCTAATCCTTGGGACTTTCCTTTTCATGTGTTATAGACCAAGACATTGCCATAGAATTCACATACTGCTTTGCACAGGCTGCCACAGAAATGATCGAGGTATAGCCTATATCTTCCAAAGACTTCACATATCTTAGGTCCAGGATTGCAGTACTTCTCACAATGAGGTATTACATAATCCAACTCTTTTCTTTCACAGAGAAATATCACATAGACTACAGTAAATTGGTCATTATAGACTTAAGATATAGCTTTGTCAATTTTGATTTGTCATAGATTTTTTCAGACTTGTCGCTTTCCATGCTCAGACTAGATCCTTTTTCCTTAAATTTGAATGTCATAAGGCTTGATATTGTTAGAATTTATACAGACTTCGGATTTTAGTTCTTATTTCAAGGGAATATGATACAGGACAGCCCACAATGCTTAGAAGATTTCGCATATAGTGCCACAGGAGATTCAATTTAACTTCAGAGAATATTGAGTGCAAATTTTTGTTCTTCTTATCCTCTTGAGGGCTAAGAGAGATCAATTGTAACTTCTATTTTTACCCTTCAATAGTCCTTCTTCATATTGGATATAATATGAAGTGCTTCAACTATGTAAATTGTGTTATGAACCTCAGAGAATTGTCATAGAGCTCAGATGCCACAGAGATGTAATGCCACACAAAAATTCATATCCTTAGAAGTACTTCGCATGTCACAGAGAGAAGTTATTACAGATATCACATTTCACAGAAAATTTTGTATATCATCCATAGAAGGTTCAGATGCCACCACAGAAGGTTTGTCACAGGTTCACATTTGTCATGTATACTCCTTTTCTTTTTCATTGTAAACAATTGAGAATTAGACTGTACATATAAAACTTTTATCCCAATCTTTGAATTTAGATGCTTTATCAAACTTGCAGTGCACCATGGTGAGGAAACTCGGCCCTCATATCTGATGTATCATAGGTCTTTCGGTCAACTAAGAGTCTCCTTTGTTGGGTGCAGATGTATATGATGAATGATGAATAAATGTCCCTCAGAGTCATCGAACTGTCTTCTATTTCTGCCTTTGTTTGCCCAGAATATATTGATCCTTCTGTTTAGAGATATAAGAATGATATTGGCCTCTTTGGATGCTAGATTTTTACTCCTTATTTCTTTCAGATTTAGCCCTACTTAGGGCTTCTTCATTAGTAGGCTTTGATACCGTGTTGAGAAAACCAAGTATAGTGTAGATCAAGAACTTGATTCCTCTTCTTGATAATTACTTGTGAATGTTAGTCTTTATTATGTGTTATGTCTTCTTGATCAAACAAGTATGCAAATGTTCAATCAACCAGGAAAAACAAAGAGACAAGAGACACCAAAAATTAGGCTCCAAGCCAGGGTAAAACCCCACAAGTGGGAACCGGAAAACCCAACAACAATCCTTCTCTTATAGAATCAGATCAAAATGAGATATACAAGACCAACACTGCCACCAAAACTCCAAGTTCAGCCCTCCTCCAAGTCACCACTAAAATCATAGGTCAACATAAGTCAAATTGTCGACTCACTAAAATTTTGGCCCCTGAAATTTCAAGCCTGCAATAGCACAAAAAAATTCGGCCTTTTTATAGAACTTTGTCCTCACATGTGCAAGCTGTCACATCAGAAAATTCGGTCATCAAAACGAATGATCTTCATGTCTTGTAGCTTGACTTTCTCTTTCCTTTTACTCGTCCTTCACTTCTCCTTTGTTAGGTTCAGATATGCTTCTTGTTGTGCGATGAGATGATCTTCCAAATAAGTCGAACTGCCTCATATATATAGCTGTCCAGGAGGGTCGAATAGGTGGCTTTTGGAGGCCCAGGCCGACTTGGCAATTTTGGTGGACTTAGACTCAATATAAAATTCTTTTTCTTTTCTGTACAAAAGTCCAAATGGTACTTGACTCAAATACATTGTTCTTGACTCTATAAGCATGAAGAACATGCTTTAACCAAAAATAAATATAAATATAATAATAATCAATGATAAAATTTTCATTTTATTACATTATGAAGACCGACACTATTTACATTTTCAACATAAAGGAGCCAGGCTTATGGTTGTTTCTCCCCTCTGAAAAACTCTTGTTACCTCTGTTAGCAACACTGTTACTTGCATTGTTCATATTTGCCACAACCTGGGCAAAAAATTGGGCCATTTGCTGCTGCCCTTGTGGCTATCTGCTGCTACCCTTGTGCCATTTTTTGGGCTATCTATTGCTGCCCTTTTGCTAGCAACCCCAAGATGTCAAAAGGGTTACCTTCTGGTGGCTGTTCCTCCCTGTCTGCCATGGCTAAGTTGTGGGTACCTTTCTTCTTTTTGACTGTAACATTTTCCCTGTCTTCTGGAAGCATCCAGAGTTCATATGCTCGTAGGCTGGCAGGATGCACAACTCTGATACCACTGTAATACCCCATTTGGGAAAATTACCCTTAGGGTTGAAAAAAGCACATGACAAAATTTGTATTCTAACTAGTATCACAATTTTCCTTCAATTCTGCAAACGAGTTAATATTAAATGCACAAACAATGTAAATAAGTAATTGATTCTGCCCACAACTCATACAAAGAAGCCAATCCAACAGTAGGTTTCAAATCCATAATCCTTCCAATAACACACTAGTTTAGTTTCACAATCTAATGTTAATTGCATCCACAAACCCTACTGTCCGTATACTACTGATCTGACCTTACAGGCAACTACGGTCATGGCAGTCTTGGTCACTTAGCTTCCTCGGATTCAGTCTTGTTGGCTGCCCTCTGTTAGCGTCCTCTGATTTGTCCTTCTCCTCCTGTTCCTCACAGCCCTCTGTTTATTTCTGCTACCAAGAACCTTTGGAATAGCACCTCTACCTCTGCTGCCACAGGGGAGAGAGCCCTCACTGTTTCACTGCCTCACAGGAAATTCCAGCCATGCTTTTACAATCAATTCAATACCAGACTATTAGAAACATTCGCTGCCACAAGTCAGGCCATGGAAATGATACTCTGCCTCGGACAAGCCCTAGTGTAGTCTGCTTCCCTAGAGGGGCTCTTTTGAGATGATCCACTGTCACAGTTTAAACTTTAAACCTCAGAAACCAGTGTTGCAAACATCCCGATTTTACTGTGAAAAAATCGCGACGTAGGAATTTTTTGGCCCAGCCGATGTTTGCTGATTTTTAGTGATATTTTCTCGATTTTGATGATTTTTTGGTTTTTCGGAGTCTTGCCGATTTTATCCCAATGCCAATCTTTGCAACATTGTCAGAACCCTTTGCTGCCACATATTAAACCTCAGAAACACTTTGCTGCCTCAAATTTAGCCTCGGAACCCTTGCTGCCACAAGTTAAGCCTCAGAAACCTTTGATGCCACAGATTAAGCCTTAGAAACCCTTGCTGCCACAGATTTAGCCTCGGAAACCCTCACTGCCACAGATAAGCCTCAGAAAATCTCTCTGCCAAAGATTTAGCCTCAGATACTGTCTCAGGGATGATTTGCTGCCCAGATAATGTCTCAGAACCCCTTTTGCGACATAATTTCTGCCTCAGAAATTATTTAACAGAGTAAAGAAAATGGTGTATTGGCTAGGGTGGAATCTTTCACCTCTGAAACCAACCAGAGAAATAGGGGTCTTAAAACCCTTTAAGAGCCTCAGCCCAAAAATTAGAAAGATCAACACAATCCATGATGATTAAAATGAATCTCCTCTCTCCTTTTTATAGATTCCCTTTGGGGTCTTCCTAATTTTAATTTGAATGACTAACAAGTTTCCTTCCATTTGCCCCAAATTTGGATTTTATTGAATGTTATCCTCCATTTACCCCAAATTATCTAGTGTTACCCCAATAACATCAAATAATGTGTTTACCCCTTTTCAAATGACTATAGCCTACGCGGTTAGATAGGCTACTTTGTCCTCCCTTGGGCAATTTAACTTATTTAATCTGAAAAGGACATTACATATACTTACCATGTTGGGAGGTTATATTTGTATTAAATTTTGTCTCCCCATCATGGTGGTATGCTTAACTCTTGAAATTTAAAACCATGACATGTATATTGTAATGCATATTACAATTTACAAATATGTTCTTCCTCCATTCTGGTTTTAAAAAATTTCTTACACTAGAGATTTCACTGAATGAAGTTGACTTTGATTCAACCAAAAGTTGATGTCTACTACATAAATTGATATACACATTCTTAGACCACTAATTTTTTGGGCAATTCTTGTTTTACACAAAAGAGGTCCTCTGTTGTAGTCAAATTCCCTCTATATTCTATTTGCTGGCCATATGATTCATGCAACATAAGACTGGCATCTTTCTGTTTGATGCTAGAGCCTAGGATTGGACTCTCATATTTATTGTTTTGACTTTATGTTGCATGAAACTTCTAGGAACCCAGCATTTCGGGCCGTACCCATACCCGAAACTCCGAAACTAGGCCGAAACTCAACTGAAACTTGACCATCATGTAATCATGTATGAGAGTTAATATAGACTTGGTTTTCCTTATAAATTGTCATCTATGGGTCTTATTCCTTTTTTCTTGCAAGATAATGTGTTATTCACTTATTTATAACCTTTTTTTATATATATCTAGACATATATGACGTTTCAGCTGATGTTTCGACTGATGTTTCCATTTTTGGGAGGTGATGTTTCTAAATGTACCCGTTTCAGAAACTCTGAAACGTTTCGGCGTTTCGTGCAACTTAGTTTTGACTCTTTACACTAATATTTCAAGCATATTTGCTGTAGGCTTGTTTCAACAGTTTTGTATTTTTGAAACACATTGAGTTACCGCTCCATGATATGTTTTCGCAGTTTTATGTTGTCCCTATGTGTATGAGCATTACGTGCATTCTTTCTATTGGTTTTAGCTCGTTCTTGCAGATATAATTTTCATTTTCTTGAGCAAATTCTTGGATGTGTGTGTACTAAGGCATGGACCATCTGAATGCATAATTTTTTTCATGTCGCTGCTCAGGCACATTTTATTGGTCAATGCAATTCATGCTCTAAACTTGTTTTAATGAAGGTGTTTCTGAGAATTATGTTGTAATTTGTAAATGACGAGATGCTACATAGTTTGCATAGTTCAACAATCATTCTGACATTTTGTTCATTAATCTGTTCCTTTCATTGTTGTGGATTGTGTTTTGAAGTACATATGACAACGAACAGGTATTTTCTCTGCCTTTGGCATTGGCCACATTCACATTCTGATTTGTCCAGAGGGGCCATTGTAAAAATGTTCATTTTAAAGGACACTTGCAGTTGTAATTTTGTAAATTTATGTCCTGCATGATGTCACATGATAACCATTGATTGGCAACTGTTTATTTGCTCATTTTGAGTTGGCAAGGGAAATGGCATGCCGCATGCACAAAATATTCATAGTATTCATGTCAATGTAAGATGCTTATTTATTGTTATTATTTGTGAAAATTGTGTTGCAGGGATTTACACACCCAGTAAGAGCACATTTTTTAGAAAACATATTGGAGACAATTGGCTACACATTAACATCATTTAACCAATTGGATGATTATGGACAAGACAAGATATGGAAAACACAGAAGCAAGCACTCAGGAAAAAGAAGAGCCAGCTTGTTACCCTTGTTGAGGTGCAATCCCTTGGTGTTGATTTTTGAACTACTTCATTTTTCAAGGAAATGAACTATTCAAATATGCATGGCCCAATTAATCCTTTTGTTATTGGGTATTGCTTCTCAGGATGTGGTTGCAACTGCTAACTTTGCCGAGTATAATTCCAGGACACGAGATTCTATAGCTTGCTGGAATCCTGATTGCATAGGCTTTAATCTTATAGAAGCTGTCCTATGCCATATTTGTAAAAATGGAAGACCAGGTGCTGTGTTGGTCTTCATGACAGGATGGGATGACATCAATGCTTTGAAGGACCAGCTGCAGGCACATTCTCTACTAGGTGATCCAAACAAGGTTCTACTACTTGCATGCCACGGATCTATGGCTAGTTCAGAGCAGGTATTCTAATTTGAATGTGTATGTGGGAGTATAATGGAGAAGGACAAACATTTCATTGTAAATTATTTCATGAGAGTACGAGGTTTATTGTATTTGAAATATAATGATGCAAACTTTGTCTTTGTAATATACTTGCCAGTTTATGGCAAGTATTCTTTGATTTGAAGGGCTTGTCAGGGAGAGTAATTGAAAATGACATCATGAGAGTGCAGGGTATTGCATTAAGAAATGACCATGGTGATCTTTTCTTTCTCGAAGCTATATATATTTTTTGGCTGCGATAAATTTTAAAGAATGCGTTAACATGCAAGATCAGTCTTCTAGTTCCTTTAGATTCAGTGGGTTGACACAAGATTTAGCCAAACTGATGGTGAAACAAATATTTTTTGTTAAATGTAATTACTAATTATTTATGAGCAAATTTAACTTCAAACTATTATTGATAATGACACTTTATGTTTTATTTCTTATTTATCTATGACATGTGTACTGTTTTATTGTTTATTGGATCTGGTACAGCTTTTATGATTGAGATACATTTTTTATGTTGTAAATGTTCTGCAGTTCTCATAAGATGGTGGGTTTAATGGCTTAATGCAGAAATTAATTTTTGAAAATCCACCACCAGATGTTCGAAAGATAGTTCTTGCTACAAATATGGCAGAGACAAGTATAACCATCAATGATGTTGTATTTGTGGTGGACTGTGGGAAGGCGAAGGAAACTTCCTATGATGCACTGAACAACACTCCTTGTCTGCTTCCTACTTGGATATCAAAAGCTTCTGCTCGACAAGTAAGATATTGTACTTTAATGAATGCATTGTATTTGAAGCTTTATGCTATGGACATTATTCTCTCTACTTGTTGATCCAATTATCCTATCTAAGAAAAAGGTGAAAATGAACAGCATACGTCATGACTCAGGATATATTGGCAATTATGTAACTAATAAATTAACAAACAAAACATTTCCAATTATATTGCCTGGAAAAAGGACTGTTTCTAATGGACAGTAGCGAGGAGGGAAAATAATTTGCAGGGCTTATGTATGATCTTATGAATTGACTTCATAAATGCTCCTGAGTCCTGCTCTTTAAATAACATATCAAATATTATCTTTACGGACAAAGCTGTTAATTGATTCAAGTAGAAAATTATGATAAAGCAAGGTTACATGAACCTTGATGTGACTAGAATTGGCAGAAGTATCCAGTGCGGGTGTAGCGCTTGCCTGGAAATTAAGAAATTATTATTCTTGAGGCATGGGTTTCATGCTCAAGGGAAATTTATTTTTAGATCAAGCACCCATTGAGTGCTTCTAGGTTTGACATAAAGTCAATTGAGTCATTGTCATGTGTTGAAGATCCATTTGGGCATGTTACATATTTTAAAGAAAATTTATTTGAGTCGATAGAGCCTCCAAGACCTCGTCATGGCACAAAGATCAAGTTGGCCTACATGAAGGGACAAGTCGGCCTAAAGAGAGCAATTCGTACCCCTCACAAGACTGTAAATAAGAAGGAACTCTACGTCATTGTGACTCACTCAAGAAAGTTCGATTTTCTCAAGATAGAAGCTGGAAAAAGGACGAAAAGGAAAGAGAAGAACTAGATCGAAGTTTTTGGGCCTCTTTCTATCTCTTGTGTTTGGTTTCTACATTTGATGGGCAGAAGAATTTGCTAGGTAGTTCGAAGTTGCAGAGGAATTTGCTGGGAGGTTGAAGTTGCAGAAGAGTTTGTTGGGCATATCAAAGTTGCATAAGAACGCGTTGGGCAGGTCGAAGTTCCAGAAGAATCTACTGGGCAAGTCAAAATTGTAGAAGTTGCTGGAATCAAGGTTTGACTTGGTCTTGGAGGGTCTTGGTCAAGGGTCATAGGTCTTGGAATTCGTCAATTGAAGTTCTATAAGAAGAGAAGAATTCTTGTGGGTTTTGCTCTCAGTTGGAGAGGTTTTGGCCTTGGCTGATCGCCTACGTCATGTGCCCTATTGTCTCTTTGATTTTATTGTCTGGTAGCTATTTGATGATAAAGAACACTAATAATAATCAAGTGTAAGAAGAAGCTAATCAATTTAAGTAAAATTACATCACAAGAAGTTATCAAAGTAAGAGAAATCACCTAATCTAGCTGCCATAGATTTCTCAACACTGTGTTCTCCATGTGTCATGTACTACGGTCAGGAGTAAGAACCATTAAGCTTAGTAAAGAACACTGGTATGGAGAATGGTGGATTGGATAAGTAACAGGGACATACATTCTTGAGTCATGTATTGTGATTGACTAGGATTAACATCCTAAGTTGGATACATGGACTTGGTAAAGAATGGTCCGGAGGACATACTTTTCCTTGGATTAGGAAATGGTCCTGTGAGGTCATACCTTAGGAACACCCAGGTGGGGTATGTACCTGAGAGGCGGTGGTGTCCAAATTTATGCCTCCCAACATTGTGCTCTGATCTAGTGGAGAGATATAGCTTGTTAGTCAAGGCCTAGCTATTTTGACGATGCTGCTATGCTGATGTAAATCATCATTGATGCTTATCAATTAGGATCCTTTCTTATATGAATATTTCAACTTGAGAGTATCCTGTTGTGTCATTATGAATACCTCCCTAGTTAAGAGGTGTTGAAGAATGTAACTAGTGCCAGTCTTCATAATTGTACTTGAGTCATGATGTAATATATTTGTCAAAGGAAATTTTTATTATTATTAAATTGACTTATTAAAGCATGGATTTCATGCTTGGGTCAATGGTCATAGGTCAAGCCTCCATTGTAGGCTTCTAGGATTTTTGTTTAAGTCAAAGTCAAATTTATTATGTAAGAATCCCTTCTTGGGTTCATGGTGTCAAAGATAAAAATCTATTTTGTCATGTCAAAACCTCCTCCATCAAGTCACCTTCCAAGTCGGCCTCTAGATTGATCCTCTACAAGTCAGCTTCCACAAATTATTCATGTCAGCTCATTTACAGTAAAAAACAACTATAAATACCCATGTGAACTTGATAGCAGGGAGATATTGCAAAGGTTCAGATATATTGGAGAGGTTCGGGTATATGAAGAGGTTCAGATATATTGTAGAAATAACGAAGGAAGGATGATTCAGATCTTCTACAGGTTCAAAGTATTGATTGCAATATCGAAGCAGTGAGATATTATAGGCTGAGGTGCAAAGCTATTACTGGACCAAGCATGAAAAATTGCAGAACAAAGTGTATCATGAACATAGGACAAAGCGTAGCATGAATATAGGACCGAGGTCTGTCAGACTACAAGATCAAAAGCTTGGTATGACCACAGGAACGAATTGAGGTATCATAGTATTGAACGTCCAAAGTGTTATAGGATTGAGGTATCACATCTTTATAGAAACAAAATGTTGAATACAGGACTCAAAACTGAAGCATGATATGTCGCTTAGGAACAAGGTTGATTTGATGGATGGAAGGAGTCTTTTGTCTAGGTAATAAGTGTCTCGATCATCTCAACTTATTTTGAGTCTATTGAATGAAGAGTTCTTGATTGGGTTTTCCCCTACCTAGGGGGTTTTCCCTGGCTGTGCGCCTACTTCTTGTGTTCCTTGTCATGATCTTCATTGTTTTGGCATTTGTCTTGATGAAAGAAACATAATAAATTATAAGAAATCTAATAAGAAGTAAAGAACGATCACAAGCAAATGTCAAAGTATAAGAGAAATCTATCTAAAGAATTTGATCACTATAATGCCCTTGATTTCTCAACATGGTATTAGAGCAAGGTTCATTTGCATAAAGGGTAGGAAGGAGATCACAAAGGCTACTAATCATGATAAAGAAGTTTGGTAGGGCTACCAAGCTACTAAAAGAAGTATAGCAGAAATTTGGGCACTATAAATAAGCCCTAACGACTGTAATAGGATCATAAACATATATATGAAAAGCGAAGGCCTAAAAAGATTTGTTTAAGAGGACCAAAAAGGATAATTAATCAGCCCAAAGAAGGTCGAGTCCATCAAGCCTAGGATCAAAGTCCTGGGCACATTCTACAAGGACTGAAATCATCACTAAAAGAAGTTTGAAATCTGGTGCTATCTCAAAGATCTGAATTTTTGGGTAGTTTTTGTAATCAAGGAATAACCTTTATGATCAAGCAAGCTAGTGCAAAGTGTTTATATGACTGGTTGGAAGATTCACCTTATCATTATAGGAAAAGAAGATGAGTCTCCTTAGACCTGGGCATGAGCCACAATCATCTTGTGAAAGGGCCATTGAAAAACGAATTGTCATCTATCCTTAAGCTCACTACAGTCACCCTAAGAGAGGAATCAAAAGTTCTGGGCATAAGTATTTAAAGAAAGCCGAAACTCCTATTGTAAAGAAGCTTCAGTCATTTGAAAAAGGAGTCGAGCCTCCTACCTGGGCTTAAATGTACTCACTATAATCTTAAAGGGACAAACATTTTACAGACCTGTGCATTAAGAAACAAATTAAATTTGATATCCATCTAAAGGAGAAATGAAAGAAAATTTCTACATGCATATCTATAGTGATGAAAAGGATGTCAAACTTAAATTGAAGAAGAAAACAAGAAATATAAGATCATCGTGAGGTCTTGTCGCTGTCACTTATAAGAATCATACATGTCTGCTATGAAAAGAAAGCTTTTGATAGTCTTGAAGGCGATAAGAAGATCATGGCTTCTAGTAGTAGACGTTGAAGCAACCTTCATAGTTATGAAAGATAAAGGTGGGTAATCATAAGGTGTGCATAATATATTTATTTGATAAGGGAATGTTTAAGGTTAGCTACTTATATGGTTCTAGTGATAGTTGTCTTCATTATCAAAAGTTATTGATATTAGACCCTAACCTTAACTTGCTTGTTTCCTCATAGAAATCCTAACCCTAATCACTCATTACTATTGAATTCTAGGGTTTGTAAGTAGTCTAGGGTATATAGTAAACCCTAGTGATGATTGATGAGGATGATAATTTGATTTTTACTAGATCTAAGGATTGTACTTGGAAACCCTAGGATTACATCCTCCATTAATCCATGAAAACCCTAGATTGTCAAATTGACATCATGTTTTTGGTATTGAACATTTTGCTTGGTTGTATTTGTCAATTAGTATTGCAGGTATAAAAACTATAGCTAAATTTAGAGGGAGCACTTCAAGGAAACCCTACAAGGTTTGTAAAGGAGTAACACAAGGTATGTAAAAAGTCTTATTCACTAAAAGTATGATCATTTTAAGTTTTTTTTTGCTTGGTATTACTAACTCTCCCATGTCTAGGTTTTCGAATCATAAGGATTCTTGTTAGGGTGATTAATCATTAGATTGAATCTACCCTCATTATATTATCATTCTTGTGGAATCCTAAAAAGGTTCACTGTAAAACCCTAACCTAAAGGTATGCCAATATTTTTGAAACCCTAGTCTACTTAGGGTTGTTGATGAAGTCTAGAAATCCTATTCTTTTGATGTTTAGGGTTTTGGTATTGTTATGATGGAAACCCTAGTTCTTTATTGTTAGCTATTAATATCCAAGTTATGTATTGAAATCCTAGAACTTTACGGCTTGGTCAATTAGGGTTTATAAGCAAGACCCTTGTATTAACTAAAATGACGTCCTAGGAATGAAACCCTAGGTGTATATTCGTCTGTATGATTGAATCCCTAGTTTGAATAAAATTGTTGTATATCTAACTTTGATATATTGATGTTTGTGTCTTGGGTTTACCTAGTAGGTATAAATAATAAGCAATGTTCCACCAAGACTCCGGTGCGGGGAGACGCGGGTGCGGGGAGACGCACAGGGGGGACGTGTGGGAGTACCTTCAAATTTTAGGGAAATTTCGGGGGTGCGGGGAGTCGTCGAGGTATATATATATATATAATTCAAATTCATATTCATTGTTCACTGTTCAATAATGAAAGCATAAAAATATTAAATAGACAATTGAAATTTGAATCATTGATCCATCCTCATCATTCATTTTGATACATACATGATACATCATTCATATGACATACTCAAGTGACAAGTCTCATTATTGAATTAATTATTATTCATACATACCATGAGCATTGAAATTTGAAAAAAAAAGAAATCAGTAATAAAATATTTAAATACTGAAATACATTGATCGATATCATTCATCATTCATTGATTCAATGGTTCATCATTCTACAATCTAGTAATCTACATTGATTTAAACACTAAATTCATCATTCATCATTCTATATGTTTACCCTCTTTTTTAATCTGCTTTACACTCTGATTTCTCTGAATATTTTTATTTTTTATCTCAGTTTCTTAGGTTGTCTTTATTTCCAACGTTTTATGAGTTTTGGAAGTCCAACCATGTATTTGACATTTGTTAATGCTTCAGTGAATTTCTGATATATTTCCTGATATTTCCAGTAAGTTTGTTTGAATACGTTCAACAATATATTCCCCTAAAAATATTAGCGACACTGCTTCATAATACATATACAGAGAATATGATGTGGAGATCTTACTTACTGGACTTGTAAGAGTATCACTGTATCTCACTTCTTTGGGTACAACCATTCTATCATTCACTGTGGTTCGAAGAGTTTTTAGTGATCGTTTATAAAAATTTAGTCATTGCATTTATCTGTTGGGGTCATTGCATTTATCTGTTTCATTATATATAATATATATGCTGTTGCAAACCTGAGATAAGAGGCCGCAATACCTCAGGATCAGACAGAGAGTTTTCAGTTTTGTGGCATATATGTTTCTAAAGCGGGCTGAATGTGCTCAAATTGTTGCACAATGATGCGATTTGGAAGAACAGTAGGTCCGTAGGAAGGGCTGGTATGGCGTGAACATTGAAGAATGAGGGACTGTCGACTGATCTAGCACAAGTAGTGTAGGCTTTAACGCTTACCTGGAGGTGGAGCCGCACAGTGTAGGGAGTCAGGACAGTGTTGACGGCGGACGCAAAACAGTAAACACTGGTGACTGGAGCTCGGACGACGCTGCGCTGCGGCTCAAACCTGAAAGCCGTGGTCCGCTGGAGAACTGCAAACAACAAACTTGTATACTGGAGCTCGGAGGGAGGGACGCAGCACACTTTCAGATTTCTGAGTTTCTCAAGCAAAGTTCAGGCAAAGTCGGCGCTGGAGCAATGCAAGGCCACTAATCAAATGATCAAATGAGCGTTTTCCCTTTCATGACATGAGTTTTAGGTTTAGATTTTAGTTTTAATTTTAATTTAAAAAAAAATTAATGGTTTTCATTTTTTATTTTTAATTTTTAATTTTTAAGTCATATTAGACAAATCTGAAGGGGGGACGCCCAGGCGCACCCTTTTTGGGGAGTCTAGACTCCCACACTGAGGGGGACGCCCAGAAGCACCCTTTTCGGGGAGTCGTGGGGAGTCTAGACTCCCATACTGGGGAAACGCACCCCCTTGCGTCTCCCCGAGACTCCCCAAAAAGGGTGCGTGGGGAAACGCACCCCCAAGAGACTCCCCGTCCCGGGTGCGTGGGGTGCGAGGGGTGCGCGCACCCGACCCTGGGGGACGCGTCCCCGTGGAACACTGATAATAAGTGCTAGTGCCTTCTAGATATGTATATGTAAATATGCTAACTTAGTTATTGATGCTCACGTTTTAGTTTGTAAAATCTAGGGTTTGTAACAAAACCCTAGTAGAGATTAATATTCTAGGGCATGATGATATTGTTTTCAATTGTTGATATGATTTAGCCTTGATGATAAAATCCAGGGTTTGCAACAAACCCTAGTAGTGTCTGACACGTAAATTCTGAAAATTGTTGAAACCATAGATGTATAGTAAAATTGTTATTTGATTGAATTGTTGATGTCTAAGGCTTTATGTCTCGAAGATGGGATCTAGTGTTTGGGTCTTTCATATATCTCTAAAAGTAATATTGAGGCCCTAGATATAATGAGACTAATATCTTGATTGAGTTGCTAGCAAGAAGTTGAAGTCTAGTATGTGTCTCCTGCTGTTTATGATCCTAACTAAGTTTAGGAATTTGATGTCTAAAGTTTGAATGTTTTGATGCTTCCATTATGATATAGTTAACTTCATGCTTCTATATGTATTTCGTTATACTTGCTATTAAAGTTTTGCATGTACATGATATTCAAGATGTTGAAGATGTTTGTAATTAAAGATATTCGATAGTAATGATGAGCATGATGAAGGAAGCTATAAATGATGATAAAGATGCCATAAGAAAGAATGAAGATTCTTCGATATTGAGAGGGAGTCTGGATAGAAGGAGGGGTACATCTCCCCAATTGATAGGGACGACATAGTGAATACCTTAAAAAAAGAATAAAATCGAAGATTGAAAGTACTGTTGATAGACTTGCAAAGTATTGAGGCTGTATTTGGTGCTGTTGAATAAGTGAAAGAAGAAAGCTTCTGAAAATATGTATTTGACAACTTGATGATTATATAAGCAACATCAGAGTGATTTAGGACCCCAAAGGTTTGTGTTTACTTGTATATATATTCGAAAGCTTATTAATTGGGGTTGTGTTTGTACAGGTAAATCTCTCCATAAGAAGGTTGAAGACTTTGGAAGCATGCTTGGAAAAATGGATATATCCAATTTAATTTATTAGGAGAGATGAAGCACTTAATGGCGGATGCTTGAGAGGACATCTGGCCGACCTATGTGTTGATCTCTGGATCCCGAAGAGGGAGGATGGCATTGGTCATGGAGCTCTGACCTTGGATATGCACCTAGATCCCTGGGTTGATGGTTAGCAAGCCTGATGGTACCTAGAGTGGCGGAAAGCTTGAGTCCATCTTAGTCCCACCTGTTGGTGAAGGTTGTCAGTGATGTCAATATGGCATTGTTGGAGATGTCAAATATTCTTGTAATACATGAATAACCCTGGAAGTCCTAGCCTATCTAGCATTCCTTGTTGATTAAACCTACCCTAGAAGCAAACCCTAACCCTATATGTTGTGCAAACCCTAGGTGAGAAAACCCTATCTTATAGTACCCTAAGGCAAAACCCCAACACTGGGAAGAAACCCTAGGTGCCAAGTCCATGATGTCCTAACCCTAGCATTAATTGGATGGCAACACATGCTGAAGCATGCCTTGAATAACCTATTCCTATTAACCATTCCATTAGATTTCTTACTATCTCTATCATATAATAAACCTATCCTATTAAAGTAAGTGACAATCCTTAATTATATTAATTCTCCCCCCAAATAAATTAAAATATTATCATTATAAAATGTTGGCCTCAACAACTGTATGTCGGCCCAAGGCAACATCTCGCATTAAATTCGTATAAAAACATGTGCTTCAATTCAGGTCAAGTGTGTCTCCGTCAACGAAGAAAAAGTAGACAAAAAAGTTCACATCTGGTGAATCTGAGAAAGGAAGACAAAATACGAAGGAAAAATTATAGGTGTCGTGAAGATAATTCGGGAGATTCGATTGATGGATTCATTTGTGGACTTGTAGAATTCTTTAGCGGACATGTGGAGTCTTTTTGCATGGAATGAAAATTCATTCTAGATAGATAATGACAACAACTTGAACCTTTAACAGTATGCGGCCCTGTAGAATTCTTCAAGCGGACCTGTGGATTCTTTTTTGCACAGAACTGTGAAGGTAATTTATTCGTAATTTATTCCAGACTTGATATTTTCTCAGCCATGTTGAAGCATTAAACTGCAATTTAATTGAAGCAATACTTTCAATCTAGAGTCCTCTGCAATTTCGTGCATCCTGTAGCAGACTCCATTGGACCCTTTGCGACTATTTAGAAGAAGAATTTGAAGTATATTCATTGACTGTGTAACTTTTGGGACACTTTACAACATGAACATTAAACTTCTTGAAAGCTTGAAGAATTGTGAAGATATCCACTACAAATTTACTGTGATATTTGCTTGAAAAAATTGTGGTGACATTTAGATTTACTGTATCACTCTTGCAAGATTTGTGTGATATTGGACAAAACATTGAAACAAAATTAAAGGACCCTCAAAGTCATATTGAAGTAACAGTGCTAGCGGTTTGGTCTTGTATCTTTGGATGATCTATTGAAGAGAGTTTGAAAACTTGGCAAAGTGAAAGCTAAAAGCAACCCGTGGGCAGTGCTTGTGTGAAGGCACAATCTTGTAGAAGCTCGGACATTAAGACTCAGAACAGTGGAGCTCATTTAAATCCTGGATTATAGTCCCGTGGAAGAATTACAGCCTCAGACCTGTGAAGTGGAGGATAGATCTGTGTGGGTAGAAACACCTATTGTGAAGCTCGAATTAGTTGAACAGTCTTAAGTAACTCGGACAGCCACCTATTGGAGGAGCTTATCTCTTGACCAACAAACTTGTTGCCATAACACATGAAGCTCAGACAACAAGTCAAGATCCTGGATCAGTGAATTTGAAAACTCAAAATTGCAAAGGACCTGTCCCTCAGACATTCCATTCAGGCTCATGATTGTGGAAAGATTTAGGACAACGACTGTGACCATTGCTAAAGCTCAGACCTATAGCCTCAACAAATAAACCTCGGTTAGCCTGTGGTCAGTTATCTTGTGAAGAAAATCTATTAACACCTCCAAGCAAGCATCCTTAAAGAAAATCCTTGGAGCCTTGCCACCCTATTTGAAGTCAAACCTTGAAGTAGTTCTCGAAGAATAATTAAAGAAGCCTTTGAAGATTTGATTGAAGACACCTTGAAGGTCTTGGAGATATCATTGGAGACCGCGATGCATTGAAGCAATCATGAGGTGACTATGGGTAATATGAAGAGAAGTGGTGACACCTTCTGAGACGACATGGTTGTCATTGATGAAGTAATTTGGAGGAGGCATTGATAAAGATAGACAGGGCTCGTTGAAGAAGATATTGGGAGTCGTGAAGAATCATTAAATCTATCTTGACGAATGGAAGTTGAGGGTTGGAGCCCTAGAGGTAGGAGCCTCATAGAGACAAGGTTGGTGCCTTGGAAGATAGGGTTGGAGCCCTAGAGGATAGGAGTCCTCAAGAGACCAGGTTGGAGACTATACTAGAGATAGGGTTGGAGCCCTAGAGGTTGGTGCCTCAAAGTGACAAGGTTGGAGCCTTGGGAAGTCCAAGTTAGTGCTTGGCAAACTACAGGTTGGAGCTTGGGAGATTGAAGATTGGTGTCTTCATCTAGGGTTGGAGCCCTACACATTATTGTATTGAATTTATTGTAAAAAAGAGATTAATAAAAGTATTTTTTCTTATTGTTCATTTTCTGTTCTAATTATAAGTGATCTAATTGGTAAAAATAACAAGTGAAAATAAATACTGATTCAACCCCCCTCTTAGTATTTCCAACACAACCCGGAAAGATTACCTTGGTCAGGTATCTAGTCCGTGGCATTGAGTGTGCTAGAACTCTTCGTAGTTCATTTCATTTTGAGATCTTCCATGTACCTTTATATGTATGTAATTATGAATACCTCCCTAGTTAAGAGGGAGTGTTGAAGAATGTAACTAGTGCTGGTCTTCATAATTGTATTTGAGTCATGATGTAATAGAATTGTCAAAGGAATTTTTTATCATTATTAAATTGACTTATTAAAGGATGGATTTCATGTTTGGGTCAATGGTCACAAGTCAAGCCTCCATTGTAGGCTTCTAGTATTTTTGTTTAAGTCAAAGTTAATTTTTTTATATTAGAATCCCTTCTTGGTTTCATGGTGTCAAAGATAAAAATCTATTTTGTCATGTCAAAACCTCCACCATCAAGTCAACTTCCAAGTCAACCTCTAGATTGATCCTTTACAAGTCGAATTCCACAAATTATTCATGTCAGTACATTTACAGCTAGAAACAACTATAAATACCCATGTGAACTCGATAGCAGGGAGATATCGTAGAGGTTCGGATATATTAGAGAGGTTCAGATATATTGCAGAGATAGCAAGGGAAGAATGATTAAGATCTTCTATAGGATCAAAGTATTGATTACAGGGTCGAAGCACTGCGATATTACATGCTGAGGCACTAAGCTATTACTGGACCAAAGCATGACAAATTGCAGGAAAGAAGCATAACATGAATATAAGACTGAAGTCTGTCAGACTACATGATCAAAAGCTTGGTATGATCATAGGAATGAATTGAGGTATCACAATATTGAAGGACCAAAGTGTTACAAGACTGAGGTATCACATCTTTGCAGAAATGAAATGTTGAATATAGGACTCAGAACTGAAGCATGATATGTCACTTAGGAACAAGGTTGACTTGATGGATGGAAGGAGTCTTTGGTCTAGGTAATAAGGGTCTTGGTCATCTCAACTTATTTTGAATCTATTGAAGGAAGAGTTCTTGACTGGGTTTTCCCCTACCTAGGGGTTTTGCCTTGGTTGTGCACCTACACCTTGCGTCCCTTGTCGTAATCTTCATTGTTTTGGCATTTATCTTGATGAAAGAAACATAATAAATTATAAGAAATCTAATAAGAAGTAAAGAACAATCACAAGCAAATGTCAAAGTATAAGAGAAATCTATCTAAAGAATTTGATCACTTTAATGCCCTTGATTTCTCAACAAGAGGGAGTATTGAAAATGTAACTAGTATCGGGCTTCATAATGTAATGTAATTGCATCGTAAAAAATATTTATTATATTCATTATTATTATTTTTTTTTTGGTTAAAGCTTATTCTTCATGCTTATAAAGTCAAAAGTCAAAAAGAATTTATTATGAATCAAAAAGAAAAATGTATTTGTGTCAAGTCCCATTTCGACTTTTGTAAAGAAAAGAAGAATTTTGTATTGAGTCAAAGTTCAACAAAATTGTCAAGTCGGCCTTCCTTGGGAACAAGTCAGCCTGGGCCTCCAATTGCCACCCATTCGACCTCCTGGACAGATATATAGACGAGAGTTTGATCACTTTGAGGGACACTCGATCATCATCATCATACAATCTTCTGCACCAAACTAATGGAGAAAGGACAAAGCAGAAGGGAAGGAAGAGCTCACACATGTGGAAGAATTTTTGTGAGGAAAGGCTGAAGTTCTGATCTAGTTACAGACCCGAAATTTTAGGAGGGAGATTTCAGGAAGGCCAGACATTTCAGGAAGCTGTCTAGTTTGATCTATGTTGACTTTTGACTTTGGAGGTGTCTTGGAGGAGGGTTGGACATGGAGTTTTGGTAGAAGTTTTGGACGTTGTCTCATTTTGATCTGATTCTATAAAAGAAGGATTGTTATTTGGTTTTCCCCCTTGTGGGGTTTTTCCTTCGCTTGGAGCCTAATTTTTGGTGTCTTTTGTCTCTTGTGCATTATGTTCTCGATATTTTGGTAATGTGTAATTGCTTGATGACATAACTAAACAAGTAAACACTAAGAAGAGAATTCAGATCTGTCACAAGTAATTACCATGATAAGGAATTCTACCATCTATCTGAATTTCAACAACAAGCAGGGAAAAGAGCTTATGCAGATTAGATTGAGTTGCAAACTGTGAATATAAAGAGAACTGAAATATGAAATTTATAATTTTTCTTTTCAAAAATGTGCAATTTAGATTGTATACCTCCATATCTGACAAAAGATATTGTATCTCAGGCGAAGAAATACCTTTTTGGATGAAATGAAATGCATTTTTAACTAAAAACAAAGTTTCAAATGTAACAAAATAGTATTTTCAGGCGAAAATGGTACTGGAATAGCAGATCTTAGAAATTCAACAACATAGGTTCAAGATCTCGATCACCAACAAGAGCAATTTTTCTAATGGGCTCTGATCATACCATGTTTGGGAAAACATTGTATTCCATATAGGATGAATGCCTTTAGTAACCACTCACACAACCAGATCAATGTTTGTAATGCCGATATTTTTATGTGGTTAAAATTCTCTACGAGGGAAACACTGCACGGCCCCGCAGCCAACATGGCCACTGGAGGCAACTTTATTAATGCAAAAGAATTTTGTTTTACGAATAGGAGTTATCACAATTGATCATCAGCGATGACCCTCCATGCTCTATAAATAGAGATTGTGGACCAATCAGGTGTTAAACCATAGATCAATTGCTGTTAGTATTGAGGAGAATATGACCTGTCAGATGTTGAAAATGTGTGACTGCGGTCAGTATTTGAAGTCAAAAAGTAAAAAAAAAGTTTTTTTTTTTCCTTTTGTTTTTTTTGTATGTATGGTTCATGTAGGCTCCATGATGGACAGGTCGGCCCCACCTCATGAAGGGGTGTGACCCTTGGGTTTATTCCACTTGGTCAACCTCATATAAATTAAGAGACTTGACCTCCTCATTGGGCATCATCTCAACAAGTTAAATCTGTTCAAGAAGCATTCTGTCCACACATGTGAAGGAGGAGGAGAAGTTGACCAGCGAGTTTTACAAAGTCTTCTATCTGTTTGAACAACATTGACTCTGTCCTTTCTGCTGCTGTTTGACTGAATTTTTGACTGAGGAAGAAGGCAGAAGATTCTGGAACCTTTGACCATCTGTTGACCGCATTTATGGAGCTGTTTCTGAGCTTTGACCACAGGTCAAATTCTGTAATTTGACCGAGACTTCTGAGGCGATTGCAGGACCAAATTGGCCTTTTGACTAGGAGCTGCAGGTCGAAATTCGGCCCCTTGACCAGACTTGACCAGTGAGCAGAATGTTGACTCTCTCTCACCTTTGACTTGATTTGGCTGGACATTGAATGAGGTCAATAGTTTGATATTTTTACTGGAAGAATCAGATGTACAAATTGATTGAATTGAACAATTTCTCATAAGGAAAGATGACCGGGTTTTTCCCCTTGTGGGGTTTTGTCCCAAGAAAATTTTGGTGTCTCTTGTTTCATTGTCTCATTGTGATCTGCACTGCTCTATTGTGCTTAATGGCTGAAATTTTCTCATGTTTAACTGCTTGATGATTTGAATGCTCTAAGAAGTAAAAAATGTATCATTGGAAGTAGTTATCTGAAAGAAAATTGATCTAGTCTCTATTGCACCTAGAAATTCAACATCAGATCACTCTATGTCGAGACCATACCATGAGCGTTGGATTACATTGCAACTAATGCATACTAAGAAAACACACTAAGAAAAACACTTTAGCTAATAGACACATTAGACCAAGTTGAATTTAACTAACTCCAAAGTGTCTAGATATCCTAAAAGATGATGGTAAAATCTGTTTAAAACATGCAGCTAGACAACGGATTTGATCCAAAGCACACAAAAATCCCAAGAATTTGATACGCATTTGAGATTGCAAGATTCCACAAAGATTCAGATGTGGGTGTGGAGTGCCTTAAGGAGGATATGGTAACTATTTGATGAGGTAAAGGCAATAAGCACAGTAAAAAGATAAATGGAAAATAAGATGGTAGGGGCTTGCAGAAGAGAGGAACTGGTAAATTCTGCAAGGAGTTTTCCTTCACTTGCTTTATTATTAAAATCGGAACATTAACACTATATGCTCTTCCCCACTACTTTGAAAGCTTTCGGTATCTATGCTAGCCGCTTGGTCAGACACGAAACGTTGTGCTTGATTTTCTGAACTCTTGTGACTACTTGTGTTCACATGGATTATGAAATAATAAATTAGATCTGAAATCCATGATAGCAGATAGAGGTCTCTATCCCCACAGAAAGTGGCAATGAAAATCGATAATTGAGCAGATTATTTTTTATATTAAATTTGATGCATATTGAATCTGAAGAAAAAGGTGGTTTAAATTCTTTTGAATGGGCTTTTCCAGACTGCTGATTAAATCAGACAGCATCCTTAACAAAGGGGCGGTATGCATTAAGTGGGTTGCTTATCTTAATTAATCATATTTTGGCAGTTTGTTGACTAGGCTACTTATAACATGAGAAATACTGACACGGATTTCTGACATGGCATAAATTCCGTGAACCTGGATTGATGATATGACATGGAATTAACTGCTAGGACAAAACAATCATTAATATCCTAACATCGATCACATGCCCTGCCATATTCCAAGATTGTCTCTGCTACTGACATGGATGAAACCTGTGTTGGAAGTTTCATGTTTTCATTTACTTCAATTTTTGGTCCTTCACATATAAAGAAGACTAGTTGCATATGATATCTGGTGGTTTTGGAAAAGACTTTGTGGCTGAAGATAAGAATGAGTTTACGGCTTGAACTAGGTTTTGATCATCACCTTCCATTATATCAAGGCAGGTAATTTCATTTGTCCAAATGATGCAAGATGTAGGGCATTTCTGGAAGTTACTATTTTCACTAAAAGACAATGTTCCATCATGCTTCCAGGGCTGGGATTCTAGAACGTGGAAAATCATCTAGGGGACCTGTGAAAGCACCCCTAAATTTTTTGGAGATGTCAGGAGAGCCTGTCCAAATTCCTAAAATGAAAATTAAATATATGAAAATCAATGACAAGTCAGAAAATGAATGGTGAAACATGGAATGCATATTCACAATTTCACATTAATAATTATAATGATAAATAGGCATTTGTCAGTGACTCTGTCCGAAATCTTAAATAATAAAAAAAATTAAATATATGAAAACCATCACAAGTATGAACAATAGAATCACGGGATAATATTTATTATTCACATCTATATTGATAATGATAAGTGGGCATGTGCTTTAGGCTTTCTATAATGCGTTTGGTTCTAGTTGTGTAGGGTGTTGAATTTGTGACTCTTTCTTTAATTTTTTGCCTTTTCCTAAATCTGTTGGGAAAAAATTGTGGTGGGGTAGCATGTCATGGCTTCCCCTTTTCAAGCAGGAGTGCCCAGGTGCCCTCTGCAAAATGTTAAAACCTCCAATTTGATGGGAAACGTCCCATCTTGCATCTCCCTTAGTTTCCCCATAAGGTGGATCTGGGGAAACATTCCATAAGGAGTTTCCATATCCGGAAAGCATGGGACTAAAAGATCCATATTAGCACAGTTCCTGCTTCCCATTTTTCAGTAATCTGGAAAGCAAGCACAGACTATAAATGACCTATTATTAAATATCTTGCAGAGTACAAAAGTGCATTGACTGTTATTGTAGAAGCTTACAAACTATAAATGCATGTTTATGTCAATAACTATTAATTGGTACAAATTGTTGCTGCATTTTTAAATAATGCAATCTCCGAATGTGAACAGACCAGTGTTTGAGATGAATGAGTCTATTATTGATGCACGGAGTCCTTTGATTGTTAATCTATGCAGCAAAACCTATAGCATTCTGATCCACATTTACCAGAGGAAATATTTTACAAACAATTTTCATTTCTTCATGTTTTTGAATAAGGTATCTCAGTCTGATTTGTTGCTCTGGGATCACTAATTTTTCGTTTTGTTTGTAGAGAAAAGGCAGGGCTGGCCGTGTCCAATCAGGGGAATGCTATCATCTATATCCAAGATGTGTTCATGATGCTCTGGCAGAATATCAATTGCCAGAGCTTCTTAGAACACCTTTACAGTCTCTTTGTTTGCAAATCAAAAGTTTGCAGCTTGGAAGCATTGTTGAGTTCCTATCCAGGGCTTTGCAACCTCCTGAACCTCTCTCGGTATGTAATGCGCTGCTGGCAGTTTGTGTTTTTATCCTAGAATTTTTTAGAGGCATTGGATGAAATAAACCCCATAACCAAGATGTATTGCAATTAATGTACTGAACAATTATGTATTAATGTAAGGGTCAAGCCCACACACACACACACACAATGGATGGACAGGCCTGTACTCATCCATCATTCATTATCAATATCACGATATGGATGTTAAGTACATGGATTGTGTCAAATAGTCAATTGCTTGTATGTGCTTGGTAGCTCTCTACCAAGTGGTATCAGAACGAGGTGGTCATGATTGTGCATTTCCTATATGCAGTCTAAGAGTGCTACTGTAGCATAAGCAGATTATTGTAATGTAGAGGCATGTAGCCTTGAGGAGTAATTGATTCTGTTTGTGTTTCAAATCATACAGCTGTTAACCTACACAGATAAATCTGCAGCTTTAGGAGCCAACTACAGGTACCGCAGCTTTCCCAATTGAAATCTTCAAACAGTCCCTTGACCTGTTCCAGTGACAGGATGTAACATTTCATTTTGAAGAACTGTCTCTGAATGGTCTTCCGCTGCAACATATGGTCCCGAGCCTTTCTTTTATTGTTAATTGCCTGCTTTGTAAACATATCATCTTCATTTGGATTTTCTTTAGCTATAGACCCATACTTTTTCTGGTTTAGGCAAATCAAATGTTATGGCAGCCTGTATCCCATTTTCAGGAGCATTTAGCTTCATGGGAGGGAACTTTAGGTAAACATAATTTATTCTTTGACCCATCAATTCCAACACCTGTATTCTTGGACCATTAAACTGAAGGATCCTGTTTTGTGCATCTTCTCTGATCAAGAACTCCATTTTTCCCCCTTTTGGCATATATTCGGTTTTTTGGTCCTGATTATTTCCTTTTCTAACTGTCTGCAAAAGAAACTCTGCTGTCTGTGATCTCACTTTCCATGCATTTACAGTTGCTGCAGCTGCTGTCAAAGCCTCCCCCCATTGCTGCATCCAAAGGAATTTTGAAAACCAGAATCGAGTCCCTGCATTATAAAAATTCTATGATCTTATTAAATAATGGAATTTACACTGACAAAGCGACTTGGGTTAACGAATATTTTCAATATCAGTGTTTGCCCTTTCTCATCCTTTGAGGACAAGGCATATCTGGAGGGAGTGACATTAATATACCACATAAACAATATGCATTGCAATTAATGCATTGACCAAATATGTATTATGTAAGGTCATGTCCCTACTATATCTCTTTATAAACACAATTGATGGACATGCCTCTATTCAATATCAAAAATATAGTTAATGTGTCAATTGTGTGCCTGTCATCAGTACCTCTCTATTAGTGGGCTGCATTAGAGCTTGTGGAATCAATATTTCTGGTCTTCTTTAGATGCATCATACTACTTTATGTATATATACTTTTTCTATGCCTGGTATGGTTCTCAGTTCCTCGTTCTATTTTTTAATCTGATCCCCATCTATCTTGAGTTTAGGTTCAAAATGCAGTTCAATATTTGAAGACAATTGGAGCTCTTGATGACAAGGAAAACCTAACAAATCTTGGTATGATTAATTCTGCACAAAGACACTACCTAATTTAAAAATTGATAATGTTATGCTACCATTTGATGTTGTGGTCCTTATCTCTTCCATGTAGGGCCTTACTTGTTCCTTGTAACTTAAACGTAAAAATTACTTCATGTCTTCAGCCTTATATTATGTTTTCTATTTGGCAGGGCGCCACTTGTCCATGCTTCCAGTGGAGCCTAGGCTTGGAAAGATGCTTATTATGGGAGCTGTTTTTCACTGCCTAGACCCTGTACTTACAGCTGCAGCTGGGTTGAGTGTTAGGGATCCTTTTCTTCTACCTTATGATAAAAAAGAGGTAAGTAGACTGGTCAGAGTATGTATTGATTCATTTTATTTCTTTATTTATTCAGTTCTGTTGTTTGTGATAATCTTTGACACCATTGTAACTTGTAAGTTGAAATATGCTTACTGGCACAGTTCATCATGCGTTATATAATTGCATGTGATTTCTCCCAACTTGGCTTCTTATAGATTTTGAATATACATTGTGCATATCTCCCTTTCTGTTGCTATAATCATAGCTTGCAATAATTGGGGATGAGGAAATAGTTGGAATCTGTGAAATACGGGTTGGAAATCTGTCATTATGATTGCACTGCTTTTGCATTGATGAATGCTTTAGATGGAATGATAAATGACTCTCTCTCTCATTGCCTTTCAATGGTTTGATGCGTTGCTGGGCCTTTATCCCCATGTCAATTTTGTCCAGTAGGCCTATTATGTTGATAAGTTGGCCTGTTGTCTCTTTTTCATTTTTTCAAAATATGATAAAAACATTTTTAGAAGCAAACTTCAACAAATCAGAAATATTTAAAAAATATAAGTATCTAGGTATAAGCCTCCATATCTTAGAACCATAGCAGTTAATATTTACAAGCTTTTAGATGTTAGTGTTCCAAAAAAGAAAATATAACACCCCTACATCAAGGGGCTAGTCTTGTGCAACTGAGGAAGGCCACCCACTGTCACCACAGCAGCTCTTCTTCTCACTTTCGGTTGGCTCTCCATGGGGGAAGAAAAATGATTATGGATGCCCATGCCCCGAACAAGTTAGCTACTTTGAGTCTTCGAACAACTCTTAAACAACAATACCTACGACTGTTAATGGCCGCAAAATTTCCCACATGGTACTTGCTACAAAAAAATCTACCACTCCCATTTGATTAACAATATCAAGTAACAAGGGGTTAGTCTTGTGCAACTTACAAAGGCTACCCATTGTTAACTCAGTAGCTCTTTGTCTCTCTGTTTTAGTTGGCTCTTCTCTAACTCAAGGGGTCTTCCCTAAAGATAGGGTTATCAAGGATATGGAGTGGAGGCTCAAGGTGAAAATGAAGGATAAGCCTTGATAAAACAAAGTGGTTGGCATATATGAAAAAGATGGAAATGCGAACGAAAGGAAAGGAAGAGGAGGGACGAAGGAAATCGAATGTTATGGGACCAGTGCCTATCAATCTATGGGCTAATGTAGTCATGAAATATTGCATGCAGTGTTGTGAAAATCATGATATTATTGCGATTTTATCGTTTTATCGTGAGTTTTTCAGTAGAACGAAAATATCGCAAGTTTTATTCAAAATTATCGCCAGTATTTTTTTTGCCCGATTTTTTGGAAATTATCGTGAGCTTTTCAAATTATCGTGATTTTTTCCAAAAAATCATGATAAAATCGGAAATTATCGCGGGCAGTCAGGGCAGCGAGGTTTTATAAGGGATGCTAAATGTTCGAAATGCAATTTTTTTTGAAAGAAACAAATAATTTTTGAATGGGGCAGCTTAATGATCAAGTCTAGGCCCTAGTATTGATATGCTATTCATGGTAATGTTAAGAAGTGACATTCTCCTTAATCTTCATTTTCATCCTTTTACTTAAATTTTTAACATTACTATGAAATGATTCAGGATGTTTGAGAATGGTTCCAGCCTCATTGGATTTCATATGGAGAAAGTAGAATTTTAGATTTCATTCAAAATCCAGCAGACTTATCAATTTTTCAGGATTTCAAGATTGGGAGATTGTAATGTTTCCAGGTGACACCACCTGCCCGGGCTACCCCTGCCACTAGTAGAGGACGTGGTCTACCTCCTATAGCTCCTACTTCTAGTTCTTCAGCTTCTAGAGCATAGCAGACTCCACTGCCAACTCCACCAACACCAACATCTACATCTAGAGGGAAAGGGAAAGTTGTGGCATTTTCTCGCAAGAGGGGCAGAGGAAATCAATAGGATTAGACTTTTGTTATTTTCTTCGTTTTATTGTATATGACATTATGACATGATGAGATACATTATTATTTTTTTTGTTGATATTTTGAGGCTGAGTTGGGACTCAGGAGTCAGGACTTACTATTTAGGACATGATTCAATGTTATGTGTGATTTTAGCACTAGAAATGATATTAAACATATTATATATTAGTTCCTTTATCATATTTATGTGTCAATGTATTTATTTTATGTTGTAGATGGTTTAGATATTAAAAAAAATGAAAAAAATGAAAAAAAATGAATTTTTTGTACCAAACGATTTTTTCCCGATTATTTCCGATTATTTCCCGATTATTATGAATTTTTCCGATTTTTTCCTCGCGCCGATATTATCCCGATAACGATTAATGCAACATTGATTGCATGAATGAATGAACTAGTATGTGCTAGTCAACTACTTTGGATGGCTCTATAGTTTAAAGGGCTAGTTTGCCACATTCAACCTTTTGGATGAAAGAACTTGTTCATAAATCCATCATTTGGGTGTATTTGATGCAATTCAGCCAGTGTCACAGGGTTCGTTGAACTTGAATGTTGAAGTTCGAAATTTGACGAACCCCAACAAAATTTAAATGTTTGACTTGGTTCGGCAAAGGTTCGCTGAGGTTAGAAGAAAGCAGCTGCTTCCACGTGCTGTTGTGTGATTGAACCCAAGTTTTTAATGTGTTACTGTGACTTTCATTTCTAATATACTGATTAACTTGCAACTGTCAAGGCTTGGGATTCATATTTACACTGTGGCACCGTTTCATTTGCTGCAACAAGTGATTGGTGACTCAATGCGCGAAGGTGTTGGCCATGTTCACACTGCCATGAAGCTTGTCGCTCTGTTGGTCATGGTCATACTGCCAAGACACACAGGTCGATTCTCTGCATCAAATTCCATTGGCATTGCAGCATAACGCTACCTCCCCTGTAGACAATATCAAAACTAGACGACTGCTTATCGTCTAATTGTCCCTGCGATAACCTGGAATTCGAATCCACCATTCGACAGACAATTCGACAAGCAGAAGGAGGGGGTAAAGGGAAGCCAAATTCTCCATCTATCCATTGACAACTTGTCATGCAAGTACCATGCGACTGACGGTTATTTATAATTTCTAATGTTTTGATCTTATAAAATATTTATTGTTACTATAAATTATATTAAAAACCATGCTCCACCGTCATTTATAATTTATAATTTTTTTATCTCATCAATCAACTACTTATTATTAATATAATTTTTATCATATATAGTAGAATATCAGTTTATAAGTCCATATTAAACATTAATAATTTTATTTTTGTATAGTTATAAATTAATATGACAAAGGTTAATATGTACATTATTAATAATAAATGTTTATATATATATATATATAATTTTTTTTTTAAACATAATAACACTAAATTAAGAAAACATAATAAAGATTAGTATGTATTATTATAATTATGTTTTATTAATTTAGTGTATATATATATATAGACAAATATAATGATGAACCTTATTAGAATTTTATGGGGAAATTCATATTCGAATCAAACTTCATCTTTATCGAACTCGAACTCAAACCCGAACCATGTGACATTGAATATGCCTTGAGTGTTTGCTGGAAATTAATTTTTGAAAACTTAATCTTGGAGAGTTAGGCGTGCTACTTACGAAAGAAATTTGAAGGTGCTGTAATATTAGGTTGAATTATAATTCCATCTCAACAATTAATCTAGTAGATGAAGGAAATAAAACATGATTATGACAGCAAGGAAAGCAAGAGGAAGAAATCTCCTAACATTGCATTTTTCCTATATGAAAAGAATTTCATTAATAGGCCCTTCAAATTAAAATGATAGGAAGAGATTTTCTACACATAAATAACAACAAAATTGAAGAGCATGTACATGATGAGAAACCAAGAGGGCAGTAGATTGGGGATGATTTCTCTTTACTTGATAATTGCTTGTGAATGTTGTTTGCTTCTTATTAATCTTTATTGTGTTTTATTCATCAAACAATGACCAAAACACAAATCAAGAAGATCACAAGAGAATGAACACAGGATATAGGCTCCAAGCCTGGGAAAAACCCCACAAGGGAGAAAACCCAACCAACTTCTCTTCTTATAGAATCAGATCAAAGTGAGAAATCCAAGACCCAAGAATAACACAAGAATTCAACCTCCAAGAAACCAAGTCAAGCTCTCCAAATTTTGCGTCATCATGGTAGAATCCATCAATCTCAGTCACAGGAGACAACATCAATTTCAGCTCATATACCTCAGGAAACTCAGTTTATTTTGGATCATCTATCACAAAGAACTTGTGTTTATTTCAGATCATCTTCCACAAAGAACTTGATTTATCTCAGATCTTCTTCTACACAAGATTTACATTATCTCAGATCATCACAAAAATGTTGCATTATTTCAGACATATAACTAGGAAACTCACATTTACTTGCAGAAGTATAGCCTCAGAACTTGCTCTTCTTCATAGGAATGTAGCTTCTGAAATGCGCATCTTTTTTTTTTCCTGTTAGAACTTGCCACAAAAAAAACACCGAATTGCTTGCCATTTTGGTGGAGGACGCATGTGTTAAATTTTGTTAACAATGGTATGTTCTATGCTTAGCACAATTACTTTCAATGTATTTTAAGCAGCCCAATGACAATTTCCAAATTAGTTTCCAATAGCAATCACATTAACCATAAATTACATTGACAGTAATTGTAGATAGAACATAAAATAAAATGCAGAAGACAAACCAAGACAATAGGACACCAGTTTTGGCGGATGCTAGGGAAAAACCCCAATGTGGGGAAAACCCTTTGATCAATTCTTATTACTATATCAAGTGTTCAGCAGAGAGAGAGTACAAAAAATTAAAGTTGACTTGCCAAATCAAAGTCAAAACAACCCTGTCAAATCTGCAGTCAACTGCAGTCAAATTCAGCCCTAACCAGAAAGTCAAAGATGGTCAACAGAGTAGCAAAATTTCCCCTTTGAAGCTTGGTCAAAGGCAGTCAAACTCGGCCTCGAGCAGTGGTAAAAGTCAGCCCAAAACAGTCATAAAATCTGTGGTGAAACTTGGTCAACCTGAAGTCAACCCTGTGATCAAACATGGCTGTGGTCAATGCAGTTCAAAGTCCTCCTTTTGCCTTGATTCTTGTGCCAAAAAATGCGGCCCGCTGAGATAGAAATTCACCCTAAAATTGAAGTCAAAAGATTCACAGAAAGTCAAAGTCAACGTTGGTCAAACATTGGTCAAACTGCAGAAAAATCTGAAATTTTTTGCCCTGAAATTCTGTCCTGAAATTCGTCCTCCTTGCCACACATGTGACTAAGAAGATTTGCCCAATAGCTATACGAATCAATGAGAGGAGGAGAGAGAAGAATGTGTGAGTGATGAGGATGCCAAATGAGGTGAGAGGTCACTTGTATTTATACAAGTCGTTGAGGGTGAAGTGACATGTCTATTGGGCTTCATGAGCCTACATGATGATGTGGTCGACTTGAACAATTTGTACGTGTGTGGCATAAATTCAGAAACACATTTCTGCTTGTCCAAGTTTGATGATCTTTAGGTCGATTTTGGTCCTCTCGAAAAGAGGAATTTAATGCAATATCATTTCCATCAAATGAGTTGTCTAAAGTGGAATTTGGCCTAACACTCCCTTTCAACCATTGTTTTAAGATCTCGCCGGCACCGAACCGACTCGGGAAAAAAAATTTCAACCCAGCAGAAAATTCGGTTCGGTCGGCTGAGTTATGACTGACCATCCGTAACTACTCGGCTAGGTAGCTGATAGTGGCTAGTGAACCATAAAAACACACATTTTTTTGATTTTTATTTTAATTTTTCTAAGTGTGGGGAACTCCAAAGGGGTTTATGAATTAGTTTGCTAGTCTTTGGGGTCCATTCCCCTCTCCCAAACCCTAGTATTTGATCATATTGCCCTATCAAGGCTATGCTATTCATGGTAATGTTAAATTTTTAAAGTAAAAGTGACATTCTCCTTAATCTTCATTTTCATCCTTTTACTTAAATTTTTAGCATTGCCATGAAATGACTTAGGATGTTTGAGAGTGGTTCCGACCTCATTGGATTTCATATGGAGAAAGTAGAATTTTAGATTTCATTCAAAATCTAGCAGACTTATCGGTTTTTCAGGATTTCAGGATTGGGAGATTGCAATGTTTCCATTGAATTTTGTCATGTATTAGGGTATGGAACTCGTATTTAATTAAGAGCACCAATCCCTCTATGTACCTTGATGTTAGTGACATTGGTTGTTGAACTCCTCTGGGATTCGCTCCCAAACCGGGAGCTTCCGAAAATGTCGCTCCCGCTCCTTGCTTTCGCTCCCGCTCCCAAGTAACACTGAGTCAGATGATGTTGGCAACTCTAGCAGTAGCCAGTAGTACTGGTCACAGACATTTGTTGTAGAGGCCATTTCTAGCCTCCTTGGTTATGTGTTTTTGTTTTGATCTCTATATCATCATTGTGTATGTATTGGACAATGCACTGGGTGCCATTTTAATATAATGGATATATTCATGAGCCTACTTTGATCATATGTTGTCTTCTATCTATATTCTGATGTTGTGAGTTTGGAAACATGAATGAAAATCTTTAAAATTATGTGTTTTTATAAAAAAATATATTTAATGTATTTTTTACAACGACCGAATCATTGAAATCGAGCTGGCCAGGTCGATACCGAGTCAGAGTCGGAGTTGACCCTCGGCCGAGTCGGAGTTTTAAAACATTGCTTTCAACTAGGGAGAATTCCACCTGCCAATCCATCCATCATCATCGATATCTCATTTCATCTCCGCTCTGCTGAACACTGATATGAATAATGAAGAAGAATCGATCGAGAGTGAGTCACAAGACCTTACCACTCTTCACTGACGAAAGTCAGTCTAGAGGTAGAACCTCAATCAGACTTGATCCCAGATCAAGTTGTTGAACACCATGCATCCTAGACATAGGGAGTACGATAATACACGATGCATCCATTTGTAATGCTATGGTCCCCATCCACTTTTCCCAACTCATTGGCTAGATGAGAGGTACTTCGCATGAGTCCCAGACTACATGGCTAGGATGTATGTTGGGGCTTCCGCAGGAGAAGGTGAACCACTGATCCTACTGATATGCCATAGGAGAAGGTGAACCACTCACCCTACACACGTGTCATCCTTCATAGGGGAAGGTGAACCACTCACCCTACAACACGGGTGGGACTACTTGCAAATCAATTCCAGACACCAAAACTCCAGAGGCTGGAGTTGGTGATGAGATTTGCTTTCATATTGCTTGTATCCTCCTACACTTCGGGCGTATCGGTGACTTGCTTTCATATTGCTTGTATTCGCCTACTGTACACACATGTCAACCATCATGGGATATCACAGGGGAAGGTGAACCAATTACCTTGTATACAGTGCATCAATAGGGGAAGGTGAACCACTCACCCTATGATCGCTCATAGCTCCAAGAAGTACCCCAAGTCCCCAAGAGCTCCCAAATCTCAATGTCTAACTCAAGCGGGACCCTCATGGGAGGGTCTTTCCACGACTCCAAGTCTTTCATAGAAGGCTAAGAATTTGACCTTCTCTAAGGGATTTGTGAGGTTGTCTACGACCTGCTCATCAGTCCTGATGTGTTGGAGCCTTATTGCTGCCCGCTGTAACATATCTGAGATAAAGTGGTACTTGATATCAATGTGCTTGGAGTGGTCGTGGGACACAAGATTCTCCGAAAGGTGAATCCCACTCTAGTTGTTGCAGTAGATCACATTGGTATCCAACACGTGCTCAAATAGCTAAAGAGCTTCCTCAACCAAATAGCCTCACAACAGACCATACTAGCTATAATGTATTCGGCCTCGACGATGCTTAGAGCAACCAATTTTTGCTTCCTTGCTCATCCATGAAATTGAAGTAGACCCCAATGAGAAGCAACATCTAGACGTGCTTTTGTAATCCACCACATTGCCAGCTCAATCAACATCAGTATATCCATGTAGCGTCAAATTCCTTGTAGTGTATCTCAGTCCATAGTTGATTGTGCCACGAAGATATCTCAAGAGATTCTTAGCAGCAATCCAATGTATATGATGAGGCTCGACTATAAATTGACTCAACATATTCACAACGAAGCATATGTCCGAACGAGAGTTTACCAAGAAAATCAGGGCCCCCACAAGTTGTCTATATTCAGAAGGGTTTATCAATTCAAGTCCAGCAACACTTCCACATAGCTTCTTGAAGTTGAGTTCCGTCAGAGTAGACACAAACTTGCAATCCACCATCCCACATCTCTCGAGCAACTTCACAATGTATTTTCCTTGAGAAAGGAAAATCTCATTGTAACGACCATATGTCCATTTTAGGACAGTAATTATAAATTGTATATTGTATAAAAAAATTGATGTAGGATGATTACAAATGAGAATGAGGGCTGCTTATATACTCTAGGCAGGTGCCCTTCCACGAACGGTCATGTCTCTAAGACATGCCTTTTCATTACTAACTAACTAATCATTAGTTAATTACTTGTTATTTATTATTATTTTTATGTTTATATTTATTATTTATTTTATATGAATTATATTCATAACATTGCCTCTCTCTTCAAGAAGCCTTTTCCTCAAAGCTTACTGAAAATATCTTCTCGTTTCTGAACTTTCATCTTCGTTGATACAAGACGATATGATACTTGAGTGATAGACAAAATTGTCATACTGAGAACGAATTGGACCATCCTAGATTAATCTTTCCTGGAATCAAATTTTGTGATGAATGGTTATCGTACGAATGGATTCTGCAAACTTCAGTATTCTTGGGAACATAAATTTGTCGTTTATTTTCTCAGTGATATTGGTATGTAGATTGATTGGAAAGTCTGCTCTTGTGATTTGGATGTCGATAAATAACTTTTTTGGTTGGACTTTCCCTTATCATGTTAGTGGTAGTTTCTTGAATTCCTTTAGGTGTTGTTGTTGTTGAGTTGGTTACTGAATCATCATTTGGAAAGTCTATCGTTTGAACTGCAATTTCTGAATATGTCTTCACTTCAAGAGGGTTATTCTTTGCTTGAGTTATGATTTTCACTAGATCGGTATTTGTTTCTTTATCTTCAACTTGGACTGAAGCGACTGAAGACTTTGTTACTACTTGAAGTTGTTCTAACTTGTCATTGGTGATTTCTTGTCACTTTTAAGCTTCTTTATTTGCATAAGGCAGGCTTGGTAATGATTCCTTAAACGTGAAATTTTGCTATTTTTTGAATTGTTGACCTTGTCCTTATTATCTTCCTCTTTATTTTTAAAATTTTTAATTTTCTCTAATAGTTTTTGATCAAGGGTTTTTAGGCATAATTTTTTTATTTTTATTTTTGATAGATTCTCCTTTAGTTCCTTATCAGAACTTTCTTTTTCTTGTTTTAGCCTTTGTTTCTTAACCCTGGACTTTTTTATTTGTGAAAGTAATTTCTCATTGTGGTTCCTTAGATGCTAGATTTCTTCATTGCTTTCCGTTGATTTTTCATGAAACCAATCTTCGAGATCTTTATATTTCTTCTCTAATGCTTCGCTTTTTTGTTGAAGTTTTGCAATTTCTTCCTTTAATCATTTTATTTGCACCTAGTCATTGTCTTGATGCTCTTTTGTATTAAATAATCTTCCACAACTTGGACATTTTAAATTGCATTTTCTTTGAATATAAGTATATCCAATTCCGTTTAAACATAATGGACATTTAGTCCAAAATAGTGATTCTTGCATGGAACTCATCTTCCCGTTTTGCTTAATATTTTTATGTCAATGATAACTAACACCTTGAATTTTTTTTTAGTATTTTCATTCATTTTTCTAAAATTTTTATTTCTCCTTTTTTTTAAAATAATAATAATTTTTTTTTTGAAATAATATATATATATATATATATATATATAATTGAATTAATTTTATAATATATAGTTATTATATAATTCTATTATAATAAATTGGGACCATTAACTATTATTATATAATTATATAATTATAATTATATAACTATTATATAACTCAATTGAATAGCTACGACCAATGAAACGGGGCCTTGCAACAGTTGCACCGTTTGACTTGTCGCAAAAGTGGATGAATCGCAGCGAAGTGGCAATGTTCGATCGGGATAGCGTTCAACAGATGTTGTCGATGGATGACGTTGGACGGTGACAAAGAGTTAGGGGAGGGGATGACACGATGACTAGATAGTTGATTTGTGGAGTGTGTTATGGATTATCGTAGATGGGACAACGTCAAAGACGTACGCAACAGGTCGAGCATGGAATATGCGGTAGATTGGTGACGTCGAGGGTACTGTTAGCGCTTGGAATTCACCTAGGCTGAGATAGACAAACTCTCAAGGCTACATCAAACCATTTCACATCGTAGCTAGCCCTACGAGGTATGAGAAGGCTCTCTCGGCTCAGATTCGATAGATCTTTCAATATGATTAGGCTGACCAATTAATAATAAAGATTTTAGGCTAGTAAATTGATAAGGGGGTTGATTTAATGATTTTTGGGGTTTTTGGTGGCAATTGGTGGAAGTGCAATTCAAGGTGCGGGGATTGAGCACAGTTTTCACAGGGGGATCTAAGGGGCAAGGTAGGAATGAGTGCTGATGCCTTAATCTGAGATGGATGATCAGAGATGATAGAGGAGAAGCTAAAGAGGGCAAACACACAATTCGAATCCTCTCTAGACAGTAGAAAACATTAAAATTGAACAAACTAAAAAGCTGAGCATGTCAAAACATGAATTCAAACTTTACCACTTCATCTGTCCAATTTAGAAGCATAAGAGAAATGTGAAACACATAAACAAACTTACAAGAACATGTAGAGAACACACCATCAACAATCAGATCCACAAGAATCCTCAAAGATGTCTGTAAAACCCTGGCTTTCCTTGCCTTCAATTGCAGAAATAGATGCACAATATACAATAAAGCTTCCTTACACAAGAGTCCAACCATGAAAATGAGGAGAGAGCATAATATAGACCATCTAGACCATCTAACTCCTTTCCCCACCTCTAGGGGTCGAGCTCAGCTTCCTAGGAGCAGTTTGAACTAATTCTAAACTAAGAACTAGAAAATAGGCAGCCCAACAACTTGCCTCTATTACTTAGCTAACTCATCCATGCATTAATTTTTCACTTTTTACATCATGGAAGCTTCTAGAAGGGTAAAGAAAGATAAAATCTACCAAAGTGCCATGAAAATATTACATTTATCCATCATCTACAAGTAAAAATAGTCAACCATAGTCAAAACAGTGTTTTTTGACCAAAAATGTGAATTCTGGCAAATCTGGAAGTTCTGGTCGCGCCCCTGGAAGTTCTGGTCGCGCCCCTTCACAGCTGTTTTTGAGTGGGTTCCACTGGTCCAAATCAGGTGCAAGATGGCTCATTGGAAATCTTGGCCTGTCTACTTTCCATCCCAAGTGGAATTTCTGAATTTGGTGTTGATTTGACCCCTCAAAAACCATTTCTCCCAAGGTCACTTTCTGCAACTCAAAAAGTGGGCAGAAAGTCATTTTTTTGATGTATTTTGAGCTTTTGGAGGCTCAAAACTCAAAACCAGGCTTCTCCCAAGCATTGGTAATTTTTATTTTTGCATGCCCTTTCCAAAAATGCCAAGTTTTCAAAATTCCGAGCAGTCCTCCAAAATGGTCTCACCCGGGGTGAGACCAAACCGTGGGCAAAACCTGTAATTTTACCAAAAATTTCCAAAATGCTCCAAAATTCTCAAAATTTTCACATTTTGATGCTAGATCAAGGCTGATCAGTACCATGATGAGTGAGAGATGCTTCAGCCAAGATACGGAGTGGATTTGGCCTTTTCTTCCTCTTCCGGGCCTCCGATAGCTTTCTTTGGAGAATTTTCATTTTTGGCTTGCAAACATGTAACCTCTATGATGACCACCTTTGCCACCCTTACGAGGCCTCTGCTGTGTCTCAACCTCTGTAGAAGAAGACCGGTCATCACCTTGCTCATTAGTTTCAGTGGTTGACAAGATGTTATTGAGCAAGGTGGAACAAGATTAGGCAAAGATGACTGCTGCCCTGCCTGCAAAATGCTGAGAAGTATGCTGATTTCAAGGGGAAAAATCATGAGGGAAATGTTAGGGGAGGGAATTTACATAAGGAAAGGGAAAATATATATAAACAGGGAATTTTGAAGGAAAACATCACATAATGCTAAACATGTCATTCCATCTCTCACCATTTGCAAATCAATACTTTATTTAGGGAAACTGTGATTTTTTAGCACCAAGGGAAAGGACAATAAAAATCATCATGATGGAGGGGAGGATGTCATAAGCATAGGGGGATAGGGCAGCATCATCCATGTACAAGAAACAGGCAGCTCATTTTCAATTTGTTTTCACTGTCATTGAGGAGCACGCTTTGTTTTTCATAATTTCAAAATGACCATTTGATGCTTTGGGAAACAGGGATTTAGGGTTTCTGATTGTAAGAGGAAGGGAAGGGGTTGTTGTGATCATTTTACAGTGGAAGGGAGAGGGGATTGTATCATAGGAATGAGGGAAAATAGAGGATATTAGGGATTAGGTTTAGGGGGGATAATGGAACCCATCAACAAAGTCTGCTGCCAATCAATTTTTGTAACAGCAATTCATTTAAAACAGAGGCAGCCTTATTTTTTCATTTGCCATGAATAATTAGGGTTTCACTGTGTGATTTGATCATAGGGAGGGATATTCAATTGCCTAGGGAGTTTAACTGAAGGGACAAGCAATTGAATTAGGGTTTACATAGGGAATTAGGTAGGGGAAAAAACAGAGTTTTGAGGAGGGGAAAAAGATACCATGTTACTGCAAACCCTAACCACAGCAAGTCTGATTTCTTTGATGTCTATGCAAATGAAATTTTGTCATGACCTTATTGAGCTTTGAAGTCTTTGACATATACACAAGATGACCCTTTTCCTTTGTTTTTTCTGAGGCTATGCAAAATGGCAAATTTCACTGTTTTTACAATTTTTTGAGTGCATGCCTTGTCATCACTTTTTTATTTGTTTTTTACAATGTTTTTTACTTTGCTGTGTATTAACATATGCAAATTTGCTGTGTAGAGAGTGTAGGGTTTTAATCATGTAGCATGGGGAAAAGGTAGGATTTGTATGGTTAGAAAGAACTAGGGTTTGATAGGATTTAGGGGTAGGGTTTGTATGGTTAATTTGCAAATGAGATCAATAAATATGACATATTAACATATGTGATTAACATGGGAAAATGAAAGGAGGGACATAAGGAAAGAAAATTGCCTTGAAAAACAAACAAACTGTCATAACATATGCTTGCAAAACAGCCATCATTCGACCTATCTTCTATTGATTTCTTTCATGAAATTGTGACTATTACCTTCCTTTGAAACCATAACATCATCATACAACCCGTGGAGGAGGCATACCTTAATAACTTGAGAGAATTTGAGGGTGATTTCAGCGTTTGAGTGAGTTTTTAGGGCAAACAGAAGTTCTGGTCGCGCACGGGCTCAGACTGGTCGCGCCTGTGTTATTTAACACTGCGCGTTGGCCTGTAACTGGTCGCGCGCACCCAGATGGTCGCGCACGGTCTCAGACTGGTCGCGCGCACCTTTAACACTTGTGCTTTGCAGAAACTTGCTCGAATTTGCTCCTTTCGCCTCTAACACATATTTTTGGACTTTCAAATGCACAATAAGAGTGAATTGAGAGGGAAATTAGCTTTTATAGGGTCACTTTTAAAAAAAAATTAACTTTAAAACCCACTTTCTAATGTTTTCAACTTGCTTTGCTTTTAAACACTGTTTAGAGTCTTTTTGTCCTGAAATGAGCTCTTTTGATGCGTTTGACTCCGTTCTTTTTTTTTTAGGTTGACCGCCTGAGGGACTGTAGTGAAGGAACCAGGGTTGTTGCCGGCACTTTTACAAATTCCTCATGACCTTGGATTTAAAAACAGGGTTTTTTAAATCCAAGGCATAAAGTGAGCTGTAGCTGAAGAAAATGATAATGAAACATATGTACAAAATTCCTTCCGGCTTGCTGGGCACTTGCTGACCATGACTCATTACCTTGAAATGATTTTGACTCAAAACCCTAGACCTAAGACCATGGGATCTCAAGACAAAAAATAAGAACAAGCATGACTCAATTACATTGTTGTATGACCTGATCCAGCAAAGCCAAGAAGGGAACAAAGACCAGCTCCTCCATTCAGTGTTATGGCATGCCTAGCGGGATGCAAGACTGACACTGATGAGACACCTATAAATGCATATGCAAAGAGTTATTGATCACTGATGGAGGGCTCAAGACCGACACTAACATTGGCTCCAATGGGGATGGCAGCTCCTTGGAGGTGCCAAGAACCTTAGACCTCTGGGAGAGCAGACCAGTGCCTTATCTATTGGGCGATGGAGTCAACTTATACACATATGACCAAACTTGAAATGACTCTATTCGACTTGGACTATAAAGACACAAACTAACTGACTTTTGTAGAAAATGAACAATCTGAAAACTTCACACCAACTAATCACCATCCTTAGAATTATAGCCTTCACCGCGGGCCCCAAACTGAAGATGAGAGATCAGTTTCACACTTGCTGCAGAATGAAAATAAAATGGTACTTACAAAGCTTTTTGAAGGGCAGCAGTCCATCAAGATTTGAAATCATGATGACAACCACCTGTGTTTCTTACAAGACAATATACTATCAAACTATATCATAATGCCAATGTAACCAATCAAGCAGATGCCTTCTTGACTGATTCTCCCAATCAGATCTCATGATCAACAATACAAACCTATCCCTGGGCATCCAAAACCATAGCTGACCATGATCTCCTTTATCACTGAACACTGCAATAAACACTATCACTGCTGGCTGCAACAAACTTGCTAGAGGATCGTGAAAAACATGAAGATTTGCCACTGTCACTTCCTGCTGAAAGAACAAGGTATCCTTTGTTTCAAACTCTGATCTGCCTTCATCATGTGCTTCGGTAAAAGTATGCTCATGGGCTTCAAAAAATTCTGAACAAGTAGATGAGCATATCTCCTCTTGGAAAAGCATTTCAACACATGAAGCATATGAAGAAGAATCTGAAATGTAATCCTGTATGTTTTGTTCTTCTATGGTGTGAATGTGTTGTAGGTCATCTTCATATGATATCATAACCAAATTATCAAGCTCCTTATTACTTTCTTCAATCATAAGGAAAGAAACTTCAGCTGATTCTTGAGGTGCAAAAATGACATTTCTATCACCTACCATAAGTTCATCCAAAGGAACTGTTTCACTTACTTGAATGAAGATCTCATCTTGATTTTCATGACTTGACTGAATTACCTCCTCATGTAGGCCCTGTTCTGATGGCATGAGAACATTTGGATCAAAAGCTTTGTCTATGGTCTCAACAACAAAACCTTCTTTTTCAGAAGAGGAAGAAGGTCCACCATCATCTTCTTGACCATGTGCACACTGCATTTCTACGTTTACTTGAGCTGGAACAAGACCTCTCAAAAGTAGATCTATCTCATCTTCAGATAGAGGAGATAATTACCGAGTCTGTGGCCTGCCGAGTAGGAACTGCTTCTATCCACTTGGTGAAGTAGTCGGTAGCAGTCAAAATCCATCTATGCTGCCCGGATGAAGCTGGGTGTATTTCACCAATGAAATCAAGGCCCCACTGCTGAAAAGGTGCACTAATTTCCACCGGCTTGAGTGGCAATGGCTGCAATCTTTGTTTCCCTTGAAATATTTGGCACTCATGGCAGCTCTTCACCGCTTTGTATACATCAGAAAAGAGGGATGGCCAATAGAAACCAGCTCTCAAAATCTTGTTGGCTGTAGTTTTCCAAAATAAATGACCTCCACAATCACCTTTATGGAAGTCTTCTACCGTTGCTTTCGCTTCTTCTTCAACCAAACAATTCAGTAGGATGCCTCCGGGATCTTTCCAATACAATGCTGATTTCATGATGCAAAACTTAGTGGCCTTCAATTTCAAAGTCCTTGCTTTGTTCTTTGACATTCCAGGAGGCGCGGACACATTCTGAAGTACATACACTATATCAGCATACCAAGGAGAATTAATGAAAATGTCTGATACTTGAACCGCTGAATTTTCTCCTTCACCATCGGACAAGGCTGCAATCAAGTTGATGTCAAGCGCATGTAGGGTTGTTTCAGCCATTAGTTTAGCAAGTCCTTGTCCTTTAACCAGCTTGGTTGGCTTGATTTCAACATCATACTCCAAGAGAGCAGCAATCCACTTGCCTCTCCTACCTTCCGGCTCTGTTTGTACCAAGACATCCTTTACCGCTGCACTAGGAACATAAGCTAAGACATGAGAATGAAGAATATAAACCCGGAAATCTTTCAATGCCTTAATGAGGGCCAGCGCTTGTTTCTCAATGATGTTATAGTTTAATGCCCCATCTCTAATGATCCGGCTGAAAAATGCAATTGGCCTTTCAACACCCTCTCTTTTTTGCATCAAAACTGCTGCTAGTGTATGCTCGGAAGCGAAAGAAAACAATATGAAATCCTGAGTATAATCAGGGCTGATTAAGGTCGGGGCTGAAGACAAGATTACCTTGATTAAATTGAAGGATTTGACTGCCTCCTCAGTCCATTTGATCTCGCTGTCTTTCCGAAGCATGTTGGTCATTTCTCTTAAGTGCTCTGCAAGATTAGGAATGAAGCGACGCAGAAAATTCAATTTACCATTAAAAGATTGTATCTCCTTCTTGTTTCGGGGCTGTTCTAGCTGCTGAATTGCCTCCACTCTTGCGGGATCAATACGTATACCATCTTTGGAAATGATATGTCCCAACAATTTACCTTCACTCATGGCGAAGAGACTCTTTTTTGGATTTAAAGAGATGCCATATTTTCTGCATTTTTGAAAAACTTTCGTCAAATGAAAAAGATGCTCCTCATCGGATTTAGAAAATACCGTTAAGTCATCAAGATAAACAACTAAAAATATGTCCTTTTCATTGGCAAAAGCCATGTCCATAGCTCGCTGAAATGTTGCACCTGCATTCTTTAAACCAAAAGGCATTTTAGCATAATGAAATGTTCCCCAAGGTGTAGTGAAGGCTGTCTTATCACGGTCATCCTCATGGACTAGGATCTGATTGTAGCCGGAGTATCCATCCAACAATGACATCTTGGAGGCACCTACTACTCGCTGCAATATGTGATCCATCTTTGGCAGCGGATAGTTATCTTTGAGAGATACCTTGTTCAAATTTCTAAAATCTATGCATAACCGAATCTCACCGGTTTTCTTCCGTACTGGCACTAGATTAGAAATCCAATCTGAAAAGCGAACGGGAACTATAATTCCGGATTGATAAAGTCTATTTACCTCTTTTTCAATCAAGGGCAGCAACTTGGGATTGATCCTCCGCAACTTCTGCCGAAAAGGTTTCTGATTTTGTTTGATTGGAATAGTGTGTTGGATTATGCTTGTATCATAAGTCTTTAGATCTGAATAATCCCAAGCGAATACATTAGTAAATGATGACAGCAATCTAATGTATTGATTCTTTACCTCGGGTGGCAGGGCCTTCGATAATTTCACCATCTTTGGATATTCCACTGTCCCAAGGTTGACATCTTCCACACCTTCTTCGGTTGGCATCAAAGTTGGCTTGCGAGCCACATCGTCTTGATCAAAAAGCTCTTCTAAAGGAATCAACCCCTTTGGAATATGATTGTCTTTCAGCTGCAAAACATCCATTTGATTTATTCCTTCTGGCTCCATGTCAATTGAGATTTCTTCAAACTTACCTTCTCCATGCAAGAAGTCTTTGATTTCCTCATCATCCTGAAAGACTTGCCAATTCCTTTGGTTGTCCGGGATTGTGGGGCGGTGTTTTACATAGATTTCAAACTTGTTACTCGAATTCATTGGTATCTTTAAATTGCTTGCTGCCTTAGCCAAAGCATCGGCAACTCCATTTTGTATCCTGGGTATGCATGTTAAAGTATGCTCTGAAAACCGCTTCAAAATATCTAGAACAGCATTGCGATAAGCCCGCATACGAGGATGTTTAGCTTGAAATTCCCCCTTTACTTGTTTGATCACTAACTCGGAGTCGCCATAAATTGCTATCCTCTTTGCTTTTAATTTCCAGAGGATTTTCAAACCAGCTATAAGGGCCTCATATTCAGCTTCATTATTTGAACAATCAAAAGCCAATTTATAAGAGCAAACTTGTACCTTACTTGGAACTTGTTTAGAGACTGAAAATGGGCTGCGGATCCATACGCCAATGCCTGCTCCATCGCTGCCCACTGCCCCGTCGAAATCCATGGTCCAAAGACCATCTTCATCATCATCCAAGGGCTGTACTTGTGATGTTGTTTCAGTCATGACTTGCTGTCCATTTATCTCAGCAATTGACTTTATGACAGCAGCCTTTTCTTTGCTTTCCGTTCTCAATACTTCTCTAACATCTTCAGCAATGCCTGGGATATCTTCTATCTGAACTAATTGACTATTTACTTCATTAAAACTATCAACAAATAAAACATAGGACTCTAGATCTGTCTGTACATAGTTTACAGGATGATTTACCGGTTTTTCCTTGCTTGTAATCATATACTTCATCTTTTGCTCTCGATAGACTTTCCTCATTTGTCCAAACACCGGAATAGTGGCATATGAAAAGTCCAGCTGTAAAGTGCCTTTGAGTTTTGATCCCCATGACCTTGAAAGAAGCATGCCAAACCTTGGCGGAATGTCCGCTACTACCACATCCATCAAGAGATTCTTTGCGGGAATTTGATCCAAGCTAACAACTAAATCTTTAATCAGACCGATGCATCTAACTCGGCTGGAATCAAATGAGTATAGATCATGGTAGTTACGAGTTATATCAAGTCCCAACTTCTCCATTATTGCCTTGGGCATTAAATTGTGTGATGCTCCCGAATCGAACATAGCATTATGAAGCACATAATCATGAATTCTCAAGCTGATATAGAATGGCGGGACATCGCTTTCCGGTGACTCACCATTGAGAGCTGGCCCAAAGATCAATTCCGGCTGATCATCCTCCACATTAACCGCATCTAACATTGGATCAGTATTGAACATCTTAGAAATTTGTGCTCTGTAAGTAGTGTTCTTCATGACTTCAGTAAGTGGAATGGACAATTTCAATTTTGAGACTTCATTCTCAATGCTGAACGCTTGACTTCTTTCACTTTCTTTGGCCGGATTATCTCTTTTTTCTGCTCTATCTTTAGGTACATTTGATGGCTGATCCATCTTGTTTGCTGGAGCTGTTGGGGCTGATGAAGAATCCATGATTTCTTTACCTTTTCTTTGCGGAACAGCAGCACCATTCTTTGCCGCATTTTCTGCTTTCTTTTGAAGTGGATGTATAGGTACTGTTCGGTTTCTCAGCTGTCTCTCTTTGCCTTGTTGAGCTGATAAGGCATGTAGATAACCTCTTTGATATTCCTCAGACTCATCTTGAAGTGCCACATCATTAGATAGAATGTAATGCTCATCTTGAGGTGCATAAGCATTGCTTACCAGCTCGTCTTCTTCCGTGATGTAAGTGGGCATGTCATCGGGAGTGAAAAAATGATTTTCTTCACCGGGACCTTCACCCTCATCTTCAGATTCTTGAGTGACATAGTTTTGCTGAAATGGGGGTTGGATCGGTTGCTGTACTGCCGCCTCTTGTCCTCGTGGCTCCCGCTGTTTTATCCTATATTGGGGCTGCTGTTGTTGGCCTCTAAAGTTTGGGTTTCGAACTTGTGGTTCTGGTTTGCCAAGACTGAGATTTTGGAGTGCCTTTGACATCTCTTCCATTTTCCGAATAACTTGAGAAGTGGATGCTACCTCCTCTTTGATTGTGACCTTCTTTTCCGCTTTCATTCTTGCCCTTTTGTCATTCAAATTAGCCTCCACACTGACTGCAATTTTCTGCATTTCCTCCAAAGTAGGAGGATCTCGGTCCCGCAGCGAGTAGGCCATCTCCGGATCGAAACCATCTGGGAACTTCAGCAAGGCAGATTTTTGAGATGGCTTAAGATCATCTGGTATAGCATTATACACTGCATTAAATCTTATGATGTAGTCTTGAACGGACTCACCCGGATTTCTCTTAAGGTTGTTATATTCGGCATTGATTTGCAGCGGATCCTTTCTGATTTCCCATCTGTCCAAGAATTGTGTTTGAAGTGCTTCCAAAGAAACAATACTATTTGCTCTCAACCCTCTGAACCATTTCCGGACCTCTCCTCCAAAAGTCTGAACGAACAACCTCATGGTAACATCTTCCTCATCCAATTCATACAGATCAAAAAAGGTAGTCATCCGGTCAACATGCTGCTGAGCTGGGACACTCTGTGGAGTGCCATCAAACATTGGTATCTTGCTCTGGTAGTCAGCTGGCATGTCATGAAGGTTTGCAGGGAGAACAAGGGGAGCAAATCGGGCAGCCATGACTCTAGGCGGGGGAGGTGGAGGAGTAGAAGGAATATGAGGAGGAGGAGGTGGAAGTATAATAACAGGGGTTGTGATAAGGGGAAGGGATGTTGGCGGAGATAAAGGTGATGATGGAGTTTGAGGTGTAGATGGAGGTGAACCAACAGGGGTATCGGGAAGTGTAACTATAGGTGAAATAGGTGAAATAGAGATGAAAGGAGGGAAAGAAGCTCGATGAGCCGTGAGGGAAGTTTGAAGATTTTCAGCTTGATCAATAGTAGACCCAATATGATCAGATATGTTTTCAATAAAATCAACAAGAGTTGAAGCATGTATACTACTTTGAAGATGCCGCAAAATATAAGATTCAACCACTTTGTTATGCCTTTCGAGGTCAATCACAGCTGCAAAGTCAGGATCAAGAACCAAAGTATCGAGTGCACTTTCAGATTTAGATTTAAACAATGACAATTCAAAATCCTCGTCGAAATCAAGATCTTCAAAATATTTAATTACAGCAGGCGATGAATTAGATCTAACAATCAATTTTGAATCAGAAGCCAGCTTGTAAATACAAATAAACGAGGAAAGGAAAAACCACTCAGCCAAATGGAAACTCTTAGCTTATCATCTGAAGCTTAGAGTCCATAATGATACTGGGATAAAGATGTCACTGAAGCGCTATGTTCACAAATCCCACGGAGATAGACTGAAGCAGCGTTTATCTACTAACGCTGATGTAAAACAAGAGCGTTTTCGAAGGCTTCTGGCGTAACTTCAGGCTCCGTCTAAGACTTATGAAACAACACACTCAATGAGCAAAGATTTAGATGTTCTTCCCCAGTATGGTCGCCAATATGTTAGCGCTTGGAATTCACCTAGGCTGAGATAGACAAACTCTCAAGGCTACATCAAACCATTTCACCTCGTAGCTAGCCCTACGAGGTATGAGAAGGCTCTCTCGGGTCAGATTCGATAGATCTTTCAATATGATTAGGCTGACCAATTAATAATAAAGATTTTAGGCTAGTAAATTGATAAGGGGGTTGATTTAATGATTTTTGGGGTTTTTGGTGGCAATTGGTGGAAGTGCAATTCAAGGTGCGGGGATTGAGCACAGTTTTCACAGGGGGATCTAAGGGGCAAGGTAGGAATGAGTGCTGATGCCTTAATCTGAGATGGATGATCAGAGATGATAGAGGAGAAGCTAAAGAGGGCAAACACACAATTCGAATCCTCTCTAGACAGTAGAAAACATTAAAATTGAACAAACTAAAAAGCTGAGCATGTCAAAACATGAATTCAAACTTTACCACTTCATCTGTCCAATTTAGAAGCATAAGAGAAATGTGAAACACATAAACAAACTTACAAGAACATGTAGAGAACACACCATCAACAATCAGATCCACAAGAATCCTCAAAGATGTCTGTAAAACCCTGGCTTTCCTTGCCTTCAATTGCAGAAATAGATGCACAATATACAATAAAGCTTCCTTACACAAGAGTCCAACCATGAAAATGAGAAGGAGAGAGCATAATATAGACCATCTAGACCATCTAACTCCTTTCCCCACCTCTAGGGGTCGAGCTCAGCTTCCTAGGAGCAGTTTGAACTAATTCTAAACTAAGAACTAGAAAATAGGCAGCCCAACAACTTGCCTCTATTACTTAGCTAACTCATCCATGCATTAATTTTTCACTTTTTACATCATGGAAGCTTCTAGAAGGGTAAAGAAAGATAAAATCTACCAAAGTGCCATGAAAATATTACATTTATCCATCATCTACAAGTAAAAATAGTCAACCATAGTCAAAACAGTGTTTTTTGACCAAAAATGTGAATTCTGGCAAATCTGGAAGTTCTGGTCGCGCCCCTGGAAGTTCTGGTCGCGCCCCTTCACAGCGGTTTTTGAGTGGGTTCCACTGGTCCAAATCAGGTGCAAGATGGCTCATTGGAAATCTTGGCCTGTCTACTTTCCATCCCAAGTGGAATTTCTGAATTTGGTGTTGATTTGACCCCTCAAAAACCATTTCTCCCAAGGTCACTTTCTGCAACTCAAAAAGTGGGCAGAAAGTCATTTTTTTGATGTATTTTGAGCTTTTGGAGGCTCAAAACTCAAAACCAGGCTTCTCCCAAGCATTGGTAATTTTTATTTTTGCATGCCCTTTCCAAAAATGCCAAGTTTTCAAAATTCCGAGCAGTCCTCCAAAATGGTCTCACCCGGGGTGAGACCAAACCGTGGGCAAAACCTGTAATTTTACCAAAAATTTCCAAAATGCTCCAAAATTCTCAAAATTTTCACATTTTGATGCTAGATCAAGGCTGATCAGTACCATGATGAGTGAGAGATGCTTCAGCCAAGATACGAAGTGGATTTGGCCTTTTCTTCCTCTTCCGGGCCTCCGATAGCTTTCTTTGGAGAATTTTCATTTTTGGCTTGCAAACATGTAACCTCTATGATGACCACCTTTGCCACCCTTACGAGGCCTCTGCTGTGTCTCAACCTCTGTAGAAGAAGACCGGTCATCACCTTGCTCATTAGTTTCAGTGGTTGACAAGATGTTATTGAGCAAGGTGGAACAAGATTAGGCAAAGATGACTGCTGCCCTGCCTGCAAAATGCTGAGAAGTATGCTGATTTCAAGGGGAAAAATCATGAGGGAAATGTTAGGGAGGGAATTTACATAAGGAAAGGGAAAATATATATAAACAGGGAATTTTGAAGGAAAACATCACATAATGCTAAACATGTCATTCCATCTCTCACCATTTGCAAATCAATACTGTATTTAGGGAAACTGTGATTTTTTAGCACCAAGGGAAAGGACAATAAAAATCATCATGATGGAGGGGAGGATGTCATAAGCATAGGGGGATAGGGCAGCATCATCCATGTACAAGAAACAGGCAGCTCATTTTCAATTTGTTTTCACTGTCATTGAGGAGCACACTCTGTTTTTCATAATTTCAAAATGACCATTTGATGCTTTGGGAAACAGGGATTTAGGGTTTCTGATTGTAAGAGGAAGGGAAGGGGTTGTTGTGATCATTTTACAGTGGAAGGGAGAGGGGATTGTATCATAGGAATGAGGGAAAATAGAGGATATTAGGGATTAGGTTTAGGGGGGATAATGGAACCCATCAACAAAGTCTGCGGCCAATCAATTTTTGTAACAGCAATTCATTTAAAACAGAGGCAGCCTTATTTTTTCATTTGCCATGAATAATTAGGGTTTCACTGTGTGATTTGATCATAGGGAGGGATATTCAATTGCCTACGGAGTTTAACTGAAGGGACACACAATTGAATTAGGGTTTACATAGGGAATTAGGTAGGGGAAAAAACAGAGTTTTGAGGAGGGGAAAAAGATACCATGTTACTGCAAACCCTAACCACAGCAAGTTTGATTTCTTTGATGTCTATGCAAATGAAATTTTGTCATGACCTTATTGAGCTTTGAAGTCTTTGACATATACACAAGATGACCCTTTTCCTTTGTTTTTTCTGAGGCTATGCAAAATGGCAAATTTCACTGTTTTTACAATTTTTTGAGTGCATGCCTTGTCATCACTTTTTTATTTGTTTTTTACAATGTTTTTTACTTTGCTGTGTATTAACATATGCAAATTTGCTGTGTAGAGAGTGTAGGGTTTTAATCATGTAGCATGGGGAAAAGGTAGGATTTGTATGGTTAGAAAGAACTAGGGTTTGATAGGATTTAGGGGTAGGGTTTGTATGGTTAATTTGCAAATGAGATCAATAAATATGACATATTAACATATGTGATTAACATGGGAAAATGAAAGGAGGGACATAAGGAAAGAAAATTGCCTTGAAAAACAAACAAACTGTCATAACATATGCTTGCAAAACAGCCATCATTCAACCTATCTTCTATTGATTTCTTTCATGAAATTGTGACTATTACCTTCCTTTGAAACCATAACATCATCATACAACCCGTGGAGGAGGCATACCTTAATAACTTGAGAGAATTTGAGGGTGATTTCAGCGTTTGAGTGAGTTTTTAGGGCAAACAGAAGTTCTGGTCGCGCACGGGCTCAGACTGGTCGCGCCCCTGTAACTGGTCGCGCCTGTGTTATTTAACACTGCGCGTTGGCCTGTAACTGGTCGCGCGCACCCAGATGTTCGCGCACGGTCTCAGACTGGTCGCGCGCACCTTTAACACTTGTGCTTTGCAGAAACTTGCCCGAATTTGCTCCTTTCGCCTCTAACACATATTTTTGGACTTTCAAATGCACAATAAGAGTGAATTGAGAGGGAAATTAGCTTTTATAGGGTCACTTTAAAAAAAAAATTAACTTTAGAACCCACTTTCTAATGTTTTCAACTTGCTTTGCTTTTAAACACTGTTTAGAGTCTTTTTGTCCTGAAATGAGCTCTTTTGATGCGTTTGACTCCGTTCTTTTTTTTCTAGGTTGACCGCCTGAGGGACTGTAGTGAAGGAACCAGGGTTGTTGCCGGCACTTTTACAAATTCCTCATGACCTTGGATTTAAAAACAGGGTTTTTTAAATCCAAGGCATAAAGTGAGCTGTAGCTGAAGAAAATGATAATGAAACATATGTACAAAATTCCTTCCGGCTTGCTGGGCACTTGCTGACCATGACTCATTACCTTGAAATGATTTTGACTCAAAACCCTAGACCTAAGACCATGGGATCTCAAGACAAAAAATAAGAACAAGCATGACTCAATTACATTGTTGTATGACCTGATCCAGCAAAGCCAAGAAGGGAACAAAGACCAGCTCCTCCATTCAGTGTTATGGAATGCCTAGCGGGATGCAAGACTGACACTGATGAGACACCTAGAAATGCATATGCAAAGAGTTATTGATCACTGATGGAGGGTTCAAGACCGACACTAACAGGTACGACGATGGCAGAGGCAGAGGGAATAGTGAAGCAAAAGGGGCAGCGGATTGAGGGGGGGTGTTGGATTGGTTCGAGCGGCGTTTTCAGAAGCAATGGTGGTTGGTGTGTTCAGTGGGAATATTTGTGGTTGCAGACGGGAGCAATGGTGGAGCGGTGGTGCGTTGGTAGTGAAGTGGCGGCGTGTGGCGAGAGTGAATCGACGACCTATGGCAGCGGATCGAACGATTGTGGGCACTGTGGACTGGCAGAAGGGAGATGGCCCATGTACTAGGTGGTGGTGGTGGTGGTGACGTCTAGGGTACAACGATGGCAGAGGCAGAAAGAACACTGAGGCGGAAGTGGCAGCGGATTGAAGGGGGGCTGTTGGATTGGTTTGAGCAGCGTTTTCGGAAGCAATGGTGGTTAGTGTGTTCAATGGGAATATTGGTGGTTGTAGACCGGAGCAATGGTGGAGCGGTTGTTGGCAGCGAAGTGGCAGTGTGTGGCGAGAGTGAATCGACGAGTTGCGGCAGCAGATCAGACGATTGTCGGCACTGTGGGCTAACGGAAGGGAGATGGCCCAAGTACCAGGTGGTCGTGGTGGTGCACCGTGTAGGCCGCTGTTGAACGATGGTTTGATCTGTCGTTGATGGCTGTCGTCGGTTGCAATAGGCGGCTGAGCGGAGGAGGTAAGTACGATTTTTTTTGAATAATTTTTTTATTTTTTATTTTTTATATTATATTTTCTCTTTTGTTTTTATATAATTAATTTTTTTAATTTTCTAAATACTTTTATATATAAAATTTGACTTTTCTTTTTAATATTTTTGACCTCTTTATTATTTTTTTTTTTCTAATATATTTTTTTCTCTCTATTTTTTTAAATGGCCAATGGCCTGACGTTAACCCTAGAGAACCTCCAGAAGCTTCTTGTGGCTAAAAGCTTGAATTCCAATGACAACAGATGAAGGGTTGATGGCCAAAGGCCGGGATTGGAGAGCGTGGCTCTGATACCAATGTAAGGACCAAAAGTCGTATACACAGTGGAAATATTTAAAATACTTCAAAGACAAAGACATCCATTGTAGGACAATGATTGTAAATTGTATATTGTATAAAAGAATTGATGTAGGATGATTACAAATGAGAATGAGGGCCTGCTTATACACCCTAGGGAAGTGCCCTTCCATAAACGGTCATGTCTCTAAGACATGCCTCTTCATTACTAACTAACTAACCATTAGTTAATTACTTATTATTTATTATTATTTTTTTTATGTTTATATTTATTATTTTTTTTTTTATATAAATTATATTCATAACACTCCCCTGACTTTTGCCAGACCTCTAGGCATAGGAAGTAGTGCATCAGACCTAGGTCCTTCATCTCGAACTTGGAAGCCAACTCCCTCTTGCATTGATAAATGAGAGGGCCTGCATCTGTTAGAAAGAGATCATCTACATAAAGGACCAAAATGAGAGGCATGTCCTTTTCAACCTTGAAGTATAGGTTAGGATCAACATCGCTTCTTGTAAATCCCAACTTCATAAGATAGCTATCAATCCTCTCATACCAAGCCCTAGGGGCTTGCTTCAACCCATAAAGCGCTTTCTTTAACCTGCATACGTGTCCTTCGACTTACTCCAAGTAGACTTAAACCTGCATACCTGTGGTTGTTCCAAGTAGACTTACTCCTTAAGCGAGCCATGCAAGAAAGCAGTCTTAACGTCCATTTGATGTAGGCTTCATCCTTGAGAGACAACAAGAGAAATAATAGATCGGATAGTGGTATATTCGGCAACTGGTGCAAATATTTTGTCATAGTCCACTCCTTCCTTTTGAGAGAAGCCTCTAGCAACGATGGTCTTATATTTTTCAACGCTCCCATCAACTCCATGTTTAATTTTGTATAGCCATTTTGAGGTGACTACAGAATTGTCCTTGGGTCTAGGCACCACGTCCTAGATATCATTCTTCATGATAGATTCATATTCCTCATTCATCGCATCCTTCCAAACTTGGTGCTTTACGGCTTCTTGGAACGAACATGACTCAGTTTGAACAATAGTACTCATAGCAGCTAAGTACCCTTGACACCTGTTTGGCTTCTTACTTCTTGGAAATGTCCTTCTTCGAGCAATATGTCTTTCAACATCTTCGAGAGTATCTTTGAGCCACAAAGGTCTTTTCCTTGAGGTAGAGGGATCACTAAGTGGTGGATCAATGGGATCCATCGGGCATATACTCATTTGTCGAAGGTTCATCCTGCTTTTTTGCAACATCATCATTATCTGTCCTTGGAATGAAGAAATCTTTGGCTTTCCCAAGGGCAATGTCTTCATCGAAGGTGACATCATGGCTTACTTCCACATCTCTTTGACTAGGGACATAACTTCTATATGCCTTTGAATTTTCACTGTAGCTCACAAATGTACCTTTCTTCCCAAATGCTTCCAACTTGTTTCTTTTCTCTTTAGGCACATGAAAATACACGGGACAACCAGTGAAAACTTCCTCGGGTGTCTTGAAATCCAATGCTTGATGCAGGCTCCTATTTTGAACATACACGGAAGTGTTGGCAACTTTTGCCCATAAGAACTTCGGTAGACCTTAATCATGGAGCATGGCATAGGTGGCTTCCATAATTGTTTGATTCTTTCTTTCAACAACTCCATTTTGCTAAGGAGTGTATGGAACGATTATCTCCTTCTTAATGCCAATCTCTCTGCAAAAGTCATTGAATTCATTTGATTCATATTCAGTTCCATTGTCGGTCCTCAATATTTTGATTTTCTTCCCTGTTTGATTTTCCACCAATGCTTTGAAAGAACAAAACGATTTGAACACTTCATACTTCTTCCTCAAGAAATAGATCCATGTTTTGCGTGAGAAGTCGTCCACAAAGATTCCATAGTATAAGTATCCTCCCAATGATGTTAAGGGCAACATACCAGATAGGTCAGAATGGACAAATTGAAGAATATCAGTAGTTTGGCTTTCATTATAAGGGAATGGTCCCCTTGTAAGTTTCCCATTTGCACAACCCTGACTAACCCCTTCATGATTCATGCTGAATTTGGGCATACCTGAGACCATCTTCTTACCCCAGGTAAGGCTTTGTAATGAAGGTGGGAAAATCTCCAGTGCCATAATTTAAATTGTAGAAAACTATCGCAAGAAAAAGCTCCCTAAGGACTTCCTCCAACTTGATAAAGACCATCAACCCTAAATCCAAGTGTGAATGCATCCTTAGGGTTTCTTTGCCAATTACGTACCTTTCCATTAATGAATGCTACCTTGAAGCCTTTATCTTCCATCGCAGAAATAGACACTGGGTACTTCTTCAAATCGGGAACATACAATACTTCTTGTAGATGAATGGTTTGACCTTGATTCAAGTGAAGAGTGACAATACCTATCTCTTTCATGGGGTAGGTGGCATTATCTCCAAGTATGATCTCCAAATTAGTCTTCTTTTCAATCAAATTTGAGAGGGTCTTTTTGTACCTAGTGAAGTGCCTTGATGCTCCACTATCAATCAACTAATGATCCAAAGTATCTAGAGGAGAGGCAATAGATAGAGTGGAAATAAGATAAAACTCCTTTTGTTTTTCTACAACATTACTTCCTCGTACTTGGAATTTCTCGTCTTTTTGGGAGGTCGACCATTTCCATATCGAGTAGCGAGAGTATTCCTCTTTCCTTTATTGTTGAACTTGTTGTTCCTTTGATTGCCATTGCCTTTGAAATTGTTGTTGTTGTTGTCATCATCCCTTGGAGAATCCTTCATATGAGGACACTCTCTAGCATAGTGGCCAAACTTGTTACAATTGTAGCACCTTCCTTTTCTTCCTTCTTTGATTTCCTGCTTGAATCCTTGACCGTGTCTCCTCGAACCAACATTTTTTTCCTTTTAGATTGAGCAGAGAAAGCAGTAGGTTCATTTCCATTTGAAGGCTTGTCTGTCTCCATCATTCTCGTTTCCTCTTGAGTGCATTTAGCCAATAATTCATCGAAACTAGAGATCTTATCATTGTTGAGAATGGTGGTGTTAAACACGTCCCATGCTCTTGAAAGACCTCCAAGTGCAATGAGAGTGAGCTCTCGGCTAGGAATAACTTCTCCAATAGATAGTAGGTCATTCTTGATTTGTGTTATTCTCATAAAGTAGGATTAGGTAGACCCCCCTTTATCCATCTTGATGTCCTTCAACTTGTTCTTGAGAAAGAGGATTTGATTTGCATTGTTTACTTTGAACAACCCAACCAACTTATCATACATCTCCTTAGATGTTCCCAAATTAGAAATATAGGCAACCAAATGCTTTTGAATTGAGTCTATGATAATTCTATTAGATTTGACCTCACCTTTCTATTACTTTGTCTTAGCAACGACATGTGCATTTGAAGGAGGCTACACCACTCTTCCTTGCACATAGTCCATGGCATCATGCTCTCCCAAAGTCAAGTCCAAAGTCATCTTTCATGCATGATACCCAGATTTGTCCTTATGCTTATCCTCAGATTTGAAATAAGATGTAGAAGCCATTGAGGCTAGTCCAATGATCTTGTCTAACGGATCTCCCTTAGTGATTGCTTTTCTCTCTCTTGCTTGGGCTTTGTCTTCACCTGTGCTCTGATACCATGTTAATTTTAGTTAACAATGGTATGTTCTATGCTTAGCACAATTACTTCAATGCTCCTTTAGCAGCCCAATGACAATTTCCAATAGCAATCACGTTAACCATAAATCACATTGACATGAATAACAAAATGCAGAAGACAAGCCAAGACAAGAGAACACCAGATTTGGTGAATGCTAGGGAAAACCCCCAATGTGGGGAAAAGCCTTTCATCAATTCTTCTTATTATTATATCAAATGTTCAACAGAGAGGGAGAGAGTACAAAAAGTCAAAGTAGACTTGCCAAATCAAATTCAAAACAACCCTGTCAAATTTGCAGTCAACTGCAGTGAAATTTAGCCGTAAGCAGAAAGTCAAAGATGGTCAACGCAACAACAAAACTTGCCTCCTTGAGCTCGATCAAACCTTAGTCAAACTCAACCTTCCTTGTTGGTCAAAGTCAACGCAAAACAGTCCTTCAAAGTCCAATCAAATTCTGTCAAAAGAGAGAGAAAGTCTGCTGTAATTTTCTATGGTCAAAGTTGCAGTCAACCCTGAAGTCAATGCTGGTCAAAGTGCCAAATTTTTCTCGATTTCTATGCCAACAACTTGGCCTTCCAAGATTGAACTTCTGACCCAAAAATCACAATCAAACTTGGTCAATGCACCCATGGTCAACCCTGGTCAAACCTGCAACAAAATTTTGAAATTTCGGTTTGCAATTCGTCCTCCTTCCACACATGTGAGAGAAAATAGTTGTCCAATAGCTGTACGACCCAATCAGATGAGGAGAGAGAAGAATGTGTGAATGATGATGATGCCAAATGAGGTGAGAGGTCACTTATATTTATACAAGTCGTTGAGGGTGAAGTGACACGTCCATTGGGCTCCCTGAGCCTACATGATGATGTGGTCGACTTTGTCAATTTGCATAAATTCAAAAACACATTTCTGCTCCAAATTTGATGATCTTTAGGTCGATTTTGGTCCTCTAGAAAGGAGGAATTTAATGCAATCATCATATCCATTAGATGAGCTGTCTAAAGTTGAATTTGGCCATAGTTTAATTTTAACACATCTTCTAGCTCCAACGTGGTTGATCGAATTCTTGTTACTGCATAGCTCTTTTTGTCTCCAATCTCGTGTGAATGATAAGATATTCCTTTTGATAGGGTCTTTAGTTGTCCATGTTCACCTGTCATATGTCTAGAAGCTCCACTGTCAATTACCCATATGTTGTCATCTTCAAAAGTACCTGTAAGTGCTGAGAATAGTCCTTCATTCAAATCCCTTGTAGTGAAGGTCTTGGTCGTATAGTTCTTGATAGACAATAAGAGATCCCCAAATGCTTTGATGTTTTGCTTGAGATGTTTTGTCGTCATAGAAAACTGCTTCAATGACTTCAAGTATGTAGTGATATTCATTATGCCCCTTGTCAACCTTAGCTTTGAAAACATGCTGAGAAATCAATAGGGCTACAATTGATGTGATTTCTCTTTAACTTGATAACTGCTTGTGATATGCTTTTACATTTCTTTATGATTAGTTTCTTCTTCTCTTATTATTATAGTGTTCTTATCATCAAACAAGTACCAAAACATTAAGATCAATAGAACGGACACAAGATGTAGGCTGCAAGCCAGGGCCAAAACCTCTCCTAGAGAGGAAACCCCAAAAAATCTCCTCTTCTTATATAATCTTCAAATGACGAATTCCAAGACCCTTAGACCTAAGACCAAGACCCTTCCAAGACCAAGTCAACCTTCTTGAGGATGTACTTCTCTTCACCAAGTCAAACCAAGTCAAATCTCTTCCAAATGCTCAACTTCGATCCCCAACAACAAACTTCAGCCCCCAACAACAAACTTCGATTTTCATTGCAGTCCTGCAATTTCGGTCCTTCCGCAATTTGCTCGAACTTCACACGTGTGGGTGATTAGGGCTCTTTTAGGCTTCCTCCTTCCTTTGCTTGACCGACTTCTTCTTCAAGGGCTTGTAGGTGATCAACTTGACTTCTTTACTTTAGCTTTTGTCCTTCTTTTGTTGCTTAGAAATTTCATCCTTGTAGCAAAAACCCTAGCCCCTTTCGCGCGTGTGAGAGATAGAGAGAAAAAATCAATTTTTTTTCTTCTTCTTTCTAGACCTTCGCTTGCCTTCTTGCTTCTTGTTCTTGCTTCCTTGATCGAATAAGTGAGTATTTAAATGAGGTTGAATGGTCTCTTATATATAGGCTTTCAAGGAGGACGAATAGCCCTAATTAGGCTAACTTCTTCACTGCTAGGCCGACTTGGTCTTGGAGGGGTATTTTGACACTTTTGACTCAAAATAAATTCTTTTGACTTGTTACAAAATGCCCAATAGGGTCTAATACATATGACAATGACTCTTTTGACTTCTTGACTCTATGAAAAAACCTAGAAGCACACAATGGGTGCTTTGACCTAGAACAAATTAAACTTGAGCATGAAACCCATGCTATAAAAATAATAATAATAATTTTCTTTTTTTCTTTTTCTTTTTACATCAAATACATAAGATCAAGAGTACATAAAATATTATGAAGACCGAACCTAGTTACAAATTTCAACACGAATCCATCAATATTTTGAAGAATATCAATTTCAGAAGCTGGGATTAGCCTTTTAGCCTAGACGACTAGGGCTTTGGAGGCCAACGAAATATTTTGAAGGGCCGTCTAGGCTTTTTTGGAAGGCCGCAAGGGTTTTGAACTTTTGCGGACGTCTTTTACCTCAAGACTTAATTTCTCAAGGGTTTTCACCTCTATCCCATGGTATCTCGCCTCCTAATTTAAGAGGGAGGCCTCCTTCTCTTTTCCTTTTCTCTTAGATCTAGATTACTAACTTGTTCTCTTGCATTAGTAGTTTCATAGTTTCGATCTGATTTCTTAATTGCATTCATTATCTACTTGATCTATTGCATTTGGAATCGTTCTTGTCTTTGGTTTCATTTGCAAGTTGAACATTTTAAGTAGTCTCTTTCTAATCTTGTTAGCAATCTCATTTGCCATCATTCACATATGATTTCATTGTAAAACTTTACCTGTTCCCATTGCCTTATATGTAAAGTCATCTTAAGAAGGCATTTGAGACATTGACATCTAATCTGATTGCATCTCTATTGTTTCATTGAGTAACATTTAGTTTGCTTCATTGTTCATTTTTGTAAGCTAATCATCTTGTGCTCATAAGTGAATCTTGGTTATAAGCGAATTGGCTCTTTCTTATATTGAAGCATCTTGTCCCATTGAAACATTTTGCATTTGCATCCGAGATCTAATTTGGATCTTAAAATTTACCTCCAAGCATAAGCTTGGTTGATAGGGTGTTAATTTTGGCAACTAGGGCTAAACTTCACATTGGACAAGACATATGAGGCAACTCATATTTTTCTTGGATTCCTCTCTTCGAGAGGTGTAGGATTGATCTAAAGATTATCCCATTATGACAGGTACAGATGGAATTATGAATTTATTTTGATTATGGACAAATCGTCAAGGTCAACCAACAAGCTCATGTAGGCTCAGAAGCCTAATAGTGATGTCTATTCATCCTCAACGTTTGCATATAAATACATGATGGCTCCTCCTCATTTTGGATAGTTCACTCACTCACATCTTCTCTCTCCTTCATTAATTGGGTACGAAATTCAGAGGCTGCTCTCCATACGTGCGGAGGAAAGGAAGGGTTTTTTGTTTCAGCCATTGACCAGAGTTGATTGAAATTTGCAAAGGTTGTTTTGACTTGCGTTGACCTATTTTGGTGCGGTTTTGGGTGGAGGATTTCTGTTTGAGCAAGGCGCAGATCTAGGCATGAAATCCGAGGCAACTTTGACTCCTGTTTGACTAGCGTTCACTGTGCTAGGGTTGGCTGCAGCATTGACCTTTGTTGACCAGATTTGATTGGACTTTTTCGGACAATTTTTGGGCTGATTAGACTTGCTGTTGGAGGTCGAAGTTGACTGGGTTTCACTGAGCTGAATTGAGGAAGAATTCTGCCCTGTTGGCCAGCATTGACTTTCTGGTTAGGGCTTTCTGTTTCTGCTATTTGATTGATCAGATTTAAACTGTAATTGGACAAGTGAATATTATACATTGTACTCTCTCTCTGTGCTGAACTTTTGAAGAATTAAGAAGAATTGATCAAGGGTTTTCCCACACTGCGGTTTATCCATGGCTAGTGCCATATCTTGTGTCCTCTGGTCTTGGCTAGTATTCTACTATTATTTTTTATGTTCTATCTGCATTTTACTATCATGTTGATGTGATTGCTAAACTGCATATTGATATCGGGCTAATAAAGAAATTGAAGTAAAATTGCTCTAAGCATAGAACATACCATTGTTATCCTAAAATTAACATAGAGAGATAGGACAACCTTCTTCATTTCCAATTTGAGAGACTTGTCCCTTAGGCAATGGTCAAAACGAGTGACCTTATGGTTCTCTTGTGGTTGAGTCCCTTGTAGGAACAAAGGCACTTGGGTTGGTAGAACTCTTGGGTAGGTATCGTTAATGGGGCCTTAACCTCCTTCCCCAACAATTCTCCCAACAACTTTCTTCTAAGACTTGTTTCAAAATAATTGAGGAGAAGACTTTCACCTTAGAATAGGCCTATAATTAAAATTAGCCAAGATCTTGCATCCCACATAGGTAGAGCTTGCATCTTCATTTTGCATTTCAATTGATTATCTATAATTGCAATCATGAGCTCAATTTGTTTACTTGCTAAACTTATATTGTTACACTTGTCATTTCCAAGTTTATCATTTCCCGAATATTATCTTTACTTGAAGTACAAGTCATATATATACTGCAAGTCTATTTCTTATTGCTCATATATCCAGTTGTTGTAATCTTTTGATCTCTCAACTAAGTTTGTCTTCTAGCATTGCTTCCCTTGTAGTTTGAGATATAGTTATTTTGTGCAAGTAGTTTAATTTGTATTTTAGAATTATCATTAAGGTACTGGTCTCATCACTATTTATCTTGTTAAGTGTTGTATCAATTTAATCAAATCAATCTCTAATAATTCACATTGCTCAATTATAATAATTCACTTGCCATTTAACCTTAAATCAAGTTGTCTAGAGGAGTGATTTCCTTGCCCTTAGTCTCCTAGAACTTCTTGTTCCAACAAGTTTTCCTCTTTTATCCATCTTTAGGTACTACCACCCATAGTTTGTCTAGGAGAGAGCTTAAACAAAGTGAGTAAGAAATAGGTGACAACCCCTACTCTGAGCCTTGTGCCTTGGGTGTACACTTTGGGCCACAACATTTTCTGGTGCTGTTGTCGGGGATAAGTTTCTTGTTCTTGGTGCTTCAACATTTTCTCCAGGACTATCTTTGGTCCTCGGTTCATGACTAACCTTCTTGGTTTTAGCATATTGGGTCTTTAGAGTTAGATTTCTATTTGAGTGGCGACCCCACTTATTCCACTTTTTACAATAGCGTATGCTAGAAGGCATCTAGGTAGCCTGGTTAATCCTACTCCTGATCCTAAAAAGGCTTTCAGAGTTCAATTAAATGAGCTCACTTCTAGTAACCATCTTGTTTATCTCAGACATGAAGCTCTCTCTGATATCCATTTGCTTTTTCAGGGTTAAGCACAACAAGGTCCCATGGATAACTTGTTTGCCCCCTGTAATTTTACTAACATTCAAGCTATTCGCATGATATTCTAGAAAAGGCCATTGATAATTTGCCTTCCTTTCAAGGCAACAATGTAGTTAGTTCTAGTGATCACCTTAAGAATTTTAATCTTTGTGTGGGAAAGTGGTGCACTACTGCTAATTAGAATCATGAGGATATTCGGATGAGACTCTTTGTCCTTTCTCTGGAAGATGATGCTATGGATTGGTTCCATGATTTTCCGAATAATTCTTTTTATTTTCTACAAGCTATTATCAATGCATTCAAGAATAGATACGGAGATAAGAAAGAAGAAATATGCTTGCTTAGCGTTATTAGTACTATTAAGAAGGAGAATGAGACCTTGGAAGAATTTAATAAGAGGTTTAATGATATTGCAAGGGATTTACCTCAAGATTATAAACCTCCTGAGAAGTCTCTCCTGGTTTATTATATCAATGCATTCCCTGCTGATCCTTCTTATGAGTTGTGGCGCGCTAAGCCTGCTGATGTGAAGACTGCCCAAACTTTGGCTGAGGAAATGGAAAAATGTAGAAGAGTGTTTGTGAAGTCTGAGATTCCGGGCTTTACTAGGGGTAATTTTAAGAATGAATCAAAAGGAAAAGAAGTTAAAGAAGCTGATAAGGATCCCATTAAAGAATTAATGCAACTTATTAAAGATATGAAAATTGATCATGCAAATCAGATAACTGCCCTTCAGAATCGTTTGATCAATATGGAAAGGTCTCAAGGAAATAAGATGCAGAATAATAGAAATAATAATAATGCATGGCAAAAGAGGGGCCCTCCTAATGAGCAAAGACTGCCCAATCCACTTGAGTCTGCAAATGTTGTTGATCAATCTTTACCATATTGTAGACCTTGTGATAATTTTCATGAAGAGGCCACTTGCGTTGTTGCAAGAGGAATCTTGGATAGTGGAAAGGTGGGGACAAGTGATCAGATAAATATAGTTGGTAAGGAACATCACTTGTCTATGGAAGATTGGATGGAGGTTGTTGAGAATAGTTATGATGTTGAAAGGCTCTCATCTTTTTACAATATTAATAATGTCAATGATAAGAAAGACATGATCACCAAGTTATATGGAGAAAAGCCATCTTCAGAGCAAGTCTTGGAGATTGCAAAGGATAAGGGATTGACTTATCAACAAAAGAATAAAGAGCAAAAAGAGAATCAAATTACCCCTAGAGTTTTGAGCCCTGGTTTAAATATTGACTTGGGAGGATGGATTAATAATGCAAAAATCTTGGTTCCTGTCACTGAGATTCTGAAGATTCCTTCTCAAAAGTCTAAGTTATTGGAGGCTCCTTGTATTGATGAATCTCGCTAAAGGGCTCTTGACGTTGTCTATCAGGATGCTTCGGTATATTTGCAAAGTATGGATCCAGATAATAAAGATCATCAACCGTTTTTCATTACATTACTTGTCAATGGTTTTCGATTATATAATTGCCTGGAGGACTCTGGTGCATCAACTTGTGCTATGAACTAGAGGCAATGTGGAAAAGTTGGGAAAAAATCGGGATTGAATCCCCAGAATACGATTTTTTTGGCTAGCCAATTAAATCGGTCAATTTTTTGCCGATTTTTTCCCAATTGAAAAGGTCTGGATTAAATCGAAAAAGTCAGGTTTAAATCGGACTTTTTCCAAAAAATCGTGAATGAAGTAGTTTTTTAATGATTTTTGTTTTTTTGAAAAAATCGGGATTTTATTGAAAAGGTTGGGATTTTTTAAAGATAAATATTTTTGTATTTTTTTTTTAATTTTGCCGACTTTTTCAAAAACCTCTAGACTTTAACGACTTTTTCAATTTCTGGACCCTTGCTGATTTAATTCCGACTTCGACTTTTTCCAGATTGCCAAGAGGGTCATGGAGCAGCTCAATTTGAGAATCTCTAGACTGTACTACGACATATGTGCCATGGATTCCAAGAAGATTGAAGTTCATGGGTTAATTAAGGAATTGCAAGTACATTTGTCCATTTACCTTGATATAATGATTACAATGGACATTGTTGTAGTTGATGTGCCAGATGCTTGGGGTATGTTGTTATCGAGAAAATGGGCCTCTGATCTAGGAGGGAGTATTCAGATGAATTGGTCATATGCTACGATTCCTTCTCCTAGAGGTACTGGATTTGTTAGACTTAATAGAGAGCCTGAGAGAAGATTTCATGTTGAAGACCCCAAGAGCCCCCATAATGAAGTTATAATGGAACAACCTAATGATGGGAACTATGCTATCTTGTCTAACTCCATAGTTCCTGTGGATGAAAAGGTTGATGATTTAAAGATTCAAGTATGGCATATGCATTTCAATGGTGCAACTTCCAAGCATGGTAAAGGAGTTGGAATTGTGTTGAAATCTCCCCTTGGTCATGTTTTCAAGTTTGCCTATAGATTGGAGTTTGAAGCTACTAACAATGTGGCTGAGTATGAAGCCCTGTTGTTAGGTCTTGAGTTAGCAAGAGATCTAAAGGTAAAACTGTTTAGTGTTAAGGGAGATTCAGATCTTATCATTCAACAGGTTAAAGTTAATTTTCATGTAAGAATGATAGACTTAAGAAATATCAAAATGCGGTATGGGACACCATAGAATTGTTTGATGCTTTTAATCTTGAGACTGTCCCTAGAGAAGAAAATAGCCATGCTGATGAGCTTGCAGTTGTTGCATCTACTTTGCAAATATAAGATAAAATGGTAAATGATAAAGTCAAGATGGAGGTTATCTTTAGGCCTTCGGTCCCTGATAATGTTGAGCATTGGCAAGTGTTTCATGATGATAGTCAGGTGGTTCGCTTTTTGAATAATTTAGAGGAATTTGAAGATTTTAATATTGGCTATAAAAGGGAAGGATGTGATTCTATTGAAAATGATGATGTAACTAATCCTACCTCGAAAGGTCAGGTAGCTTTGGAGCGACTCTTTGATAGGCACGATGCCACAAAGAGGAATGAAGAAAAGAAAATCGACCAGGGGAATTCATCGAAGTAAATATTGGTACCTCTGAAGATCCGAAGATTGTTAAGATTGGTAAAGGTACCACCGATGAGGAAAGAAAAAAACTGATTGATTTACTTTGTGAATATCGAGATGTCTTGTCATTTTCTTATGATGAGTTAAAACCCTGTAGGGAAGATGTTATGGAACACACTATCCCTTTGATAGATGAGAATGCTAAGCCATTTCGTCAAAAGCTTAGGCAAATTAATCCTAAGTTGGCCCACTTAGTCCAGAAGGAGCTTTAGAAGATGCTCGCAGCTGGGATTATCACGTAGACTCGTCATTCATCATGGTGTTCTAACTTGGTGATTGTTAAGAAGAAAAATGGAACAATCAGACTTTGTGTTGACTTTAGAAATCTTAATCTTGCTTGTAAAAAGGACAATTACCCTTTGTCCAACATGGAAACTATGTTACAAAGAGTAACTGGTTCTGGTATGATGTTATATTAGATGGTTTCTGTGGTTACAACTAGGTCTGAATGGAGAAATAAGATCGTCATAAGACAACTTTCACCACACCATGGGGAACGTTTGAGTATATCAAGATGCCTTTTGGGTTGACCAACTCTAGAGCAACTTTTCAAAGGGCTATGGATTATGCCTTTAAGAGTTTAATTGGTAAGATTATTGAAGTATATGAAGATTTTACAGTGTTTTCTAAAGATGGTATTAGTCATATAGATCATCTCAGGCAAATCTTTAACAGGTGTCGAGAATATGGAATATCCTTGAATCTTGCTAAGTTTGTGTTTGGAGTAACTGAAGGGAAGTTACTTGGTCACATCATTTCTAAATATGGGATCAAGATTGACTCCGACAAAGTTGAGGCCATTCAAAAGATTCATTTGCCTCATAATACTAAATCCCTACAGTTCTTCCTTGGAAAGATTAACTTTCTTAGGACATTTATTCCAAACTATGCAAAAATAGTCAAGCCTATTCAAAGTCTTCTGAAGAAGGACGCAAAATTTATATGGAAAGACAATGAGAAGAAGACTTTTTAGGAAATCAAGGCTTCTATCGTGAAAGCTCCTGTTTTAGTTAGCCCGGATTATTCTAGGGAGTTCATGATTTTTTCTTTCGCTTTAGAGGATACTATTGTGAGTTTTTTGCTTCAAAAGAATAAGGAACGTCACGAGCAGTTGATCACTTTTATGAGTAGGTTGCTTTAGATTCCCGAGTTAAATTATAGTACTATGGAAAAGCAAGCTTATGCCTTAGTCAAATCTCTTAAGCAAATTGGAACATATGTGGGATATTCTAAAGTTATTGCTTTTGTCCCACCGTCTATGGTTAAAGATATATTAACTCAAACTAATTGCTTAGGCACTTGAGCTAGGTGGGTTACAAAGATTCAATGATATGATTTAGAGATTAGACCCACTAAGTTCGTGAAAGGCCAAGGTTTGGCCGAGATTCTGGCTGAAGGTACTGAGGGGGATTTCGACTTAATTTGTCAAAATGATTTAGCTAAAGCTTCAACTTCACTTGAGCTTCAAAGATTAGGAGAACTTGTGGTATAAGGACATCCTTTATTATTTGCTAAATCTTATGTGTCCTAACCATTTAGTTGCTCATAAGAGAAGAGCTCTTAGGCTGAAAACAACTAAGTATTGCATCTTAAAAGATGGTCTTGGATGGAGGAATCTTGTAGGGATAATACTTACATGTGTTGATGAAGTTGAAGCGAAGAAGCTTCTTTCAAAGTTCCATGCAGGATTTTGTGGTGGTCATTTCGTTAATTAATTACAACTTGGTCTAGTGTATAGTTAGGTAAAGTGTGTTTCTTTAGTATGTACTTTTTGTAACTTACAATTCAACGATCACGATATGTTCTAGACATGAAGTGATCCGACGGTTCATTCTCTTCTCGGTATTATCGACACTTGATCCGTGGCTTAACACTCGATTGGTCCATGATCTCTATTTAAAGAGCATGGAGGGTCATTTGTTAGGTGATCGTTCATGAGAGAAGCTTATGTAAATTTTCTTTCTTTTACATTAATAAATTGCCTGAAGTGGCCGCGTTGGCTCAGGCCGTGGACTGTTTCCCTCTTTAAGGGTTCTAACCACGTCAAGAACACTGGTGTATTGGTCTATGATTTGTTTGTGAGCAGTGTCCTTTGGTATTCTATCTAAGGAACTTACCCTGTAAATTCCTACATGGTATCAGAGCTATTCGAGGGCCGCATTCGTTGGTGATCCAATCCAAATCCGGTACAACTGCATCCGATTGTCGTTTCCTAGATCTACTGTTTCTGACCGTTTTTAGGCCGAGAGGACTGCCCTATTGTGTTAGGAGCATTTGTTTTAGTGGGGAACCCCTTTTGTCTCACGCGAAAAGGTTTCCGGTAGCCCTAGCTACGTGATTTGTAAGATTTGGAGGTATACAGTCTTTATTTGCAGTTATAGTTATTTATCTTTGTGTTTATTTCAGTTTATAGTCCTCAATTTTTTTTTATTATTTTTATTTTTTATATTACCGGATCTATACCTTTCATTTCTGCGTATGCTCTTTGCTCTGCGACTCTGTGCGATTTGGGCAAACCAGAAACAAAAAGAAAGAATTTTTCTCATGCGTATGCTCTTTTCCGCCGCGCCTTAGTGTGATTTCGGAAAATCAGAAACATTGAGGAAAATATATAGTTTCCGACCAAATCTAACTTTAATATGTAATGCTTGGATATTTTTGCTTGTTCGTTTGGTTTGTGTGGTTGTTTTTTTGTTTTGCAGGGAAAAAGGGGTTTTTCAGGTAAGCACGCATCCCAAAGCTTCAATGGGCAAAAAAAAAACCCCCTTCTTCCTTTCCAAAAATTACTAACCTTTTAAACTAGCTCACTTGGTCTAAAGGTACTTTATGAGAATAGAGGCCTTGGGTACAAGTCTTTCTTTTTGTTGAGTTACTTTTTCAAAAAGCACATGTAACCTATGTTTTAAAGTTACTTTATGTAAAATTGTTCTCATCCATTATGAAAAGTGAGTCACTTATATTTCTAAAGTCACTTTATATTTTATTCAAGTTACAATTTACTAGATAATTCATAAAGTAGCATTGTAAAAATGACTTTCACTTATTTGTCAAAAGTGGGTCAGATAAAGTAATCTTTTATTTTAAAGTGAGCTAATTAGATTAAGTTTGGGTTGGGGGGGGGGAGTTTTTTTCTAAATATAACATTATCATTCACTTCCCAACATTCACGTGGTTCGTCAATATCTTCAACAAGTTTTCTTCAAAAAGCCATAACTTATTCATCCAGAAGTTGTTTTTAGAGTTGTTTTTTTTTTATTGGCCTAATTTTTCGAGATCTTTCCATTGGAACACTTAGTTTCAACATCTTCAGCTTCAGTTTCTTTTAAAATGGAAAGTCCATGCCTAGTTATTCTTGACAGCGCCAACTACTTCCAATGGCTATCCTACATTATGGATTTACTTAGAAGTAAATGTCTTTAAAGAATAGCCTCGGGCCAAGAGTCTAAACCTAAAATGAAGATGAGCAAGCCAAATGGGAAAATAATCAAGATCAAGCACGTGGGTTGATAGGGATGTATATTTCTCCAGACCTTAGATTCCATATCGTAGAAATTGATACCCCCGATGAAGCAATGAAACAACTCAATAAAGTTTTTGGAATTAAAAATGAAATTAGAGCCCATCAACTCGAAAATAAGTTGCTTATGTTGGACCCCAATAATTTTTTTCCATTGAAGATTTTTTGTCCAAGTTCAAAATACTTAGACTTCTCTTGGAAGGTGTTAAGGTTAAGAAAGAAGATGGTAGCCTTGTATATTCCATTCTTACTAAGTTAGGACCATCCTATTCTGTGTTTGTTTCCACCTTCCATTCTACTAGAGAAGCCTTTATTTCTCAAAGACAAACATACAAGTCCCCCTCTTTTGATGCCTTTTGTGATTCTTTAATAAGAGAACAAGAAAAAATCTTACATTTTGGTCTTCTTAACACTGGAAACTCTTCTAAGAAAGCCTTAGCAGCAACCAAATTCAAAGAATCCTAAGAAGCAACATCCTAAAAAGAATGGTCCTAAACCAAACAAGGGTCCTAATTAATTTCATTCTCAAAAAGAAAAATCAATTCAACAAAATGATAAGACAAATAAAAACAAAAACAAAGGGAAGAACACTGATATCCATTGCAACTTTTGTAATCGTGATGGCCACCTAGAATCCAAATGCTTTAAGAAGATGGAAGCCTTGGAAGCAACCATGAAGAAGCATAACAACCATTTGGAGCACTCTTCAACTTCAACTTCATCTTCAGGAATAACACTTTTTGCATGTGGTTTTCAAGCATCTCGGTCTAGTTATGCACTAAATGTGTCTTCTTCTTCTCATTCTTATGAGTGGCTCATTGATTCTGGAGCTTCTTATCACATGGCCAAAAACAAAGCCATGTTTTCTTCTTTGAATGATTGTAACACCAAAAATATCTATGTTGGCGATGATAAATGTCTTAGTGTTGTAGGGATTGGAGTTATTCATCTAGACAATGGCCAATTTAATAATGTATTATGTGTTCCTACCTTAGCCTACAATCTTCTATCTGTATATCAGATAACTTATTCAGGTGAAGGTAAAACCATTGAATTTTTACCTCATGATGTTGTAAATAAGGACCTAAGAGATCCCAGACAAATTTTAGCTACTGGCATTATTGATGATTTTACAAGGTTGTATAAGTTTAACAACTTTGGGTCGTCAACTCTTCCCTTGGTATTTGTTGCTCATAATGATGAAGTGAGCAAACTTTGGCATGAGCGATTTGGTCACTTAAACTATCGCTCCTTTCAAAATCTATGTAAAGAAAATATGGTGACAGGTCTTCCAATGGTATCTTGTAGAGATGGTGTTTGTTTCGGATGTGTACTCGGAAAACATGATTAGGATAGTTTTGAGAAACATGCCTCTTGGCATGCCTCAACTCCTTTACAACTTGTGCATAGTGATTTATGTGGTCCACTTCCAGTTGTTTCATTCTTTAGTTTCAAGTATTTCTTAACTTTCATTGATGATTTCTCTAGACGCACTTGGGTATACTTATTAAAACTCAAGAGTGAAGTATTTAACATGTTCTTGGCCTTTGTTGAGAAACAATTTGGACAACAAATTCTTAAGCTAAGATTTGATAATGGCGAAGAATATGTTAACAACAAATTCATCAATTTTTGCACTGAGCATGGAATTCAATTGAAACATACTGTTCCATATACTCAACAACAAAATAGTGCAGCTGAAAGGAATAATCGCACCTTAAAGGAAATGGCTAATTGTATGCTTCAATGTAAAGGACTTAGTCTTAATTTCTGGGCAAAAACAATTAACTATGCAAAATACATAGTAAATCGCACTCCTACTAAGGTTTTAAAGAATATCACTCCAGAAGAAGCATGGAGCTCAATTAAACCAGATGTAAGTCACTTTCGTGTTTTTGGAAGTGAAGCATGGGCCCATATTCTAGATGAGAAACATAATGCCTTAGAACCTAAGAGTGAAAAATGTATTTTTGTTGGATATTCTGAAGATGTCAAAGGATATATAGACTTCTTCAACCTAAATCAAAAAATGTTATCATTAGAAGACATGTAAAGTTTGCTGAAAATATATTGGCCTACGAGCCTAGTTCGGCGGATGTGCCACCTCTCTCTATCCCTCCTACTTTTGAAAATATTCCTTCTTCAGATGATGATAGTGAGGATGACAATCCTCCCCCACCTTCTCGGGATCCTCCTTCAGTTCCTCAGCTCCAAAATGGGTCCGTGCTAGTCAGGATGCAACAGTGCTCTTGCAGGTGATCCTATAGATCAACGTTGTACACATTCTCAGTTCGATAGAGCCTCTTCTTTACTGACTCAAGCTTCAACGAATTATGATCCTGACACCTTTGCAGAAGCTTCAGGCCAACCAGATTGGGACGCAACTATGAATGAAGAATATCGTTCACTATTGGCAAATGACACATGGGACCTTGTTCTTCTTCCAAAGGGACAAAAACTTGTTAGATGCAAATGGGTTTACAATACCAAGTTTGGACCAGATGGAAAAGTTGATAAACATAAAGCTCGTCTTGTTGCTTACGGTTTTTCACAAGTTGAAGGCATTGACTATACTGAAACCTTCTCCCCTGTTTCCAAAATGAACTCTATCTGCCTTGTTCTTTCCCTTGCTGCCTCTTTCAAATGGGAAGTCCATTAGATGGATGTTAAATCCACCTTCTTGCATGGGGACTTGCATGAAGAAATCTATATGGAAAAACCTCCTGGCTTTATACAAACAGACTCCAGCCTTGTATGCCGGCTTAAGAAATTCCTTTATGGTCTCAAACAAGCCCCTTGAGCTTGGTATGCCAAAATGGATAGCTTTCTTTTAGATACCGACGTTTCTAAGTGTCATTCTGACAATACTGTCTACACCAAGAAAGTGGGTAAGTCTCTTATCATTCTTGTTCTTTATGTTGATGATCTTATCCTTACTGGTAGTGATCCCAACCTTATAGACCATGTGAAGTCTAACCTTAAAAAGCAGTTTGAAATGACAGACTTAGGACACTTGCATTATTTTCTTAGTCTTCAAGTCTTGCAATCCAAAGAAGGTATTTCCCTTTTCGAGTCCAAGTATGCTTGTGATCTTCTATGCCACTTTCACATGGAAGACTGTAAGCCAACCCCTTCTCCCTTTCAGTCTGGAGCCAAAATTTCAGTCACTTGTACTTCCTCTAAGGTTGATGGTACCTTATGCTGCAGCTTGTTGGAAAACTTTTGTATCTGACCCATACTCGTCCTGGCCTTTCCTTTGCTGTTGGCCTTGTTGCTCGGTTTATGAAAAACCCACATGCAAGTCATTGGAAAGTAGCTAAAATAATAGCTCATTATGTTCGAGGTACAATTCAGTTTGGGATTCATTACAATGCAAAAACATCTCCTCTATTGGTTGGTTTCATTGATTCTGATTGGGTTGGTGACCCTGATGATCAGAAGTCTACTACAGGTTATGTCTTCACTCTTGGTTTTGGATCTATTACATGGGCTTGCAAGAAACAAAGTGCCATTTCTCTTTCTTCAGCAGAAGCAGAGTATCGTGGTGCCATTGAGGCTAGTAAGGAAGCCCTGTGGCTTCGTCAGTTCCTGTCAGAGTTTGGTTTTCAGCAACAACATCCAACTACATTTTGGTGTGATAATCAAAGTGCCATTCAACTTTGCAAAGATCCAGTCCAACATTAGTGTAACAAACACATTGAACTACATATGCACTTCATCAGAAAGCTCATTCATGACCATGTTCTTGAAGTGCAATATTGTTCAACCGATTATCAAGTCACAAACATCTTTACAAAGGCTCTCATAGAGGCGAAGTTTACTAAACTTCAATTTATGGTTGGAGTTCAGGAAGTTGTCACTAAGGGGGGATAGGTTCTAATGCCTCCTTCCTTCTCCTATTGTGTCATCTTTGTACATCCTTCAATCCTATCCCAAGTTGTTCTTAAGGGGGGATGTTAGGATATTCCAACACATAGGAAATAATTAAGTACAACTTGGTCTAGTGTATAGTTAGGTAAAGTGTGTTTTTTTAGTATGTACTTTTTGTAACTTACAATCCGACGGTCACAATATGTTCTAGACATGAAGTGATCTGACAGTTCATTCTCTTCTCGGTATTATCGACACTTGATCTGTGGCTTAACACCCGATTGGTCCATGATCTCTATTTAAAGAGCATGGACGGTCATTTGTTAGGTGACCGTTCATGAGAGAATCTTATGTAAATTTTATTTCTTTTACATTAATAAATTGCCTGAAGTGGCCGTGTTGGCTCAGGCCATGGATTGTTTCCCTCTTTGAGGGTTTTAACCACGTTAAGAACACTGGTGTACTAATCTTTGATCTGTTTGTGAGCGGTGTCCTTTGGTGTTCTATTTAAGGAACTTAACTTGTAAATTCCTACAACTTTGGGCTTAATTTGTCAAAATGATTTAGCTAAAGCTTCAACTTCCCCCGAGCTTCAAAACTTGTGGTATAAGGACATCATTTATTATTTCCTAAATCTTACATGTCCTAACCATTTAGTTGCTCATAGGAGAAGAGCTCTTAGGCTGAAAACAACTAAGTATTGCATCTTAAAAGATAGTCTTGGATGGAGAAATCTTGAAGGGATAATACTTGCATGTGTTGATGAAATTGAAGCCAAGAAGCTTCTTTCAAAGTTCATGCAAGATTTGGTGGTGGTCATTTTGTCACGAAGGCTACCACCCAAAAAATCTTGCGAGTTGGTTATATTGGCTTTCGATCTTTTCGGATGTGCACAAGTCTATTAGAAGTTGCCAAGCTTATCAACTCTTCACTGGGAAGCAAAAGTTAGTTGCCCGACCCCTACAGCCCGTCGCTGTTGAGGCTCATTTTCAACATTGGGGGTTTGGGTTTCAGTGGAAAATTCAACGATAATTCTAGTAATCGATACTCATGGACCTTAACTGCTACTGATTATTTTACTAAATGGGATGAAGCTATTCCTACGAAATATGCTTCTATAAAGGTTGTTATGGATTTTATTGACGATAAAATTATTACTCGATTTGGTATCCCAGTGAAAATTACTATTGATAATGTTAGGGCTTTTAGTTCTTCAGAGTTTTCTTCTTTTTGTTTTAAGTATGGGATTATTTTGTCCCACTCGTCGAAATACTATCCTTAGGGTAATAGTCTTGTGGAATCTAGTAATAAGAATCTTATAACCATTATTGAGAAGATAGTAGGAGAAAATAAGCAGGTTTGGGATAGCAAGATCTGTGTAAATTCTATCACTGCAACAATTGATTTACTTTTCCTACTTATTCCACAATAAGTTATTCCTGAAATTACTTCAATAAACATTAAAATAAATATTGCAGCAGATATTACACTGTAATACAGAAACAAACATATGCACAAGAATCAACACATTGACATAATTATTTTGGACAACAGTCTCCAGAAAAACCCAATGCAGGAAAATCGGTGCAACAAGGGAGGTTTTTATTATTCAACAATTCTTCAGTACAACAGGGTGCCAAACTGGCTTACCCACAGAGAGAAAGAATTCTCTAGCACTTCTCCCAATCCCAGCGTCAGCCCGACTAACCTCTGCGTGGCTCTCCAACCCTCAGCGTCAGCCCTTGCTTGACAGCGTTAGCCCTCGGCCTCTCTGCGTCACCCATGCAAGCCCAACTAGTGACTGTGCAGTTTTCTGCTGCCTCTGCGTCTGCCTGAAAAGCCCTGCGTCTGCCTCTCCTGCCTTAGCGCTGATCTTCAATGGCTGATCCTGCCTCTCTGCTCCGTACTTGCTGCCTTCTAACTGCTCACTAGACCACTGGTTCAATTTTTCAGCTAACCCCGCTCCAGAAATTGAACTGACTGGTCTCCCTTAGTGTGTTCCCCAAGTGACCCTGAAGCCGCCTCTTATACTTTTTTCGTTGACACATCAACGACTGAGATTAAGTCCCTAATCAACGAGTAAGATTAGATCTGGCTTGATCCATGACTTTTGGACCATTCTAACACAACTTTATATTAATTCACATTAATATTTTATTCTCCCCAAGTTTAGACTTATGGACTCCATCAAAAATATTAATTAGTTTAATATCTTCCAAACTGTTTAAAATCTACCCAAACCCTTTCTGGGTATTGGAGACCTCATGTGCATTAGCCTCTCCACCAATTTTCGTGGCTAGAGCACATTCAATGCTACCCTAAATCAACACTACCTCTTAGCGAGGACTGTGCTCTAGTAATACTCCTCACTGAGCATCACTCTGATCATCTGGCATCGGTCCCTGTGCTGATGCTAGGCCAGCTACCCAACATCCTCTGCCCTACTGCATCCTGTACTGCTACCCATGGCCCTGCCACTGCCACTGCTGCATCCATACTGCAACGCCCTCTGCATCCGTGCTGCTGCTGGTCCTTTCTCCCAACACTACATCTGCATTGGAACTCCCTTTGCATCCTTGACGCTATTACTCCAATTTCTGCTACTGAAATGGGTTGTTTACCATCCCCATCTTTTCCCTGAAGTGGTCAAACTTAGTCCTTCCAAGGGCCTTGGTGAGGATGTCTGCCACCTGATCTCCTGTAGGAGTGTAGCTCAACTATACAACTCCTCGTTGGACACAGTCCCTGACAAAGTGACACCGGATATCAATATGCTTCGACCTATCATGAAACATTGGATTCTTAGAGAGCTTGATGCAACTCTGATTATTTCACATGATCCTGGTCGCCTCCATATTCCTTCTGAATAGGTTCACAAGCAATTTTCTAAGCCATATGGCCTCACACGAAGCTGTGCTTGCTGCCATATATTCTGCCTCAGATGAGCGTAGAGCCACGGACTTTTGTTTCCTACTGCACCAGGAGGTCATTCCCAATCCAACGTTGAAATAATACCCAGAAGGTACTTTTCCGATCCTTTGAACTTCCTGTCCAATCTGCATCAGTGAATCCACTCAATTGATATCCTTACTCCTGGTGTACAAGAGTCCATAATGGACTGTTCCCTGTAAGTACCTGAGAACATGTTTGGGTGCTGCCCAGTGCGCCCTCTTCGGTTCCACCATGAACTGACTGAGGGAGTTGACAATGTAGCAAATGTCTGGCTTGTTATTGACCAAATACATCAAGGACCCTATGAGCTGCCTGTATAAGGTGGGATTGACATCTTTGTCTTCTGATGCATCAATCTTCTTCTAGTTGGTGATCATTGGCATAGCCATAGGTCTACAGTCCTCCATCCCAAATCTTTTCAGGATTTCCGTAGCATACCTCCTTTGCCCAAGGAAGATTTCTCCCTTCTGCTTGCCAAACTTCCAACCCTAGGAAGTAGTGCATTCGTCCTAAATCCTTCATATCGAATTCTGTGGCTAGATTCTTCTTGCAGTCCCAATGAGTCTGGATGATCCTGTCAGAAAGAGATCATCCACATACAATACTAAGATTAGCGGCTCGTTCTCTACAACTAGATAGTAGAGATTCGGATCTGCGTCACTCTTGACAAACCCCATCTTCTGCAAATAGCCATCTATTCTACCATACCATGCTCTCGGTGCCTGTTTCAGCCCATACATGGCTTTCTTTAATCTGCATACATGAGACTTCTTCTCATGAGTTTCAAAGCCCTCTGGTTGTTCAATGTATACGTCCTCTTCTATTACCCCATTCAGAAATGCCGTTTTGACATCCATCTGATGGATCTCCCATCCCATTTGGGCTGCAAGAGATACGACGGTTCTAATAGATGTATACCTGGCTACCGGAGCGAAGGTCTCCTCATAGTCAATCCCTTCCTTTTGAGCATTACCCCTTAGCCATAAACCTTGCCTTGTATTTCTCAACACTGTTGTCTGCAGCGTATTTGATCTTGTAGATCCATCTTGAACCTACCACTGATCTGTCTTGAGGCTGTGGCACCACCTCTCAGAAATCGTTTACGATTATGGAGTTGTATTCCTCCACCATCGCATCAAGCCAAACCTGATGTTGAGCTGCCTCCTTGAAACTGGCAATCTTTCCATCTTGAGCTACTAATGCCTGATATCTATTTCGCTGTTTTCGCTCCCTCTTATTGTTTCTTGGCGCAGCAATGAAGTCCTTTGCATATCGCAGAATCTGACGAAGTTCCCTGCTAGTTCTTCCTCTACCAGCAGGTGCTTTTTTCCACTCCTCCTCATCCTGAGAATCTTCCTGTCCTGATGAAGAATTCTTTACTTCTGTTGGTTGAAGAGGCTTAACCAACGACTCCTCTTTCGACTACTCCTCAGAAGGCATCTCGCAAGATCTTTTGAAAGCTCTGCCCTCCATGAACTTTACATCTCGTCGTACTCCTACCTTCCTGTTCCCTGGAAGATAGATTCTGTATGTGTTATTTTAGGTATGTTCTATGCTAGGGCAAGTTATTTAAATTTTCATAGTTAGCTCAATATCTTTTCCAGATTAGCAATCACATCAGCATTAAAGTAAACTGCAGATAGAATATAAATATAAATCGCAGAAGACAAGCCAAGACAAGAGGACACAAGATGTGGCGCTAGCCAAGGACAAACCCCAATGTGGGGAAACCCTTGATCAATTCTTCTTATATGTTTTTCAATAGTTCAGCAGAGGGAGAGAGATAGTACGTTCACAATAGAAGTCAACACTTTGACTTATCTAGGTAAGAGCATAGATCATCTCTAAGAAGATGATTTATGAGATCAGTTGAAGACATGTTGCTTCAACTGATTCTCTAAGGTGACTCCTTCACCTAACGTTGTGCTGCATTTTGTCATCGTGCTGCATCTCACTGTGCTGCACCATGCTGCACCCATCATCACTATGCTGCATCTCATCATGCTTCATTAATCATGACTGTACCCATCACTATACTGCATTATGTGCCATTGCTGCACCATGTTGCCAAACTGACCTATGTGCTGGTTGCACCTTGCTTGCTTGTTGTCCCTTGCTTGCTTGTGTCCTTAGCATGCTTGCTGTCTCTAGCATGCTCACTGTCCCTAGCATGCTTGTTGTCCTTAGCATGCTTGCTGTTGCATGCTAGTTGTCCCTTGCATGCTAGTTGTACCAATGCATGATTGTCCCTTGCATGCTGCTCTCCTTCGGAGACAGATGCTCTGGCTAAAACCCTAGATAAACACTCCGGCAGTTCTCGGCAGTTTCGGCTATTCTCGACAGTTCCGGCTTTTATGCCCTTTGTGTCAGCTTTCTCGACAGTTCCGACTGTTCCTAGCAGTTCCAGTTTCTGACCTCTGCACCGACTGTTCTGGTAGTTCCCGATAGTTCCAACATTTCCCGACAGTTTCGGCTTTTGCCCTCTATGTCAGCTTCCCGGCTGTTCCCGACAGTTCCAGCAGTTCCCTACAGTTCTGGCTTCTTCCCTCTGCATTAGCTTCCTAGTTGTTCCGGCAGTTCCGACTTTTGCCCTCTGCATTAGCTTTCCCGACAGTTTTGACAATTCCGACTTCTGCCCTCTGCATCAGCTTTCCCGACGGTTCCGACAGTTCCATCTTCTGCCCTCTATGTCAGCTTTCTCGACAGTTCTTGACAGTTTTGGTTTCTGCCCATTGCGTCAGCTTTCTCGGCAGTTCTCGACAGTTCTGGTTGTTCCCGACAGTTCCGACATTTGCCCTCTGCGTCAACTTTCTCGGCAGTTCCGGCTTCTGCCCTTTGCGTCAGCTTTCCCGGCTGTTCCGGCAGTTCTCGGTAGTTCCGGTTATTCCCGGTAGTTCCGACTTCTTCCCTTTAGATTAGGGCAGCGTTATCCCTTAGGGTCTCTCCTCCTACTAAAACCCAAATACAAGTAGAGAGGAAGAGATCCCAAGTGTGTTGAAATGACTTGAAGGCCACCTCTATTTATACTAAAATGTTGAGCACAAGTGGGGTTTATTTGGTTGCTGGTCGACCTCGACGAATTGTCCCATAACACAAATAAATTCATCTCTCCATGAATACTTACTGGAATCGGATGATCTTTAGATCAATCCTACACCTCTCGATGAGAGGGATCTAAGAAAATTATCAGCTTCCATTAATAAGATGACCCATTGAGTTTGGCCCTAGTTGCCAATTTTAACAGTATGCCTTAGCGTTCTCGCTATATCCCATCAGATATCCCTTTTCCGCAGTCTGATCCAACTTCTTCCTCTTTTCTTCGGGTATGCAACAATATGCTAAATTCCAAAATATCTAGAAATGACTGACTTCAGGTGTCTTCCCTGTGAAGACTTTCTCTGGAATAATCTTGCCCAATGCCCGATGAGGTGTCCTGTTCGGAACATAGACTGTTGTGTTGCATGCTTCTGCCCACAGGAATTTTGGCATATCCTGATCATACATCATGGCCTTAGCTGCTTCTACAATAGCCCGTTCTTTCTTTCTGCTACCCCATTCTGCTCCGGATTGTAGGGAGATGTCCAGTCTCTTCTGATGCCCTCCTTAGCGCAAAAATCAATGAAATCTTTATTGACATATTCTCCACCATTATATGAGCGCAAAACTTTTATTTTCTTCCCAGTCAGATTCTCCACCAGAGCCTTGAACTCTTTGAATCGACAAAAAACCTCATCCTTGGTTTTCAGAAAATAAATCCAAGTTTTCCTTGAGTGGTCACCAATGAAGGTAAGGAAATACTCAGCACCACTGAGAGCTTTGACGGACATAGTTCCAAAGATATCTGAGTGTATCAATCCTAGTACACTCTTGGCCCTGTGTTTGCTCCTAGGAAATGCTGCCTTGGTATACTTTCCTAGAGCACATCCCCTGCATGCATCGTCTCGTTCCGTACTCAGATTCAGAACTCCTGTTACAGTGCTCCTGAGAATTCTCAGACTCCATGGCGCAAGTGACCCATTCTTTTGTGCCATAGTTTGTTCAAGTCCTTGTCTCCATGACTGCCTATTAGTGCCATTGGTGATTCTAGTTGTAATCTATACAACCGATTACTTTTGATACCGATCTACACTTTCTTTTTCTAGCTTGGGTGTTTGACGAATACCTTCTCCTTGATGAAGTAAACGTCATAGCCCTTGCCTTGTAGTTGCGATACAGAAAGTAAGTTCATCCCCAATCCCAGTACATGCAGCACATTTGTAGCATGGAATCGTTCCACTGATTCTGTCTGAAAGACTATGGTACCCTTCCCTACTGGAGTACACTTTGCCTTGTTCCCCATGGTGATCTGAAAGTTCATCTTCTCTTCTCGATATTCTGAGAAACACTCCCTGATTCCCGTCATATGCCACGAGGCTCCACTGTCTATATACCATACTTCTAATGATGCAACACTAGTCATACATGCCACTTCTTCTTCCAGCCTGGAAGCTAACATAGAGAAATCGACATCTCTTTCTCTTGTGTAATCTTCTGAAAATCTATGTGAGTCCCCTGACGTGGATGCCTCTGCATCGTGGTCTCGACCCATAACTGATTTTCCCTTCCTGTCTCTGATTACTCGCTTTGATACCATGTGAAAATTCTATCACTGCAGCGACTGATTTACTTTTCCTACTTATTCCACAATAAGTTATTCATGAAATTACTTCAATAAACATTAAAATAAATACTGCTGCAGATATCACACCGTAATACAGAAACAAACATATGCACAAGAATCAACACATTGACACAATTATTTTGAACAACAGTCCTCGAAAAAACCCAATGCGGGAAAATCGATGTAGCAAGGGAGGTTTTTATTATTTAGCAATTCTTTAGAACAACAGGGTGCCAAACTGGCTTACCCACAGAGAAATAATTCTCTAGCACTTCTCCCAATCCTAGTGTTAGCCTGACTGACCTCTGCGTGGCTCTCCAACCCGTTGCATCAGCCCCTGCTTGACTACATCAGCCCTAGGCCTCTCTACGTCACCCACACAGGCCCAACTAGTGACTGTGCAGTCTTTTGCTGCCTTTGCGTCTGCCTCTCCTGCCTCAGCGCTGATCTTCAGAGGCTGATCCAGCCTCTCTGCTCTGTACTTGCTGCCTCTGACTGCTCACCAGACCACTGGTTCAATTTCTCAACTAACCTCGCTCCAGAAATTGAACTGACTAGTCTCCCTTTTGACTGCTCACCAAACCACTGGTTCAATTTCTCAACTAACCTCGCTCCAGAAATTGAACTGACTAGTCTCCTTCAGTGTGTTCTCCAAGTGACCCTCAGGGCTCCTCTTATACTTTTCTCGTTGACACATCAACGACCGAGATTAAGTCCCTAATCAACGCCTAAGATTAGATCTGGCTTGATCCATGACTTTTGGACCATTCTAACACAATTTTATATTAACTCACATTAATATTTTATTTTCCCTAAGTTTAGACTTAGGGACTCCATTAAAAATATTAATTATTTTAATATCTCCCAAACTATTTAGAATCTGTCCAAACCTTTTCTGGGTATTGGAGATCTCATGTGCCTTAGCCTCTCCACCAATTTTTGTGGCTAGAAGACATCCGATGCTACCCCAAATCAACAAGATCAAGTATGCATTATGGGCATATAGGATTACAAAGAAGAAAGCTACTGGAAAAAGTCCCTTTGAGCTGGTGTGCACCTTAGGCTCCAAGTTTATCAACTCCTTAAACATTTTACTAATGATAAAGATGTTGTGTAACATAAAATTGATCAGATAATGGAGTTGTATGAAACTCCTCTTAAAGCTTTTGATCATATTTGTAAGAATCAATCTAGCATTAAAAAGAATTTTGACAAATCTTCTCAAGTTAGACCTTTGTAGGTTGGAGACATGGTACTATTATGGCACCGCAAGAACGAAAAGCCAGGAAATCATGGGAAATTCGACAACTTATGGCTTGGACCTTACATCATCAGAGGAACTGCTAGACATAATTCCTTCTACTTGAGCACTTTGGATGGTGAACCGCTTGACCTTCCTGTAAATGGCCGAATGCTCAAGTTGTTTAATAAATTTGACATCTGATGCCATTGGGCATCCTCTGTATTGTATCTCTAACCCTGTTCCTTGTTATTTTAGTTATTAGAATAGGTTTTATTTCAACATTTCTATTTCATGTCATTAGATTAGTTTTATTTCAGTATTGTTAGAGTAGTTTCTATTTACAAAGCTTCTATTGCAGTACTTGATATCATGTGATGAATTTTGATTTATGTTTGAATGGATATCTATCTGATTTACTCTATTTGATGTGGATGCAGATTCTAGATTCTCACATTACTTCACGGAAGCCACGTGTCCCCATTTAGAGTCAGATGTTGACCACTCACGTGTCAACTACCCCTTGACTAGAGTGCAGTGCAGAGTAGTGAATTTTGTTCTAGCTTTCATCATCATCATCATCATCATACAGTTTCTGGCCTTTATATGTAATCCAAATTTTGTTTCCGTATGGGCCTTGATGTGAAAATGATTCTAGTATGTTTATAAAGATGTGTAAAACATCTAGGTAAGCCTATGATTTTTACCAAAGAGTTTCACTCTAGGGATTTTTTTTTTCCTCCGCCAACTGTCTGTGTTTTTAAACATTTATAATTAGTAGAGTTTTTCTCCCAAACATGTCCCAAAGCCAGAGTTGGGCTCGATGGTAAGGTCTTAGGTGAGTCCTAGTATATCGAATCTATGCAATTTCTCATACTAGATCATTTGTAAAGTGTCGTAGAATTTGGTTGAGTCTAGAGGTCATGTTTTTATTGTCAAAATTCCCCTTCTATATGGGAATTTTATGTAATATTTCATGTAAAGATGTAAAAAGTGTTGTCTATAGGATTTCTATGGGGGTATGAGTATTTAATTTTACACCTCAACTCCTAAAATTTCTATCTAGACACACTTCAAGGTTGGAAAAATATGTTTAATCCCCTCTAGAGTCATTATTATTATTTTTAGGCAAAAAATGGCGAAATAATTACCCAGAAATTAGTCAAAAAAATAAAATTAGAGAAAATAAAATTTTCTCCAAGTGGAAAAATAATTAAAAAGGGAATGTGCACTTTCCAAAAAATGGATCAAATTCAAAATAAAGAAAAGTCTCATTTCCAAGGCAGAAAAGACCCACAAAAAATTCATTGGGCTAGAAGGAAAATATTTTCTCAAGGAAATCAATTTTTTTGGTCCAGGTGGTTATTTTGAATGAGGGAATTCCAAGAAAATTATTTTTGAAGATTTTGTAGTGGTCCAAAACCACCCAAAAGTCAAAGATTGGTCCATCCAGCACATCCATCAAGGAAGTCGATTTTTTTTGGAGATCTGTGTAGCAGTGGTCAAGGGTTCGAAATTTTTCGAGAAGGATCAAGCCATGGATCAAGTCCAACTAGCCATTTTTTCCACTTTGAGGCTCTCATGCTCTCATTTTTCTATATAAGGAAGCTCTATGCTTCTCATTGTAACATCATGTAATCTTGAGCTCTTGGTCAAGCGAGGCTCTGCTACTTTGTAATATTTTTTCTGGGTGACAAAATAAGTGTCTTTGGGGCAAAATTATGGTGTTATTCTTCAGTGATATGGTATAATCTCTCTGATCTCTTGTGTTTAATGTTCTACTAGTGCTTCACATTGTTATTTCCATTAGCTCTTGAAGATTCATTGGTGTATAGTTACCTTGCATCATTGTTTAGATTTGGAGAAACACACTAGGTGGAGCAGATTTATTGGTTTTCGGTTAAACCCTTAGACTCCTCTATCACTATGCTATCCAAATCTCTGTGGATCTAACAATTATCTATCAAGTGTGTAGAAATATTTTTGTTGATCAGATCTTGGATACTTGGGGACATTCTCGGTTGAATTAACCAACTAGCCAAGCATAGAAGCTGAAGAACCCATAGTGGGTCACTTGAAGACTTATCATTCAAATAAGAAAAGGGGTTTTCCTTACCATTTGCTCTAGATCTAATTTCAAAACATTTTCAAAATTTTTTCAAAATTATTTTAGAGCTTTGATGAATAGATCTGCTACTTAAAGAGCTTGTATTATTAAATTTGTGAATAAATCTTGTGTATATATCTCCATCTAACCTTGTATATATTTCCATCTATTTGTATATATTGTTGGGTTTTCTTGAGTTTCTATTGCAAATCTGAAGGAAGGCATCAATTTGGGCTTGGATCTATTTGTATATATTGTTTGCAGGTTTGATCCCATCAATATTTTGAAGAATATCAATTTCAGAAGCTAGGATTAGCCTCTTAGCCTAGATGACTAGGGCTTTGGAGGTCAACAAATTATTTTTAAGGGTTGTCTAGCCTTTTTTGGAAGGCTGCAAGGGTTTTGAGAACTTCTTTTGCCTCAAGACCGAGTTTCTCAGGGATTTCACCTCTATAAAGTTTTTGCAATTTCTTTTTAAGGGTTTTGCTTGAGGTTTTGGCTATCATTTTCTTTAGATCTCACACTTGAGCTAGCCGATAGCCTTGAAGGGTTATTTTTGGCATCAAGAAGGGTTTGGGTATCATTTTTGTGGCTCATAATTTTTTTAAGGCTCTTTCTTGTAGGCTGCAGGCATTCTAGGCCTCTTTTCCCTTGCCCGCAAGCCTCTAGGGCTTTATTTCTTTGCCATTGAATTTTATTTGCCAACCCTTGCCTTTGCACGTGCTTCGACAATTTTTTTAAGGATTTCTACACATTTTGGCATAAAAATCGATTTCAAAGCTTGACATCAATTGCAAATTTTTTTAAGGAAGCCACATACATTTTTTGGTCTATTTCCTCTAGGCTGAGGACTCTTTTCCTTGATTGAAGCATAATGTTTGATAGTATTGGAGTCGTCCAATCTTTTGAAGTGAATTTGAGCCTTGATCTTAAGAGAATCATCATAAAAAAATTTAATAAAATTTAAATAAAAACTTGTCATTAATTTTCTGGGCTGGCCGTAAGGTTTTGGAGGCTTTCCTCCTCAAGCCATGGGCTCTCTTGTGACTAGTGTAATATTTTGTTGAAGGTCGAGTGCCCTTGAGGGTTGGATCAACCTTGTTTGAGGTGTTTTGAGTTATAATTGATAGCTAATCTGATTCATCTTGAGGAGGTTGGGTTGTGATGTTCTCTTTCATCATTGTAACCCTCCTTGAGATTGAAGAGTCATTTCCCTTGTCAAAAAGAGACTTCTTCTCTTGTAATAATATAATAAAATCTTGTTCTTGAGGGAGCTTGGGATCTCTATCCCTTGGTATCCCGCCTCCTCATTTAAGAGGAAGGTCTTCTTCTCTTTCCCTTTTCTCTTAGATCTAGATTACTAACTTGTTTCTCTTGCATTAGTAGTTTCATAGTTTGGAGCTGATCTCTTAATTGCATTCATTAACTACTTGGTCTATTGCATTTGGAATTATTCTTGTCTTTGGTTTGATTTGCAGGTTGAAGATTTTGAGTAGTCTCTTTCTAATCTTGTTAGCAATCTCATTTGCGATCATTCACATATGCTTTCATTGTAAAACTTTACTTGTTCCCATTGTCTAATATAAGTAAAGTCATCTTAAGAAGTATTTATTGTTAAAGGCATTTGAGACATTGACATCTAATTTGATTGCATCTCTATTGTTTCATTGAGTAACATTTAATTTGTTTCATTGTTCATTGTTGTAAGCTAATCATCTTGTGCTCATAAGTGAATCTTGGTTATAAGTGAATTGACTCTTTCTTCTATTGAAGCATCTTGTCTCTTTGAAACATTTGCATTTGCATCCTAGATCTAATTTGCATCTTAAAATTTACCTCCAAGCGTAAGCTTGGTTGATAGAGAGATAGGACAACCTTCTTCATTTCCAATTTGAGAAACTTGACCCTTAGCAATGGTTAAAACAAGTGACCTTGTAGTTCTCTTGTGGCCGAGTCCCTTGTAGGAACGAAGGCACTTGGGTTGTTAGGACTGCTGGGTAGGTTTCGTTAATGAGGCCTTAGCCTCCTTCCCCAACAGTTCTCCCAACAACGTTTTTCTAAGACTTGTTTCAAAATAATTGAGGAGAAGGCTTTCACCTTAGAATAGGCATATAATTAAAATCAACCAAGATCTTGCATCCCACATAGGTAGATCTTGCATCTTCATTTTGCATTTCAATTGATTATCTATAATTGGAATTGTGAGCTCAATTTGTTTATTTGCTAAACTTATTCTGTTACACTTGCCATTTCCAAGTTTATCATTTCCCGAATATTATCTTTACTTGAAGTACAAGTCATATATATATATTGCAAATCTATTTCTTATTTCTCATATACCTAGTTGTTGTAATCTTTTGATCTCTCATACTAACTTTGTCTTGCAGCATTGCTTCTCTTGTAATTTGAGATATAGTTATTTTGTGCAAGTACTTTAATTTGTATTTGAGCATTATCATTAAGGCATTGGTCTCATCACTGTTTATCTTGTTAAGTGTCGTATCAATTTAATCAAATCTATATCTAATAATTGACATTGCTCAATAATAATAATTTACTTGCCATTTAACCTTAAATCATGCTGCCTAGGGGATTGATTGCCTTGCCCTTAGTCTCCTAAAACTTGTTGTTCTAACGAGTTTTCCCCTTTCATCCATCTTTAGGGACTACCACCCATAGCTTGTATAGGAGAGAGCTTAAACAGAGTGAGTAGGGAATAGGTGACAACCCCTACTCTGAGTGTTGCGCCTTAGGTGTACACTTTAGGCAACAACACACCTAATAGGATTAATTACATGATCATCTGTAACACAGTGTGGTAACTTGCTTACAAATCTTGAGCTAAAAGGACATTTGAAGGGAAGGTTTGTGTGCATTATTAGTGTGCCCCTAACATTGAATATGGTCCATTATGATACTTCAATGGTTTTTGTCCCTAATGATGTTGATCTCACTTGATCTTGAGGGCATTTTCAAGTGGTTCATTACACATGCAACAAAGATCCCTTAAGGGATGGCTTGACACCTCTCTAGCACCACTTAGAGGATGTCGAGCCACTCTGGAGAGCACATATGAGTTTGCAGTGCCAACATTGCCCCCTTGATATTAGTGTTGCAAACATCGTGATATTATTGTGAAATCGAGATTTTTTTGCCTAGTCAATGTTTGCCGATTTTTCCCTGTATATTGGTGGTATCTTAATTTTGTCGATGTTTGCTAATTTTTACTGATATTTTCTCATTTTTCTCGATTTTTTTGTTTTCCATACCCTTGCCGATTTTATCCCAATGTCAATGTTTGAAACTGTGGATTTTTGAGTAGCTTGGGAGGTACTCCAAGCCCTAGGGATTGGAGGCCAAAGCAACACAAGAGTCACTTGTGGGCTTGGAACCCAAGCATGGGGTTTTGCACCCATCAGGATTTGGGCCAAAACCATGGAGCAGTTTGGACAAGTGATGGAAGGAGATGATAAAGGAGAATCCAACGCTTCAAGAATCATCGAATTCCAAGTTGTCCTTAGCAAGATATGAATTTTCGAAGTCATGGAGTTGGTTTGCACCATAAGTGTCAAGGCCGACTTGATGATAATAAGCCAAATGACAGTTGGACAAGCCCTTGTTAGATGTTATGAGGAGCCCTTTCTATGAGTATAAATAGAGAGGTGAGATGAGTCATTTGAACTCATCCAAAAGTGCAATACAAGAGCTCGTTCGAGGTGAAGAAGAACTCGGTCAAGGGAGCAAGAGGTTCTGTTGAGGCTGCAACAAGGAGGCAAGGACAACGAGGTAGTTGGGGATTGTTTTAGGGCTCGTTGAGGGTATTCGAGCTGCTGTTGGAGGGCCGAGGAGCTGGGTTGAAGGCCGAGTTTAAACAAAGGTTAACATAAGTTTGTTTGGGGGAAGAAAAGAGGTAAGGATAGGCCTGTTTGGGTGGGCTGTAGGTGACAACGAAGGTCTGTGGTAGGCCGTAGGCCTTACCACTTCAAAACAGGGCAGTGTGGGAGGTTTTGGGGCTGCAAAGTGCCCAAAACAACAACCCACACTTGGATGACCTTACCTTGATTAGGTCACAATAAAAGAGGGTTGTCTTGATGTGTGTTTAAGGGTTGTTGCAGTGTGCCAATGCCCTAACCAGGGACAACAATACAACAGACTTGGAGCAACATTTGTGTCTTGTGTTGGGTCAAAGATTTGACTTGTTTTGGATCAATTTTTCTAGCAGCCTGTGGGAGCCAAGTGTTGGAGTTGTCTTGGATGTGAAGAAACTCCAACTAGGAGTAGATCTTGTAGTGATTGGATTGGGTGCCATTGGTCTGGTGGAGGGCAGCGTGTTGGCTACCCAAAGTAGCCCTAGACTAACAGTCTTGAAGTGACGAAGATAGTTGAAGATTAGGTGAAGTTTGGAGCCTTATGAGTAGCTCTTTGATGCATGAAAGAGGCTACTAGAAGGAAACTTGGAGCTCAAGGTATTGGGCAACCTAGAGAGCAGATTGGATCACCTGTGTACATGCAACAAAAGTGACTTGCAGCAGTGGTAGGTGGCAACCCTCCTGGAGTCTCGATGTGTTGTCCTTTAAAGGACTAAGGGGCAACTAGAGAGTAGTACAAAAGCGAAGGACCGACAAGTCAAGATACGACATAGAAGTTGCAACGAAGATTGTCATTGTATCTTGTATACCATAGATTGTTGTATTATTTAGAATTGGTTTAATATAACAAAAATTGGGTTGTACATTATTGTACAATATTTGTTAAAAAATGTGTATACTTGTGCAAATGTGATTTACTGCTTTATATTTTCCCGCTGTGCAAAGTAGTTCTTGTTGAGATTCTTGGTTTAGTAGTGTTAGAGATTTTAAGATTCTAACCTAGACCCAAGATCGTGGAAATTCAACAACAACATTGGGTTGTATGCCCCTTGCTACACCTCTAGATGTTGAAATGTTGAGCCAAGAAGGTAAGGCACTGGCTTGATTGATGATGTGCCCAGATGGACCCAGAATACCCCCAGGTTAGCCTTGACCTTGTTTGATGGGTGTTGCCTTGTTTTGGAGCCCAAATGATGATGGAGACCACTAAGATGGTTTGGGAGGGATAGCACACCATGCTTTGATGCCAATGCTTGCTCCTAGTGTTGCCATGTCACCCGTGTATGCCCTAGAAGGTGGAGGAGGTGTTACTTGGAGATGTACCCATGCACTTTGGTGATGTCCCTTGGAGTGAGGAGCACTCTTGGACCCACTTTATCACTTTCTTGATGGAGATGTACATTTTTGGAGGATGATGCTATGTTGGAGAGATTTTCCTTCCACAAGTGTGGAGGATTTATGATGTATTTCTTATGTTTAATCATTTTGTAAAATCATCTAAAGGTTGGGTTGTAACTTGTGACCTTTAGGCCTACTTAAATCCTCCAAACATATTTTTAGGGCTTTTTTGTTGTAAATTTGTGAAGTGACTTGGTTTCCCTCTTGTAAATAGAGGGTTGTCACTTTTACTCATTCATCATCACACACACTCTTTTCTCTCTTGAGTGAGTGCACACTAGTTCCCTTGTCTTTTGTGTTGGTCGCTACGGATGAAAGGAGCGAATTGTCTTTGGAGGGATATTTTTGCATGGAGAGACTATCTTTGGATTGGTGAAGTGATTCTTGATTGGATGGTGTAAGTTTATTGATACGTTTCTTGCATTTTGCATGTAATCTTCTGAAATTAGGGTTTCTATTATGCCATATTTAAAAGTGTAAAATCATTCATAAAATCTTGTTTCTAGAATCTATATGTTATGCAAAATGTCTTTCAAGAATCCATTAAAGGAACTTGTTGCATGCATCCTTTGACCTTAAATCTCTTACCACAAGAAGTCACTTGGGTGTCTAAGAGAAGATTTTCGATCTTCCACCCTCTTTATCCAAGTCCTCCTATCATTGACCTCACCAGTTTTTCTTCAATAGCCCAATTGAATAGAGACACTAGTCTAGTTGTGGGATCACCTTGTAAACTTACCTCATTTACAGAGACAGGGCGATAAGTTGAAATTTATCGCGATAATTTTAAATTATCGCCCTGCCTTCTGATGCTACTCACATCAACGATATTATTATTTGCTCCTAGTCCAGTGTGACCTCCCCTAAGGTCCTTCCTCCAGGAGGGGCACTAATAGGAGACATTGATTGATATAGTGTGCCCAATGTAATCCATGTTTGCCACCTTACCTCATTTCCTTACTTCTTGGTAACTAGGGTTAGGGTTTGGTTTTAATTTGCATTTTACGGTAATTTTGCACTTATATGTTATTGTCCTATTGATAGAAATTACATTTAACAAATTGAAAAGGCAAAATCTAGCATTAGTTGCATTTTCACACCAAAGTGGGGCTAACGATTAGATATTTATTGCTGTTTTATGCATTTAAAACCATTGAAAACCTTAAAGTTTCCTTATTCCTTGCTTACCTCTTGAAGCCTTCACCCTTTGTTGAATCTATCACTAGGATGGTATTTATTATTTGTTATATGCTATTGCATGCTGTAAGTCTACATACCATAAAAACCCTAGTTTATAACAACCTTCTTCTAGTCTATTAGGGTTTGTGGAAAGTGTGCTTGAATACTTGTAAATCTTATCTTAGCCTTCAAGGTTTAGCTAGTACATTCTTCGATAACCGTTAGACTCTTATGACCTTTGAAGCCTCGTTTGTTGAAGATTTGTCTAGGTGATTTCATCTGCGACTCCCTTAGAGAGCCTTTTGGCTTGGAACCCTAGTCATCTAACCTCTAAAGCCTTTCTTGGGAAGCCTCTCTTGTGGGGATAACATCCACCACTAAATAGCAAGAGGGAGGTCACTGAGGTGACAATGGTGGCTGATCTTAGTGTTGCCATAAGACCTAGGTTGCCTAGTGAGGCTTGGTGCTTGGCCTGCTAGATTTTGCGGTAACAATCCATACTTGGCTTAACTATTATTAGTAACTCACTAATTGATTTGGTTACTTAACATAATATGGCCACTGATTAAGTATTAAAGTGGCTTTTTAAAACTTTTGACTCCAAGTGTTGAAGCTATAATACACACCAACAACCCTCACCTGGCCCCTAAATCAATGTTACATTTATCGCTATTGGCAATTTATTGTTGGAGGTCCAAAATTTAAATTATTGGCAATATCAGGTAAAATATCAGAAATTATTGGGAAACTTCAAACAATTCAAAAATAATAATTTTTTCTCAATGTTTTAACTACTAAAACAACATCAACATCAAACAAACACGTTGCTACATAAATATGAAAATTAAATCGATATATAAGATGTCAAGTTATACATCAGACATTTATATTGAAACATAATATTTGTCACGAGTCATAAGATCTAATAGGATGACACAAAATCATATCAAAACAAAAATAAATGTATCTCATGAGATGAATCATGACAATGAAAACAATGGATTTCCCCTTGTTTGCTTGATGGAAAATGGTCACAACATCCTCAACTGGACCAAAAGATTGGTTGACACGAAATACATAAAATATTCAAATTTTGAATAGAACATATAATTCATGTGCATGCATATGAATCCAGATTATTATACATAAATATGCAACATATCTCATGTTTGTAGCAAGTCTGCATATAACTAAAATATTATCAAATGCAACCCATCTCTAAATAAAAAAAGATGAATAGAGAGGCTCTAAATGGCCTCTGAAATCCAAAGATAATCATGCTTACAACAATTAGCTACATAACGTCAAAATCATTGCCTATATTGGGATCCTAGTTATCAAGATCACCCTCTGAGCATTAAAATAAGATAGGAAAAGCTTAACATCCTAATCAATGATTTTGCTTGAGAGAAGTGTACGTTTTTACTAGGGTTATGAATAATTGAGTGAAATGTACACTTTTACTAGGGTCATGAAGGAGGAGCTCAACAGCTAATGCCACCAACATCGAGGTACATAGAGGGCTTGGTGATCTTGATTAAATGTTAGTTCCGTGCTCTCATACATCATAGAATGTAGTAGAAACATTGCAATCCCACCAATCCTGAAATCCTAAAAACTGTTAAGTCTGTTGGATTTTGGGTGTGGTCTAAAATTCTACTTTCTCCATATGAAATACAATGAGGTCGGAACTACTCTGAAACATTCTGAGTCAATTAATGGTAATGTTAAAAATTTAAGAGTGGGAAAATGTCACTTTTACTTTAAGAATTTAATATTACCATTAACTACTAGGTTATGTATCTCATGAGATGAATCATGGGAAATGAAAACAATAGATTTCCTTTTGTTTCCTTGATGGAAATAGTTAGAATATCCTCATAGCTCAATTCCCTAACTCGCTTTTGAAAATTAGGGTCAAAAGAAAAAAAATGTTAATAAATTGAAATTTATAGAGAAAGGGCGATGATTTTGAAATTATCACGATAAATTGAAATTATCATGATAGTTTCAAAAGGGCAAGTTATTACGATAATTACTGCCGATATTATCGCTGAGGTTAGTTTTGGCAGTATTATCTCTTTAAGTGCAACACTGCCCTGAATAACCTGAACACAAAAAGTTGTAGTTCTTTTGCTTCACTTCATCTCCAAAACTTGGGACTCAGTGTTGCTGCATTAGACTCTTGTTTCCTTTGTGTTTTTTGCCAAAAATTTCATTACATCCACCCAATGTTTTTAAAACCGGAACCGGTGACCGGACCGGTCCACCTAATGAACCAGTTTACCGACCGGAATCGGTCTAACCGGGATTGGTTTGGTCTAAATGAACCGGTTTTAGAAAAATACATTAAATAATTATTTTTTAATGAAAAAACTATTTTTAAGATTTAAAACCATGATTCCAAGCCAATAGAGACAAAATATGCAAAGATTGCTCATTTATATACCATGTAAAGGTGAATATATCAAAATGGCACAGAGTGCAATACATATCATCGACAAAATACATAAGCAATGAGGCTCTAAATGGCCTCTAGAGTGCAAAAACAAAGCCTACAAACTATGGGGCCAGTGGTCTACTACAAGACTCCAGTCTACATATATGATAATACTATAATAGTGATCAACATTATCACTTGAAACTTCTCATGAGTCGTCATGATCAAACTCAGTTGGTTGAGTCTCGACTCCCAAACTTTGCAGTCACAAACTTCTCTATTGGTTCAGTGACTTGAGTCTCAAACTTCTGAAGGTATTCTGCCCTAATATGCCCTATTATTTCATTTGGTGCTCCACATGGTTTTACATGGCCTCCTATCCCAGCCAAGTGTTGCTTGAACCCCCTCCTTGAATGGATTTTTGGCAATATTTGCACATCATTTTTACAGCAATCATATCACAATGAGCCCATGTTGGGTCCCTATAATACTAGTGATTACCCCATTACTATTGTAGTTATACCCCTTATTTATATTGTTGTGCCCCCATTATCCCCATATTGTTATTAATGTGCCCATAGAATCCCTCTATTGTTATTTTTGTGGCTTTATATTATTATTGTTAGGTCGGCTGGATTATATTGTGACTCCATAGACTCCTATATATAGAAAGGGGGTTTTGTCATTTGTATCATCCAAGAATTGTTCATTTATGTAATGTAAAGGAGGTTGCCCCCTCGAAGAGGCTGAATTCTAAGGCGTGGATCTCTCTTTTCTATCTTTTTGTGAGCTGGTTTCATAACATTTGGTATCAGAGCTTTGGATTCTAGGGTTTCGCTGCTCCAAACAGGTCATCGTGGCATTTTCGCTATAACTTTTTTTCTGTGACATTTCAGAAGTCGCAAAAAAAACCCATTTGAGAAGAAATAGCGCTGAACCTTGGGTCTGAATTTCAGAGCTTTTCGCGCGATATTTTCGGAGATATGATTTCAGGAAGTTGGTCTTTTTGCAGACTCCTGAATTACACTCAAAACAGGTGACCTGGGGAAAATCGTCATAACTTTCTTTCTGAGCATCGGATTGAAATTTCGTAAGAAGGTACAGAAAGAGGACGGACTGTAGTTTTCTTTTATATATTTTTCAGAGTCAAAGGTTGAAACAGTGACACGTGGCACTTCATACAAGTTCGCTCTACTGAACTAGTCTATAATCAGGTCACTGCGGGAGATTGGGCATAACTCTTTCTTGGAGAATCCAATTTGGTTCAGACTAGTGGCATTGGAAAGAGGACATAGAAGGCTACTACAGGTCACAATTTCAGAACTGGATGATTCGAAATTACAGAGATACATCAGATTCAATATCAGGCTTCTACAAAGTAAAAAAAGGTGTGTAGTTTTTATTTTTTATTTTTGCATAAGCTTGGTTTGAAGGAATTCAAAGGGCATAGTAAAGCATTATTATCGGTAACTGATGCCCCGAGGAAAGAAAATGCAAACACCTAGTAAGGAACCTGAAAGCTCTAGCATGACTCATGAAGAAGAGGAAGAAATGCAACATGATATATCAAAATTACAAGACCAAGTGCAACAACTGTCCCTTGCACGAAAGGGAACAAAATCTAAGATGGATGGTTTAAAGAAAGATGTAGAAGCTAAGATGGATGGTTTAAAGAAAGGTGTAGAAGCTAAGATGGACTATTTAAAGAAAGGCGTAGAAGCTAAGATGATTGACGTGGAAGCTAAGATGGATGATTTGAAGATAGATTTGAAGACAGACATGGACGAATTGAAGATAAATATGAATAAGTTGCTACAAGAAATCGTCCCTAACGGTGAAAGGGTACTAAAGGAAACTCATGATGAGAACAAAAGAAATGTTAATCATGATTCCATAGACGCTAATGTTGGATCGAAGAATCACCATATTCCAAAAATCGATATGAGGAAGTTTGATGGCAAGGATCCCGCCACATGGATATTACAGATGGAGCAATTCTTCGATCTCAATAATGTGCAAAACACACAAAAGGTACGTATGGCAACTTTATATTTGGAACCAAATCAGTTTGTATGGTATCAATGGCTTTGCTCTCGTAAACAATTTATCACTTGGGCAATTTTTACGGAAGAATTGATAGCACATTATGAGGATACAAAAAGCAACACTTTTTTTAGCCAATTGATAAGTCTCAAACAAAAGGGTTCAATAATGGAGCACATTGAGGAGTTCCAAAAATTGAACATAAGGGTAAAAGATATTCCAGAGGAGCATAGGATTGATGTGTTCATAGGGTCTTTAAAGGATAATATCCAACATGATGTTCGCCTTTGGGAACCTGATTCATTAGAGAAGGCATTCAGGTTAGCAAGAAAAATGGAAAGCAAAATTATGGCAACCAGGAAGCATACCACTCACAACTATAAAGACGGAAGTGTTGTTGCCCCTAGTCTTCCACAACCTATAAGGTTGACACCACAACAATTGGAAGAAAAAAGAGCAAAAGGGCTTTGTTACAGTTGTGATAGCAAATACACTAAAGGTCATAAGTGTGCTGAGAAGAAATTATTCTACATAGATTGTGAAGAGGAAGAAGAAAAGGAGCAAGAAAGGTCAAAAGAAGAGGATATATTCCAGGAACAAAGCCTAGATGAAGAACAAATAAATCCGACCATATCTTGTAATGCATTGGCGGGAATTACCACTCCTCAAACCATCAAGATAGAAGGACAAATCAAGAAGAAAAAGGTAATAGTGTTGATTGATTCAGGAAGCACCCACAATTTTATTCATTGTAGGGTAGCAAAAGAATTGAATTGCTTCCTATATCCAGCACCAGAGTGTCAAGTGATGATTGCAAATGGAGGAACAATAAATTGCTCTGGAAAGTGCCATAATATCAAGCTATCCATGGGAGAATATGTATTGACTAGCCCAATGCTTTCCATTCCAATGGGAGGTGCTGATGTTGTACTAGGAGTCCAATGGCTACAATCCTTGGGTACAATAGCTTTTAATTTTCAAGAACTTTTCATCAAATTTTCTGTGGAAGGAAAGGAAGTTGAATTAAGGGGTATTGCAGGGAAACCAGGAAAGATAATCAGCTCTAATGGTATGACAAAGCTTCTAAAAAAGGAGCAAAGAGGTGTAATTGCACAATTATGTTCGCTAGATGTTTCCACATTGGAATCATCTATTTCTCCAGATCTCCAAAAAGTCCTGGACAATCATTCCAAGGTATTTGAGACTCCCAAAGGTCTCCCACCTATGCGTGATCATGATCATGCTATTCATCTGATTCCAGGAAGTGTTCCTCCAAACATCAGGCCGTACAGATATCCCTATGTCCAAAAAAGTGAAATTGAACGTATGGTTGCAGAAATGCTAGAGGCTGGTATAATTCAACCGAGTCAAAGTTCTTTCTCTGCTCCAGTAGTATTGGTGCACAAGAAGGATGGATCATGGCGCATGTGTCCGGATTATAGGGAGCTCAACAAGCTCACTATTAAAGATAAGTTCCCCATTCCTGTCATTGATGAATTACTGGATGAATTGCATGGATCAATTTACTTCACCAAGTTGGATCTTCGTTCAGGATATCATCAAATCAGAATGAAGATTGAAGACATTCCGAAAACGGCATTTAGAACTCATGAGGGTCATTATGAATTTTTGGTCATGCCTTTTGGCCTTACCAATGCACCTTCAACATTTCAAGGTTTGATGAATTCAATTTTCAAACCATTCCTTAGAAAATTTGTGTTAGTATTTTTTGATGATATACTAATCTACAGCAAGTCTTGGAAGGATCATGTTGAACATGTTGACAGGGTGCTACAACTATTGGAGGAGAAACAATTATATGCAAAAAGATCCAAATGTTTCTTTGGAGTCCAGGAGGTGGAATATTTGGGTCATATTGTATCTCATGAAGGAGTTAAGGTAGACCCTAGCAAAATTAAAGCCATTAAGGAATGGAAAATCCCCACATCCATAAAGCATCTGCGAGGATTTCTTGGGTTGACAGGGTATTATCGCAAGTTTGTTAAGAATTATGGGAGAATAGCAGCACCTCTAACAACATTATTGAAGAAAGATGCATTTTCATGGACTCCGGAAGCAACAAAGGCCTTTGAACATCTTAAAGAGGCAATGTGCCAAGCACCGGTCTTAGCTACACCGGACTTCACAAAAACCTTTATTGTGGAATGTGATGCTTCAGGAAATGGAATTGGTGCTGTTCTAATGCAAGATGAAAGACCCATTGCTTTTGAAAGTCGTCCAATCAAGGGAAAGTTTTTAAGCAAAGCTATTTATGAGAAGGAAATGTTGGCAATACTCCATGCACTTAAGAAATGGCGACCCTACCTAATGGGAAGACACTTCAAGGTAAAAACGGATCATGATAGCCTTAAATACTTTTTAGAACAAAGATTATCCTCTGAAGAGCAACAAAAGTGGGTCACAAAGATGTTGGGTTATGACTTTGAAATCATCTACAAAAAAGGGAAGCAAAATGTGGTGGCAGATGCACTCTCAAGAAAGGATGAGGATGTGGAAGCATTTTTGTGCGCATTTCTATTATCCAACCAGATTGGATAAATGAAGCAAGGGAGGAATGGAAGAATGACGAAGAAGTGTGGGCACTTATTCGAAAGCTACAACAAGATTCCAGTACGTCTGATACATTTAGCTGGAAAAATGATTCGTTATGGTACAAAGATCGCTTATACCTCTGTAAGAATTCCCAGCTAAAACAAAAGATTCTTATGGAATTGCACACTTCTCCCTTAGGAGGGCACTCAGGATTTTTAAAAACTTACCACAGGGTTAAGAAGGAATTTTTTTGGGATGGCCTTAAATCAGATATTCAAAAGTTTGTGGCAGAATGTTTGGTTTGCCAACAAAATAAAGTTGAAACAATTAAGACACCGGGTCTATTACAACCTTTATCCATTCCAAGCCAACGTTGGGAGGAGGTTTCAATGGATTTTATCACAGGTTTACCCAAGTCTGAGGGAAAGAGTGTCATCATGGTGGTAGTTGACAGACTTACCAAGTATGCACACTTTTGTGCATTATCACATCCATTTAAAGCCAGTACAGTTTCTACTGCATTTATGGAAACAATTCAAAAGCTACATGGAAACCCAAAGATTATTGTAAGTGACAGAGATCCCATTTTCACTGGAAATTTTTGGACAGAATTATTTTCTTGTCTTGGTACTCAGTTAGCTCATAGCTCATCTTATCATCCTCAATCTGATGGGCAAACTGAGATAGTAAACAAATGTTTGGAAGGATATCTTCGTTGCTTTGTATCTGATAAACAGACACAATGGGTCAAATGGTTGCCTCTGGCTGAATGGTGGTATAACACTTCCTTTCATACAGCAACAAAAATGACCCCATTTATGGCACTTTATGGGTATCAACCACCATCCATCACATCATATTTAAGAGAAAATTCTAAGGTTCAGGCAGTGGAACATCACATCGAACATCAACAACAAGTCCTCCAACTCTTAAAGGATAACCTCGTGTTGGCACAGAATAGAATGAAACAACAGGCAGATCAACATCGCAGTGAAAGAAGTTTTGATGTAGGTGATTGGGTATTCCTACGGCTACAACCATATAAGCAAATGTCCCTCAAGCAAGCTAAGAAGGATAATAAATTATCACCAAAGTATTATGGTCCGTACAAGGTGTTGCAAAAGATTGGTACTATGGCATACAAATTGGAGCTTCCTGCAGCTTCTCGATTGCACCCAGTTTTCCATGTTTCATGTTTAAAGAAGGTTATAGGCGACAAGCTCCCAGTTCAAACAATATTGCCAGAACTTGACGAGGAAGGAAAAATTATATTGGAACCGGAAGCAGTCATAGAAACAAGAACTCGACAGCTACGAAATCGATCAATTTCAGAGTATCTTATCAAGTGGAAGAACTTATCCGCTGAAGATTCCACATGGGAGGATGAGAATTTTATGCAGAAGTATCCAGAACTACTCAAGCGTTGAGGACAACACTTTTTTGAAGGAGAGGGGCATGTTGGGTCCCTATAATACTAGTGATTACCCCATTACTATTGTAGTTATACCCCTTATTTATATTGTTGTGCCCCCATTACCCCCATATTGTTATTAATGTGCCCATAGAATCCCTCTATTGTTATTTTTGTGGCTTTATATTATTATTGTTAGGTCGGCTGGATTATATTGTGACTCCTTAGACTCCTATATATAGAAAGGAGGTTTTGTCATTTGTATCATCCAAGAATTGTTCATTTATGTAATGTAAAGGAGGTTGCCCCCTTGAAGAGGCTGAATTCTAAGGCGTGGATCTCTCTTTTCTATCTTTTTGTGAGCTGGTTTCATAACAACCCATGCAGTATCTTTGGCTTTTGGAGGCATGATGACTACCTGGAAATGCAAACTAGCTTCCTTAGCCTCCTCTTGAAGATGGCAACTCCACTGATAGCTACACACTATCTCCAAAATAGCTCCAAATCCAACTCCAAGATGACTACTTCAGCTGCGCAAAAACTCAACACTCTCCAAGCTCACAAACAAACTCACAAACACTCACAAACACGCCAAATCAGTTGTGTGAGACAAATGAGAGTGAGAGGGACCTCTTAAAGGCTTGGAGAGGGTGTTTTTGGAGGGAAAACACCCTTAGTTTCCCCCCAAAACCCCTAAAACACAGTCAGAATTCTGCTTTTTTAACTTTACGGTGGGTGTGCCTCTAACCGGCCGGTTTAGGATGGAACCGGCCGGTTTGATACAAAACCGGTCGGTTAGCACCGGTTAGGGCAAAAAAAAGGAGAAATAGGCTAATGAACTGGGTATTTTTGGCCGGTTTAGACCGGCGGGCTTGCTAACCGGCCGGTTAGACCGATAACTGTTTTTTAAGAACGGTTTTTAAAACTATGCATCCACCAATCAACTGGTCTTATCCTTTCATTAAAGGCAGGATTTCCCAATATCCCCCTAATAAATTGGATTCATACTGACAGGTGGTGCTTTCTAACTAATGTATCTTGGTGGATCTTTATCTGAGTTATTGTGTAAAAGATATACTTTATTAGTTTAAAAATAATGTTGTTCTTCCTCATCCAATTGCTCTTCGTTTGAGTCTCCTCTCCTTTGTGCATGAGATTTATTTGAACTATTCGTTTGAAAGAGATACTTTATTGGTTTAAAAATAATCATCTTCATCCTCATCTAGTTTCTCTTCATCTGAGTCTCTTCTTTCTCGTGCATGAGTTGCATGCAGGTTTGTCTCTCCAATTTTTAGTGTGGTAGTGTGAGTTTGATGTGTGATTGGGATGCACATTTGTCATCTCTGTTTGGTACACAAGTTGTCTGTCTGTTGTACGACACACTTGTTTTCTCTGCTACATTATTGAAATTTCTGCCAAGTGTCTTTACACTCTGGTCCTCTCTGTTTTTCTGTGATGACATGCACGAGTATGTGTGATGGATGTCACATAGGGCTTTTCTCTCTGCTTTTGTTTGATCAGGGTCACATGTTTGTGGTATGCTCTGTGTGGCTTTGTTTTTGTGGGTTTCTGCTATGCACTGCATTATTTTATTCTGAGCTGGTTCAGAAATTCGTTTAGGGAAAGAAAGAATGGAACTCCTGTTTAGTTGTCACGTGTTTGCATTCATTGGTTTATCTGTGTTTATACAACTTGTCAAGTTCACTTCTTTTCGTGAGTTGCTTGTCTTCATCTGTCATCTGTCTTCTCGCATGTTTTTCCCTGTAGTTGCTTCGATAAAATTCTCTAAAATGTGACCTTAATAAAAATCTAAAAACCTTTTAGCTTGCCTCTTCAGTTTGCAGGGCCAAGATATCCGAGCCTTGTTTTCCTTTAGGCATGTCCAATCTCTAATCTTCACATTATCCATAATCAATATCTTGCTTATACCATGTTGAAAAACGAATTCAAATACACGGGAGGTGTGCAATATAGTATTCTATATAAATGTAGTCGTCATATACAATGAGTGGAGTTACTGTATTTTATTCAATATGCAGTTTTAATTTGTTTTCATAGAGCATTACGGCATATTAAATTAGAATGCTCAAGGTTGGTTGAAAGACACTACAATTGAATCTTAAGTATTACTTTGTAAGAATGCTTCAAAGTTTGGTTGAAAGACACTAGATTTAAATCTTATTTGAGTATTTGGCTATTTGAACTTATTGTTGGTTTCAATGTGTTCAAATCTTTATAAAAATAATTATAGTTTTGGAGATGATTAGGTTTGGAGCATTTCAAAGACTATCAAAGATTTTGGAAAATCCATTCTGATCATTCAACTATTTCTTGCAGCTTGCAGATTCAGCAAAAGCTAAGTTCTCTTCAAAGGATTATAGTGACCATCTGGCCCTTGTCCGTGCATATGAGGGCTGGAAAGAGGCAGAAAGAACAGGATCAGCTTATGAATATTGCTGGAGAAATTTTCTGTCAGCACAAACTTTGCAAGCTATAAAGTCTCTTCGTAAACAATTTGAATTTCTGTTGAAGGATGTGGGTTTAGTGAATGGTGATACAATCACCTGTAATCAGCTGAGTGATAATCAATCTCTCGTTAAAGCAGTTATGTGTGCTGGCCTGTACCCCAGCATAATGTCTGTTGTGGTGAGTTATCTAGAAGCTTTCTTTTATTTGGGTGCTACTAATTTCTGTTGTGGTGAGTTATCTAGAACCTTTCCTTTGTTTGGGTACTACTAATTTCTGTTGTGGCGAGTTATCTAGAATTTTTCTATTATTTGGGTACTACTAATTTCTGTTGTGGTGAGTTATGTAGAATCGTTATTTTATTTGGGTACTACCATGAGTGGTTTTGTTTTTAGGCCTTTAGACATTTTAATAAAGTGTAGCCACATTTGCTTTAAAAATTTGATACATTTATTTATTACTATTGAGTGGATGAGACTTAGTTCTCAATCATTGTGTTAGATGGTGGAGGTGGTAGAATAATGAAGTTCTAAGTTTGCTGAAATCCACCGTAGCTTGAATGATATGTGTCAGTTAAGTTCAGTTAAAAGTAGGGCATTGTTGGACAAGACAGCATTAAAATTTTATACCATAGCATGTAGAATCAGAAAGTCATGCAAAGTTCTTGCCACATGATAAAGACAGTTTATGAGGAAATACCAAAAGATGGGTAAAGTGAAAAGTTAAATTTTGGAAGTAGATGTACTGGTTGTTAGTTTTTTTAAGAGCTCCAGCAAATTTTGTTTGATGCTCTAAAAGTCGAGATATTATTTTTCTCAAGTTCCTTTTAGCGGTTGCCAACTATTATCTTTTTCTTATGCAGAATAGAGAAAGGTCTATTAGTACAAAAACTATGGAAGATGGTCCAGTTCTGCTCTATCATGTAAGTTGGTTCTTCAGTTAAGAAGAGGATCATTGATTCTCTCAGCCTTTCCTAGATCCATCTCTATCTACTGCATTATAACTTGCAAAATTATGTTCATATTTATTTGTTCGATTTACATTTCTTTATCTAATTACCCTGTTCTCACGTTGTTACATTGTTTCTATATTTGGTTGCAGAATTCTGTCAATGCTCATGAGCAAAGAATTCCCTGCCCATGGTTGATGTTCTTTGAGAAAGTCAAAATTAATGCAGTATTTATCCGTGATTCTACAGGAATCTCAGATTCTGTATTGCTGCTTTTTGGTGGTTCACTTAGTCGTGGAGAAGGGGTGAGTTATTTCATGTATTTATTTGTAAGATTCTATGGGAGCTCAAGGCATAATGATTAAATCTGAAGAGCATTGCATGCTTTTAATACTTGTTTATTTCTGTCAATATGTTATATAGCCTGGGCATTTGAGAATGTTAGATGGATACTTGGAGTTCTTTATGGAACCTGAGTTAGCAGAGATATACTTGAAGCTCAAAGAGGAGCTTGATGAATTGATTCAAAAGAAAGTATGTATAATGTGTGTTTGTTATCAAATATTACTAGTTTTTGATAGACTTTTAGCCATGTTTCATATATTTCAGTTCCATCCTTATGAATAACACAAGGTATTCTCTATTGTTGACAGCTCCAAAATCCTAGTATGGATATTTACAAGGATGGCCATCATCTATTACTGGCAGTTCATGAGCTCTTGTCTGCAGATCAATGTAATGGGAGATTTGTTTTTGGCCGTAAAGTCAAGATGCCGAAGGTTTCCATTGGCAGTTTTAGCGAAACTGATGAAAATCCCAAGGGTCTATTACAAACGTTGGTCTCAAGGTCAGGATATGGTCAACCTAAATACAAGGAAAAACATCTAAAAAATAATCAGTTCAGAGCAATGGTGGAATTTAATGGGATGCAGTTTGTAGGAAAACCATGTCGTAACAAAAAGCTTGCGGAGAAAGATGCAGCGATGGAAGCATTAGCATGGCTGACAGGTGCCTCACGTCCAGCATCCTCTCTCACAAGTAATGAGGCAATGCCAGCTATGAAAGACAAGAAAGGGAGAAGCACTGAGGGAATGTTGCTGAAGAAAAAAGAGGAAAGGGGCAATGATGAGGCCATGACACTTAAAAAAAAGAAGAGGGAGCATGAATGGGAGCGGGAACGGGTGAAAGGGGCTACTTACTGGTAGTAAAACTGGAGCAAAAGTTAAAACCTATGTCTCTGTACAAGCACACAGTTGAGTTAAAACTCTAATTTAAGCTTGCCAGGAACCAACTTTGACTTGGATTATGTTTTGGAAGTCTCAGAGAGAAACCATTAGAAATCTGAGTTGTCATAGTCCAAATGGAATTATGTGAAAGTTGAAGATAATGTGCTCATTCTGCAGTTGGTGTAACTTGTGCTTCTTCCATTGCTAAACACTCTGTGATCTTGACAGCTCTGAAACATCTAGATATCAGAGAAGTTAGAGTTATATATGTGGCTCTGATAATATATGCTGCCCATTTGTCAATGTATATAGATTTTTGCGACATGGAATTTCTGCTATTAAATATGGTTTCAACAAAAAAACTGTTTTGTCAGGGAGTAATAACTCGGATCATGTGGGTTTACAAGCATCTTCCAGTGGTATTTCGGTAAAAAAGGGGAAATTCCGAAATTGTAACAGAAGTTACAGTATATTTCATTCTTGCAGGGTGTATCCTGTAGGCAGTGAGATAGAATGGAAAATTTGGTTTCAAGGCATTTGACATCAGTTGTAAATGCATCACAGAATGTTTTGAGTGATAAAGTAGAGCTATACTGGAATTCGTGGAGATGGGTACTATCGTCTCTGCCCCATCTTTATATTTTTTCTTATCTGCATCTTAGATGATGGTTAGTTTGGTTAATCCCTATTTAGGAGGGTTAATGTAGAGTTTTATAATATGCAAATTTATTCATCCTTCTACAAAAGAAGGGCAGATTCCTGTGAATAGTTTTCATTGGTCGGACCCTTGGCTAGCTATGCTATATTTTTGGTTCATGGTTATTCTCGTTTCTATTGAATTGCTTGACCTATTTTCTCAGATTGTGAGTTATTGACAAGCACAAATGATTCACAACAAAGCATTTCTTAATAGGGTTTTTAGCTAAGTCACCTGACATGGGGACACAGGACACACAAATTTGAGTGTCCGACACGGGGCACACAGACCCCCTGGAACAGGACATGTAGAACCCTTTATATATATATATATATATATATGTATAGATATTTCAATGATTTCATATTACACAAATTCTCATTCATGATACAAATTCAGAAAGATCTAGATTCTAGATTGTAAATTTGTAAGTTGGAACATTATGCATACATGTTACAAATACAATCGTGACAGATTCATCAATGACCCAATAGGAGAAAGACAAGAAACTGCCGTTTTCTCATTAAGTCATCAAAATCAAAATGTGTTACATAGGCACTGAGTCCCAAGGACTCCTGACTAGCAATGCCAATGGAAAATAGAAATAGCAATTACAAAATAACTACAAGGTAGTAGGTAGCTCATCAATCATCATCATAAAAATCAGCATCAGTGTCATGGTCACCACTGCTCTCTGCATTCTCCTCTGTCTCCAATGTAGTCTTTGCATCCCGCTGGTGTGGAGGATGACCCTCAAGAGTATCACCATCATCAAAAGTGACAGGGTCTAGCACTGGCTCATTAACATCCAAGTTGGCCAATGCCAACTCAACACTGCTGTCCAAACCCATATCATCAGGAAACACATCCCACATCTTTGTCCTTCCCTTCAACACTTGCAGACCCTGATGAAACTAGAACAGAAGGGGCATCACCAATGGGGACATTGTTCCCCTTCTTTTGCCCCTTCCCTGCTGCACTTGTTTGAGCCATGAATGCTGTAAAAAGAAAAAAGAAAAAATGCACTAGCATGTAAACAAAATGGACAGACAAACTACTGTAGCAAAAATGGAAGCAAAATGCACTTACCGGTTGCTTGAATCACCTCCAAAACGCTCCTAAACCCTTTTCTACTCGCTCCCACACACCCACAGCGAGAGAGGGCCACAAAAATGAGGAGAAAGCGGTGCAAATCGGGCTTAAAAAGACCCGTGACACGCTTTTGAAGAGGGACACGTGTCCATAACTCAGGACACGATGGCTGGAAGAATCCGATTTCCTGTCCCAGAGAATCCCACGTGTTCGGACATGCTTGAGCCATGAATCAGACACATGTCCCTCGAGAATTGTGTCCGACACGTGGGATTCGAGACACGAGGGGGCAGGAGGGGGAAGGACGAATCCGGTTTCTTAGGTTTTTAGATGATAGGACATACCTGTGCCAAACAAGATGGCAATCTGTATAATTTCATTCACTTAAGAAACAAGTGAATAAAGGCTGCTACATATAATATAATCTTTGTTCACATTATGTGCATGGAAAACATACTTCCTTGGATGCATTTATTAGTGATTATTCTATGTTTTGGCCCTCCCCATTGTATACAACAAACAAGCAAAACAGTGTGACATTCATAGCAGCACAACAGTTTAACTAATTTGCAAAAACAAGAAATTTTGAATTTTCTGTTGTTAGCATCCATTTCCAAATAATTGATATTATGTCTTGAAATAATGATCTTGAGCTGGTGAATCTCATAGCTCAAATGTAACTCTGTGCTTTCCTAGTCTCCTATTTCTTACCATGTTTTTGGAGGTCTGCATCAGTCACAAACGTGTTTTGGTTAAGTGTTATGAAACAACAAATTCAGTAAGGCTGTCAAAGAATTATGTTGACAATGGAGAGGGTGTTCTCGCTTTGAGAAGCTTATTGTGGTTTTGAAGATTGGGTTTCCATCAAACTTCTCAATTTTTGAAAATTGGATTCCTACTATAGCTCAAGGAATATTAAAATGTGGGTCGGTACAATTTCAATGAATAAACTGAACGAATCAGAGTATGCATTGCAAGAGTACAAATACATAAATAACTAATGTTATTGATATAAATAGGGTGATGCCATTGGACATTGTGATCTGTTTGTATAGTAATGAAGAGGGGGTGTCACATATTTTTTCCAAGGGAAGAAAGCATATTCCCTTCCTTTAAAAAAAATAAAAAGGTAACAATTGTCACGAGGGTTTCAAAACAGGTTTTAACATCTCATATAGATTAGTCTCCATCATTCTGCCAGCGAGGGTTCAAATTCCACATAGCGTAGCTGCTGTATTTTTGGGCATTCAGCGTTGCATCAGTTTTCTAAAGGGAGTCCTGAAAAACAGAGTTCTTCTTCCGGTCAACATGCTTTTCAAGCATAAGATACATCAGTAAAAAGAAGAAAAACAATCAAAAAATTCCTACACCGGTTGCTGAGACAAGGGTTCACCTTATACTGCAATAATGTCTGTTGGAAGGATTTCCTCAACACTATCCTTACAGTCTGTCAAGAGAAGACGGCCTTCATCTCTGTTGACGGCTTGTTTCGAGAGCCTGTCTGCTACCTTTATATGTACCCTGTAAATTTGTTCAACATGTATGCTGGTGAATGTTGGTGAAGCTGTGTGTTAGGTGTTGTGCTCACCACAAAGCTGTTGTGGAGGGACAAGTTCTGCTGCCACCTTACCCCCCTCCACCCATTCAATTAGTTTTGTAGTCTCTTCATAAATGCTTTAAACCAGAGATTACCTTTTCCTTGGCTTGCTCAAGCAGAACTGTTAGGGATTTTTCCTTTGCTGAGTTTGATCCTTCTTTAAGGCCATTCTCAAAGCGTATAGTGTGATATTTGGAGGGCATACGGATTCCTGCACCAGATTTGTTGGGGTTTGTGTCAACAAAGCCACAAAGAAACCCCTTATCATATTGTCCCCAAAATTTGGTTCCTTCGCTTTTTCTTTTCCTCGCTTCTTGTCTAGGGTAGGTTTCATATATTTCTGTCCGCTTGTACAATATTTTTTAGCAGTGTTGAGAACATTGACATCAACAAAATATCGGTGAGGGTCCTGAAAAATGATACATCAAATTTCGTTGATCTTTGATAATTGTCCAATCAAAGACTCAAATGTGGAGAACCAATACAAAATAACATCACATATATAAACGCATGTTATCATCATGAGTTATATGTAGCAAAATGAATATAACTAGCAACTAGCTATCTTAGATCAATGACCTCTCCCCCTTCTAGGCTGTTTGTCAGGTCTGTCCCTAGCAGCAGAAGACCTTGACCCTGTGTTGAAAATTGTAACTAGGTTTGGTCTCGATAATGACCTAATTGTAATCATGACGTTGTATATTCTTTATAAAGAAAAAGAAAGAGAGAAAAATTATATTTTTATTTTGGAGTATGAGTTTCATACTCAAGTTTGAGTCAAAAGCATGTTCTTCGTGCTTTTAGGTTTTATAGGGCTTTCTAAGTCTTTCTACGATAAAAAATATTATTGGTCATGTGTCATCGTCCCATCTGGACTCATTGTAATAAATAAATATATTTATTTTATCAAGAAAAAGCCAATTTGTATCCCAATAGCAAGTCGACCCAAGAGTAAGATCAAGTTGGCCTAAAGGAGGGCTATTCGACCCCTTAACGAAGCTATCAATAGAAGGAGCTCGACCTCATTTGATTCACTCACTCAATTCAAGTTCGCTTTACAATAGCAAAGGAGAAGAAGGGCTAGAAGGACGAAGAAAGGAAGGAAAAAGCAAAGTTTCTTGGGCTAAATCTCTCTCTCTCTCTCTCCACACGTGTGAAGCTAGGGTTTCTGTGAAGCTGCAGTTGCAGGAGGTTGAAATTGCAGGGCCAAAATTCTGAGAAGCAGTTGTAGGGCCGAAATTCTGGGACGAAGTTGCAGTAGGTCAAAGTTTGGAAGTTGCCTTGGAGAAGATCTTGTTGGGGGTTGACTTGGTGCTTGGTAGGGTTGTTGGCTTTGGTCTTTGGGTCTTGGAAGTCTCTTTGTAAGCATATTCTAAAGAAGAAGAGAAGCATTTTTTTGGGTTTTCCCCTTGGAGGGGTTTTTCCCTAGCTTGGAGCTTATATCTTGTGTGCTTTGTCTTGTGATCTTCATTGTTTTTGTATTTGCTTGATGAACACAGATCTAATAAAGTAATAAAAGACTAACACATATCACAAGTAATTATCAAGTTAAGGAAAATCATATATAATACATAAGTTTTCTGATTTTCTAACATGGTTTTAGAGCTAAGGTGCAAGATCACATCTTAGATGGCACTATGGCAAGGGTTATAAGGAAGGGTTTCAAGTTTTCGGGAAATATCGCTACATTTGTCAAGGATTGGCTATTGAAGATCATCACCAAGCCCATGAAGGAATTTTAGTAGATGGAAGTTTGTTCTCTGCGTTATCTGACACTTTCAAGGACGAGAATGTATGGGTTATTAACGATGGTGCCTCCAGACATATGACGAGAGAATGCAATCAACTTCAAACCCTATCTAAGGGTAACTCATCTCATTTAATCAAACTTGGAGACAAAAAGAGCTATCTAGTGAAAGGGATTGGATCTACTTCGTTGGAGCTAGAGTCTGGTGGAAGCGTTCACCTCAACAATGTTTTATATGTTCCAGGTTTGAAGAAAAATTACTTTATATTTTTTATCTAGAGGACAAGGGTGATAAGTTACTTTTGTTGATGACAAGGTTTTGGTTTGGGGTAAGGGGTCAAGTATTGATGACGCTAGGGTGATTAGGGTTCGCGAGGGGACATTATATAGGCTCTTTACACCTCTATCTCATGCTCAAGTCCACTTGGATTGGAGTGCTTTTGAACTATGGCATAGAAGGTATGGACACCTTCATTATAAGATTTTGCCATCGCTATGTCAAATGGTCAATGACATCCCCAAATTGAAGGAAGAACATAAAGGGATATGTAGGGGATGTGCTCTAGGAAAGAACATGAAGAATCCATTTGCAAGAAGTGATACCAGATCTAAGGAAGTTTTAGATCTCATACATTCAGATGTATGTGGACCTATCGCTGTTAAGTCTCTTGGTGGGCATCAATATTATGTAACCTTCAATGATGATTTCTCAATGAAAACGTGGTTATACCTCCTCAATAACTAGGATGAGGTATTCGAAAAGTTTCAAGAGTTCAAGAATGAGGTGGAGTATCTAACTGAGAGAAAGATCAAGACTCTAAGGTCAAACAATGGTGGAGAATATGCCTCAAAATATTTGATAGCTTTCTGCAAGGAAGCTAGGATCAAGAGGGAGATTATCGTTCCCTATAATCCTGAACAAAATGGCATGGTTGAAAGGAATAATAGAACTATTTAAGAATGTGTCAGGACCATGCTACATGATCAAGATCTCCTTCAATTCCTCTAGGAAGAAGCGTGTAGTACATTTGTATATTTGCAAAACCGAAGTCCTCACAGAATCCTCAACAACATGACTCTGGAAGAAGCATTTACGGGAAAGAAGCCAAGTATGGATCACCTTTGAATATTTGGGTGTCGTGTATATTCATATACCTTAGGACAAGAGAAAGAAGTTGGATCCTACCAGTCTAAAGGACATCTTTGTTGGGTATAATGCTTTATCAAAGGCATATAGAATCTATGTTAAGGAGGATCATCGAATTGAAGTAAGCATGGATGCCATTTTTGATGAAAGCATAACTTACAAGAAATTGAAGGATGTTCCCTTTGACTCTAATGAAAAAGAGATACCTAGATTTGAGGATATCCCAAGGGACAATGATGGTTAAGGTCAAACATCTACTCGAAGATTTTGAAGGTCCGAGTGAACCAATACAACAAGTGATTATTCCAGAAAATTCAAAGGGGTCTGCTTGGTTGAGAACTACTCTACAAGAAGCATAAGGACATATGATGTCGAGGACCTTCAGAGAAAATAAAATACCAAAGAGGTGTTCTGGGCATGCTGCATATATGACAATGCTTATTGAAACATAACCTTCCTCCTATGAAGATGCAACTAAACATCACGAGTGGAGGAATGCAATGCAAGAAGAATACTAGTCCATAATGAAGAATGATGTTTAGGAGATTGTCTCTAGGCCAAGTGGCAAGTATATAGTAACTTCAAAATGGATTTACAAGATAAAGCACACTGTAGATGGGAGCATTGATAAGTTCAAAGCAAAGTTTGTAGCAAGAGGCTTCTCACAAAAAAAATAGGGATTGATTATGAGGAAACCTTTTGTCTCACATTTAGATGTACAAAAATAAGATCACTTGTTTCGTTGGTTGCTACTATGGGATGGGACATCCATCAAATGGATGCCAAGACAACCTTCTTGAATGAGGCCATTGATGAGGAGGAATACATTGAGAAACCTCAAGGATTTGAAATAAATAAGAGGGAGACTCATGTTTGCAGATTGAAGAAAGCTCTATATGGCTTAGAGCAAACACCTAGAGTTTGGTATGCAAGAATGGATGCATACCTATTGAGACTTGGTTTTACCAAGAGTACTGTAGATCCTAACCTATATATCAAGGTGGTCCAAGGTGAACCAGTCATCAAGCTCTTGTATGTGGATGATCTACTAGTCATAGGTGTAGAGCATTAGATTCAAGAATGCAAGAAGCAGTTAGCAGTTGAGTTCGATATGAAGGATCTTGGGATTATGCATTATTACTTGGGACTAGAAGTATGGTAGAAGCTAGGTGAGAGATTTCTTGGTTAAGGTAAATATTTGATCAAGATACTTAGAAGTTTGGCAGGATGGATAGAAAGCCTATCATGACTCTTATGATCACCAATCTAAAGAAGTTGAGTTCAAAGTATAGTCTCTTCGATCCTACTTTCTACAGATAGGTGATTGGGTCCTTGATGTATTTAGTAAAGATGAGACCATATATTTGTTTTGCAATTAATGTCCTCAGTTAGTTTCATATGGAGCCAAAACATGATCATTAGATCAAAGCTAAGCATATTCCAAGATATATGCGTGAAACTATACATCACTTCATCCATGTACACTGGTAATGAAATCCAACTCATGGGATATATAGATTCAGATTGGGGTGGCAGTGAGAGATGAAAGAAGCACAACAGGGGATGCTTCAACCTAGGGTTTTCCATGGTTTCATGGATAAGCGGAAAGAAGGATACAATTGCTTTGAGTAGTGCTAAAGATGAATATGTTGTTGCAAGCAAGGTCTGTTGGAAAGTAGTTTGACTCAGGAAGTTATTAGCAGACTTGTTTGAAGGACCGCTTAGCCCTACATAGATACATTGTGATAATGAAAGTTGTATAAGATTGATAGAAGACTCGATGTTTCATGCTAGAACAAAACATGTAAATAATAATTACCACTACGTCATAAGCTTGGTATGAGATGGGGTTGTGGAGCTGCATTATCTACCTATAGATGAATAGGTAGCATACACACTGACTAAAGTGGTACCAAACAAGAAGTTTGAATACCTAAGAGGTAAGCCTGGTATGGTGGACATCTCTTCCTTAGTTGAGAGGGAGTGATGTTGGATAGATCTTGTCTTTATGGGTCATGCACTAGACTAGGACTAATAACAATAAGTCTTAGTGAAGTCCATAAAGAAAGAATGAAGTCCAGAGGATTGGATGAGCATCTTACACTGAGACTTCTTAATATGGATTGTAGAATCCAGGAAAATAAATTGTTGACCGATACTTTTTGAGGATGAGGTAGGGCATACAAGATAAGGGTAGTGGAAGAGGATTGATATTTCTGCGGATTTTGATTTGGTAATCCAAGATGAGAATAGTCCTAAAAGAACATACCCGATGAACATCGAAAGGGGTATGTGCCTTAGAGGCAATGTGGCAATTCACATAAATCCTCCCAACATAATGCTCTCGAATAAGGATGAGCTTATCTAGTTAAGGCCATCAAGGACAATGTTGGTTATGATAAAGGTGCTTGACAAAAATATGACTTATCAATCCAACTCTTCTTATGATAATGCTTCAACATTGAGATTCCTTGTACCTTGTAATGGGATATTGAATACCTCTCTAGTTAAGAGGGAGTGTTGGAAATTGTAACTACGTTTGATCTTCATAATGACCTAATTGTAATCACGACATTATATATTCTTTATAAAGAAAGAAAGAGAAATTATATTTTTATTTTGGGGTATGGGTTTCATACTCAAGTTTGAGTTAAAAACATGTTCTTTGTGCTTTTAGGTTTTCTACGTCTTTCTAGCATAAAGAACTTTATTGGTCATGTGTCATAATCCCATTTCGACTCATTGTAATAAAGTGTTGATGTTGCTGGACCCACCAACATTCAAGAGATCTCCCTGGCATGAAATCCCAATTAGACCTCACACCATTTGGTATAGGAGTCCAATCTGGGATAAAACCTCAGTTGCCGAATCCTTAAAAATTTACCTTGAGTCTAGTTGTCAGCAAGAGAGAGGGATGCAATGGTGTCTTCAAAAAGCAAGGGGGTGTGCTTGGTGAGTGTTCAGTTGCAACTGTGTCAAGGTTCTTCTATTGCAGGGCAGGGGGGGAGGGGAGAGGAGGAGAAAGGCGAGCTTCTAAGTGAGAGGTAATAGTACCACTCAAGAAGAGATACACATGAACCATAAAGATCTGTCTAACATCCAGCAGAATAGTCCACAACAGATGCGATGGTTGTTACAACCAATAAATGAAGAAAGATCTGTCTAGTATTCCGTGGAATAGTCCACAAGAATGGGACAACAATAACAACCATTACAACGCATTCTCAATAAGATAAGCACTAAAATAACCGAAATAGTTCAACTATCTTAGCACATGTGAAAGAAAACATGAAATACAAATGTTCACATAATAGTCTTACAAACATTCATAGTCCATGCATGAAGAATGTGCTGGCCTTAAAGGCTTATGTTATTAAGTAAAAGTTTCAAGACACATGTTTACAATGTACATCACTAGCCCCAATAGTGGGACATTGGAGCCACTCCTTGCTCCTCAAAGAATTAATTGATATCTCTAATGCCTTGTGGGAGGAGCCAAGGTGAAAAGTCCTTTGTTCATACAATGAGGGAGTATATATAACCAAGGGTGACTCTTTGACTACCCTCAAGACTGTTTGACTTCCTCTGATTTTTCAACTTACATGACTCTTTACACCCCATGTGTGTCCTTTGGACTTCCACTTTACAATACATTTGAATATAATATACATGGTCCACAATAGTGATGTGTCATATGACCATTCATGACATGACATGGCATGACACTACTGACATGGACTGCTTGGTGATGTGGCAACATCAAGTCACCACTACTGCTAAGCGTTGGATGTCTTCTTGGATATGCTTTCTCTTCACCTCCGCATGGCCTGGTGATGCATAATTTTCAATGATCTTTAGTCTTGGATGGTAGTTGTAAACTTGTGTCCCTTTTTTTCTTTTGATCGATCAACTTGTGAGTTAAGCTACAAGAGAGTCTTTAGGCATGCTTCCCTTTTTCTTCTCCATATTCATCATATCACCATGCCATGATAGCATACCTGTTCCTACAATTCACTCATGACGGGATGACATCAATCCGAAAACCCCCTAGTCTAAGATGATACATTCTTATTCATCAATTGAGCCTGGGACAAGTGACAGACTGGGGAGAGGGGCTCAATGACTGTGCATTGTGTAATTCCAACAGTTAGGGGGAGAGCTGGGGCTTTGAGACTGTGCAATGCGCAACTTAAAGAGGCTTGAAGGACGAGACTACATAGTTTTTAGAGGCAGCGAGGTCTGACTGAGGGAAAGGACACTGGGAGAACCAACTACGCAGTTTTGGATGTCAAGGGAGGCTGGGGTTCTTTGCATTATGTAGTTCCAATAGACAAGGGAAAATCTTGAGGGTTGAATATGCAACGTGCATAGTTCAAGGCAGACTAGGAGACATAACTGCGCAATTCTGTGGGTCAAGATCAAGGGCTAGGCACAGGGAATGCACAGAGCAACAAACCTGTGGGACAAGGACCGCGCATTGCATAGTGCCAAGCAACAAGGCTACAACTTAGAGGGATGAGACTACACAATGCACAATTCCGTTGGGGCCCGATGAAGCTAAGTTGCTTGGTTGGGAGGATTCTCCGAAAATGGCTAAGTGTGGGATGGGTGATGAACTGTGATGAACCTTCACTGTGATCACACACTTAGCATACTTTGACGACATGGCAACATAGATCACCGGAACACATGAAAAAAGCATTTCCCTCCGTGTGACTGCCTCACGATAAGATATGAAAAGTGCAACACTTAAGATAGGCTTTAAGACGACTGTGACGAGACTTCTGTGACAATGCTCAAGACTTTGTTTATGGATGCGACATATGTTTACATGGTTGGGACAACTCATTTACACAAAGACCGACCTTTGGAACCACTAGAAAAGGCTTTGCAAGAATTGCATGACAACCAAAAATGCAGAAATACGACAGTGAACCCAACATGCCAAATGAACCAAAGCACTGCAAGAACATTCATGAAATGAGCTATAGCATTTGCAACATTAATGAAAGGCCAAGGAAGGCTTCGAAATTGAGTGCAAGCCAAAATTTTGGAGGGTGTTTCAACAACTACAACACTTGGTGACACATTGGTTGAACTCCAACTTCTTTGTCTTGGTTAATTTCTTTTGTTTAGGGCCTTGGTTCTTTAGGGAGTATTGATTCATTGTGCAGATTACTGTGGCCTTCCCACTTACCCCACGAACAAACATGGTCCCTTCTATACCTTATTAGTTAAATACAACATAAGATTCAACATGATCCCAATGTTTTGAGTTGGGAAGGGTAGTGTAGCTCACGAGCTTAAGATTTTCAGAGTATAATTTTTCACCTCCGGTATTGCTCCACGGCCAACAGGCCCAAACAATTCCTCGACGGAGTCACACAAGAACACAAACATTGCTCCGCTTCTAGCGAGCCTAGACAATACCCTGATGGAGTTGCTTACTTCACCTCTTTGTGCAGGAAGCCTTTCTCTTCTTTCGCCTTTATTTATTTATTTAAAGAGGACTATGCATTGGCACTTATTTATTTTGGGGTAGAAGAGGGATCCCGACTTATTAAGAGCAGAAGAGGTTGTTCCTTTAGAGAAGCATATAGAGACCTATGATTTAGGTTTGCTTGTTTAGATTTTTCCCTTCTTTGTTTTTACTAGTTGGATAAGCTTGAGAACATAAGCAGAAAAACCGAGTATAGGCATGAGGTTTCAGACTAGACATGGGTTCATGGTTGGACCAAAAATCTCCTTATGGATGGATTGTATTTTTCGTCAGAACTTCATTGGCCAAAAGATGTAACCAACACAAGGAAGACAGATAAAAGGATAGCCACATGTTGAAGTGTTACAAGGCTCTTTATAGTTCGGCCACACACATACTTAGCAGCCAAGGCATATTCATGCAAAACACTTATTCACATAATGGAAACCAAAACAAAATTCAAAAAAAATCTAAAAAAACAATAAAAGAAAAGACTATGTACACAGTGTGGGGCACAACCCTAGATTTTTATTGAAAATATTGTTTCAAGTCTTGGCCATTGACATAGAGAGAGTCAGTGTCCCGTCAAGTTATTGAAGATGATATGTGTGCTAGCCAAGCTTTTCATGCATCGTGAATGGTCAAATCCACAAGGACTAAAACTTAGTGTGTTTGCCTTATTCTCGTGGGTTTTATCCCACTTTATGACCAAGTCACCCACACTAAAGCTATTTTTCCCTGTAGACTTTTTGTGGAACCACCTCTTGATATGACTCTGGTGAAGTGAATTTTTTTCTTTAGCTTTCAACCTTTCTTCCTGTAGCTTATGAAGAGTTTCCATCCTACGCTGAACTAACAAACATGGCTTGCCTTGGGATTCTTGTGATAGTTGGAGAGCAGGAAAGTAGATGTTTGGCGGGAGGATGGCTTCTTTTCCATACACCAGGAAGTAAGGGGAGGTGTTCAGGGAAGGTTTTGGCGTGACTCGTCAACCCATAAGGCATTCACCAAAGTAGAGTGTCAGTTTCACTGTTTAGAGAATATGGTCTTTTTGATAATGCAGATAAAGTTCTTGTTCGTGGATTCAACAAGACCATTCCCCTACGGATAATAATTAGCTGAATGTTTCAATATGATACCATTTTCCAATGCAAAATTGTAGAGCCTTAACGATGAAAAGTATGTTTCATTGCCAAAAACAAGTGAAGTAGGAACATCAAACCTGGAAATGATGTTTTGCTGTAGAACACTGATGACTTCCTCACCATTCACCTATTTGAGCAGAACTGCTTTTGTCCATCACGTGAAGTAATATGTAGTAGTTAATATGTAGTGGTGCTACTTTGACGAGTGTGAGAAAATATCCCCAGTAATGTCCAAACCCCACTGTTGAAAACGTTCTTCCACTACAATGGGCTGCTACGGGGCGATTGACTTCTTGTTTCTACTGGCACACCTTTGACAGACCGGACACTTGCGGGTGTAAGCATGAGCATCTATGAATAAAGTAGGCCAGTAAAATTTGGCCTGCATAACCTTATGCGTTGTAGTGTTCCCTGCAAAGTGTCCCCCGATTGGTCCGTTGTGGAGAGCACGTAATACCTTTTTTGAATCATGTGCCTCCAAACACTTGAGCAATTTTCTGTTCCGGTGCTTTCTGAACAACATCCCATGCACCCACTGATACGATAATGCTTTAAGTCTAATTTCCTTCTTCTGTTGTGCAGAAAAGTCGGAGGGCACTATGATGTGCTCAAGGTATTGGTGCACATCCATATACCAAGAGTTTGTGTTTGTAGTGGGCGAGGCTCACTCAATGTTATGCATCTCAATTTCTTGCTCCCATCCTGAAATCTCTTCTTCTTCCCCCTTTGCATTTACTGCTTCTACTGCTAATTGAAAAGATCATGGCCCTTGATCGTGTCAACTGACTTGATTTCTAGATCATACTCTTGCAACCCTGTCATTCGATTCACTCTCCTTTTACCCAACTCTTGTTGGACAAGCAATGATATCACTGTTGGGTTTGGGACAAAGATACCACAATGGTTCTTCAATAGATAGGGCCTAAAATGCTTTACCGACTTGTATACTACATAAGCTTGTTTGTCCACAACATGGTAGTTAAGCTCTGGTTCTTGTAGACTTGCCCTCGTGAAGGAGATAGGCCACTCATTGTTCAATTCATCCTTCTAAGTGAGTACAACAACAAGAGAGGTATCAAAAGCAAAAGTGTATAGAAATAAATCTTTATCGAAGTTCGAGCTGTACAACGCAGGGACTTCTGCTATAGCCTGCTTAATACGGGAAAACACATCCTTTTCCCTTTTATCCCATTTGTAGACTGTCTTTCTTCACCATCTCTTGTATCGGTTTGACAATCTGGGTATAGCTGGAGATGAACTTGCAGAGGAAATTTATCTTACCCAAGAAACACTACATGGATTTTTTATTCATTGGGAAGGGAATCTGCGTGATTGTATTGACCCTGTCGAGGTCAACCTTAATCCCACTCTTAGCAATGATGTGGCCCAAGAGATTACCCTCGGACACTACGAAGATAATTTTCTTGGGATTTAAGGATATCCCGTACTTGCGACATCGCTCAAAAATATTATTTAAGTGGCATATGTGGTCTGACCTCTATTTGGAGAACATTGTTACATCGTCAAGATAGACCACTACGCTCTTCCCAATGAATCTGCGGAAAACGATGTCCATAGCACGTTGGAATGTTGCACCAACATTTATTAGCCCAAATGACATTCGTCTGAATACGAACGTGCCCCACTTAGTTCTGAATGTGGTTTTAAGTCTGTCAGGCTCTGTAACCAAAACCTGGTTGTATTTGGAATACCCACTTAATAGAGAAAAAATTTCAGACCCTGATACTGTTTGCAATATTTGTTCCATGGATGGCACGGGGTATTTGTCTTTGTCCAAGGCGCTATTGAGATTTTAGAAATCTACATAGACAGATTTCCCTGGAATTCTTCATTATTGGGACCAAATTTGACACCCACGTTGAGTGCCGCATTCTGTATATGATCCGAGCGCCCAACAAATTTATTAACTCTTTCCGAATAAGAGGCTCAAGCGTTGGATGTACTTCCCTTAGATTCTATTGGAATGGCTTGGCCCTTTCCTTAATCGGTACCACATGTTGGATGATTCACATGTCATATGTCTTGAGTTCATCGTACATCCACGCAAAGACATCATGGTATTTCTTGAATAAGGGATAAAGGCTTTCCGCTCTTGTGGTGTGCAACAAGTACCGAGATTGACATATTTCAGATCTTTATTCGTTCCCAAGTTAATTTTCTCGTGCGACAACGTGGAACTGTGGGTCTTGGCATTGACAGGTCCCTGAAAGCGATTCTATAGGTCATACAACTTTTCCAACGATACCACACCCTTGGGGATGAGGTTTCCTTTACTTGCACTGGCTGCATCTTGCAATGTTTTTTCTTGCTCGTCCTCATCGATCTCTGTGTCTTTAAATACATTAGCATTCACCATGAAGCACAATCTATGTTGGTCATCATAAAAAAACACGTAAATTAGTGATATTATCGGGGATGGAAGGCTTATAAATAATTTCAATAGAAAAATCGTCCCTCAATGGTGACAACCTAACAATAGTGTTCGCTAATGCATATGCAGCTGCATTACACATTCTTGGAACAAAAATAATATTAAAAGCTTGGAAATGTAAAATAAGATGCCATACCTCTTATTGATAACTTATAAGATGAGGTGACACACAATGTATAATATTACATACCTATCGCACCATAATTTCTGAGTCACTTACCACTTTTAGGATGGCAACATTGAGGTTAATGGCCTTTTGTAAGCCCAAAATGAGTGCCTCATACTCTGTAGTGTTATTCATGCACTCAAATTCCAAGCGACTATAGATCAACTGCATTTTCTGCAGTGGGTTTATTAAAACACACCCAGCACCAGAGCCCTCCTATGTTTTGGAACCATCGAAGTACATAGTCCAAATATCATATGTACAGGGATTGGGAACTACGGTAGTACTACTACAACTACTACTAACTATACAAAGTTCATTATCGCCAGTTGGACAAGGAAGGAGATCCAACTGTGTATTTGGTGGAACTAGGGATGACTGTGCAAGATAACACCCGAGTTGAGTTTCAAGGAAGCAATTGCTGAATTTTTTTTTTGCAAAAGGCATTGGTTCATTATGCTCGTTCAAGGGAGTGAGAATGTGTTTCATACAACTCTATGATTCTATTTGGATCTGATTATTTCTGTCCCTGTATGGAAGCCATAAGTGTGACCAGTCTGTGGAAAAGTACCCTTGTAGCTTGCTAGACCAATCTTTGCTCAACAACACTCTTCGAAATGTCCACAATCACTATGTTGATACATTGGTGGACTCGTCCGCCGGATGGTAAGAGAATGATGACATATACGAGTTCACCAATTGCCTGGACATGAGGCTTGTCCAACTGAATAATCTATGCATCTTTTTTGTCCCATTTGGCATTGATTTTTTTGGCAACAAATAATGGCATTACATTCACCGATGCACCGAAATCAACCAAGAAAATGTGTACATTGAAATTGAAGATTTTGAAAGTTAACGTGAAAGGTGGGTAGAGTGTATTCACATCCATCGTAAGTGCATTGAAGACTTACTATATCCCTTGTCTGAAGAGGTAGTGTTACCTGTGGAGGTCTGCCCAAGTGCCCATAGAAGGTTGTCTCACTAGTTGCGATCTTTGTTAATTCAAACATTGAAATATTTCCACGAACCTTCTTCATATCATCAACTATGTTATAGTCCATAGCGGGAAGACTGACCGAGGTGTCCAAGGATGTAACTTGGTTTTTGGTTTCCGGAGTGATGGTATGTCCTTATTGCTGATGGAAACACTTTTCATTGAGATTGCTTTCCCAGACTTGATCTGAGTGTCTTGCGCTGAGTTGGCCAGTGGGTTGATTTTCCTTAACATGTTTTCTTTGAATTTTTGCTTCGGAAACTCAATTGTAGTGGCCGACCCTTGGCTTCTCAAGTTGTATCGATTGGTCTTCTTATGGGTAAGAGTGTCACTTGGAGGCTGCTTACTAGCAATACTCTTTTAAGTTGTGAGTATACAATTAAACATGCTCACTACATGCTCGACACTTGGAGTTTCATCAGTTGCAAAAACTTCTTCCTTTTCTTCTGTGGGCTCAGTTTTCTCTTCAGCCATTACCGAATCAAGACGCTGCGTAGCAACCATGCTCATGGCTCTATTCCACTGTGGACACGTTTTTTTTGAGTGATGTTCTTGATGAAACGCACAATATTGATCTGTGCCCAACTTCTCAATGTTCAACATGACATTGGAGCTTTGTGCAAACTTTTCCGGTTGGTTGCTTCTACTGCTAGAAGTTATAGTCCTTCTAAACAGGTTGAATCTGGGAGGCTTGCTACTCATGGTGGTCTCGCTTGACCTCTATTTGAGCTCTTCCATTTCATTGGACAGAGACTTGACAAGATGAGTCAAGCTCTCAAGATCAGATGGTTCTTTCTCTTTAGCCATGCTCATAGAGGCCTGAGACCTCTTACCCATGTCCTTAGATTATTTTGTTGGATCATCGTCTAAGATGACTCCAATAACGCGGAAGTCCTTCTCAACAATGATAGCCTCTTCATAATTTTCTATCAATGTTTGTTTCACAGTTCACTTCACAACGTACTCAATGCTTGTTGGCAAAGTAGAGGTGTAGTAATCTATGGTGATGGAGTCACGAGGTTTCGTGTTTTCTGAAAATTTGTTCAAGATAAGATTGAACCTCTGGTTGAAATATTTCACTTTTTCCTTTTTCTCCATCTTAATATTACCAAGCTCTTTCAATAACATGGCGGGGGTCTTATCATCAACAAATTTTTCAAGGAAGATCTTCTTAAACCCCCTCCAATTCTGGATGGAGTTTGGAGGAAGGATGTGATACCATACAACTACTCTACCATCCAAGGTACATGGGAAAAGTCTACATGCAACATCATTGTAACATATTTCAATTGTTTGCAGATTCAGGTAAAAGTTGTCCAGATGGTCTTCAACCTTCACTACCTTATCAGGGTAATACTGCATTAAGAGCTTCTTCGAATTCCTTGGCATCTTGTGTAGAACAACTGGAAGTGCGAGTGAGACCTGAGTCATCCAGTACAGATTTTGGTTTGCCATGTCTTCTTCTTCGCAATACTCCTCTTCTCTATCAAAATATGATGGCTCTTCTTCCTCTTCTTCTTCTCCGCTTGTCCTGTCGAAAGTTGTGTCCGAGAGTAGAATGTTGTCTCCGTCACCACCGTGAAAGAGTAGAGGCTCTTCTTATTTTTCCATAGATTTTGCTAATTCTTCAAGGGTGGAAAGAACTAAATCTTCAAGAGTCGAAACTACTAGCCCCATGGAGGTGGTCTTGTTCTTCTTTGGGGAATATGGAAGAATGATTACTCCTGGTATCAATCCAACAACTTTTTGCAAATTGACGGGTTATAGGGCAGATGGCACGAATCCGATCGTACAGAATTTCACGTTCAGGCCTAGGTTGAGAAGAGTCATCAACTTCAGAAACACGAGTAGGGGAGGTGCAATGAACGTTGTTGCCTTGACCAAAAGATGGAATGATGGGGTCGGTGGGTTTATCAGCCATAAAATACTAGCTGCACTCCTTCTAGCGCCAGAAATGTTGACGGCACTGGACCGCCAACATTCACGAGATCTCCCCAGTATGAAATCCCAATTAGAACTCACATTGTTTGGTATAGGATTTCCATTCGGTATAAAGGCCCGATTCCTGAATCCTTAAAGATTTACCTTGGCTCTAGCTGTTAGCATGAGAGAGGGATGCAATGGTGTCTTTGAAAAGCAAGGGGGTGTGCCTGGTGATTGTTCAGTTGCAACTATGTCAAGGTTCTTCTACTGCAGACGGGGGTGGGGGAAGAAAAGTGAGCCTCTAAGTGAGAGGTAATAGTACCACCCAAGAAGGGACACACATGAACTAGAAATATCCTTCTAACATTCAGCAGAATAGTCCACAGCAGATGCGATGGTCGTTACAACCAATAAATGAAGAAAGATCTGTCTAGTATCTCGTAGGATAGTCTACAAGGATGGAAAAATAATAAAACCATTGCAATACATTCTCAATAAGATAGACACTAAAATAACCGAAATAGTTCAACTATTTTAGCACATGTGAAAGCAAACATGAAATACAAACATCCACAAAATAGTCTTACAAACATTGATTCCATGCATGAAGAACTTGTTGGCCTTAAAGGCTTCTGTGTGACTGCCTCACGACAAGTTACGACAAGTGCGACACTTAAGATAGGCTTTAGGACGATCGTGATGACACTTGTGCGACAATGTTCAAGGTTTTTTGTATGGATGCGACAAATGTTTACATGGTTGGGAAAAATCATATACACAAATACCGACCTTCGAAACCATAAAAAAAGGCTTGTAGACATTGCACGACAACCAAACATTCTGAAAGATGGTAGTTAACCCAACATTCCAAAGGGACCAAAACACTACAAAAACACTCATGAAATGAGGCCTAGCATTTGCAACTACAATGAAAAGACCAACGAAGGCTCCGAAATTGACTGCAAGCCAAAATTTTGGAGGGTGTCGCATCGACTACAACATAAATAAAGATATTTATTTTATCAAGAAAAAACCATTTTGTATCCCAAGACCAAGTTAGCTTCAAGAAGGGCTATTCATGTTGAAAAATCTATAGGGCAATAGATAATATGATTTCTATTTCTATGGTAATTGCTTGTGATGTAATTTTACCTTTTTTTACTATATTATCTTCTTCACTTATTATTATGTTCGAATATCATCGAAAAAATACCAAAACAAGAAGAACAATAATACATAAGAACACAGAATGTAGGCTGCAAGCTAGGGCCAAAACCTCTCTACTTGAGAGGAAAACCCGCAAAATTTCTTTTCTTTTTATAGATTCTTTAATTGAAGAATTCCAAGATCTCTAGACCAAGACCCATACCCTTCAAGACCAAGTCCAACCTTTATGAATGATGTGCTTCCCTTGTCCAAGTCCAACCTAGTCAAATCTCTTCCAACAACACAACTTCAAACCCCAACTTCAGAATTTTAGCCTTTACTGCAGTTCTGAAATTTTTGCCCCCTGCAACTGCTTCTGCATCCACATGTGTGAGAAAAATTAGCCTTCCAAGGCCACCCAACAAATTTACTTGCTTTGCTTCCTTGTATAGGGTTAGTATGTTACCCAATAGACCCTTCTTCCAGAAAATTTGATCCTCTTCCAACAGATAGATAATTTCGACCTTGAAGCACCAAACCCTAGCTTCTATTATTAACACGTGAGAGAGAGAATTAGCCCAAAAACAATCTTTCTTCATCCTCTTCATTCTTCGCTTTCCTTCGTGCTCTTCTCCTTTGCATGAATGAGTGAGTGATGAATGTATCTCAAGGAGGTCGAGTTCCCAGCTGCCTCAAAATAGGCCGACTTCCCAGCTGCCTCAAAATAGATTGACTTCCCAGTTGCCAGGCCGACTTGGTCTTGAAGATTATTTTGAAACTTTTAATGACAAAAATGATTTTCTTTACAAGTTACAATGTGCCCAATGGGGTCTTCAACTTATGACAATGACCCTTTTGACTCATTGATCTAGGACAAACCCTAGAAGCACTCAATGAGTGCTTGACTTATAAAATAAAATACCTTGAGCATGAAACCCATGCTCCAATAATAATAATAATAATAATAATTTTCTTTCGTTTTACAATATACAATAATCAAAAGTAAATTCATATTTATGAAGACCGAACCTAGTTACACATTTTTCGACACTTCCTCTTAATTAGGGAAGTATTCATAAATGGTACATGGACATTATCAATATGAAGAGATCTCATAAGAGTCAAATTTGTAACCCCTCTGCTTAGCATCATATCAACCAATATTGTCATAATGCAAGGTCTTTAATAACAACTCTATCTCTCCACAAAATCAAAGCACAGTGTTGGCGAGACCAATGATTTATAGAAACCATCATCATTGTCTCTCAAGGTACATACCCCACATGGGTGTTCACAGAGTATGACATTCCTTGGACTATTCTTATCTTGGATAACTAGTCCTCAAATAATATCGGTCCATGACTACTCTTATATTGGATGCTCTACCTCATCCTCAAAGAGTATCATATGTCAAATGCTTACCCAATCCTCCATTCTGTCTTCCCAAGTGAAGACAAGAATGATGTGACTATCTCTCCCTCTCAACCACGGAGGATACATCAACCAAACCAAGCTTGTTTCTCAAATGCACAAGATTTTTATTAAGAAGATATTTTGTCAATGTCACCTACCTACTCATCGGTGGAGATGTATTGTAGTTGCATCACACCATCTTGTACTAGCTTATGAATGTAGTGATACTTGTTGTTGATATGTTTTGTCTTTCCATGGAATACTAGGTCTTCATACAATCTTATACAATTAGTGTTATCACAATGTATTACTGTAGGGTCCACTGCTCCTTCAAATAGGTCAGATAAAAACTTCCTTAACAAGACAACTTCTCTACTTACTCCACAGGCTGAAATATGCTCAGCCTCAACACTACTCAAAGCAATTGTTTCTTGCTTTCTTCTCATCCATGAGATCATGGAGGATCCCAAAATAAAACATCCTCCTGTAGTGCTCCTTCCATCTTGCTCATTTTCTCCCCAGTCATAATTTATATATCCAATCAAGTGGACATCATTCCTTCTATCATATTTCAGGCAATCGTGGATGGTTCCTTACAAATATCTCAGTATATGTTTTGCTGCTATCCAATGATCATGCTTCAGATACACTTGGAATTGACTGGGAACATTTACTGCAAAAAATATGTCTGGTCAAGTATTCCTTAAGTACATCAGGGAGCCAATCAATTGTCTATACTTGGAAGGATCCATAGGGCTCAATTCATAAATTCTTAGTCTTTTCAAATTTGTGATCATTGGGGTTGTCATTGGTTTTCAATCCATCATGTTAAACCTCTTCAACATCTTCATCACATACTTCGCTTGACCTAGATAGATCTCATTAGGTCCTTGCCAGACGTCCAGTCCCATATAGTAGTGCATCAACCCTAGATCCTTCATGTCAAATTCTAGTGCTAGTTGCTTCTTACATTCTTCAATTCGACCTTCCACACCTGTTAAGAGAAGATCATCACATACAAAAGAATGATTACCGACTCTCCCTTGATAACCTTAATATAAAGGTTCAGATCAACATAAATTTTTGTGAAGCCTAATCTTTGTGGGTATGCATCCATCCTAGCATACCATGCCCTTGGTGCTTTCTTGAGGCCATATAATGCCGCCCTCAATCTGCAGACATATGCATTTTTGTCTTTAACTTCAAATCCAAAGGATTGTTCTATATAGACTTCTTCATCAATTGTTCCGTATAGAAATGAAATCTTGACATCCATTTGGTGGATGTTCCATCCCATCAATTCTGCTAAAGAGATCAATGAACGAATAGTTGTATACCTTATTGTTGGAGAAAACGTCTCTTCATAGTCAATGCATTCCTGTTGAGAGAAGCCCCTAGCCACAAATCTTGCTTATTTATTAATACTTCCACTTGTTGCATGTTTGATCTTGTAGAGCCATTTGGAAGTTATAGCAGATTTGTCTTCACGCCTCGGTATGATCTCCCAAACTCCATTCTTCATTATACACTAATATTCTTCATTATTGGCATCCTTCCATTCTTGGTGATTGACAACTTCTTCAAAAGTGGATGGCTATACTTCCATTAGTTTTTTCATGTAGCATGCATACCCAGAATATTGTTTGGGCTTCTCGCTTACCCTTAATGTACCTTGAGTTGATCCATGACCTTCTGCATCTAGAAGTGTAGACTTCAACCAGTTAGGTCTTTTTCTAGTTTCAGGGACTATTGCAGGTTGTGTAAGTTCATAGGGACCTTCATCTTCATGGTTTGCTTCTTCTTCCCTAGTAACTTCTTCTTCAAATACCATAATTTCTTCATCATTAAAGTCCATAGGGAGATCCTTTGATTTCTTGAATACAATACTTTAGTCAAATATCACATCTCGACTGAATTCTATTCGATGTCCTCCATTTATGTAAATCCTATAGTTCTTAGAAGAGTTACCGTAGCGCACAAATGTTCCCTTCATGCTAGATGGATCCAACTTCTTCCTTTTGTTCTTAGGTATATGAATATAGATAGGACAACCAAAAATTCAGAGATGATCTATGGTTAGTTTCTTCGCAGTGAACACTTCTTCGGGAGTCTTGTCATCTAGCAACCTGTGGGGACTTCAATTTTGTATGTATACAACTGTATTTGTATCTTCACCTTGTTGAAAATTGTAACTAGATTCGGTCTTCATAATGACAAGTGTAATTTGTGATTTTATGTAAATTTAAGAAAATAGGAAAATAAAATTATTTTTGTAGTACTTGAATCATGAGTTTCATGGTCACGGAATTTTATAATAGATAAGGTTCCCATTGTGAACCTTTGGGTTTTATCATTTAGTCATAAAATTCAAAGAGAGTTAATGTCATGTATGAAGGACCCTTCTTGGGCATGTTATACTTGTATATGAGTTAATGAAAATCTAAAATATCCCGCCAAGACAAGCACAAGCATCTCCTAGCAAGTTGGCTTTAAATAAAGAGATGAAACCTCTCCAAAAAGACATGTCGGCCTAAATAACTGTCAAGTCGGTTTATTATCATGGGCAACCACTATAAATAGGCATCACGACCTCATTTCAGAAGGAAAAATGTCAATGATGCATTTCGGCCAAGGTCTGAAATAAGGAGTGCGAAGTTCACAAGAAGGCATCCTACTAATCAACGAGTAAGGGAAGGGGAAGATCGAGCTTATTTGGGATTGTTTATTGGGTAAACTCCTTCACACATGTCGTAGAAACTAGTGTTTCTTCAATGGGTACATTTTCTGTAATAAAGGAAGAGAAAAGGGTCTCCGAATCAACCTTATTGCTAGCTGAGTTCATCTAGAGAAGCCTCCGAGTATAGCAAAGGAAGGAAACACCTCCAATCTTGTTCCTACTCCTCACACATGTGGAATCACAATAGTACAAATTACATATATGTGGGAAAGAGCCAGAATTTTCAAGGTAGCCGAGAAGTGTAAAAGAGAGAAGAAGTTTTGACTAGTATTGACTTGGTCAGGAAGAAGGCAGAAAAATAAGGATCTCGTGTCTTGATCTTGGAGTGGAAAATAGGTCAAGGGTCTTGGTCTTGGTATTTGCCAATTGAGGTCTCTATAAGAAGAAGAATTTTTCAGGTTTTCCTCTCAAGTGGGAGAGGTTTTGGCCCTCGATGACAACGTATATTCTGTGTATCTTGTCTCTTTATGGTTTATGCATTTGTAGTTGTTTAATGAATAAAGAAACTATAATAATCTAAGTAAAAGAATATCCTAATATAAGAAGTAAAAATCATTCATAAGCAGTTATCTAAAGAAGAGAAATCACCTAATTTCTATGCCCTAGATTTTTTAACACACCACATAGAAATTTCAAAAAATCTTGATCATGTAGCATTGCTTTTACACTTTCTTCAATGGATCGATTCTTTTGTTCTACAATTCCATTTTTTTCGGGATTATATGGTACTATCAGCTCCCTCTTAATCCCAAATTCCTTATCGAAAGCTATAATTTCCTTTGATGTGTATTCCTCTCCATTATTAGATCTTAATATCTTGATTATTCTTTTTATAAGGTTCTCTACTTTAGCTTTGAATTCTTGAAATTTGGTAAATACTTCATCCTTGGATTTCATTAGGTAAACCCAAGTTTTCCTTGAATGGTAATCCATAATTGTGACATAATATATATCACCTCCAAGTGATTTAGGAGTCATATGACCACAAATATCGAAATGAATAAGATCCGAGATTTCTTTTGATCGTGAAGCACGACTTCCAAATGGTCTCTTGGTGTTCTTACCCGTTTTACATCCCTTGCGTACTCCTTCGTGATCTTCTTTTAGTTTGGGAATTCCATCTAATATTGAATTTAGATTTGGAAGGATTTTGAAATGGAGATGACCAAATCTTCTATGCCAAAGTTCACACGGGACAATTTCAATGTGAACTAAAGCTTGAGCAAGAGGAGACAACAACCTGTAAAGTCTACCTTCATGAATCCCAATCATTCTAGAATTATCTATGCTTTAGTTTTTACCCCATACTACAAATTTTCCATCAATTAAATCCACTATATACCTTTATCTTCTAGACTTGAAATGGAGAGTAAGTTCTTATGTAGACCTAGAGCAGATATGATGTTGTTGAGATGAATATTGCCTCCATTCTCCAACTCTATTGAGGTTGATCCAATTCCTCTCATAGGATATCTCTTATTATCACCAATCTCTACAAAGTAAGAAGAATTTGCGTTTGAAAATGTTTTTAGTTGCTTGTGATGACCGGTCATGTGTCTTGATGCTCCACTATCGATCACCCAAATGCTCTCATCTTGAAATGTGCCAGTGAGTTCTGAGAAGAGTCCTTTGTCCTTTGTATTGGTCACTTCCTTATTTGGAGTAAATAAGAGATTTCATACTTCTTTGATGCCTTTAATGAGATGAATTTCCACCTTTGAACACTTCTTTATAAACTTCTTCAATGTAGTAGAGATTTTCATACCCTGTTGAGAAATCTATAAGGCAATAGATAAGATGATTTCTCTTTCTATGATAACTGAGTGTGTTGTATTTTTATTTTTTCTTACGTTATTATCTTATTCACTTATTATTATGTTCGAATATCGTCAAACAACTACCAAAACGAGAAGAACAATAGTACTTGCGAATACAAAATGTACGGTGCAAGCTGTTGGAGAATCAATGCAAATAGATTAGGGTTTGATTCCCCTTACTTGATAATTACTAGTGAGTTTTGTTGGCTTATTTTACTTCTTTATTATATTATCTTTCATCAATAAATTAGCATATTATTTGTGTATGAAGATCACAAAACTAGAGACACAAGATGTATGCACTATGTCAAGACAAACCCCCCCTCAAGGGGAAAACCCAATAAAAAATTATCTTCCTTTCAATAGTATTATTTGAGACTCTTCACCCTAGACAAAGACCAAACCTTCGCTCCACACCAAGTCAGCCTTCCATATCTTTGATCTCTTTTCAGCACTTCCTTCCCAACAACTTCGACTATGCAACAACTTCTGGCATCAGGCAACAACAAAACTTGGAAGACTTCGGTCTCCCAAAATAGGGCACAAAACAGAGAGAGAGAGGCTCCAAAATTTTGAGTTTCTTCTTCTCCTTAGGCTTGACCCAACTCACATTTCCTTTTGCTTCCTTAGACCCACTTTGCACTTCTCCATTTTCCTTAGGGATATCGAACTAGCTTGAGATGCGATGCTCCAAATGAATTCGACTTCCTTCTATTTATAGGCTCCAGGTGAGGTTGAATTGATGTCCTTAGGCCAAATTGATCTCTTCTAGGCTGAATTGGTGTGGAGGTTACATAAATTATATTTGATTTAATAGTAAACCTTTTTACATGATTTAAAAGCCTAAGAAGGGTCTCTTTGAATATACAATGAATCGATAAACTCAATATTAATCCTAGGAGTCCACAATGGGGAATTTGACTAATATAATAACGACCCAAGCATGAAACCCATGCTTTAATAAGTCAATAATAAAAAATGTTTTCTTTATTCTTTTTACAATTACATTTTCTGATGACTCAAATACATTAATGAAGATCGAACCTAGTTACATTTTCTAATAGTCCCTTTTAACTAGGGAGGTATTCATAATATACAAATACAATGGAAGATCTAAAACTATATGAACAATGAAGAAGTTTAGGCATCGCAATGCCATGGACTAGATTCCTGACCAGGGAAATATATCTATTGGTATCTCATCGATTTAGGCACTGCAATGCCACAAACTAGATTCCTGAGCAGGGCTATCTATCCAAGTGGGAATAAGGTGGACTCAAGCTTTCAACCGCTCTAGGTACCATTAGGATTACTTGCTAACCACCAACCCAGGGACCTAGATGTGTATCTATGGTCAAAGCTCTATGACCCAAGCCACCTTACCTACTTTGGGGCCTAGACATCAACACAAAGTTTCATCCAGATGTCCTCCCGGGAAATGCTTCACTCGCAAAGCCTCAACATATCTCTTCCAATTTCTTATCATCAATACAATAAAAAATATCTACTAAACTAAGTAGGTTCCTTATATATTCAAAATTATTATTAGGAAGATCCTTTTTTAGTATGTCTGCTACCTGTTCATCTGTCGAGACATACTCCAACTTCATGATTCCATCCTGCACCAGGTTCCAAATAAAGTGGAACTTATTGTTGATATGCTTCGTTTTAGCATGAAACACGGGATCTCCAGACATCTTGACACAACTTTGATTGTCACAACTAATCATAGTAGGACCCAGATACTTCTCGAAAAAATCTTTCAAAAGCTTCCTTAACCAAACAACCTCCTTTCCTACTTCACATGCAACCACAGATTCTTCCTCAACACTACTTAAAGCAAGGATATCTAGCTTCCCACTCATCCATGAGATCATAAAAAATCCTAGACTAAAACATCCTCTAGTAGTGCTCCTTCCATCGGTTACAATGCCACCTCTATCAAAATCTGTGAAGCCAATTATATTGACTTCTTTATTGTCATACTTTAGGCAGTGATGTATAGTTCCATGAATATACCTCAATATATGTTTGGCAGCTATCTAGTGATCATGATGAGGCTCCAATTGAAACTGACTAAGAATGTTTACTACAAAGCATATATCTGGAATAATATTTACCAGATACATTAGGAAACCCACCAACTATCGATAGGAGGTAGGATCCACGAGATTAGAGTCAGAGTCCCTCAACTTATTGAGATTGTTGATCATAGGAGTAGCCATTTGCTTGGAATCCATCATCTCAAATTTCTACAACAACTTGATGATGTACTTTCCTTGCCCCAAATATATCTCCCCGGTCTCTGCCATACTTCTAGACCTAGGTAATAGTGCACAAATCCTATATCCTTCATTTAAAATTCAGCGTCCAACATCTTCTTGCATTCTTGAATTCTTCATTCCACACCTGTGATGAATAGATCATCCAAATATAGTAGAAGAATGACGGGTTCATTATTCATGACCTTCATGTAGAGATTTAGATCAACAAAAGTCTTCATGAACCCAATTCTAAGTAGATATGCATCCATATTTTCATACCATTCCCTATGTGCTTGCTTCAAACCATATAGGGCATTCTTAAGTCTGCAAACATGAGAGTCCCTGCTATTAACTTCAAAGCCTTCAGGTTGTTCGATATACACCTGCTCATCAATTGTCCCATTTAGAAATGTGGTCTTCACAACCATTTGATGGATATTCCAACCCATTGTAGTAGCCAATGAAACCAAAGATCTAATGGTAGTGTACCTTGCTGTGGGAGAAAAGGTTTCTTCATAATCAATGCCTTCCTTTTGAGATAAACCCCTTGCAACTAATCTCACTTTGTACTTGTCTATACTTCCATCAACAACATGTTTGATCTTATAGATCAATTTGGAGGTGACAACCGATTTGTTACTCGGTCTAGGAACAATTTCGCAAACCCAATTCTTCATGATGGATTGATATTCTTCCTGCATTGCTTTCTTCCAAACCTCTTGATGAACAACTTCCTTGAATGTAGATGGTTCAGATTCAATTAATTTTGTCATGTATGCAACATAACCAGAATATCTTTTCGGTTTCTTACTTTCCCTAAAGGTTCCTTTTGTAGCTTCATGTCCTTCATCATGTTCTAATGTAGATTTTAACCAATTTTTCCTTTTCCTTGTGGTTGGGATGACCACTAATTGAATAGGATCACTTGGTCCTTTTTCTTCTTCTTGATTTGTAGTAAGGTTTTCATGTTGAACTTATTCTTCTTCAAATATGGGATCTTCTTCATCATCAGAATCAATAGGAATATCGTTTGATTTCTTGTATGCTTGATTTTCATCAAATATGACATCCCTGCTTCAATATGTCTTCCTTCCTTAATGTAGATTCTATATGCTTTTGAGGAGAGACTATATCCAATGAATATTCCCTTGATACTTGTAGATTCCAACTTATTTCACTTGTCCTTTGGAACATGGATGTATGTTGGACTTCCAAAGATTCGGAGGTGACCCACAGTCGACTTCTTTCCTGTGAATAATTCTTCAAGTGTTGTATTATTAAGACTTTTATGAGGACTTCTATTTTTAATGTACACGACTGTCATTGTTACTTCTCCCCATACGAATTTTGGCAAGTCTTGATCAAGGAGCATAGTTCAAATGTCTTCTTCAATTGACCTATTCTTCCTTTCAGCCAATCCATTTTGTTCGGGATAATAGGGAACAATGAGCTCCCTCTTAATACCTGCTTCCTTACAATATGAAATCAATTCCTTAGAAGTGTATTCCCCACCATTGTTAGAACTTAGAGTTTTTATCTTTCTTTCAGTTAGGGTTTCCACTTCGGATCTAAACTCCTTGAACTTATCAAATACTTCATCTTTTGTTTTTAGAAGGCATATCCATGTCTTTCTAAAATGGTCATCAATGAATGTTACATAGTAGAGATGACCTCCAAGTGATTTGTCAGACATGGGCTCACTCAAATCAGAATGGATAAGGTCTAATATCTCTTTAGACCTAGTTTCACTATTCTAAAATGGTTATCTTATATGTTTTCCCAAAGAGAATCCATTGCACACACCTTCATGATCTAACTTTATATTAGGGATTCCATGAACCAATTGGCTAAGAGTAGGGATGACATTATACTGTAGATGACCATACTTACTATGCCATAGCTCAATGGGATTTATTTCCATATGAACCAAAGCTTGAGGAGGTGGTGTATTGACACTATAAAGGCTTCCTTCATGAACTCCAATAAACCTAGATTTATCAATGCTAGAGTCTTTTCCCCAAACCAATACTTTTCCATCAACAAAATCAAATATTTCCCCTTTATCTTATAAACAAGAAATATAAATAAAATTCTTTTTCAAACCTAGAACATATAGAATTTTGTTGAGGTGCAACTTCGATCCATTTTCTAGCTTCAATGATGTTGATCCCAGGCCTCTAACAACATGGCTTTTGTTGTCACCGAATTCCACTGCATGAGAATATGGCTCCTTTGATAGTGTATGAATTTGTTTACTTTATCCCGTCATGTGTTTTGATTCTCCACTATCAATGATCCATGCATTGTCATCATTAAGAGAACCTGTAAGAGCAACCAAGAATCCTTGACTTTTGACCTTGTTGAATAAGTAATGGATGAACTTCTTGATCCAAATTCCATCAGCGTTGATACCCATTCTTATGTAGTTCATCAAAGAGGGAGAATCCATGCCAACAAAGTGATCTTCAACTTTTCCCGAGCTTAGCTCTGATTCCATGTTGGAGAATCAATCCAAATAGATTAGGGTTTGATCTCCCTTACTTGATAATCACTTGTGAGTTGTGTTGGATTATTTTACTTATTTATTATCTTATCTTTCATCAAGAAATTACCATATTATGTGTGTATGAATATCACAAAACAAGAGACACAAGATGTAGGCACTATGCTAGGAAAAACCCCCCCTCAAGGGGAAAACTCAGTCAAAATTATCTTCCTTTCAATAGTATTCTTTGAGACTCTTCACCTTAGACAAAGGCCAAACCTTCCCTCCACACCAAGTTAGCCTTCTAGATCTTTGACCTCTTTCCAACACTTCCTTCATAGCAACTTCGACTATGAAACAACTTCCGACATCAGGCAACAACAAAAGTTGGAAGACTTTGATTTCCCAAAATAGGGAACAAAATATAGAGAGAGAGGCTCCAAAATTTCGATTTTCTTCTTCTCCTTAGACTTGACAAACCTCACACTTCCTTTTTCTTCCTTAGACCCTCTTCGCACTTCTCCATCTTCGTTAGGGATATCAAACTAGCTTGAGATGAGATGCTCCAAATGATTTTGAATTCCTTCTATTTATAGGCTCCAAGTGAGGTTGAATTGATGTCCTTAGGCCAACTTGATCTCTTTTAGGCCGACTTGGTGTGAAGGTTAAATAAATTATATTTGACTCAATATTAAACCTTTTTACATGATTCAAAGTCCCAAGAAGAGTCTCTTTGAATGTACAATGACTCTATAAACTCAATATTAATCCTAGGAGTACACAATGGGGACTTTGACTAATATAATGATGACCCAAGAATGAAACCCATGCTTTAATAAGTCAATAATAAAAATTATTTTCTTTATTCTTTTGAAAAATACATTTTATGATGACTCAAATACATTAATGAAGAGCAAACCTAGTTACATTTTCCAACACAATCCAGGGCCAAAACCTCTCCACTTGAGAGGAAACCCCGCAAAATATCTTCTCTTCTTATAGATTCTTCAATTGACGAATTGCAAGACCTATAGACCAAGAACAATACCCTCCAAGACCAAGTCCAACCTTTCTGAATGATGTGCTTCCCTTGTACAAGTCAAACCTAGTCAAATCTCTTCCAGCAACACAACTTCGACCCCCATCTTCACAATTTTGGCCTCTATTGCAGGTCTAGAATTTTTGCCCCCCTGCAACTGCTACTGCATTGACACGTGTGAGAAAAATTAGCCTTCCAAGGCCTCCAAACAACTTTGCTTGCCTTGATTCATTGTCTACGACTAGTTGGTGACCTATTAGACCCTTCTTCTAGCAAATTTGATCCTCTTCCAACAGATAGAGAATTTCGACCTTGGAGAAACAAACCTTAGTTTCTCTTCTTCGTACGTGTGAGAATTAGCCCAAAAAAAATTCTTTCTTCATCCTATTCCTTCTTCACTTGCCTTCTTGTTCTTCTTATTTTCTTGAATGAGTGAGTTATGAATGTGTCTCAAGGAGGTCAAGTTCCCTCCTTTATATAGGCTTCTCAAGGTGGGCGTGGCTCCTCAAAATAGGCTGACTTGGTCTTGAAGGGTATTTTTATACTCTTAATGACAAAAGTAATTTTCTTTACAAGTTACAATGTGCCCGATGGGGTTTTCAACTTATGAAAATAACTCTTTTGAATTATTGACCTAGGACAAACCCTAGAAGTACTCAATGGGTTCTTGACGTATAACATAAAAGAACTTGAGCATGAAACCCATGCTCCAAAATTAATAAGAATAATTTTCTTTCATTTTACAATATACAAGAATAAAAAGTACATTTCTTATTTATGAAGACCGAACCTAGTTACACATTTTTCAACACTCCCTCTTAACTAGGGAGGTATTCACAAATGGTACATGGACATTGTCAATATGAACAGATATCATAAGAGGAGTCATATTGGTAACCCATATGATTAGCATCATATCAACCAACATTGTCATATAGCAAGGCCATGACGAACAACTCTATCTCTGCACAAGATCAGAGCACAATGTTGTCGATACCAATGATTTATAGAAACCATCTTCATTATCTCTCAATTTACATACCCCACCTAGGTGTTCACCGAGTATGACCTTCCTTGGACTATTCTTATCTTGGATAGCTAGTCCTCAAAGAATATTGATCCACAACTACTCTTGTCTTGGATTTCGTACCTCATCCTCAAAGAGTATTAGATGCCAGATGCTTACCCAATCCTCCATAATGTCTTCCCAAGTGAAGACAATAATGATGTGCCTATATCCCCCTCTCAACCAAGGAGAATACATCAACCAAACCAAGCTTGTCTCTCAAACACACAAGCATTTTATTAGGAAGATATTTTGTCAATATGTCAGCTACTTGCTCATTGGTGGAGATGTATTGTAGCTGCAACACACCATCTTGTACTAGCTTCTAAATGTAGTGATATTTGTCATTGATATGGTTTGTCTTTCCATGGAATACTAGGTCTTTATAAAATCATATACAACTGGTGTTATCACAATGTATCACTGTAGGGTCCATTGGTCCTCCAAATAGGTCGGATAACAACTTCCTTAACCAGACAATTTCTCTACTTACTTCATAGGTTTCAATATACTCAGCCTCAACACTACTCAAAGCAACTGTTCTTTTATTTCTTCTCATCCACGAGATCACGGAGGATCCCAAACCAAAACATACACTTGCAGTTCTCCCATCTTTCTCACTGCCCACCCAATGAGAATCTATATATTCAATCATGTGGACATCATTCCTTCTATCATATTTCAGGTAGTAGTGGATGGTTCCTTGTAGATATCTCAATATATGTTTAGCTGCTATCCAATGATCATGCCTCAACTCCACTTGGAATTGATTAAGAACATTCACTGCAAAATATATGTCTGGTCAAGTATTCACCAAGTACATCAGTGGTCCAATCAATTGTCTATACTCCGAAGGATCCACATGGATCGATTCAGAACACCTTAGTCATTTTAAGTTTGTGATCATTAGGGTTGTCATTGGTTTGCAATCCATCATTTCAAACCTCTTCAACATCTTGGTCACATACTTTCCTTGACCTAGATATATCTCATCAGGTCCATGATAGACTTTTAGTCCCAAATACTAGTGCATCAAACCTATATCCTTCATGTCAAAATTTGCTGCTAGTTTCTTCTTACATTCTTCAATTCAACCTTCCACACCTATCAAGAGAATATCATCCACATACAGAAGAATGATTACTGACTCTACCTTCACAACCTTAATATAAAGGTTCAGATCAAGAATTTTTTTTGTGAAGCCTAATCTTTGTAGGTATGCATCCATCCTAGCATAGCATGCCGTTGGTGCTTGCTTGAGGCCATATAATGCTTTATTATATATGCAGACATATGCATTTTTGTCTTTAACTTCAAATCCCAAGGGTTGTTCTATATAGACTTCCTCATCAATTGTGCCATTTAGGAATGCAATCTTGACCTCTATTTGGTGGATGTTCCATCCCATCGATGCTACCAAAGAGACCAACAAACTAATAGTTGTAAACCTTGTTTTTCAAGAAAATGTCTCTTCATAGTCAATGCCTTCCTGTTGAGAGAAACCCTTAGCCACAAATATTTCCTTATATTTATCAATACTTCCATCTACTTCATGTTTGACCTTATAGAGCCATTTGGAAGTTATCACATATTTTCCTTCAGGCCTAGGTATGACCTCCCAAACTCCATTCTTCATTATAGACTGATATTGTTCATTCATGGCATCCTTCCATTCTTGGTGGTTGACAACTTATTCAAAAATGGATGGCTATGCTTCTATTAGTTTTGTCATGTAGTTTGCATACCCAAAATATCATTTGGGCTTCTTACTTTCCTTGAATGTAGCATGAGCTACTCCACAACCTTCCATAACTAGAAGTGTAGACTTCAACCATTTAGGTATTTTTCTAGTTTAAGGGATTATCGCAGATTGTATAGGTTCATAGGGACTTTCATATTCACCAGTTGTTTCTTCTTCCCTAGTAAATTCTTCTTCAAATATCATAAGTTCTTCATCATTAGAGTCCATAGGGAGATTCTTTTATTTCTTGAATGCAGTAATTTCATCAAATATCACATCTCGATTGACTTATTTTCAGTGTCCTTCCTTTATGTAGGTCCTATGAGCCTTTGAAGAGTTGTAGCTGATGAGCCTCGGTATTGCAATAAGAAGGCTGCAACTCCCAAGGCTACCAAATTTAATTATCAACCTAGTGTTCTTACAAACTTAAGAGGCATCAACACTATATGTGCAACATACAATGTGTCCTTCCTTTAATGTCATGATGTAATGAAGTGCATGTACTGAAGTCAAATCCTAAACTAATTGCAGAAAATGAAATGCTCGAAATGGAAACTTTAACCTATTGCAAGAAAGAAAGTACAAGGATATAAACCTATTCTAATTGCATAAATATCAAGAACTAAATGTAAACCATTACATTTCAAATAGTTTAGATCCATTAACAAAGTTCATTGGAGTTGGCAATCAAGAAAATCATCATTGTATTATCCAATCCATAATTCTGTCCATTAACACAAATCAATAAAATGTTTTGCATGGGTAAAGAGACAAGTCCTAAGTGGTATTTAGTCTTCCATAATCATTGATTTAGAGCCTAGGGGTATTTATTCAACCCTAAGGGATCACAACCAAGATTCTTGAGCGAATCTGGGCAAGTATATACACGCTAGAAGGCTGTTACAAGGTTTCCTGTAGTACTACTGTTAAAATTGGCAACCAGGGCAAAAATTCATGTGGGTCATCTTATTCATGGCTAATAATATTTTTATTAGATTCCTCTCGTCAAGAGGTGTAGGATTGATATAAAGATCATCCAATTCCGATAAGTATTCATGGAGATATGAATTTATTTTGATTATGGAATTATTATCAAGCCGACCTACAACTCATGTAGGCTCAGAAGCCCAACAGTCGCATCTATTCACCCACCAACGTTGTGTATAAATATAAGAGGACTTTTCCTCATTTAGACTCACTCATCTCATCACATCTCTCTCTCTACTGCACAGATATGAGTCTCTTCTCTACTCGCTGAAATGGGTCTCTCTCTCTCACACATGTGAAGCCGGAAACTGTTGAATTTGAAGCTGCAACTGCAGAAGTAAAGATTGACTTGCATGGCCTAGAAGATCTCCTCTTTGGAATTGCGCTGTAGGTTCATCTGAACCTCCTTTGAAAGCTGCAACTTTTGGTGGTGGAATGAAGTCAATCCGACGAACGGTTTGCAAGATATCAACTGCCCTAGTTTGAAGCCGGAAACTGCTGAAACTGAAGCTGCAACTGCAGAAGTAAAGATTGACTTGCGTGGCCTAGAATATCTCCTCATCTGAACTGCGCTGTAGGTTCATCTGAACCTCCTCTGGAAGCCGAAACTTTTGGTGGTGGAATGAAGTCAATCCGACGGTCGGTTTGTGAGATATGGTCTGCCCTAGTTTGATAATGAAGCCGCTAATGCTGATGCTACTGATCTAGGGTTTGCTACTGCTGATATGAATCAGATTTATTGTACTATTTCTCTCTGCTGAATTATTGAAGATAAAAGAAGATTTGATCAAAGGGTTTCCCCACACATTGTGGGGTTTGTCCCTGGCTAGCCACCACATCTTGTGTCTCTTGTCTTGGCTTGTTTTCTGTCGATCGTTTAATGTTCTATCTGCACTTTACTTTATGTACATGTGATTGCTAATCGGTGGAATATAATAAGAAAAAGAAGTAAACTGTTATAAGCATAGAACATACCATAACTTAACATGGTATCGGAGCTGAGGTGAAGACAAAGCCCGAGCAAGAGCAAGAGCAAGAGCAATCATCAAAGAGAATATTGGCAAGGCTATCCTAAAAGAACTATGGGGTCCTCAACACTCTTTCCTGCTGAAGACAAGCTCCGTGAGAAAGCTGACTATCACGGATGGAATATGTCTATCGATCTAACCCTTGAAAATTAAGGAGTGTTGGATCATGTGAGAGGCAATATTGTTGAGCCTCCATCAAATGCATCCGCTGCTGCCTGGAACAAATGAAAAAAATGGAGAAGTCAAAACAATAGAAGATCATCCGGGACTCTATCGACAAGCACTTGGTGGCCTACATCTCTGAACTGGACGTCTCCAAGGAAATCTACGATAGACTGGTGAGTTTATTTAAAGTTAATGATGCTAATCAAGTTTTGTTTCTTAGAAATAAGCTGAGGGAAATCAAGAAGGGTAAAGATGAAAGTATGCAAGCATACTTCTTAAGAATCACCGAGATCAAGAACGATCTCCCATCTATTGGGGAAACTATTACTGACAGAGAAATGGCACTCACAACTCTTGGAGGATTGTCATTTGAGTGGTATGTATTCAGGACTACTCTTTTGAACTATAATGTAATTCTTGGTTTCAAGGAATTAATGGCTAAATGCATTCAAGAAGAAACAAGGGAAGAAGTGCAAGAAATGCCCATGCCTAAAGGTCCTCTTGCTACCTTTTCTTCTCATGCAAAGAAAAGAAATAATTCCGGGACTAAATCAAAAGGAAAGGCTGGACCTAAGGCTAGAAGAAAATGACGATGTTACATTTGCGATAAAGCAAGTCACTATGTATGAGATCATGAGCATCATGATGAATGAGATCATGGACATATAGGATAGCATGATGATGATGCACACTAGTTTGAGCAACATTATGATGGATAAAATCATGGACATGGGCAGCATGATGATAATCGTGATTAGAGAAGCATGGTACAGTATGTAGTGGTGCAACTCGAAATCCCTTTGATGGCAATCAAAGGAATGACAAATTCAACAGCAAAGGTAAGAGGAGAGCTGGGAATCAAGGAAGAGGACAAGCATTCAAGAAGGCTAGAAATTCTAGGATGTATTAAATACACCTGACCTCAAAAGGAACCTAGTGTCCATCTCGGGAACGGAAGACAAAGGCTACAAGGTAACCTTCAGCGATGGCAAGGTATGTATATGGAAAAATAATGTTAAAGATGCCTTTACTCTTGGGTTTAGTGTTGATTCATTATATTAGGTCGATGGAAGTCTGCTAGGTGTCATGTCTTATGACACATCTCTTCAGTCCGAACTTTGGCATTAGAGGTTTTCCCCCCTTCATTATAAAGCTATACTCGGTGTAAGACAAATGGTGATAGGGATGCCCGAATTCTGAATAGAGAATGAAGGTGTATGTCCAGGATGTGCTGAAGGAAAGCTCAAAAGGGGACCATTCCCCTCAAGCCAAAGCAAGACCTCTGATATATTACAATTGGTTCACTTAGGCATACTTGAGGTTGGCATTAAGAGGGAGACTACTACACCACATACTCCTGAGCAGAATGGTGTGGTGGGAAGGAAGAACCGCACGATGATGGAAGCTGTCTGGGCCATGCTACATGATCAAAGACTTCTGATGTTTCTATGGGCTGAAACTACAATCACCGTCGTATATGTACAAAATTGATGCCCTCATCAAGCATTGGGTTCCAAGACTCCTAAAGAAAAGTTCACCGCAAGGTGAACAATCTTTCGACTTTGAGGAGCTCTCAAGAAGCCAACACCAGGGAACCGAAAGAAAAGGATGATGAATCAATGCCTGATGTAGAAGAACCCATGGATCTGATAGATTCTCATCCACATGAGCCTTCCTCTTCTAGGAAGAGGCCTTCATGGATTAGGGGGATACTTGATGATGCTAAAGGACATGCTGCACCCTGAGGAACCTTCCGTCAAAGTAAGAAACTTAATAGGTATCAAGGATACCTGATCATCATGAGCACGATCATACAAAATGAGCCTTCGTCATTCTCAGATGCCGTCAAGCATCAAGTATGGAAGGATGCTATGACCGTAGAATATGAGTCTATTATGGAGAATGATGTCTGGGAAGTAGTTCCCAGACCCTGGACAAGACAATTGTTACTTCAAAACGGCTTTGCAAGATAAAGCATGCAGCAGATGGAAGCACAAAAAAGTATAAGGCTCGTTTTGTTGCTCAAGGTTTCTCCCAAAAGGAAGGTATAGACTATGATGAGATATTTGCATCTGTTGCCAGATATACGACCATCCGCTCGATCATAGCCCTTGCCGCTTCACAAGGATGGAACCTACATCAGATGGATGTCAAGACTGCATTCTTGCATGGCTCGATCAAAGAAGAGGTCTACGTGGAGCAACCCGAAGGATTTGAGATTTATGATCGAAAATCTCATGTATGTAGGTTGAAGAAAGCTCTCTATGGGCTGAAGCAAGCACCCCGAGCATGGTATGAGAGGATCGATAGCTACTTGATGAAGCTGGGATTCACTAGGAGTGAAGCTGATCCTAACCTTTACTTTAAGGTTGAAGATGAAAAGCCTCTCATACTGGTATTGTATGTGGATGACCTCTTTCTAACAGGTGCAGACCCTCTCATTCACAAATGTAAGAGGGAGTTGGCCTCTGAATTTGAAATGAAAGACCTAGGACTGATGCACTACTTCCTAGGACTTGAAGTATGGCAGAAGCCAAGGGAAATTTTACTATCTCAAGGGAAATATGTGGTAAAGATATTGGAAAGATTTGGTATGATGGACTGCAAGCCTGTGACTACCTCAAGGATCTTAACTTTTAGAAGTTATATGGTAGTGATGTCGGACCAGATTTGGGAAATGCCTCTAAGTTTCATAAACTCATTCGCATTGATGTTCTTGGTGAACCTCCGTCCGAACATATTTTTTTTGCAGTTAGCATTGTGAGCTCATATTTGGTTGAGCCTCACTGGATTGATGCCAGCAATCTTCTGAGATGTCTTCAGGACACAATCTCTCATGGATTAAGATACACTGCCGGAGATGTGAGACTACTTGGATATACTGATGTTGATTGGGTAGGCAGTGTGGTGGACCGTAAGAGCACTTCCGGGTGCTGTTTCACCTTGGGATCTGCTTCGATATCCTAGATGAGCAGGAAGCAGAAGTCGGTGGCTTTGAGCACCGCCGAAGCAGGATATATTGTTGCTAGCATAACCTCATGTGAGGTAGTCTGGTTGCGAAAGCTCTTCAGTGAGCTGTTTGGATTTACATTGGATACCACTGTGATTCTCTATAACAACCAGAGATGGGATTCGATTATTGAGGAATCCCGTATTCGTCGATTGCTCCAGCAAATAGACATCGTCTTGGATATGGTAAGTTGATGAGCAAGGAGGCTCCATCGCATTAAGATGATGTACAGGTTGATACACCCTGTCAAAGCCCCGAGGAAAGATCTAATCTGTGATTTTCCCAAACGACTTGGAGTCGGTAAGAAACCCTTGTACAAGGGTCCTGCATGTTGCATACATTGAGCTCTGGGAGCTCTAAGGGCTTGCGATTATTACTGGAGAAACATATGACCACAGGGTGACTCACCCTCCCCTGGTGGTGCACACTGGAACAAGATGATTCGCTCTCTTGTGGGACAAGATGATTCGCTCTCTTGTGGAACAGGATGATTCGCTCTCCTGTGTAGCAGGATGATTAGTTCTCCTGTGAGGCCTGGATTGATGTGTTCTCCTGTGAGGACAGGATTGATTAGTTCTCCTGTCGAGGCATCCTACCCATGCAGTCTGGGACTCATGGGAAGTACCTCTCATCTGATCAATGAGCAGGGAAATGAAGTTAGGGACCATAGTAGTACCGATGGACACATCGTTGTAACTACCGTACTCCCTACGCTAGGATGACCTCCATTGATCTGGGATCAATGATACTAGTCTGGGACCAGTGGTAGGAGTTGTACCATACTATGACACTGACTTCGGGTCGGTTGAGACTAGTCTGGGATCAGTGGTACATACTCTGAGACTGACTTTGAGTCAGTGGAGGATGATATTGGTCTAGAACCATTGGATTTGTACTCACTATGACGCTGACTTTGGGTTGGTTGAGACTGGTCTGGGACCAGTGGTACATACTCTGAGACTGACTTTGAGTCAGTATGATACATCCTCGATCATTTCTTCTTCTTCATAATTCGGAAAAAAGCAGAGTAGAACAGAACAATGCAAGAGCAGAGTAGAACATAACAAAACAGTACAGATCAGTGCAGGGTAGAACAAGACAAAACAGAACAGGCAAAATAGAGCAGAGCAGGGCAAGGGTCAGGTTGTACAAGGCAGTGCATTTGATGGATGAATAGTAACGACCGATAGACAGATTGCAGATGAAGTTCTCCATGGTTGAGAGGGAGTGTTAAAATTGGCAACCAGGGCAAAACTTCATGTGGGTCATCTTATTCATGGCTAATAATATTTTTATTAAATTCCTCTCGTCGAGAGGTGTAGGATTGATATAAAGATCATCCAATTCCGATAAGTATTCATGGAGATATGAATTTATTTTGATTATGGAATTATTATCAAGCCGACCTACAACTCATGTAGGCTCAGAAGCCCAACAGTCGCATCTATTCACCCACCAACGTTGTGTATAAATATAAGAGGACTTTTCCTCATTTAGACTCACTCATCTCATCACATCTCTCTCTCTCTACTGCGCAGATATGAGTCTCTTCTCTACTGCGCTGAAATGTGTCTCTCTCTCTCACACATGTGAAGCCGATAGCTGTTGAATTTGAAGCTGCAACTGCAGAAGTAAATATTGACTTGCATGGCCTAGAAGATCTCCTCTTTGGAACTGCGCTGTAGGTTCATCTGAACCTCCTTTGAAAGCCGCAACTTTTGGTGGTGGAATGAAGTCAATCCGGCAAACGGTTTGCAAGATATCGATTGCCCTAGTTTGAAGCCGGAAACTGCTGAAACTGAAGCTGCAACTGCAGAAGTAAAGATTTACTTGCGTGGCCTAGAAGATATCCTCATCTGAACTGCGCTGTAGGTTCATCTGAACCTCCTCTGGAAGCCGAAACTTTTGGTGGTGGAATGAAGTCAATCCGACGGTCGGTTTGTGAGATATGGTCTGCCCTAGTTTGATAATGAAGCCGCTAATGCTGATGCTACTGATCTAGGGTTTGCTACTGCTGATATGAATCAGATTTATTGTACTATTTCTCTCTGCTGAATTATTGAAGATAAAAGAAGATTTGCTCAAAGGGTTTCCCCACGCATTGTGGGGTTTGTCCCTGGCTAGCTGCCACATCTTGTCTCTCTTGTCTTGGCTTGTTTTCTGTCGATCATTTAATGTTCTATCTGCACTTTACTTTATGTACATGTGATTGCTAATCGGTGGAATATAATAAGAAAAAGAAGTAAACTGTTATAAGCATAGAACATACCATAACTTAACAACTACTACAGGGAACAACATATTTGTTATAAGGAGTTATAATTCATCGAATGACTAAACAAATAAAATAAAAATTGGATGGGAAAATTTTTATTATTGACTAGAATGTCTTAGGTCTCCATTCTAAGTGGAATCACTCAAAAAGACCTCTGTTAAGCCATGTTAAAAAATGACAGAAAATTACTAGTCTAAAATCTAGAAATTTGAGAACTAGTGAGCTAGTAAATCTATCAAATGCATAACCTAATAAAGTGAAAACATAATGGGGTAATTTTTTTTATTAACTATAATGTTTTTTTGATATAATTCAAGTGGAACCAACTCGATTGAATCTCGTTAGAATGCTCTAAAAAATAGCAGAAATTAACTGTTATTTGCCACAAAGGAGTTCCACAAATCTAGATTTAGGAATAAGCAAACTAATCCAAGTAACTCAATGATTACTATGACCTTCCAAAGATTTTCCAAGGATGAAATGTTGCTTTTTATCTTCCAAAAGAACTTGCATCAACCATTTAACCCAATCCTACAACAAGAAATCATTAATACTAAATGCAGAAATAGAAAGAAACAAGAACAAGAAATGCATGTGAATACGAAGTGAAAAAAAGAAAAAAAATTGATACAAAAGGGCTCTGAGGATCCTAGGATGGTCAAGCCCAAGGAAACTCAGAGTCCTATGATGGAGACCAAGTTTTAGAAGCTAAACATGAAACCAGTCTTCATTATGTCCATCAATACAATTACATCCCTACAAGAAGTGACAATGGAGCTGCAAAAATACGAGTTCTATCCACAAGAAGACTAATAGAAATCCACCCCTAGAGGCAAAATCGACTTGGTACTTATACAAAATGATTAGAAACCATTCCCCATAAAAGGAGGAATCTTTCCCCACCAAAATTCCTTGATTAGTGGATCTCGTTCCCAATATTAGGAATCTACATTAAATTGTAGGGAACACATTCCTAAATTTTCTCAATCATTGGAGCCCTACAATATATGCCATAATTCTAGAATATCTTGTTTATTTATTATTTAATATTGATCCTCCTATAGCAGGGAGCAGGTCCCTAGATTATCTCCTCCTCCAAATCTCCACAATCTTCCCAATATTCTCATAATATTCCACAAAAATAAATAATATTAGGCACAAATATGCAATTATCCATAAACCTTCATAATGAACATATTAAAATTAAAAATACATTATCTAATGCAAAAAGAGAGGTTTAATGTGCTGAAGGATGGTCATATGGGCCTTAATTTATGTCTAATTTAGAGGCCCATCATACCCCCTACTGAAAGTGTTGCCCATCCTCTGAGCAACTTAGTGACCTCATTGTGCCTCATTCATGGCCCTGGTGGCCTCTCTCTTGTGTATTCCTCAGTACTTTCTCTTAAGAATCTTGACTGTAAGTTCTGCAAGGATAAGCCTAAAAATGTAGTTGTTCTTTTCATGATTGTTTAACAGTCTTTCAAGAAAAAAACATAACTTTCCTCTTTGCAAGTGAACTATGTTGGCTTGTAGATCCATTTCATCCATATCCTCTCCCTTGAAATCTTCATTCTATTTTCACTCATTTTTCCAAAACTGTTTGTGCATAGAAAAAATCATAGTGTTTCTCGAGACCATTAGCCTGCCTTCTTCCCCTGATTCAACATGGGTTCTTGAATATTTTTCAGTTTGGCAAGGTCTTCCACATCCTTTTCCAATCTTCTGCTACCTTGTTCCACCATTTGGACACCTATGAAACCTTCAAAATGCCTTTAGATGAGAACTAGGATATCCTGTAGTAATTCCAGTAAAAACTACAGGAGACCCTGTAGCAGTTCCTGTAGTACTACAGGAAACCCTGTATAAACCTATTTTGGGCAGAAAAGATAGTCTAAGCCTAGGGTAGGTCCTCAACTGGACTCCCATGCCTTTATCCCATTTCTATAACATCTTTTAGGCCTTGGAAAAAAGTTAGAAAAAGATTAGAGACCTCATGGAAAGTCTCTTTTCATCACTGCAGTTTGAGTTATGTTTTGATGGTGAATTCCTTATTTCCTTTTTCTTCTCTTTTGTGGCCTTGATGATTTCCCAACGGCCTTGGAGTTCTCTGTTTTGATTAGGTTTCTCTTAGGTACTACCATTTTGGGTTTTAGCACAATTTGTTCCCTTTTTCCTTCTTGTAGCAACATTCTGCCTTCTTGTAGCAGTCATTCATTCTTCCTTTAGGGTATTCTAACTGTATGGGAGTGATGATAAATGATGTGGAGGGTTTGGAGGATGATTTTAAGGCTCAGAGGGAGTAGTGTAGGTTTGTGAAAATGGAGAGGATGATCTGTTTGTTTTTTCAAGAAATTTTTAGGGTGAGACAAAGTGTAGGGTTTGTTCTTGAAAAATATTAATTCTTTTCTTATGAAATGGGATGGATGAATGATGGATAGATAATGGATATGAAGTGGAAGGAGGAATTGGAGTGCTGTGGTGACTTGGCCTTTGCATAAATTTCTTCTTTTAACTGTTGTCCCCATTCCTCGAAATCATCACCCTTCCTAATTTGGCTTTTCCACATTGCATGAGTGAAGGAGTGAGCTGGAATTAACTAGTTGAAGGTGGCCAAGACTACTGACCCATCCTTAGCTTATAAAACCTTATCTCTCATGCATTGAAAACAAATTTCTAACTATAATATGCTTAAGAGAGGACGTAAAAAATATTGCATACATGTACCTACCTGATGGTTGTTGGAGAGACATGCATGCTGCTGCTGAGTTGATGATTGATCCATGGTCCTGTGGAGGTGATAATTTCCTTTCTTTTCTTCTGTACATGTCTTCATAGTTTGGTGATTCTAAACCTCTGTCTTCTAGTTACCATGAGAAAGCTATCCTAGTCAAATTCGACTTGCTTGGAGTGATGGGTTTGTCCATGGGTGATGTTCACATTCCCTGTACCTTATTCCACCATTAGAAACCTTTCCCACACTTCATTATATCTTTCCTACCATCTTCTAATATTTCAACCTGTTTCCTGTAGTAAAACAGAGCATCCTGCAGTAGAACTAGGAGATCCTGTAGTAGTTCTACAAGAAATAACAGATTTTCTTTGTTTTGTCCACATCTCCCAAATTGTAGAATGGACTGACCTGAAATTTTTTGAGCATGTTGCCATCATCCTTCTTCACCTCCCCATAATTTTTTTTTGGCCAATGGATGCACGAATATTGAGAAAAATTAAAAAATGGTTGAAGTTGATGGAGGTCGATTTCTTGGAAATCGTACACCGGAATTTGATGAAATTTCTTGAGCATGTTACCATCATCCATATGCATCTCCCCATGAAGAATTTTTTTAAGTGGAAACAAAAATATCAAGAAAATTCAAAAATGGCTGTAGGTGATGGAGGTCGATTTCTCGAAAACTGTGTACTGGAATTTGCTGAAATCTCTTGAGCATGTTACCATCATCCATATACATCTCACCCTGAAACAACTTGGAAAATGGATGCATTGTTTTTAAGATATGAGAAAAATAGTTTTCTGCTCTTTGTATTTCTGTTTCCTGTAGTAAAACAGAGCATTCTTGTAGTATTTCAGGACAGCAAGGAAATGAGTGGTAAAATCTTGGGAATGATGAGTGGATGATGGAAATAGATGAGGTTGATGGATTTGCATGGCCTTGGTCCTTCTGGAGCATTTGAGAAAATGAGGAGAAAGTCCAAGTTTGACTTCCTTTTACTAGAATTTTGACCATTTTTTTTCTTTTCTTTGGTGCCAACTTGTTTTTGTTGCTTCTAGATGTTGGAGAGCACCTACATTCATCAGAGAGATACATGGAGTGAATATTTTTTATTTTTTCTTCTTATACGCCTACTAACCACCCCAATGAGGTTTTGAACTCGTAGGTCTGTGTAGGCACCTCAAAGGAGGTTTTCACTTGAGATTTTTTTTTTTTTTTCCTTTTTTTTCTTCTTCTTTTTTTCCTACCCTACTTTACTTGAAAAACAAAATCTCTTTCAAGTATAAGAATACTTCCAATGGAGCCATGTGGCCATCAAAATGACAGACAAACTGATGTGTAAGCTTGAAATATGTGCTTTGACAAGTACCTAGATTTCATAGACCAAATTCTTTAACTTTGACAATATCAAGCATAGTTGAAGAAGAGAGTGATGCTCCATTTTATTGATTTTCTGGAACCAAACCTCAATATAACTTTGATGCCATTAGTTTTCTTGCTTATCTGGATCATTCTTCATGTTTTCTTCTACTACAACATTCGAATCTTCCTCTTTTTTTCGATTTTTCTCTTGAATACATCAAGGATTTGGTGGTAACCATGAGGGAGCTTTCTCAATCTCTGATTTTGATGTTTTCTCTACATCAAGTGTAGCCCATGATTCTTTTCTATTCTCTTTTGAATCTTCTTTTTCTACATGTTGTCCTTCAATGGCATCAAGATAATTTCTTTTTTGTAATATTCTTCTTGAGTTGAGATGAATACCACAAGATCAAGAGGAGATATTTGGAAGTGTTGTACCTCAGCATTGTAAGTGGGTTGAGCTACTTCATTGTGTGGTTTTGGAAATGGTGGTATAGGTTGTTGAGTGGGAGTGGATTTTTGAGATGGATGTGGTTGGGGTTTTGGTTAGGGTGGAGGTGAATGGTAGGGATAACATGGAGTTGGGTATGAAGGATATTGAGGAAAATATTGAGGATATTGTGGATGAATCTCATAAGACCTTATTTCCAAGATTGGATTTGGGGTTGAAATGACTAGTGTTGCCAAGGAAAGGGTCTGTTCCAATTACTTTGAGATGGATGTGCATAAGCTTGAAATTGTGAATTAGGCTCTTACATCATATCAAGTTGAATAGGCTTCCATGGTACTCTTGGAGCTGCATAACATAATTGCATTGGCAATTGACTTGCTCCATTGTCCTCTTGGTAAACTTCTTTCAACCTTGGTAATGAGGGGCAATATTTAATAGCATGTGATTCTACATGGAAAACACAAATATCAACATCATCTTTTTCCTCATATTTCCTTCTTAACATTTCAACCTGTTTGGCTATATTGCTAATAATTTATGTTTTAAAGTCATCAAGCAAACTTCCAAGTTTAGCTTGACTCACTGATATTGATGTTGATTGACTTACTCTTGCCATTCCTCTTGATATGTGTTTGCATGTCTCACAATTTTTTTCAAATAATAATTGGTATACATCACCTCTACTCATGATATCAAGAATATCAATCCACTCATCCCTAATTGTTCTAAGTAAGAGGGTTTTAAGTGTGTCAGATCCTAAATGATGTAGTTTTTCCCTCTTAACATTATAGATGAACCTCTCTATTAAATCCTCTAGACTCTCATCTTATTTTGATTCATTCTAAAGATTTCTTCTTTAAGATCATGATCTTTATATTTTTCTAGAAATATCTTTTGCATCTTACTCCATGATCTTATTGAATTAGTCCCTAAACTCATGAACCATTTAAGAGCTCCATTCTTCAATGTTGCCAGAAAAAATTTCAATTTTTGAGTGTTTAATAAGTAACCATAATATCTACAAAGTATTTAAAATTCAAAGATAAAGGTTTCTGGATCCTCTGACCTTAGACTATGAAATTTTGGAAGAAAATATGGAGGGATGGTCTTCATGTGCACACTACCATCAGTATCTTGAATGGGAAATCCGAGAGGATCTTCCTCGTTGTCATCATCTCCATCCATTTCTTCTAAATTCTTTGCCATATCTTCTTCTTCTACTTGCAAAAGTGGATGGTGATGTGGCTCTTATTGCACCACGTGATCAAATCGGGGAGTGGGTTGGTGTTGGGGACAATTTTTTGTTTTTGTCTCTATGATTGAATTAAAACACTAATGCAATGCACTCTTCAGTTTTTGAAATGAAATAAGCCTAATGAAATTTTTATTTTTTTTTGTAGAAAGTAAAAAGAATTTAATCAACCAGGGAAGAAAACAATACATACTTTGACACCTCCCTGGAAACGACGCCAAAAAGTGATGAGCCTCGGTATTTCAACAAGAATGCTGCAACTCCCAAGGCTACCAACTTTAATTATCAACTCGGGGTTCATAAAAAATTAAGAGGTATCAACAATATATGTGCAACATAAAATGTATCCTTCCTTTGATGCCATGATGTAATGAAGTGCATGTACTAAAGTCAAATCCTAAACTAATTGCAGGAAATGAAATGCTCGAAATGGAAACTCTAACCTATTGAAAGAAAGAAAGTACAAGGAAAGAAACCTATTCTAATTGCTAAAGATCATGAACTAAATTTAAACTATTACATTTCAAACAGTTTAGATGCATTAAAAAATTTCATTAGAGGTGGAAATCAAGAAAATCATCATTGTATTATCCAATCCATAAATCTGCCTGTTAGCGCTTGAGATTTCACCCTAGGCTGAAGAAGGTAAACCTTCAAGGCAACATCAAACCATTTCACCTCGTAGCTAGCCCTACGGGGTATGAGAAGGCTCTCTCCGGTCAAACTCGGTAGATCTTTCAATGGGGTGAGCAGACCAATTAGGATCAAAGATATTAGGCTAGTAAACTGATGAGGAGGGTTGATTTAAAGTTTTTTGGGGTTTTTGGTGGCAATTGGAGGGAGTGCAATTCAGGGTGTGGGGATTGAGCTCAGTTTTTGCAGGTGGGTCTTTGGGGCAAGGAAGGAGTTTGTGCTGATGCCTTAAGCTGAGATGGATGATCAAGGAAGAAAGAGAGGGAGCTAAAGAGGGCAAACAATGACTTTGAATCCTCTTTAGACAGTGGAAAACATAAATATTAAACAAAATTGAAAGCTGAGCATGGCATGCATGAATTCAAACTTTATCACTTCTTTTGTTTAATTAGCAGCAATAGAATAAGAGATGGAACACATAAACACACTTACAATGACAAGTAGGAAACACACCATCAACACAATAATCCACAAGAATCCACAATGATGTCTGCAAAACCCTGGCCTTCTTTTTCCTCAAATTGCAGAGATACAAGTAAAATATACAATAGAGCTTCTCCCTCAAGAGTCCAACCATCAAAATGAGGATGAGAAGACATCATATAGCTGATCTAACCCCTTTCCCCACCTCTAGGGGTCAAGCTCAGCTTCCTAGGAGCAGTTTGAACTAATTCTAAACTAAGAACTAGATAATAGGCAGTCAAAACAACTTGCCTCTAAAACTTAGGAAACTAATCCATGCATTAAATTTTCACTATTTACATCAAAGAAAGTTCTAGAAGTGTCAAAGGAGAGTAAATGCATCCATGTGCCATGAAAATTACACCAAATTTTCTTATTTACATGCCCAAAAGTCATCCAAAGTAAAAACAGTGTTTTGCTGGCCGAAATGGTCAAATCTGGCAATTTTCCCTGAGTGGTCGCGACCCTGATCCTGAGTGGTCGCGCCCCTTTGCAGCTCTGGTTGAAGGCCTTCTCGGTGTCCCAATCAGGTGCAAGATAGCTCGTTGGAAAGGTCTGGGAGTCTACTTTTCAACCCAAGTGGAATATCTGAATTTGGAGTTGATTTGACCCCTCAAAAATCATTTCTCCCAAGACTGGTCAAAAAGTGCCCAATGAGGCTACCTCAAGGAAGAGTGTTGTTGCAGTCAACTTTTGAATACCTTCCTCAACCCCAAATTGAGCTCATGATAGCTCATTGGAAAGCTATTTGTGTCTAGTTATCATTTTACCCATCAAGCAAGTCATTTGGTCAACCAAGCTAGGAGAAAACTTGATTTTCCCAAGGTCACTTCAGAGGTGCCTTTGATTCTCCTGAGGCAACGGTATTCTTGACATTTCTCTCAAACCATGACACCTGTGCAAAAAGTGAAGGAGGTTTCTCTTCCTTGGCATGTTTTGGACAAAAACCTCTCTCAGTTTTGCAAAATTCATCTTTTATTGCTCAGAACCATCATTTTAGTGAAACTTGCCCCGATGTGTGAAACAAGGAATTTTGTCGAAATGGAGCGAAATGAAGGGGATAAGGGGCTTCTAAATTCTTGAGGAAATTTTTGGGAGTAGGGAGGGATGTTAGGAAGCAGGGGAAAGTGGAATCTCAGAGATTGAGTGAGAGGAAGGGGTTCAAAAGAGTGAAACACAGGCCCAACCTAGAAAATTGCCAGGTTGTAGCTAGAAATAGGGTTTGTGCAAAAATGAGGAATTTGGGGGATCTGAGTGTTGGGAAGTGTTTGATAAGGTACATTAAGGATAGGGGAAGGTGTATGAACATCAGGAAACAAGTTTTTCCGGTGATTTGACCATCCAAGAGAAATTGCCTTCAAAACCCTAGGAGAGGGAAATGAGCTTGCCTAGGCACAACTGAAGCATGAACAAGATATAAAATGACCCATTAGATACTGACATGACGATGACAACCCTCTGAATGATGATACACTCAGCTGAATGATGACATGGACTGACATTTGGGCAAACCCTAGACCTAATGCCTAGTGACCAAATTTTGCTTGAAAACTCTTTGAAATGACAAAATTTGACCTTGACACTTCAAAATCACTTTGTAAGAGCACATTTGATCACTGGAGGAAGGCTGGAAAGACTGACACTAACATTGGCTCCAATGGGGATGGTAGCTCCTTGGAGGTGCCAAGAACCTTAGACCTCTGGGAGAGCAGACCAGTGCCTTACAATCATTGGGCAATGGAGTCATAAACTCAAGCTGAAATGCAAGACTGAAAACTGACACAAACTAACTTAACCACAAGGTTAAAAATTGACTCATAAAGGACTCATGACTCAACTAAAAACTGACTCGATACTTAAACACACTCGACCAACTGAAAATGATGCTCAAAGTGGAGCTTATTCATCACAACCTACTCTAACAGTTTCATTCATCACCTGATCAAGTGAAATGAAACAACCAATGCAACCAAGTAAGTATTCCGTCTGCTGTTTGAATCCTCCACAAGTGTTCGCTTATGAACAACAAGAGAGAACTACTGAAAGGAAACTCTGATGGCAACTTAGAAATAGATCCGTTGAATGATATGAACTCTCTATCCGCCTCCAAAAACACTGCATAAGGATCTTGAAATTCAAGCACATTGGAACTTAGCTCATACAATGGAGTACTTCTCTTTTCCTCATACCATGCATGCAAACTTTGATCTGAGTCTTGTGATGAGACCCCTGCTGAAAATGACGAAGAAACTGGCTGCCAGATCAAATTCATATCAGCACATTTTTCAAGCTCACATGTAGTCAATGGAGATAGATTTTGACTGCAAAACTCATCCAAAACATCAGCTATGGGATCATGAAAAACTTGAAAAGACTGCTGCAATGTATCCATTGAAAATGTATGACATCCTTCTAGTTGTTCATCTTGTTCTTGAGAGATTTTACGAAGATTCTGCCTTATAAACTGAAATGTTTCGAAACAAAAGGGAATAGAATCTTCCTGCATCATCAAATCATGTATTTCGGCTACTATACCTTCATCTGTAATCTGCCCTTCAATTTCATTTGGTGGCTGCAAATCTGATGCTACAGGCTGCTCAAGCATTTTGTTATCTGTCTCATCCTCAACATTAAATAATTTACTATGCAATCTACCCTTCAAAAACTGAATTGATTCAAAACAAAATGGTACGGAGTCACCTTGAATCATTAAATCATGTGTGTCCACTTCCAAGTCTTCAGCTGCAACTGAACAATCAATGGCTTTCGGGGGTTGCAAATCTGAATATGAGAAGTCTGGAACAAAATGTTCGTTGCTCTCAAGATGGTCTAGATCAAGACTTGTTGAAAACTGATTTCTGATTGCATGGAAGTTGTCTCTGATGAACTGACATGAATCAAAACAAAAAGGCAAAGATCCTTCACTTACTTCAAAATTTGCTGCACTTTCCTCGTCACTGTCATAGCTGATATATGATGGCTGATCATTGTATTCGAGCTGTTGAAAATGAACTTTTTCCTCCCACAAACGAGCTGCTGATTTGTCTGCAAGATTAGCTTCTGTTTGGAGAACATAATCATCATCATACTCATCAAACTGAGGCAAATCATCAGTATAAAACACGTCATCAAGCATGCAGGTCATATCAACAGTTCTTTCTTCTCCTAGATGATCTACAAAACAATCACTATGAGTGCTATGACAACTAGGATGGGAAACAAAATGTTTTGGATCAGCAACTTGTTCTTCTTCAATCAGCGAGCCATGAACATCATAATCATTCCTTGCGGTGATCTTGTCCATCATCTCTTCTACTGCACTTACCAAAACGTCAAGCTTTACCTCTAGAGATTCGGCCGGATCTATGTTTTTCATCTCTTCTTCCTTCATCCTTGCCCTTCGGATCAACAAATGAGCCTCTACACTTACTGCACTGTTTTGCATCTCGTGAAGTGTTGCAATATCCCTTTCTCTCAGCTGAAACTCCATCTCCGGATCAAAGGCACCCGAATAGTGTAAGAGAGCAGATCTAGGAGTAGGCCTTATATCAACCGGCAACGAATAATAAACTTGATTAAATCTGGCCGAAAACTGTTGTACTGTCTCACCTGGCAATCTTTTCAGCTGGTTATACTCTTCTACAATCAAAAAAAGGTTCTGCCCGATCATCCACCTATCGAGAAAAACTTTGACGAACTGCTGGAAATCTGAGATGCTTGCATCAGGCAGGGTTTTGAACCAACTCTTCACTTTGGCTTGCAAAGAAAGAGCAAAAAGCCTCATACTAACATCTTCATCATCGACTTCAAAAAGGTCAAGAAATAACTCAAAATTCTGCACATGTTGCTCAGCGTTGACATCCTTACTTTCACCATCAAACATCGGCAAGTATAGATCATAGTTTTTGGGGAAAGCATGAAGAACAGAAGGTAAAACAAGAGGTTTATACCGATCTAGAATTTTACAAGGTATAGGGGTATGTACAGCAGGTATAGAATCAGACTTGGTCGCTTGAGGTTCATCAACTTGAAGATGGTCATCACAAAATTCGGAAAAAGGATCTTGATCAAGCTCAAAGGCATGCAAATCTTTGGCATTCACACTTTTCAAAGGGAAAGAATCAACTGCAGGCTTGGGATCTCTTCTCAAATACAATATACTTTGCAAAGCCTTCTTGACATTCTCGGGAAAAGAGAAGAAATAATTTACAACAAAGAACAAAATGTCCTGGATGAAATTCCAACTTGAGTACCTGATCTTGCCATATTCTCCTTTCATGTTTCTGCTGGTCGGGATCATCCTCCAGTGGAGTCTTTGGATCTGATCTTGAAAATGATTTAGAGTCGCCAAGTGAATGATTTCAGCCTGTCAAGTGTCTGATCGTTGTTCACCATCAACAATCAGATCTGAACTTGATATATGTACTGGGGTAAATTGCAGCCGAAGTGTTGTTTTCACAAGCTCACGGAGATTGACTGAAGCAGCGTTTATCTACTAACGCTGATGTAAAACAAGAGCGTTTTCGAAGGCTCCTGGCATAACTTCAGGCTCCGTCTAAGACTTATGAAACAAACACATCAATCCACAAACAATTTGTTCCTCCCCAGTATGGTCGCCACTATGTTAGCGCTTGAGATTTCACCCTAGGCTGAAGAAGGTAAACCTTCAAGGCAACATCAAACCATTTCACCTCGTAGCTAGCCCTACGGGGTATGAGAAGGCTCTCTCCGGTCAAACTCGGTAGATCTTTCAATGGGGTGAGCAGACCAATTAGGATCAAATATATTAGGCTAATAAACTGATGAGGAGGGTTGATTTAAAGTTTTTTGGGGTTTTTGGTGGCAATTGGAGGGAGTGCAATTCAGGGTGTGGGGATTGAGCTCAGTTTTTCCAGGTGGGTCTTTGGGGCAAGGAAGGAGTTTGTGCTGATGCCTTAAGCTGAGATGGATGATCAAGGAAGAAAGAGAGGGAGCTAAAGAGGGCAAACAATGACTTTGAATCCTCTTTAGACAGTGGAAAACATAAATATTAAACAAAATTGAAAGCTGAGCATGGCATGCATGAATTCAAACTTTATCACTTCTTTTGTTTAATTAGCAGCAATAGAATAAGAGATGGAACACATAAATACACTTACAATGACAAGTAGGAAACACACCATCAACACAATAATCCACAAGAATCCACAATGATGTCTGCAAAACCCTGGCCTTCCTTTTCCTCAAATTGCAGAGATACAAGTAAAATATACAATAGAGCTTCTCCCTCAAGAGTCCAACCATCAAAATGAGGATGAGAAGGCATCATATAGCTGATCTAACTCCTTTCCCCACCTCTAGGGGTCGAGCTCAGCTTCCTAGGAGCAGTTTGAACTAATTCTAAACTAAGAACTAGATAATAGGCAGTCAAAACAACTTGCCTCTAAAACTTAGGAAACTAATCCATGCATTAAATTTTCACTATTTACATCAAAGAAAGTTCTAGAAGTGTCAAAGGAGAGTAAATGCATCCATGTGCCATGAAAATTACACCAAAGTTTCTTATTTACATCCCAAAAGTCATCCAAAGTAAAAACAGTGTTTTGCTGGCCGAAATGGTCAAATCTGGCAATTTTCCCTGAGTGGTCGCGCCCCTGATCCTGAGTGGTCGTGCCCCTTTGCAGCTCTGGTTGAAGGCCTTACCGGTGTCCAAATCAGGTGCAAGATAGCTCGTTGGAAAGGTCTGGGAGTCTACTTTCCAACTCAAGTGGAATATCTGAATTTTGAGTTGATTTGACCCCTAAAAAATCATTTCTCCCAAGACTGGTCAAAAAGTGCCCAATGAGGCTGCCTCAAGGAAGAGTGTTGTTGCAGTCAACTTTTGAATACCTTCCTCAACCCCAAATTGAGCTCATGATAGCTCATTGGAAATATATTTGTGTCTAGTTATCATTTTACCCATCACGAAAGTCATTTGGTCAACCAAGCTAGGAGAAAACTTGATTTTCCCAAGGTCACTTCAGAGGTGCCTTTGATTCTCCTGAGGCAACGATATTCTTGACATTTCTCTCAAAACATGACACCTGTGCAAAAAGTGAAGGAGGTTTCTCTTCCTTGGCATGTTTTGGACAAAAACCTCTCTCATTTTTGCAAAATTCATCTTTGATTGCTCAGAACCATCATTTTAGTGAAACTTGCCCCGATGTGTGAAACAAGGAATTTTGTCGGAATGGAGCGAAATGAAGGGTATAAGGGGCTTCTAAATTCTTGAGGAAATTTTTGGGAGTAGGGAGGGATGTTAGGAAGCAGGGGAAAGTGGAATCTCAGAGATTGAGTGAGAGGAAGGGGTTCAAAAGAGTGAAACACAGGCCCAACCTAGAAAATTGCCAGGTTGTAGCTAGAAATAGGGTTTGTGCAAAAATGAGGAATTTGGGGGATCTGAGTGTTGGGAAGTGTTTGATAAGGTACATTAAGGATAGGGGAAGGTGTATGAACATCAGGAAACAAGTTTTGCCGGTGATTTGACCATCCAAGAGAAATTGCCTTCAAAACCCTAGGAGAGGGAAATGAGCTTGCCTAGGCACAACTGAAGCATGAACAAGATGTAAAATGACCCATTAGATACTGACATGACGATGACAACCCTCTGAATGATGATACACTCAGCTGAATGATGACATGGACTGACATTTGGGCAAACCCTAGACCTAATGCCTAGTGACCAAATTTTGCTTGAAAACTCTTTGAAATGACAAAATTTGACCTTGACACTTCAAAATCACTTTGTAAGAGCACATTTGATCACTGGAGGAAGGCTGGAAAGACTGACACTAACACTGCCTATTAGCAAAAATCAATGAAATGTTTTGCATGGGTAAAGAGGCAAGTCCTAAGTGGTATTTAGTCTTAAACAATAATTTATTTATAACCTATGGGTCTTGATTCAACCCTAATGGATCATAACCAAGCTTCTTGAGTGAATCTGGGCAAGTATATATATGCTGGAAGGCTGCTACAAGGTTTCTGTAGTACTACTACATGAAACAGCTAATTTTGTATAGGATGTTATAATTCATCAAATGACCAACCAAATCAAATATAAATTGGATGGGACAATTTTTTTTATTGAATAGGATGTCTTAGGGCTCCATTCCAAGCAGAATCACTCAAAAAGACCTATGTTAACCCATGCTAAAAAATGACAGAAAATTACTAGTCTAAAATCTAGAAATTTGAGAACTAGTGAGCTAGTAAATCTATCAAATGCATAACCTAATCCAGTGCAAATGTAATGGGGTAATTTTTGTTATTAACTAGAATGCTTTTTTGATCTAATTCAAGTGGAACCAACTCGATTGAAGCTCGTTAGCATGCTTTAAAAAAAAACAGAAATTTACTATTATTTGCCATAAAAGAGTTCCAGAAATCTAGATTTAGGAATAAGCAAACTAATCCAAGTAGCTCAATGATTACTATGACCTTCCAAAGATTTTCCAAGGATTAAAGGATACTTGTGATCCTACAAAATAACTTACATCAACCATTTAGCCCAATCTTACAACAAGAAATCATTAATACTAAATGCATAAATAGAAAGAAACAAGAACAAGAGATGCATGTGAATAAGGAGTGAAAAGAAGAAAAGCAAATGATACAAAAGGGATTTGAGGCTTCTGGGATGGCCAAGCCCAAGGAAACTCAGAGTCCTATGATGGAGACCAAGGTTTAGAAGCTAAACATGACACCAATCTTCCTTATTTCTATTATCCATGATAACACCTAAGAATAGTTTGTCAAGTCTGTTGGTCAAATTAATTAGGGTTTTCAAATTTTATACAAATAAAGTTCATGATCATTGTGTTTTTAGTCAGCATGTCATGATGTGGGGTCCATATAAGTTAAAAAGGGGTTTGTCATAAAGCTTCAATTTCAAATTTTTATGTGCATCACACTTATCCATCCATAATTGTCTTTTAAATATTTTACAGAATTCCGTAGCAAATCCAATTATAAAAACAGGGGATTTGTTGCGGAAGTTCCTGCAAATTTCGTAGCAACTCCCCATAGTAAATCCAATTTTTTGCTACGAAACTACTGTAGCTTTTCATGGAGGTTAAGGCATGTCTAAAAATCAACAAAAAAAGTTTTGAAGGTATATATTTAGCTTACAACCATCAAAGAAAACCTCAAAACTAGTAAAGAGAGAAAAGAGGTAGCAGAAGGGTGTTTTTTTGAAGTTGCTACAAAATTACTGTAGCTTTCCATGGAGAGAAAATCCAGCTAAATTTTCAGTTGGGAGAGTTTTGATAGCATGATTTTAATGAAAAAACATTACTAAACACCTCAGAATCAACAAAGGCATCAAAATGACAACATAGGGGTGGTTTTTGAAATTTGCTACCAAAACTTGCTACGAAAATTCTGGAAATGACTATTTTAGTAGTAAACTTCAAGCTCACTTTATGACCAAATGGTAAGGAATTTTGGAAATCTAAAGGAGGTTTTTGTTCAGCACGGGCTCAACTACAAAAATTTCTCTTAGTTTTTACACAACTACCAGGGTTTGGAGAATACACACTTATCTTTGAGGCCTATTTTACCGAAATTTTCTTAGCCAAAGTTGTTGCAGAAATATTGAATTTCAACTTGGTGGGGTCCAGGTCAACAATCCAGTACACTCATCATTTGGTTGGATTCAACAAGGTTCAACAACAAAATCTGTTGAGCTCATAAATGATAGGATACTCCTATTTGTATGCAAATTCTGTTAAAACAGAAATATCCCTATAAAGACTCAATGTTTTGTAAGTCAAATAGGATTAGATCTCTTTGATGTTGTTCAAATCTAGCCCAGGTGGTGGATTATTAAATGAAGACCTCACTCTATATATAGGACTTTTTCACTTTGAAGAGGTGTTGATCGAGAATGTGAGAAAGACCACATTTTGTATGTTTTTTTTCAAGTTAATAAGAAGTACAGTTTCAACATACTCTGTTTTTAACCTGAGATTCATTTTGATTTCATTCCATCCCTTCATGTTTTTATGTTATTATCAGTTTTCATAGCTTGTTTGATTACTTGGAATTCAATGTAATATTGCTCCAACTTCCTTCAAATGTGTTGTGTTTTATTGTAAAATTTTAATTCACTCCATTTCAAAGCCAAAAATGCCTCAGTTTCATTTAAAAAATGTTGTTTGTAATTGAATTTTCTCTTAATTGACTCCATGCCCAATGCTGACAATGATCACTCTCTTTCACCTACCAAAATCACATAAAAATCCAGATTTAGCCATTTGAACTTTTAGTTTATTACAGTGAATTTCATAAATATTTTGAGAGAGCCCTCTCAGATTGGAAGGGCTAAATTCCAGTAGAAATTTAGTTTGAAATAGTTAGACTTGGTTGGAGGTTGACACAGCCCAGCCTATCTAGCCTGGTGATAACAATTTCCTTCAATACAATTACATCCCTGCAAGAAATGACAATGGAGCTGCAAAAAACGAGTTCTTTCCACAAGAAGACTAATAAAAATCCACCCCTAGAGGAAAATTAGACTTGGTACTTATAAAAAATGATTAGGAGCCATTCCCCATGAAAGCAGAAGATTTCTCCACCAAAATCCCTTAATTAGTGGATCTGGTTCTCAATATTAGGAATCTGCATTAAATGGCAGAGAAAACATTCCTAGATTTTCTCAATCATTGGAGCTCCACAATCTATGCCATAATTCCATAATATCTTGTTGATTTATTATTTAATATTGATCCTCCTGTAGTAGGGAGCAGGTCCCTAGATTATCTCCTCCTCCAAATTTCCATAATTTGTCCAATATTCTCATAATATTCCACAAAAATAAATAATATTAGGCACAAATATGCAATTATCCATAAACCTTCCTAATGAACATATTAAAGTTAAAAATACATCATGTAATACAAAAAGAGAGGTTTAATGTGTTGAAGGATGGTCAGATGGGCCTTAATTTATGTCTAATTTAGAGGCATGAGCCTTAATTTATGTCTAATTTACAGGCCCATCAGTAGCCATGAAACGTTCCCTTCATGCCAGATGGATCCAACTTTTTCCTTTTGTCCTTAGGTATATGAATATAGACGGGGCAACTAAAAATTCGGAGATGATCTATGGTTGGTTTCTTCCAAGTGAACACTTATTCAAGAGTCTTTATATCTAGAGATATGTGGGGACTTTGATTTTGTATGTATACAACTGTCTTTGTAGTTTCACCCCACAAAAAATTGGGTAAATCTTGATCATGTAGTATTTCTTTTACGCTTTTTTCAATGGATCAATTTTTTCGTGCTACATCTCCACTTAGTTTGTTTTAAAATTTGTAAATAGGTCCAAACTCCACCTTGGATCAACTGATTTGATATCGATTATGATTGCAATAAATTCCTCTTTTTGAGAGGACCAAAATCTACCTAAAGATCATCCATTTTGGATAAGGAAAAATATGTTTGTGAATTTATGAAACTCTCATTAGACACATCTTAGAGAATTCAAAAGGCCTATGAGATGACAGAGTTCTTGGAGGAGGGAATAGTGGTGGTTGTTTTGGGTCTCTCTTCTCAAGTAGGGTTGAGATTTTCCAGAAGAGCAGTCACAGGCTTTGAGGAAATTTCTAGAATGATTGTATGGGGCAAATATGTCCTTGCAAGATCGAACTGAAGAAAAAAAAATGTTGGACGAATTCATGTATTTCTTCTGGGTTAGTTTGTGGTCATTTTGATAAATATTTCCAGGCCGTACTTTAGATTTACCACTCTAGGGCAGCCATAGGTCTGCACCAACACAATCAAGGGGGCCGAGGGTCCTATCATTGATCTAGATTTAAACAGGAACGCAAAAAATTACAGATATAACCATAAATACAGAGATGCAGTAGAAATAATACTTCATTTGATTAATGTAAAATACTAAAATATGCTTACAAACAGAAATGGAAACTAGCTCGGGCGATGGTAGCTTATCTCTGAGAAGAGATGTGGCGGCTATAGCCTTTGAACTGTGTTAAAATGAGGCTCGAAGGCCTATTTATTTTTGAGAAACAATGGAAAACCCTAAACATCCAAAAACCTAACCTTATGAGATGAAGTGCCAAACTATGGGCCCCATTTGGGTAAATTGGTACATCAACTTCTCGGGGTTGTAACTTTGACATACGATCTCCATTTGACACGCACAATACCTCGTTAGAAATATCTATATGAGGACTACAACTTTTGAGTGAGAAAAAACAATCTATGCACCATGTTGCTCCCGGTTTTCCCAAACAACATCGTTTAGGGCCTCAAAATGGCTCTGGAAGATCAGGACCCGAAAAAATTGCCAAAAATAGTAAATTTTGCTACAAGTAAGGAAACTGAAAAAATGAAAGAGATAGTTGTGGGGGTCCAAGTGGGATAGGTGGGTGGCCACCAACATCCACTTGGATCATTCCTCTCCCCTTAGGAAGCAATGGTCCCCATTCCATTGAGTGCCTCCATGAAATGCAAAAACTTCTGCTGAACTTGGTCCTTGGTGAGCTGTTTTGCAATCTTTGATGTGTCCAGTAATGGTGGGAAGTATGGTCGAGGGAAATGCATATTGAACACTCAGTGCAAGCCAAGGAATGGAGGAATGGTGTGCTCCAAAGCATTGTGTCCCATAACCTTGGTAATGGCAGACCATATTGGAGTGGTCTGAGCTTCCAATGGGCTCTTGTAAGGCGTTCTTTCTACAGATGCAACCAAACTTTGTCACCCAATTGAAACTTGTGTGGCATCCAATTTTCATCATGTCATTGATTGTACTTGGAATTTTCCAGAATGGAGCATCGATATATTGGCCTATTAGGTAGAGGTGCTCTGGGAGTCACATCGAATGAATGCTTGACCTGACAGTGCAACGGTAGCCCTGTGGGTGAGAAGAAGATGTTCCTGTTTTCTTTCATGACCATAACCACTTGCTTCTGCTGCGTGGAGGAACCCTTCCCGGGGGCCATGGATGTGGCTACGATCTTCCCCTTACTTTGAGAGTGAACCAGAAAGAAAATAAATTTCCTAGTCTGGGAGATGATCTTACTGCATTTCTTAGCAGAGATCAAAGAGGTGGCGGTAGGTGGGGCTACCTTTGGTATCCTGTATAATGAATTACTCAAAGAAATAATAACAACGCGAGGCCTTGACTCATACACAACATGTCACAGCCACAACTATGGTTGGCCTAATAATACATCACAAACATCAAGAGGTGTAACATCCCACAATACCTCATCTGTGAAGGGCTTGATGCTGTAGGGAAGGCGACACTGTTAGTGGATTTAGAGATATCATACTTGGTGAAGCCACCCGATACTGTATGGATGCAGGTGTGGTGTAGTTGGTAGGCCCAACTGCTTCACGGCCTCTATTGAAATGAGGTTCTTTTGGTTGTCACTGTCGGCAATGAATTGCAGTGGCGAACCCTTCACCCACATTTGTGAGTGGAAAAGATGCTCCCCCTCCTCTGGATCTTCGGGCTCATTCTTATGGATCTTGGCAGTGGAATCAGTGGTGCTGGGCTTCGCATCAATGATCTGCTTCCATTTTTCATTCCTCTTATCGAGTTCTGACTTAGGGTTAGAACATGCATCTGATTATAAAGCCTTCAACTCAGCCACCAACAATTGCTTGGCTCGACACTCGTGCTGTGAGTGGGGATCTTGTGGAACTCACACCGCTTTCCTGTGTCCTTCTTTGACTTTGTGGTGGTGTTCTTTTCTTGCAGCTTCGACGGGTTGTCTTGGGTCAAACAATCTTGGCTTTGTCCTTGGTTCTACGGTTTAGGGAAGCCTTTCCCCTGCTTTAGATTCACAGACCCAATGTCTCTCTTCTTCTGTTTAAACTTTTGCTCGATCTTGATAACATATCGGTACGTCGTGTCGAGCGAGGAGATGTCCAAGAACTCCATCTCATCTTGGATGTACCTGTGTAGGTAGCTGCGGTATTTGAGTACCAAATGTCGCTCGATATCCTTGATACCCAACTTTGTGCAAAGGGTATCAAAAATATTGGTAAACTCTAGCACGTCTTGGTCTCTTCCCTGCTGCAGTGTGGTCCACTTTATGTATTTATCCTCGTAGCTCCCGACAGGGTAGTACTGCTCCTTGACGGCGTCCCGGAATGAATTCCAAGTGGGTATGGCTAAAAACAATGAGACCGTATTTTCATCCTTCTGCTCGCAATAGGTTTCCCACCGGTCCTTGATGTAGGGGGTGGCTTTGAGAAGTGCGAAAGTGATCTTTTCCCCGCTGGAAAAATCATGAACAAAAAAATACCCTTTTAGCAGATTTAACCATTTATCTATGGCATTTGCATTTATGTGACCCTCGAATATGGGGATTTCAAAGTTAACTTGTACCTGAAAGGGTGTGGCATTTCTAGAGTAGTTTCTGGAAGTAGATGCATCGCCTCTAGGTAGCCGCTGAAGGATCTGTGCAAAGTTTTCCATCATCACATTCCTCTGTCGCTCGAGGGCTTCTTTGAGCAAGATTTTGATAGGATATCCTACCCGCTTGTCTTTCTTTTCATCTGCCATGGGAGGCCGTCGGGATTTGCATGGCTGGTCTTGCAAGGGTTCAACCAGTTCAAGCCCTATCTCTTTATATCACGACCTCATTGGGGACATGCAAAGAAAAATAGAGAAAAAGAAGACTGATCTGATACCACTAATCTGGATTTAAACAATAACACAAAAAATTACGGATATAACCATAAATACAGAGATGCAACAGAAATAATACTTCATTTTATTAATGTAAAATACTGAAATATGCTTACAAACAAAAATGGAAACTAGTTTGGGCGATGGTAGCTTATCTTTGAGAAGAGATGTAGTGGCTACATACCTTTGAACTTGTGTTATAATGAGGCTCGAAGGTCTATTTATTGTTGAGAAACAATGGAAAACCCTAAACATCCAAAAACATAACCCTAGGAGATGAAGTGCCAAACTATGGGCTCTGTTTGGGTAAATTGGTACATCAACTTCTCGGGGTCGTAACTTTGGCATATGATCTCCGTTTGATGCACACAATACCTCGTTAGAAATATCTATCCGAGGAATACAACTTTTGAATGAGAAACATTAGACTATGCACCATTTTTCTCCTGGTTTTCCAAAAAAACGTCGTTTAGGGCCTCAAAACAGCTCCGGTAGTTTATGACCTGAAAAAACTGTCAAAAATAGTAAATTGTGTTACAATTAAGGAAACTGGAAAACTGAAAGAGATAGTTGTGGGGGTCCAACTGGGATAGGCGGGTGTCCACCAACATCCACCTGGATCAATCATGGGTCTGGATTAGCCCTAAGGGATAGCGAAGGACATATTCATGCATAACAATGAAAGTCGCAGTTGAAAAGAGGGTCCTTGGATCAATTGAATAAAATATCAATGGACAGTGACCAACCCTAAATAGATCTTAATTATGGTTGACTGAATATGGTATTACAGTTTGATCCATCCACTTGTTTGAGATATTGGATCTTCAAATTGTCAATGTCATTTTGACTTTGGATTATTATGCTCTCTCTCTCTGCGCCAAACATTCGATATTAATAATAAGAATAATTGATATAGGGTTTTCCCCATCTTCGGATTTTTCCCTGGCTTGAGCCATATCCTTGAGTACTCTTGTCTTGGCTTGTCTTCTGCATCTATGTTTTATGTTCTTTATTCAGTCACTGTCAGTTTGATAATGTTTCGTGAGATTGCTAATGGAAATAAAATATAATAACAAATGGGCTAATATGGAATTTGAAGTCATTGTCCTAAGAAAAGTACGTGTTATCCAAAATTAACATGGTATGAAAGCTCAGGCAAGGACAAGCCCAAGATGGTATAAAAGGAAACACAACACTGTGAAAAAGAGGAAAGAAGAGCATGATCCAGAAAAGAAATGTTCAAAAAAGAAAGATTCAAAAGGGTAAGAGGATTTTGTTTATGCTACACCTGAATATTTTTCCCATCTACATGATAAGTGCACCTCCTCTTCTTAAGGGGACGGAAAGGATAGCCCCTCAAATTCAACAATAAAGAAAAAGCCACCATAATGGATTCCAAATAGTAGTACTTCTATATATATATGGAGTGTTGGGCATCTTTCAAACCCTTATTCGTTGCAGGAAACATTGTTGTTATTGTGGAGGAATATTTTGTGAACCATACACATCTAGAAGATGTTTGTTTCTTGTAAAATTGTTAGTTTCCAACTTGGAACCATTTCAAATACCTTTATGAAATCATGTGGGTAACACAGTGCAAATTTCCACACATTGCGTAGCTCACTGGACGTGTATGAGAGGATGGCTAAGCATGTCAATGAAAAAAAATAAAATTGAAACATACAAGTCAATCAATATTGTACGTAATTATTGTGAAATTGGGAAATTGAACCGAGAAATATCCATAGTTTAGTTTACTTTAAAAAGGACCATAGGATTAGCTATCTTAACTATTGTGAAGGCTGTCATGTTCTTGATTTTTAGAAACATCTTTGCAAGAACTTTAAGTGTTGGGGATCGACAATTGTGTGTTTTCCAGGTGGTATAAGCAAAGTTCAAAATTTCGCAATAAAATAGGTTGAGAAGGAGAATGACATAAATCTGTGATGTTGGGTGACATTGATCTATGCTTGAAGGACTTTCTCTCACAAGGATGATTTAGCAGACAAATCCAGAAATTATTCAATTGAAGGAATTGTCGGCGACAATTATAAGGATGTGGCCATGTTGTTGAGGGTCAAGTCAATATGGGCTAGTCTATAACCGTTACAGGTCTTGGAATCACTATCAAGAAGCTACTCCAGATAGCTCGTGCTATGTGAAATGCAACCTTTGCAAATGACGCTCGTGGATGTTCTTCTGAAGACTAATCTAACCGGGAGATTATCCAAACAGAAATAAAATGAGTGAAAGACTATTTATGATTACCATATTTAAGTTTTGATACCCACTGCTACTCTTACATGGGCTCATTTTATTCCAAAAGAGAGAGGCGCATAATATGAATCTTCGAGGGTTGGCGAATTTAGCTGAAAGTCGAATTCACCAGAATGCAATCTTCTGCTCGCTATGCATCTTCTCATGCCTTCAGGAATTACAGAGGAGGTACGGCTGATCATGATCTACGGTCAATCGAAGAGGTTTTGTATCTGAATTCCTTATGGAAATTGAGGTCCACCCTTGAGAAACACTCAGGCTGTAGATGTTTCTCCTTCCAAGGAATGAATTAGTTGCAAGCGGGCGAAGTTTAAACCTCTGAATGTGGCAATTAAATTCTCGATAGAGAGATGCAAATGGATACTTTAAGATTAAGGTTACTATGTTTTCCACCAGGTTGTTCGGTTGTGCCAACTACATGAGGCCTTTGTACCAGTGTATATGTTTTTCAGTTATTGGCCAATAGATGCTTGTCTGAAGAAGGCTATACATATTCATACATGGTTGGAGTTTTTACAACCTTGGAATATTGGTAGAGAAGGTGAATCAAACCCACTCTTGAAGAGAATCATTATTCGAAGAAATAGATTTTTTACTCACTTTGTGGGATCATTAGTTGTTATGGTCAATGGAAAATTTATGCTGTGGCTAATTATCCTTTTTACAACTCTCTATGATTTACTTTCTTGTTTTTGTTCATAAGTTCGTGCACAACAATTCCAAGGCACTCCTTCAGATAGTTTACTTGGTATTAAGTGTTTTTGTATCTTCGAAAGGAGCTATTGTGTCTTGTTCAAAGCATAATGTGAAGTCGGGAAGAGCACTATGCTATTTTGACAGTTTGTATAAGGACTAGGAGGATGACTTATCAAATTTTGAGAAAGGAAGTAAAATTTCTCACCGTGCAAAAGGAATATTTAAATTTTGCATCTGAGCAACACCAGAAATAGTAGATGCCATCAATTGTACTCAAGTCAAAAGTCCTTGATAAAGGTTAATAAATTTTCAGGATAATATTCTAGTGATGTTTATGAACAATTAGACAATACCCCTACATTCCTTATATGGTCTAGTATCAGTAAAACAAGACCTTATTGACGATGAATCTTGCAAACAAGTGAATTAGTGACATTGTTTATGATAAAGGAAGTAACCTAGTAGATTATGACCTGTGATTGATCTAGGGTTACATGGTTGTGGCCTTCTTGTCATTAATATTGTAACATAAATCATAGTTGTCATAACAACTTGGTAAAGATTGCAACAAACTTATAGAAATAGGGAGGGAGCATAACAATTCAAGGTCAAATTGACCTAAATCTCTTAAGGAGGAATATATTTCTAGGAAATATGAAGATATAGTGCTATAACCGTGTGGTTGCCTCTTATTTGTGTAGCTCTATTCTATGTATGGAATCATCATCGTTTATGCTCCCCTATCAGTCTAACACTGAAAAATTTCATTACAATCCTATAACTATGGTCTTGTTCATAATCGAAGTTGTGAACAAGACAAATGTAAAATTGGATAGCTTATATTTTGGAAGGTTTCCTATTAAGAAGAAACTTCTTTGATCTTCTAGAGACCAAAATTGCAACACCTTTAATAAGAAGTGCAACTCTCCTGCAGTCGTAGCCGCATAGTAAGTGTAATAGCCCTGGTGAAAATTCCATGTCATAAAAGTAAATAAAGGAAAAATAATAACCACGAATGATGGGACACTTATTTCAAGCCTAGCTGTTCCATTTCTTGGATAGCCATGATGATTGTGGGTTTATTTTCATTGGTTTTTTTGGCTGGTTCTCATGTTTCCTTAGCTTGGGTTGAGTTATTAGTTCCTAGAGCCTTGGTTGGACAAACACTCTAGAGCCTTCTACCAACTTGGGTTGAGTTAGTAGTCCCATAGCCTTGGTTGGAAAAACACTCTCAAGCCCTTGGTGGGTTGAATTACTAGTCGTGGAGCCTTGGTTGGACAAACACTCTAGTGCCCAACGATAACTGTGGGTTGAGCTACTAGCCCTGGAGCCTTGGTTGGAGCAAACACTCTGGAGCCCTGGATGGCTAGGATAGAGACCAATCTGATAATGGTTTTTTGATGTCCGACCATGAGGTGGAATAAATGTTTGATGGGTTGAGGTGGATGACCTTTGGAAGCCTCAGATGAGTTTTGATTGATGTGTTCTATGAGATCCCACATTCATGCTTGGAATATGGCACATGGGTGAATGGATGAAGAGAGATTTGGCTCAACCATTCTACAGTCAGGTGGAACGTGGAAGTCCCATTCTAGGTTTGGATTTTGCATCATCAATAAGAGGTTATTTATCCTTGTATTTATATGAAAATTTTGATGGATTATATGTGGTCTATATGGCTATACTTTCATGAGTATTTTTCTGCTATTATGTTGGTTATGTATGTGTTTTATGACAACAACTATGTATGGCTCTCATCATATTTTTGCTTGTAATTGAATGATCAATGTATCTATGACCTAATGGATGGAATGGCAGTTGATGTGTTAAGGCATCAATGTTTCTTAGCAATTCTCAGCTAAGTATGAGATCCCTGTGCTCATATATGCTATTTACACCTGTAAATTACATATTCAAGATATGTTTGACGAAATGTTTGTCATGGCTAGTAGGGGTCTAGTCAAGGTCTTAAACAAGTATTTGATTCAATACTGTCATTTCCATGTTATTTTACTGTTATGAAGATATGGTTCAATTCTGGGCAGTGACCTGGGCTCTGGGCCTGAAAAAGTGGTTGAAATCCCGAGGACACTAGCACGACACTGAAAAAAGAGTCTCTAGATGCTGGAAGGCAAGTCCGTGAGAACGACTGGGGGTTAAGTTTTTCCGAAAGTTCAGTGGGACTCAAAGGCAAGTTGCCTTAAGTGTTGGATTGGTTCTTGAGGGTATTGATGCTGATGTTGAATGTCTGTATGGTGTGTTTCCATCAGTTTCACTTCCTTAATGTGACTTAGGAGGTTGAATCATATCATAGTGGCCTCTCATCGCATGTTTACCCCTGATGGCCAGTTTTTTGGGTAGATGTGGGAGGAGGGTGTTATACAGTGGTATCAAAGCATGGTTCACGCCTCAGACTGGATGGGCTATGTGTTGGTCATACACGTGTGACAGTTGCTTGTGTGTCTCTTACACTTGCATTCCATGTGTTTGTTGCATTTGCATGATGTTGATCATGGTTGTAGTGATGTCATCATGCATAACTTGATGTTGTTATTGAGGAATGCATCACAGTGAGTGTATGACTGGTTACATATTGTTAAGTGTCGCTTACATGTATCATTATTGCATGCTTGGTTACATTCTCGTATGTTTGGTTACATCTTGTAGGTTTGGTTTCAAGTATCGTTCATTCATGCTTAATCATATGTGCTTATGCATGTGTATAGTTGGTTACATATTGGTTATGCATGTTCATGTTTGCATGTGGTCGAGTGTATGGTGATGTAATGATTGTTGTCATGCATGAGGTCATTGTTTGTGTTGTTGACAAGGTCATGCATTGATGACCGGACCCTAGCAAGAATGAGGGTTGCATGGTTATATGCTTATGTATTAAGTTTCTATATATGTTATACATGTATCACACTAATTTGTTGATCTTGCAGACAAGGTATCCTCCCTGAGCTATACTAAGGTACGCTGGTTTATTATGATTTGGTTTAGTTGACATGATATACCTTGCAGGAAGAAACATCAAATGGTTAGCAAGATGGTTGACTATAAAGACTCTCCCTACAAATTAGAAGAACAATGTAGTGTTGCGAACTCTTTCGATTTGGCAGTTACACTGAGAAGCTTAAAGGAAGAAATAAGGAGTTGTAAGGTAGATAATGACAGAATCACGCAAACATAGGAGAAATAAGTAGAGGTAAATGCAATGATACTTCAAATTTTTTTAAATTTGCAGTGACAGGGACCATGTCAGATCAACTATGAGCAAGAGGATAAAACTAATGGGGCATATGGTATTAGATCGCATGGTGGTCACAGGGCAGATTGTGATGACACGATCAGAGATGACATATTGTTGGACACTCTGGATAGGAGAAGAGATAGGCACATGTACCGTTATAGTTCTAGTACTGGCAGGCATGATGATCAATATCATTATGATCCATATAGGAGGAGTGATAGGGATACTTTCCGAATGAGTTTAAGAAAGATAAGCCACCTACTTTTGATGGAAATATGAATAAACCAGAGGATGCATAGGCATGGTTGCTTATCATGAGGAAGTTCTTCAGGTTGCATGACTATTCAGAGAACATGAAAGCTAGAGTGGTTACATTCAGTCTCAAAGGTAAAGAAGACATCTGGTGGGAAGATGTGAAAGATGTCAGATGTATTCATGAGGAGGATATGACTTGGAGTGATTTTGAGTGGCTATTCAAGAAGAAGTATATGTCAGAGACATACTTTGATGACAGGGAAAAATAATTTTATGAGCTAAATATGTGATCCATGACAAATGATGAGTACACTAGTAGGTTCTTGGAGTTACTGAGGTATGTGCCTTATTTGATAGAGGAGATGGCCAAGGTTTAGAGGTTCATTAGTGGATTACTGATTGCATTCAAAGACAAGATTGAGTTTGATGAGCCTAAATCATTGGAGGAAACCATTCGAAAGCTAAGGCATTGCTATGAGAAATCGAATTACAGATTTGAGACTAAGCCAAACTGGAAGGGTAATGCAAAGAATAAAGGAAAATGGGACAAGAAGCGAGCAAGACCTCAGGATTCAGGTAATAAGGAGAATATTGCACCACCTAATAGGTTCAATGCATTAGATATAGGACAAGGACATCAGTTTGAGGAGAAGAATAAGGAATTTGTGTAGTGTTAGATTTGTGGAGGAGATCAGCGCAGGAGGGATTGTCCACAATATTAGAGTGGTAGGCCTCATATATACAGTGCATAGGAGGCACAGACTATTGGGGATATTGGTCAGAGTATTCCTTGTATTTATGAAACAGTGGATAAAAAGTAGGCAAATCATCAGGCATCTATCATTAAGATGGATTGTAAGATTTGTGATCAAGTTATTTATATTTTGATTGACCCTTGATATAATTATAGCTATGTTAGTCCTGACTTGGTGGATAAGTGTGGTTTGAGTAAGGAATTGCATGCATAATATTGGTTAATTCAGTTGGCTATAGGTAGCAAGAAGTGAGCTCATCATTGGGTAAGAGATTGTGCATTTGATTTGAATGGTATACCTATTACAACACACTTGAATGTATTACCGCCGGGATCATACAATATGTTGTTGGGCATGGGTTGGTTGTATCTTCATAAAACCAAGGTGGATTGTTATGACAAAGTTATTTAATGCTTGATGACAATGGAGAACCAAGAGTCTTGCAAGGTAAGAAGAAAGCCACATCACTTAGGATGGTGACAACTATCTAAGCAAACCACAGCCATATAAAAGGATGTGTGTTATTCACAATGCACATTTCTAGTGACAAAGGTAAGGAGGTTGAGGATGTAGATGTTTTGAGAAGGTAACCAGTTTTACAATAGTTCAGGGATCTATTTCTTAAGGAAATTTACGAGTTTCCACCTCACAGGGAGGTAGATTTTTCTATTGAGTTGGTGCCAAGGGCAACTCCAACATCAAAAGAACCTTACAGGATGAGCACACATGAGTTGGTAGAGTTGAAGCTACAGTTGAAGGAAATGTTGGACAAGGGATACATTAGGCCAAGTGTATCACCATGGGGTGCACCGATATTGTTTATGAAGAAGAAAGATGGTACTCTTAGATTATGCAATGACTACATGCAGTTGAACAAATTGACCATCAAGATCAGGTACACAGTACTGAGGATTGATGACTTGTTCGATCAGTTAAAGGGAGTAGAAGTGTTCTCGAAGATTGATCTGAGATCTAGATATCACCTGGTACACATCAAAGAGGAGGACATTTAAAATACAACTTTCCAGACCAGGTAGGGGCATTATGAGTTTGTTGTTGTTCCATTCGGTTTGACTAAATCTGTAGCTACATTTATGTGCTCGATGAATAGTGTGTTGTGTTTGTATTTGGATAAGTTTGTTATTGTGTTCATTGATGACATATTGGTATATTCTAAAAATGAGGAAGGGCATGCCGAACACTTAGCAACAATGTTGATATTGTTGAGAGAGAATCGGGTGTATCCTAAGCTCAGGAAGTGTTGTTTCTTTCAGAATAAGGTACACTACTTGGGACATGTTGTCTCCAAGGAGGGAATTGCAGTAGATCCATAAAAGATAAGAGCCATCATGGAGTTGGTAGCTCCTAAGAATTTGTATGAGGTGAGATCCTTCATGGGCTTGGCAGGTTACTACCAGATATTTATTAGGAACTTCTCACAGATTTCTTATCCTATTACATCATTGCAAAGGAAAGGTAAGAAGTTTGAATGGGGAGAGGAGTGTGAGGCTAGTTTTGAGCAATTCAAGCAGTTGTTGACACATGCACCAATGTTAAAGATTGCAGATCCAGACAAGGAGTTTGTAGTGTGCACAAATTCTTGCAAGAGAGGACTTGGTGGAGTCCTTATGCGGGATGGACAGGTGGTATGCTATGAGTCGCGAAAACTGAATGAGCATGAGCATAACTATCCCATGAATGATTTGGAGTTGGCAATGATTATACATGCATTGAATATGTGGATACATTATCTTTTGGGTAGAAGATTTACATTGATGAGTGATCATAGTGGTTTGTGACATCTATTTGACCAACCGAATTTTAATGGTAGGTAGGCTCGATGGTTGGCTATGATCAGTGAGTTTGATTTCAATATTAGGTACATCAAAGGTAAAGTGAACAAAGTGGCAGATAATCTTAGCAGACTGGTACAGGTAAATCACTTGGAAACTATGAGCTCTTATGGGATAGACTTACATGATAGGATCTTGCAGGCAGGTCAACAGGATGTCAAGTATATGGATATTGTGCACAGGTTGCAGTAGAGTAGTGGTACATGTACATGTAGTGGTATAGGTGTAGGTACATGTATAAGTACAAGTAGTGGTACAGGTGTAGGTATAGGTATAAGTACAGGTGTAGGTATAGGTATAGGTATAAGTACAGGTAGTGGTACACGTACAGGTACAGGTTCCGGTGCACGTGATGTGGATTATCATCTTACAATGGATGAATTGTTAGATTCATAGACATGATATATGTGCCAGACAAAAGTGAGCTCAATAAGGTGATCCTGAGAGATTTTCATGCGAAACCATATTTAGGTCACCCAGGCTACCAAAAGACATTGGCAACAATAAAGAAATGTTATTATTGGCTGAATCTGAAAAGGGATGTAGCAAAGTTTGTGGCAAGGTGTTTTGATTGTCAGCAAGTAAAGGTAGAGTGTAAACATCCAAGTGGATTGCTACAACCAATCATGATTCCAGAGTGGAAATGGGAGGTTATTTCCATGGACTTCATCATAGGGTTTCCGAGGATAGTGAGCCAAAATGATTACTTCATGGTTGTCATGGACATGTTGACAAAGGTTGCACACTTCATTCCGATGAAGTCTACATTCTTAGCTAGTGATGTGGCATAGGTATTCATCAGAGATGTGGTAAGGCTGCATGGTGTTCCAAGGAATATTGTGTTGGATAGGGATGCAAAGTTCACTTCCAAGTTTTGGAAGGAGTTGTTTGCAGGTTTGGGCATAGATTTTGCCTTTAGTACAACTTATCATCCACAGACAGATAGAAAGACAGAGAGGGTCAAACAAGATATTGAAGGACATGTTGAGGATGTATGTGATGCATCAACAATGGAAGTGGGAGGATTATCTTCCCTTGGTTGATTTTGCATCCAACAATGGTTATCAAGAGTAATTGAGGATGAGTCCTTTCGAGGCATTGTGTGGACGGAGTTGTAACACTCCCACTAGCTGGAGTGATCAAGTGAATATGGTGTCGATTGGACCAGACATGTTGGCATACATGGAACAGGAAATGAAGGTGACCAAGAAGAATCTAAAGATAGCACAAGATAGGAAGAAAAACTATGCAGATCAGAACAGTTTGTTTAAGGAGTTCTAGGTTGTGAATCTGATGTACTAGCACATCAAGCCGAAGAAGAGCTCCTTGCAGATTGGATCATGTGCCAAGTGTTAGAGTCGGTCTAGTAGCCCTCCACCAGAGATCAAAGCTCTTTGCATTTCATTATTAGGTGTCCCATCAGTGTGATCATGTTGCATTCTGTTAGGCATGCCATAATCTTGGTGGAAGGAGTTTGTGTCGTTATTCCCCTCTTGTTTGGCACTGCTGGTTCAGGTTTGTTCAAGTAAATAAAGTCCTCAAAGGGTCATTCATCTTGCTTTAAGTTTTAAGGTCTTAGGTCTAGGGTTGAGTCTAATTTTGTCTTGAGAGGTCATCATGGACCAGCAGGCCAGAGGGATGTCCTTCATTAAACATTTCTTATCATTGTACAGCTAAAATTTTTACCTTGTTCTCAAAAACTCTGTTTTTGAAAACAAGGTCATTATCTCATTTTTGTAAAAATTCTCAAAATTTCAAATTCTTCAAATGTCGAAGTGCAGCCTTGGTCTCCTTTGCCAAAGCATCCCAGAAGCTATCCTTGCAAAAATTTTCAGAAGAAATCATCATTTCAACCAATTTTTCAAAGAAATGAAATTAAAGGTTAGAGCCAATTAAATCAAAAAGTGTCAACATTCAAAACATTACAAAGTGGGTTTTGGGCAAGTAAAAATTAAAAGGAAGCCTATAAAAGCATGCCATTCCTCATTGGTAACTCATTTGCCTCTCAACACTTCAAGAGAATACTTGTCAAGTCGATTTCAAGGTTCATTGGGCGAATTAGGTAATTACAGCGGCGCGCTACGCATCAGAGGAGGCGCGCTACGCGTTGGGGGCGCGCTACGCATCAACGCGCATTTTCCAGTGCAAATTAACTTAGGCGCTACGCGTTGGAGGCGCGATACGCGTCAGGCTGGGCGCGCTACGCGTAGGGTTTCTTGCTCAGGAAATCGCCAGCAAGCCACCAAAACTACTTCTCTCTCAAAATCTTTTCAGGTAGGCCTCTAATCCATGGTGATTTTGGTTTGGCTAAGATGAATGAGCAATGAACATGCAAAAAATTCCATGCTAATATGGAGTAAAAGCCCTACCTTGCTGTGTCAAAATTTAAAAATATAAATGTGCTAGGGTTTCATTGAAATTTGCTGCCCAAGGTTACCCATTTTCCATTCCTCTTTCCCCATATTTTCATCACCATTTTCCTTGACATTTTTCCATGCAATCATATAATTTCCCTATTAAAAATCATTAAAATCCCTAAACCCTACTAATTCCTAAAACCCTATGTAAATTTCCGAAACCCTACTTCCCATTAAAATCCCACAAATTATGATTGTATATGTTCCATGTTCCTTTCCTAAAATTTCCTTTCACATTTGTTTTCCCTAATCCCCTCAATGTTCCCTTTTCCCTAACATTTCCCATGTGTGTTTGTCCCCTTGGTAACAACATTTAAACAAGTCAAAACAGCAGTTCATTGGGTGCACAGTCAGCATTATTTTTCAGTCACTTGCCTCCAAAACCATGTTAGAAACCGAAACAGATTATGAGCAAAGTGATGACCGTGAATCAACACCAGAGGTAGAGGTGCCAAGGAGGCATCACAGGGGTGGTAAAGGTGGTCAGCATGTCAGGGAGGAGCCCACCTCTTTGGCTTATCTACAAGCTTGTCCACTTGCAGTGACATGTTTCCGATACCAATCATGTTATGAATATTGCGAGAGAATCTCCCAAATGCAACACCACAAGGAATTGGTCCGCTTGTTTGTCCTACATTTGCACAATGGGCATGTGAATCTTGCAGGAGTGGACTTCACATTGTCACCCGAGATTGTTGCTCAAGCAACAGGGATACCCAATATTGGAGAAGAGTGGAACAAGCGCCAGTAGTTGGACAAATTTCATTATGAGCCATATATCAAACCTGTATATATGAGACACCTAACTGCTGTTTTTCCCTTCAGATTCTTAAGAGACGAGTATGCACCTTTGATGAGGATCATCATTCGCTACTTCACTTGCGAGGGCAGATTTTCACGTTTATATTCGTACCATATCTGTTTGTTGATGCATTTCACACAGGTACGAATGATGAACATTCCATTCTTCATGTGCCATAGAGAGGATGGTGCCCTTGGTGCAAAGAAAGAGCCCAGCACAGCAACACAAGAGCATCTATCATTATGCACTGATCAAGATTGTGGTCATGCATCAGTTGGCACAACAGGGTATTCCATGGGAGGATTTCATTTCCCGTGACTTGCTCACAGTGCCACAGCCACCTCCCGAGGTTGTCCGTGATGAGGGAGGGCCTTCACATCAGTTTGACATTCCAGAGCCCGAGCATGTTAGCTCCCCTCCATTTGTTACATATCAGAGAGGCCATAGGGCCTTATTTGCATCTGCACGGCGAGTATTATCTTCACACCAGGTGAAAGGGGTCTCGCCTTCTTCATCAGCACAACGAGTGTTATCTCCACCTCAGGTGGAAGGGGCCTCGCTTTCTACAGCGACACAGGTACCAGAGAGAGGCAAGCAGCCCAAGATTGATGAAGGGCCATCAGGTGTTCCAGGCATAGATGTTGTTGACCTTGATATCATTTCTCCTAGCCTAGAGTCAAAGGAGATCATCCAGCAACTAAGGGATGAAAATGACTTGTTGCAGCAAAAGTTGGAGATGGAAAATTGGACAATTACTTATTTAGAGCAGCGCAACAAGCAATTAGAGGATGAACACTCTCTTGATGAGTTGCGGAGGATCCAAGAAGACCGGAACTTGGCTCGCAAGAGACCCGGTGATTTGACACCTAAGGAGCAAAGCTCTATGCTCATTCAGGTGAACACACATTTAGAGAGGTTGATAGCAAAGGAAAACAGGGAAAAGGACATGCTCCGACACATGAAGAATCACTATTGGGCTCGAATGCATGTGTGTAAAGCAAGAATGAAGGTACTCAAAGGACGGCTGGCCAAGGCACTAAAACGGAGAAAAAGGCCCGATCCCCTTCATATTTTGGCTGAGACTTCCTTGAAGGAGCATGGCACTAAATGACACACCTTCAACTCAAATTTCAGGAAATTTTGAGCAATTTTGGTCAATTTTGACTTTTTTGTGCCAAACACAGGTTTTTGCCCTCAACGCGTAGCGCGCCGCGCGCTACCCTGAAGATGGGCAAGTTCATTTCTAAAAAACTCAGCATTTTTGGATTTTTCATGACAAATTACACTTGCTCAGCAATTTCCAAGATATTTCATCAGGTTTTGAGCCCTCAGAAGGTCAAAAAACATGCAAAAAATGACTTTCTGCCACTTTTTGGACACACAGGAAGGATTCTTGGGAGATTGCAATTGTGGAGGGGCAAATGACCACCAAATTGAGAAATTCCACTTGGACTAGAAAGTCGACATCCAGACCTTTCCAACAAGCCTACTTTTGCCTCATTTGGATGCCGAGAAGTGCCTCAAAAATTGGCTCAAAGGCGCGCTACGCGTAGAGAATTGGGGCGCTACGCATTAGGGAAATTTGCTAGATTTTCACCTACAGCTCAGCAAAACGCAGATTTGACTAGTTTTGACTTTTTGGAGTGATTTTTCATCCTCCTTGATGTAATTGATGTAATTTTATGATGTCACGGCACTTATTTATCTCTTCTAGAAGATTCATTCATAAAAAGTCAAAAATTTAATGAATGAATTGGTTTCCTAGCTTATAGAGGCAAGTTGTTTTGACTGCCTAGATTTTAGTGCTCAGTTTAGAATTGGTTGAAACAGCTCCTAGAAGGATGAGCTCGACCCCTAGAGGCAAGGAAAGGTGTTAGCTTGCCTATATTATGTATTTTCTTAGTCATTTTCATGGTTGGACTCTTGAGGGATAAGTTTAGACTGTATTACTCTTTGTATCTCTGCAATTTTGGCAAAGGAAAGACCAGGGTTTTGCAGCACTATTTGGGATTCCTGTGGTTATTTGTGTTGATGGTGTGCTTCTCTCTTGTACTTGTAAGTGTGTTATGTGTATCATTTTCCAACTTCTCTTTTCTGCACATTAAGTAAATGAAGTGTTAAGGTAGAATTCATAATTTATATGCTCTGCCTTTAAGTTTGCTTAATATCTATGTTTTCCTCTGTCTAAAGAGAACTCTCGAAAGTTTCTTGCTCTCTTTAGCTCCTCACCGGTCATTTCTATCCATTCACTTAATTCAAAGGCATCAAGACAATCTCCTACCTTGCCCCAAAAAGACCTCTGCAAAAACTGTGTCTCATCCCCGCACCCAAAATTGTTGTGCTCAGTTTTCCACCAAAACTCTAAAAATTTAAAATCAAATTTTCCCTATCAGTTTACTAGCCTAAAATCAGTGTTCTTAATTGGTTATCTCCGCCCTTTGAAGACCTTTCACCGAGATAGGCCCGGAGAGAGCCCTCTCCTGCCCCGTAGGGCTAGCTACGAGGCTAAGTGGTTTGATGTTGCCTTGGATTTTGTCCTTTTCAGCCTGAGGCCAAATTCAAGCGCTAACACCAAGCTGGCACCACCATTTTGTGGACCCTTCAGTATCATTGAGAGGATTGGGCATGTAGCCTATTGAATTGCACTGCTTACAACAATGAAAGTCCATGATGTTTTCCATGTGTCATTGCTTAAGAAATATGTTGATCATGTGATTGAATGGTTTGTATTGTACGTGGAATCAGATGGAGAATTCCAGCCGGAGCCTCAGAGTATTTTGCAGAAAAGATGCTCATGCTCCAGAATTGAGCAAGTGAGCAATTTAAGTTGTATTGGAAGCACTTTGGGCCCAATGAAGCTACATTGGAGATGTCAGATCAGATGTGGGCTATGTATCCTTCCTTGTTTGCGATTGAGGCAAAGCAATTTTGGTATGGTGTTTTGGTATATGTTTTGGTGATGTTGCTATATGTACATATGTATATGGATGTAAATACCACCATGAGCTATGTTATAAAGCTCCAATAAGCAGTATGGGTGTCATCTCATGATGATTTTATGTTGTTATGTTTTCATGATGGTTTGCTTCTTGGTGGGTTGATCATTGTAAATACTACATCGAGCTAAGTTATAAAGCTCCATCAATAGTATGTTTTGCTTACAATAGTTTTGTGGTTATAGGTGTTGTTGAACACCGAGGATGGTGTTCCCCCAAGGGGGAGGGTTCTGTAACATCCCTGGTGAAAATTCCATGTAATAAAAGTAAATAAAGGAAAAATAATAACCACGGATGATGGGACACTTATTCCAAGATGAATGTTGGGCAAAATTATAGTGATGGGGATCACTTGTGATTGTTTATGGCTAAGTAAATTGGCAAAAGAAATGGCTAAGGCTTTGGAAAGTCAAAATGAAAATTTTGGCACATTTATTTATGAAAAAAATGGAAATTTGGAGAAAAAGGAGGTGAAAGGTCACATGTTGCATGTGAGGAGGAAAATGAAGAAAAATAATGGAAAATGAAGAAAATAAAGGACTCATTCAAAAAAAGGCTTTTGAGAATCAGTTGGTAACCTTTTTTCACTTCAGTGTTAGATCTCTCTCATTATCTCTCTCTCTCTCTCTCTCTCTCTCTCTCTCTCTCATACTATTGGATACTTAGATGTTTCTTGGAGCACTCTTAGAGGGTGTGGCATACTTGGATTTTTGGAGTAAGAAGGCAAACGAAGAGAAGGAAAGTGCAAGAGGACATCGGGATCAAAAATTACATCAGATTTTCTTGCAGGTACCTAGTTGCATGTATGTTTTCCTCACTAGTTTTAGCATGCATGGCATATGCATGTGGTTGTTGGTTGCGATCTTTCATTTGCATGGAGGATGACCAAGATTGACAGTGGATTGCCTAGCCTTTCCGTTTCGTGGATAACCATGGTGATTGTGGTTTTATTTCCATTGGTTGTTTTGGTTGGTTCTCATGTTTCCTTAACTTGGGTTGAGTTATTATTTCCTAGAGCCTTGGTTGGACAAACACTATGGAGCCTTGTAACAACTTGGGTTGAGATACTAGTTAAGTAGCCTTAGTTGGACAAACACTCTAGAGCCCTTGGTGGGTTGAGTTACTAGTTCTAAAGCCTTGGTTGGACAAACTCTTTGGAGCCCGATGACAACTATGGGTTGAGTTACTAGTCTTGAAGCCTTGGTTGGAATAGACACTCTAGAGCCCTGGATGGATAGGATAGAGACTGACCTAATGATGGTTTTTTGATGTCCAAACGTGAGGTGAAATCACTGTTTGATGGGTTGAGGTGGATGGCCTTGGAAGCCCTAGATGAGTTTTGATTGATGTGTTCTATGATATCCCACATTCATGCTTGGAATATGGCACGAGGTTGAATGACTGAAGAGAGATTTGGCTCAGCCATTCTATGGTCGGGTGGAACGTGGAAGTCCCATCTCGGGTTTTGATTTTGCATCATCAATAAGAGGTTATTTCTCCTTGTATTTCTATGAGCAATTTGATGGATTATATGTGGTCTATATGGATATACTTTCATGAATATTTCGCTGCTATTATGATGGTTATGTATGTGTTTTATAACAATAACTATGTATGGATCTCATCATATTTTTTCTTGCAATTGAATGATCAATGTATCTATGACCTAATGGATGGAATGGAAGTTGATGTGTTGAGGCATCAATGTTTCTTAGTGATTCTCAACTAAATATGAGACCCATATGCTCGGATATGTTATTTACACCTATAGATTACATATTCGTGATATGTTTTACGAAATGCCTATCGTAGCTAGTAGGGGTCTAGTCAAGGTCTTAAACAATTATTTTCTTTGGTACTATCATTTTCATGTTATTTTACTGTTTTGAAGAGGTGGTTCAATTCTGGTTAGTGACCTAGGCTCTGGGCCTGAAAAATTGGCTCAAATCTCGGGGATGCTGGCACAAAATTGACAAAAAGAGTCTCTGAACATTGGTGGGCAAGCCTGTGAGAGCGACTGGAGGTCCTTGGACACTTTCATGCCTATATAATGAGAGCCACTGGGGTTATGTTGTCCAAAAGTTTATTGGGACCCAAGGGCAAGTTGCTTGAAGTGTTGGATTGGTTCCTGAGTGTCCTGATGCTGATGTTGAATGTTTGTATGGTGTATTTCTGTCGGTTCCACTTCCTTAATGTGACTTAGGAGGTCGAATCATATCATAGTGCCCTCTCATCGCATGTTTACCCCGACTGGATGGTTTCTTGGGTAGATGTGGGAGGAGGGTGTTACACTAAGTCCCATGTCTCGCATGGGAGGATCATGATTGAAATCTAGATGATCATATTAAGAGGGAGTTATAAAGTCTCTGGATTAATATTATATGGTTATATTCTTAATAATAAAAGGATCTACTCAACCACTGATATTATCTCTCATTATAAGCCTTGATTCCAGTGGAAAAATACACATTAAATAATATGATCCGTAGTTTATCTCAGAAAATTGTAGGGCTGACAATATGGTAGATGGTAAAAGCACATCTAAGTGTTGTATCTCTTAAGGTCCACTTTTATATCTACCAAGTAGATGGATCTCATGATGAGCTGGCTTCCAGATGGACACTTTTCACTTTGAAAAGACAAGCTTAGGCTTGTGATCTCCCTAGTAATAGGGAGCAAGAATAATTAAACATTTTCTTCATTTAGAAGCAAAGGATTACTAAGTGTTGCTAAGATCTCTGCTGTGAAAATGGATAATTATAAATTAATATGTTTATTAAAAGGTTGTATATGAATATATGCTGTTGGAGGGAGCTATTGATGATTTGGTTAGCAAAATCATCACCTAGATGTAGTCTTGATTTTCAGGAAGCAACCTAGCTCTATCCCCTATATGAAGGTATCTTTGGTTAAGATGAAATATTGAGCTTTGGGAGATCCTAAAGGATTGAGGTACTTATTGAGATATGAGTGACCATAGGGTGAGTGGTTCACCTTCCCCTATAGGTGCGTGACATACAAGGTGAGTGGTTCACCTTACTTTGTGACACATTACTTGTGTGGAGGGTGAGTAGTTCACCTTCCCCTATGATTTCAGGCACATGTATGTAGGGTTAGTGGTTCACCTTCCCCTATTGTTGATGACATATGCATAGGATGAGTGGTTCAACTTATCCTATGGAATATGAGTAGGATGAGTGGCTCACCTTCTCCTGCGGATACCTTAGCAACAGATGCATCTGCGTACAAACATATCGGTGGGACGTGGTTCACCCTTTCCCTACATGGAGGATTATCATTCCCTACGATTGATGGTTTACATGTCAATGGTACGTGGTTGATCCTTTCCCCACGAGTAGGATCCTTCCTATGAATGATTGGTTGGCACGCATGTAGGACGTGGTTCATCCTTTCCCTACTCTCAGTGGTTTGCATGCATGTAGGATGTGGTTTATCCTTTCCCTACGTGTGATTATGAAATGTGTTTGTAGTATGTGGTTCATCCTTTCCCTACGTGTGGTTGTGATACATTTTTGTAGGATGTATTTTCTCCTTTCCATACGTGTGGTTATGAGAATGATGTGATATATTATTTCCCTGTTGGTGTTCCTACATCATCCTACCCATGTAATCTGGGACACATGGGAAGTACCTCTCATCTGGCCAATGAGTTGGGAAAAGTGGGTTGGGACCATAACATTATTGATGGATGTATCATGTACTATTGTACTTCCTATGTCTAGGATGAATGATGTTTAACAAACTTGATCACTTGGGATCAAGTCTGGTCGCAGTTTTACATAACGTTATGTGGACCAACTTTAGTCAGTGGAGAGTGATAAGGTATTGAGTCTCACTCTCGATCAATTCTTATTCATTATCTATATTATTTTTCAACATATTAGATATGAGATGAAAAATATGGTACATGACGTAAGGACGACATGATGATCAATGATGATGGATGGATTAGCAGGAGGAATTCTCCCTAGTTGAGAGTGAGTGTTAAAATTGGAAAATAGGTCCAAATTCCACCTCAGTTGAACACATTTGAAAGAGATGATGATTGCATTAAATTCCTATTTTTGAGAGAATCAAAATCGACCTAAATATCATTAATTTTGGATAAGGAAAAATATGTTTTTTAATTTATGAAATTCCCATGGGTAACCATCAAGGTTGGCTTGGGGTTAACTAACCAAGTTAAACCCCTCTCCATCATAAAAGGAAGAGCACTCCAACCTCATTAGGCACATCTTAGAAAATTCAAAAGGCTTTTGACATAGCCGAGTTCTTAGAGAAGGACATGGTGCCAGTTGTTTTGGGTCTCTCTTCTCAAGTAGGGGCAAGATTTTCTAGAATGGCAGCTGCAGGCTTTGAGGAAATTCCTAGAATGATTGTATGGATCAAATATGTCCTTGCAATATCTAACTGAAGAACAGAAAGGCTGGTCAAATTCATGTATTGCTTTTGGGTTAGTTTGTGGTCGCTTTGATAAATATTTTCAGGCCACACCTCAGATCTACCACTCTAGGGAAGCCACAGTTCTGCACCAACATAGTTAAGGGGGCAGGGGGTCCTATCATGGGTCTAGATCAGCCCTGAGGGATATCGAAGGACATATTTATGCATAAATGTGAAAGCCAAATTTGAAGAGAGGGTCCTTGGATAAATTGAATGAAATATCAATGGACAATAAGCAGCCCTAACCATATCTTAATTACGGTTGACTAAATATTGGTATTACAGTTTGAGCCATCCACTTGTTTAAGATATTGGATCTTCAAATTTTCAAAGTCATTTTGACTTTGGATTATTCTACTCTCTCTCTCTCTCTCTCTTACTACTGGACACTCAATATTAATAAAATAATAATTGATATAGGTCTTTCCCCATATTGGGGTTTTTCCTTGGCTTGATCCATATCCTGGAGTACTCATATCTTGGCTTGCCTTCTGCATCTATATTTTATGTTCTTTCTTCAGTCACTGTTAGTTTGATAATGTTTTATGAGATTGCTAATGGAAATAAAATAGACTAACAAATGGGCTAATATATAATTTTGAAGTGACTTCCCTAAGTAAAGAACATGTTATCCAAAATTAATAGTTTGGGATTATATGGGACTATCAACTCCCTCTTAATCCCAGACTCATTACAGAAAGCTATAATTTCCATAGATGTGTATTCTCCTCCATTATCAGATCTTAATATCTTGATTCTTATTTATGTAAGGTTCTCTACTTCAACTTTTAATTCTTGAAATTTGGTAAATACTTGATCCTTGGATTTCATTCGGTAAACCCAAGTTTTCCTTTAATGGCCATCTATAAATGTGACATAATATAGATGACCTCCAAGTGATTTAGAAGTAACAAGACCACAAGCATCGGAATGAATAAGATCCAAGATTTCTTTTGACCATGAAGCAATTCTTCCAAATGGTCTGTTAGTGTTCTTATCCAATGCACATCCCTTGCATACTCCTTCGTGATCGTCTTTCAGTTCAGGGATTCCATCTACTATTGAATTTAGAGTTGGAAGGAATTTGAAATGGAGATTACTGAATCTTCTATGCCAAAGTTCACATGGGATGATTTCAATGTGAACTAAAGCTTGAGCAAGAGGAGACAAAAACATGTAAAGTATTCCTTCACGAATCCCAATCACTCTAGCATTTTCAATGCTTGCGTTTTTACCCCATAATACAACGTTTCCATTAATGAAATCCACTTTATCACCTTTATCTTCTATACTTGAAATGGAGAGTAAGTACTTATGCAAACCTGGAACAAACAGGATGTTGTTGAGATGAATATTGCCTCCATTCCCCAGCGCTACTGAGGTTGATCCAATTCCTCTCATAGGATATCTCTTATTATCACCAAGTTCTACGGAGTAATAATACTTTACTTTTGAAAATGTTTTTAGGTTCTTGTGATGACTAGTCATGTGCCTTGATGCTCCACTATCGATCACCCAAATTATCTCATCTTGAAATGTGCTAGTGAGTGCTGAGAAGAGTCCTTTGTCCTTTGTCTTGGTCACTTCCTTCTTTGGAGTAAATAGGAGATTACATACTTCTTTGATGCCTTTATAGAGATGAGATTCCACCTTTGAACACTTCTTTATAAACTTCTTCAGTGTAGTAGATATGTTCATAATGCCCTTTTCCAACCTTAGCTTTGATACCATTTAATGATCTCTGGCCACTATGCAAAATTGAAGAAACCATGTTGAAGGAAAAATCTGACGTAGGATCAAATGAGCAAACCCGGGCATATGCTTCCATGAAAAAAAGAAAATGGAAGTTTAGGAAAGTTGGGCCTTAGAAAATAAAGAAGAATATGGCAAAGGTTCAATGCTACATATTTCAAGAATATGGGCACTACAAGAGAGATTGTCCTAAACTCATGATGTACAACAACAACAACAAAAATGAGGAAGAGAAGAAGTCTATATCACTGAAGAAGCGGAGGAAGCTAAAAAGAAGAAATACAAGGAGGAGGAAGTAAAATATTTCTACTATGATTGAGATATTCCTCCTCACCTAGTGCTTTTCAAGTTTTCTGTTGTATACCTGTCTTGATAGGAATGACTAAGATGCATGATAAGATGCATATGGCATCATAGAAGCATACGATTGAAAGCAAGATCTCGTGACATCATCATAGAGGAGCATGAAAGACAGCTAAAATAGAAGTCTATGACAGTCACCTATAGAAGGATGTAGCTCTTATTAACCTCATTAGAAGCATAAAGTAGTACTTATGAGAAGAATAAAGTCATCTAGTATAAAGCTCATAATACATTGTTCAAGAGGAGAATTTGATGGATAATGATGATCAAGATCCTTCGTTGGAATCTTCTTCATTGGAAGGGTCACCTATTGGAAGAAGCAAGTGTCTCGGTGAGAACTCCACCTTGTATGGAATTCATGGAATGATGGTATGATGTCAAGAGAAGTGAAGCAGGTCAAGGTGATTGAAGTTCTTTCAATCAAGGAAGTTGCTGAAGGAAGTCTAGATGATCGAAAGAAAGAATATGAAGTATGTATGCTTGTATTTAATAAAATTGAGTCATGTCATATAGTTGCAGGTAGTAGGATAAATTCTCTACCTCATGAGAATAATCAAAAGAAAGGATCTCCTCCTTTGAAAGGATGCATGAAGGCATGGTTCACACATTGACTAGATGAAATCAACATAATATGTTCTCATATGAAATATGAGGTGGTTGACAAAGTTGAAGGAACTATGATTGGAAATTTATGGGAAGAAATAAAAGGAAGAGATCATGAAAAATGCAACTATGGAGAAGGAAATCAACATCCAAGGACTAAAATATTTGACTATGATATCTCCATGGGAAATATATGAAGATCTTGATAAATTCTGGAAAATAAAGAGACCCTTGTCATTATATATATTTTGGATATGTGTCAATATGTATGCAGGACGTTGATGCAAGCAAGGAGATGTCATGATGAAATACCATCACAAAGGTAATCTTGATTGAATGTCCATTTTATATTTTTAAACAATATATAGATGGGCTAATGCAGGGATTCCAAGGGAAGAGTTGTAGATGTCATCTACCACTGATACTCATGCGATAGGGTGAAAGATCCTGAAGGAAATATGATGCAAGGATGGTAGCAAGGTATGAAGGAAAGGCTAGATATGGACTAATGGATCACTTTTCAATAAAAGAAAGGATGACATGACTGACATGATTTATGAATGAAAGAGATGGATGGTATATTCCTTGCAAGAAGTCCCAAAAGGATGTAGGCTCCATATCGAAGAAGAAACTCATGACCTCAAAGGAAGGAGTCCTACAAGCAACTGTTTGTCCTATTATCTCCACCTACAAGAGATGTTGGAAGCAAGTCCCTGGTCAAGAGTGAGCTTGGTCAAGTCCCTGATTAAGAGGGAGATTGGGTACATTCCTTTTATAGGAATGGGTACATTCATTCATTGGAATGGGTATATCCTCCTAGTTAAGAGGGAGAGATAGACACATCATTCTTGTCTTAATTTGGGAAGATAGAATGGAGGATTAGGTAAGCATCTGGCATCTAATACTCTTTGAGGATGAGGGAATACAAGATAATATTAGTTGTAGAGGAACTATATTATTTGAGGACCGAGAATCAAAGAAATAATGCTGGTGGAACATACTCTGAAAGAACCCAGGTGGGGTATGTTTTGAGAGAGACAATGATGAGGGTGTCTATAAATCATTAGTCTCACCAGCATTGTGCTCTAATCTTGTGGAGAGATAGAGCGGTTAGTCAAGGCCTTGCTATGTGACAATGTTGGATGACATGATGCTAAACAAATTGGTTACCAATCTGACTCTTCTTATGAGAATTCTTCAGATTGAGAATTTCCAAGTAACTTGTATGGGTTATGAATACCACATGTGTAATGGTGATTTTATGTAATTAATGTAAATAAGAAAAATAAAATTATTTTATGCTTGAGACATAGGTTTCATGCTCAAGGAATTTTATTTTTTTAGATCAAGCTCCCATTGTGAGATTTTAGGATTGGTCATTAAGTCATAAAGTTAATTAAGTCTTTTCCATGTATGAGAGACCCTTCTTGGGCATGTTACATATTTATTTGAGTCATTGTAAGAGTCAAAATACCCTCCAAGACCAAGTCGAGGTGATACAAGAAAGTCGACCTCCAAATGAAGCAATAAGACTCCACCAAGATGACATGTCGGCCTAGGATCAAGTCAAGTCAACCTACTAGCATGAGGAGAAAGCCTATATATAAGGCAATCGACCTCTTTCAATGTAGAATCACACATCATCAAGAAGTTCGATAAAAGGATGAAGAAGAAACTTCACATCCAAGCGAAGAAGAGAAGTTCAAGATCGAGGGAAGAGCATGTCTGTTTAGGGATAATTTTTCTCACACATGCGAGGAAGGATTAGGGCATATACATGTAGTATAAAAACTGAAGTACAAACCTCTAGAAAGCCGAATCAAGTCAAGGAATTTATCTATATTTCAAGCTGAGTTCACAAGGAGACTTTCTCTAGTCAAGCGAAGGAAGAAAGGGACAAAATTCACCCTAAGTCTTCCACACGTGTGAGAGGTATAGTTTGTTATAGAAGGCCGAGAGTTGCAGTCAAGGACATAAAAATTTTCAGTCTCGTATTGCAGGAGCAAAGGCAAGAAGTTGAAGAAATTGCAACATGGTGACTTGGTCTTAGAAAGATTCTTGTTCAAGGGTCTAGGTCTTGGAATTCATCAATTGAAGATTCTATAAAAAGAAGAATTCGATGGGTTTTCCTCTCAAGCTTGGAGATATTTTGGCCCTAGATGATAACCTATATCACATGTCCTTTGTCTCATTATTATTTATGATGTGGTAGCTATTTGATGAAGAAGAAAACATAATAATAATCAAGAAAAAGAAGAACCTAATTAAGAAAAGTAAAAAGTATTCACAGGTAGTTATCATTTTGAATACCTCCCTAGTTAAGAGGGAGTGTTGAAAATTGTAACTAGGTCCGATCATAATCACCTAATTGTAATCATGACATTATATATTATAAATAAAGGAAAAGAAAGAAAGAGAAATTGTATTTTTTTATTATTTTGGAGTATGGGTTTCATACTCAAGTTTGAGTCAAAGGCATGTTCTTCGTGCTTTTAGGTTTTCTAGGTCTTTCCAATATAAAGAATATTATTGGTCATGTGTCATAATCCCATTTCAACTCATTGTAATAAATAAATATATTTATTTTATCAAGAAAAAACCATTTTCTATCCCAATACCAAGCCAGCCTAAAGGAGGGCTATTCAACCCCTCAAGGAGGCTATGAATACAAGGAGCCCGAGTTCATTTGATACATTCACTCAAGTCAAGTTCAACCTGTAATAGAAAAGGAGAAGAAGATCTAGAAGGATGATGAAAGGAAGGAAAAAATAAAGTTTCTTGGGCTAAATCTCTCTCCACACATGGAAATCTAGGGTTTTTGTGAAGCTACAGTTACAAGAGGCCAAAATTACAGGGCAAAAATTATGAGAAGTAGTTGCAGGGCCAACATTCTGGGACGAAGTTGTAGTAGGTCGAAGTTTGGAAGCTTCCTTGGAGAAGATATTGCTGGGGGTTGACTTGGTGCTTGGTAGGGTTGTTGGATTTGGTCTTTGGGTCTTGTAAGTCTCTTTGTAGGAATATTCTAAAAAATAAGCGAATAATTTTTTTGGGTTTTCCCCTTAGAGGGACTTTTCCCTCTCTTAGAGTGTATATCTTGTGTACTTTGTCTTCTTGTGATTTTCATTGTTTTGGTAATTTATTGATGAACAAAGATCTAATAAAGTAATAAAATGAAAACAAATATCACAAGTAATTATAAAGTGAAGGAAAATCATTATAATACATAAGTCCCTTGATTTTCCAGCACCCTGTTCCTAATGTCAAATAATGATTTCTAGGTACGAAGTTGTACTCTCTTATATCTATAACAAATGGTGCTAACGATAATTCTCCCATAGTATCCTCCTCCTCCTACTCCTCCTGTTGCTCCACCTTGAGTCCTCCTCTTGATACCTCTATAATAATGGTTCCTACTCTAACCAAATAGGTGACTCCTCCATGATGGTCGCCTCAGACTCCACCCTCCATTTAGACAATACATCAATATTGTCTAAGGAAATGACATCCGAGCCTTTGGTTTCTCTATTTTCTTCACTCAAAGTTGAAGATTGTAATGCACATACACTAAATAATTGAGGAGTGAGAACTCCAACCTGTAAGAGTGTATGAAAAACTAATGAGTCTTGAGGGTCATAAATTACAATAAATATAATTTCTCAGTTGAAGGATGAAGCTCAAAGTTATACATGTTGTACTTCTTTGAGTCTATTTTCTCAAATACACTCCAATTTCACTCACACCCTGAAGAGCTACAGGTTTGAATCAGGATTCTTATGGCCAATTTCTGCAAATTTGATGTCCTTGCACCATATATTCGCCACCAAACATCTACAACAAAATAACAAAAAAAAAGAAGCTAAAAGCTTAAAGCATAATTAAACTTTCAAATAAAAAATAATTGAATTAAAAAAACTAGAATTATAAAGTATTAAATTGAAAATTGTAATGAGTCATGACTTGTCACTTAAGTAGCATGAAGAGGGTCTTTTCCCAAATAACATCATCAAAGCCAAAAAGGTAAACACAATCTTGACACAACTGTATCTCACGATTGATTTTGTTGCAAAGATTTGGATTTGGCACCATTGTATGAATATAAGAATGGAGCCCTTCCATCACCTTGATATCAAAATCAGAGCCACATTTTTAATAAAATGCGGGGTTGAGGAAGAGTGTTGTTGCATGAATGGGTTGATGAATCATCCTTGTCCACCGACTATCATTAACATCCCATAACATCATCTATCTATTAGGCCCAGCGAAACCCTTGTCTACATAGTAATCATGAATGGGCTCCTTGGCCCTATCCATGACCTGATACAAATAAGCCATTGCATTTTTCTCCCCATCTACCAATCTCACAACCTTTACTATAGGTTCACTAACTGAGCACATTTCTTCTACTCCTTTCCAAAATGTGTCAGTGTACACCATTTTTGCAATGGCTCTCCCATGTTGTTTCCTGTTGTATCTACAATCATGCCACTCATAAAAAAAAAACATTTGCTTCAACTCAAACTAACATTGAAGAAAATATTGAACAATAATAAAGTTGGTGGCAAAACGTGCGATTGTAGGACGCCACAACAACTTGTTTCTAGTGTATCTCCTCATGAGGCTAAGAACAATATCACAGTTATATATAAACCTAGGGATGCTCATAGCCATATTAATCACCTCCTTGATGAAGGAGAATTTTTTTTATTTGGGGTAGCATCAGATGTGCTCTAGCCATGAAAAATAGTGGAGAGGCTAAAGCACATGAGATCTCCAAGACCCAGAAATGGTTTGGACATATTGTACCCGGTTTGGGAGATATTAAAATAATTAATGTTTTTAATGGTGTTCCTAAGTCTAAACTTTGGAAAAATAAAATATTAATGGGTATTAATATAAAATTGGGTTAGAAGGTTCCAAAATTCATGGATCAAGCCAAATATAATCTTAGCTGTTGATTAGAGATTTAATCTTGGCTTTTGAAAGACCAACGAGAAAAGTATAAGAGGAGGCTTGAGGGTAAGTTGGAAGATACACTAGAGTGATCAGTGATTCGATTTGCTAGAGTGGGGTTTCTAAGAAAAGTCGAATTAGTGATCAACAATAAGGGGTAGTGAGTACTGGATGGAGAGGCAGAGACAGTGCCAAGAGACCAACGCAAAAGCAGAGAGCGAGAGCAGGCCACGTGGAGCCCAGCAGTGACAACACAAAGGCCTGAGGGACTGCGTCATCCACGCAGAGAGCAGTTGGAGTGACACAGAGGGTCCCAGAGGTTACACAATGACTCAGAGGGCTGATGCAGAGAGGTTTAAGATTGATGCAGAGCAACAGGAGGTTGACGCAGAGGCTAGAAGAGGCAGCGCAGAGCTTCAAAGTTGCTGGAGAGGGTTTCGTGGGACAAGTTTTCTGAACACCTGTTTCCAAATAGAGAGGTATTGCTACCGTGTATTTTTTCTCTGTCGGGTGAGGTGGTTAGGCACCGAGTTGTACTCAAGGAAATACTGCATAATAATAAACCCTCATAATAGCTGCACCAATTTTCCTGTATTGGGTTTTTCCGGGGACATTTGTCCAAAAATAACGATGTCACTTGTGTGTTTGTTTTCTTTCAGCTGATGATCTGTAGATGTTGTGACTGTATTGTGTTTATTCTGGTATTTAAATGTTTTAAATAACTTGTTCAAGATTTACAAGTAGAAGAAATAGACCAACATAATACAAATTAATTTTCTAACGGATAGACTTAGAAAATTCAACATGGTATTAGAGCGTGGTTGCAGATCACAGGAAAGATGAAGACATCGAATGAGCAGAGCATTTGCAATAGATTCAGTTGTCCCGAGTGACAGAGCTGATCCTTGCAGAAAGTGACTCAGGAAGGGTTGACGCAGAGGGACTGTGTCATTCATCTGGGCTTAAGAGAGGCCAATGCAGAGGCTAAGGAGGGCAGAGAGCGGCTCACACAGATCCACACAGAGACCATGAAGGTTGATGCAGTGGCTAAGGGAACTGTTTTTACCAGTGCCAGGATCGCGCAGAGCCTAGAGGCTCATTCCTTCAGTTGCTGGGGCATAGGAAGTTGTGGGAAGTTTGCGGGAGTGAAGCTAGTGGGGTACTATGGTCAGAACAATACCTAACAGGGAAAAGCCAAGGTAGAGGGAGTTGTTGCCGAGGCAAATTTCTAACCAAGGAATCTGGATCAGTGTTGCGGGTGCAAAAACGATCGGAGAGGGACAAATTGATGATTGGAAAAGGGATTTCCAAGAGGGAAATCAGGACTCAGAGGGAGTCCAGAAGATAACTTCCAGACAAGCAATAGAGAGATTCAATAAGAGTCGAACCGAGAATTTCCAGGTAGGAAGTAGAGAGACTCAGAGGAGTCAACAGAGAAGAGGAGAGAGATGGTCGTGAATGGGCTAAGGGATTAGGATAGGCTAGATGGAGCATCTAACTTTGTGGTCTAGAAGCCCCAAATCCTGTCCATTCTAAACATACATCGCATCAAGGGCTTCGGCTTGAGAGTAATGGTTATGCCAGTTAACCTGATAGCTAATGAAAGGTAAGAGGAGGCAATGTCCAAGGAAAAATGCATCATCCTTAATGGGGTCAAGGATCATGTGGTCCAACATATTGCCGAGAAGGAGAAAAAAAAGAAATGTGGGATACCTTGAAGGCATTGTACCAACATACTTCCATGCAGAGGAAGATGCTACTTGAGAATCAGCTACGGTCATACTAGATGTAGAAGGGAGAGTAGATAGATCTCTTCCTCGATCGGTTGAAGGAGATCCGGGACCAACTGACTTCCATAGGGGCCATGTCGGATCAGAAGTTGATGGTAAGAACACACTAAACATGGTCTCTAGGGAGTGGGAGACATTTTTCTAGAGCATACTAGGCAGGGAAAATCTTCCATATTGGGAAGAATTGTGGGCGGCTCTTCGTCAAGAAGAGATCAGATGACTGACCAAGACAGGAAGTAACAACAAAGGAGTCCAGATCAAGAGGGAAGAGGAAGAGGATGCAACTCTGGCATTTGCAAGAAAGCACGAGAAGAGGAAGAAAGAGGACCTCTCCAAGGTCAAGTGCTTCCATTGTGGGGAACTGGGTCATTATGCGAACCAGTGTCCGAAGAAGAAGAACAAGGGAGAGGCGTCTGACTCTAAGGCAGTGCCAGCGAAGGCGGAGAAATAAGTCGAGGAGGATGACAATTGTGCCATGAGTGCTCATGTAACTCTAGAGAAAAGGTGGGGAGACATCGAGCTGTAGTCAGGAAGACTACAAGCAATGACGGGCAAGATCCTTGAGGTACCCAAACTCTTGGATCATATCCTTACTACAGGAGCCTCAGAGAGAGAGTAGAAGGACTAGCAGATGTCGGTAGAGACGAATGAAGATGAAACGACAGAGAGTGCTACAGTGCAGGATTCCCTAGGCAGTGCGAGGATAGCAAGATGTAAATGTGCGAGAGGCACATGAGTGTTGCGACGGTGCAGGATGGCACATAGAGGTTTGCAACGGTGCGAGATGCAGGGAGTTGTTGCAGCAGCGCAGAGTTTAGTAGAGGGAGCACTTGTTAGCGGTAGAGGGAGCTTCAACATCATGAGCGTTTCTAGCTTGACAGGGATATCAGAATTTGGGTGGATCAGTTACTTACTTCTCAGTAACTGAGTTGTAGTACAGTAGCAGTATGCAGTAGCACGATGTAGCATGATGAGAGGGGGATGCAGTGCAGATGCAGTGTTGGGAGGATGGACCAGTAGCAGCACGGATGTAGAGGGAGTTGTCGTACCAATGCAACAGTGGAAGTGGCAGGGCCATGGGCAGCAGTAGAGGATGCAACAATGCAGAGGATGTTGGGCAGAGAGGCCTACCATCAACACAGGTACCGGTGCCGTATAATCAGAGTGATGCTCAATGTGGAGTATTACTAGAGCATAATCCTCGCTAAGAGGGTGTGTTGATTTGGGGTAGCATCAAGTGTTCTATAGCCATGAAAATTGGTGGAGAGACTAAAGCACATGAGATATCCAAGACCCAGAAATGGTTTGGACAAATTGTACCTGGTTTGGGAGATATTAAAATAATTAATATTTTTAATATTTTTAATGTCAGCCTTAGAGGGTTGACATAGAAAGGTTTGAGGCTGACGCAGAGCAGCCTGAGGCTGACCCAAAGGCTAGAAGGGCTAGCTCAAAGCTTTAGAGTCATTGGAGAGGGTTTCATGGGACAAGTTTTCTGAATACCTATTTTCGAATAGAGAGGTATTGTTGCCGAGTATTTTTTCTTTGTCGGTTGAGCCGGTTAGGCGCCCAGTTGTACTCAAGGAAATACTTCATAATAATAAACCCTCAAAATAGATGCACCGGTTTTCTCGCATTGGGTTTTTCTAGGGACATTTGTCTAAAAATAACAGTGTCACTTGTGTGTTTGTTTTCTTTTAGCTGATGATCTGTACATGTTGTGACTGCATTATTTTTATTTCAGTATTTAAATGTTTTAAATAACTTGTTCAAAGTCTACAAGTAGAATAAATAAACCAGTAGAATACAGATTAATTTTCTAACGGATAGACTTAGAAAATTCAAAAAGTTTCCCCATATCCTCAAGCAGAAAATCGATACAATGTGTTGCACATGAAGTATAGAACAATATGTGGTGCCTATCCATAAGAATCCTGCCGACAAACACATAATTAGTTGCATTATCTGTTATGAATTGCACCACATTCTGCACACCAATCTCCTGGACAAACCCATCTAACAACTCACATACCAATGTTTCATCTTTTATATGTGCTTATGCATCCACTAGTTTAATAAACATGGTACCTTTAGGACAATGTACCAAGAAATTTAGAAGGTTCCTACCCTTGCTATCTATCCAGCCATTAGACATCACTATGAATTCATACAACTCCCATGTTTGCTTCAACTCCACCAATCTAGAGTTGATGTCTTGCTTTTATACTTGAATAATTGGCACCGCAACTCCTCATATGTAGCTTTTTTGTACCATGGGCCCACAATAGAAATAACATCACACATTGGCTGCCAATATGGATTGTTTTTTTGGATGTTGAGAGGTAACTCAATCCAGAAAAGACACTTCCCCATAACTCTATTTTCTTATTGATTTTTTTTTTAACAATTGACTTTATGGAAAGTTGTGCTCCATGTCTGGTTCATGGAACAAAAAATGATGACCTCCCACTCCTAGTAAAATCAACAGGTGATGCTATGGAGCCCCTCCCACTACCCTCAACCACAAACTTGGAAGAAAATATCCCTGAATATCTACCTGCATCCTCAACCTTATTTCTTTTTGCCTCTTCTTTATTTTTTATCTTTTTCATCAATTGCTTCAAGAGTTTTTGTATAAGCTCCACAATAGAAACTGCATAAAGCCCAGCATCATGTCCAGGGAGTCTAGCCAAATGGTATTTCAATCGTGTAACCTATTCTATCGTGTTGGTCCCACACAATTTGCATGACATATATTCCCAATTTGTCCCACCATCAGGTTCCCCATACTCCAAAAATGGGTCCAAGGTGTTGGAAAATTTAATGTGGAAGCTATTAATTTCAATTTTCCTTAACCTTAATACTTTCTTGTGAAATTTATTAATCTTCTTGTGTTTATTTAGTATATCTTTTTCATAAAACACATATCATGAGAAAAATAATAAATACAATGAACACATAAGTTAGGCTCCTGTTGGGTTGTGTTATATTATTTCCATGACTAGCTCCCCTAGTTAATCGGGGGGGTCGGCGGAGCCCCCCCTTCTTTGCACTGATTTCGTAGCGGGGGGGTCACAGGGGGTTTGAGGGGGGCCAGTAGCCCCCCTCTATGGGGTCTGGGGCAGTGCCCTGGGGAATTTTTTTTGGGACTGTATATTAGGTTTTGTGCATGGTTTTCTCACATGGTTTTGGGCGCGATGCTTCTCAGTCCATGGTATTGGATGCTTCAGCATGTATAAATATGTATTGTAACATTGAAATGAACATAATCAAAAATAAAGTTGGTAGTCCCAGTTTTGGGATCTAGGGGAAAATATCTGTGTATATTTGTTATGCTCTTGCATTGTTTATTTTTTGTGTTTTATAATTTGTATGTAGGTAATTTCTGTATGGGGTTAAAACCTACATTTGGTATTAGAGCTATTTTGGCTTCAAGGGGACGCCTTTTTTGCTAAGGGGTTTCGCTCGGGCTTATGGTAGACCCTGTTCAGTGGGAGATCTGCGAGATCGATTCTGGTGGTGAAAGAAGATGACGAGCAGTGGAAAGATAGAGATTGAGAAATTTAATGGTCAGAGTTTTGAGTTGTGGAAACTCAAGATGGAGGATCTATTGGTAGACAAAGATCAATGGATCATGGTAGATCCGGGTACTAAACCAACGAGAGTGTCCAATGAAGAATGGAAGAAGTTGGATCGGAAGGTGAAGAGCACAATACGATTGTGTGTCTCAGATTTAGTATTGCTGAATCTATCAGGGGAAGCTACGACTAAGGCTTTGTGGGTCAAGTTAGGGACTTTGTACCAATCTAAGTCTTTGGTGAATAAACTGTTCCTACAAAAAGGCCTGTATAACATGAGGATGAAAGATGGAGACTTAGTGACAGAGCATCTAAAAACATTTAATACTTTGGTAAGTCAGTTATTATCTGTTGATATTAAAATTTTAGATGAAGATAAGTGCATCAGTTTGTTGTGTTCTCTACCAGATTTGTGGGATAGTCCGATTATTGCAATAGGTAGCAATGCAACTGCCTTGTAGTTTGATGAAATAGTCTCATCCTTGCTGACGGAGGAGATGAGATGGAAAAATATGGAGAGCCAGAATGGTGATGCCTTGTCTGTACAAGGATGGTCCCAGAATAGAAACAAAAATAAGAAACTAGTGGGAGATCTAAATCTCTAGGAAAACCTATAAAGGTGGTGTGCTGGAAATGCAAAAAGGAAGGGCACTACAAAAGGGACTGTAAATCTAAAGCTCCTGACAAAGGAAAGGGATCTGATGATGCTCCTTCTGCAGAGGCGAAAACAACCTCAGATGAAGGTGGGGATGTGTACTTGGCTTCTTCAAGTACACATGTAGATCATGAGGTATGGTTGATTGACTCAGGTGCATCCTTTCACTTCATTCCCCATAAAGAGTGGTTCTGCGAGTATGAGAAAGATCATGGTGGTGATGTCTTCTTGCGGGATGATAGGAAGGCTAGAATCGTTGGTAACGAAAAAGTAAAGTTGAAGTTGCAGGGTGGAAGGGTTAGAACACTTCTGGGTGTTCTGCATATTCTTACATTAGCCATAAATCTGATTTTTGTAAGCAAGATGGATGATGCAATGTAAAAACAGTGTTCGAGAAAGATACATGCAAGATGGTTTAGGGAGCACTGATATTGATGCGGGGAGTTCGCATTGGAACTTTGTACAGCCTGGAAGGTAGCACTGTTATTGATGGGTGTAATAGTTCTATGGTTCTTGAAAGTGGAGAAAAGACCATGCTATGGCATTAAAGGCTTGGACATATTGGAGAGAAGGGCCTTCAAATACTTCATGGTAAAGGTATGGCAGAAGGTATGACTAATAGCTCTATGGATTTTGATTTTTGTGAAAATTGTGTATATGGGAAGAAAAATTGGGTGAGTTTCCCCTCTGGTGGTAAGAGGGTGAAACAAATATTAGAGCTTGTGCACAGTGATGTGTTTGGACCTGTGAAGGTTCCATCACTGGGTAAGTCTGTGTACTATTTATCATTCATAGATGGCTTCTCAAGGAATATATGGATATATTTCCTCAAGAAGAAATTTGAAGTCTTTGACAGGTTTAAAGAATTTAAAGCTTTGGTGGAAAACCAGACAGAGAAGAAGATAAAGGTGTTGAGGACAAATAACGGTGGAGAGTTTTGCAACAAGGAATTTGATGAATTCTGTAAGAAGTGTGGTATAGCATGACAAAAGATTACTCCATACACACCTAAGCAAAATGGAGTTACAAAAAGAATTAACAAGATGTTGATGGAAAGGACAAGAAGCATGCTCAGTGGTGCCGGGTTAGGACATGAATTCTGGGCAGAGGCAGTGGAGACAACATGTTACCTGGTCAACAGATCACCTTCATCAGTGTTGTAGGATAAGACTCCACAAGAGGTATGGACTGGTAAGAAACCCTTTCTTTCACATCTGAGGGTATTTGGATGTGATGCATATATACATGTTCCAAAGGAGAAAAGAACCAAGTTGGATAGTAAATCAAAAAGTGCATTTTTATTGGGTATAAGTAGGGTTTAAAGGGCTATAATATTTGGAACCCAGTAACAAGGAAGGTTGTGTACAGCCGAGTTGTGGTGTTCAAAGAGGTGAACGGTGTTATTAAACATGAAGTCCCATCAAACGAACCTGAGAAGATATAGTTTGAGCTAAAGGAGGAAGAATCAGACTCTACAGCAGAAGAGGAATCAGAAGATGAAGAGCCAAAAACTCTGGTTGTGAGAAGATTAGTTCGAGAAAGAAGGCATCCAGAAAGGTATAGTCCATCTGCTTTCTGTTCAATTTTTTCTTAATCTATTACTGATGACGATCCCAGAACTATGAAGGAAGCAGTAGATTCAGAGGATGGAAAACTTTGGAAAGAGGCCATGGTTGATGAAATGACATCTTTGCATAAAAATGAGGCTTGGGATCTGGTGGATTTGTCGACTGGAAGGAAACCCATTGGCAACAAATGGGTGTTCAAGAAGAAGACAAATGCAAAATGAAAGGTGGAGAAATACAAAGCTCGGTTGGTAGCAAAAGGTTATTCCCTGGTGTTGGGAATTGATTTTGGTGATATTTTTTCTCCTGTTGCCAAGGTAGCTTCTATTAGATTACTTTTATCTATTACTGCTACTTTTGATTTTGAGGTAGAATAGAAGGATGTGAAGACAACATTTCTTCACGGGGATCTAGAAGAAGAGATATACATGAAGCAACCTGAAGGCTTTGCGGTGAAGGGTAAGAAAGAACTAGTATGCAAGTTAAAGAAGTCTCTGTATGGGCTAAAACAATCACCAAGGATGTGGTATCAGAAATTTGATACATTTATACCGGGACTTGACTTCACCAGAAGCAAAGCAGATCACTGTGTGTATTTTAAATTAATTGGTGACCATGCTATTTATTTGGTCTTGTATGTGGATGACATGTTGCTGGTTGGAAATAAAAAAGAAATTATCCAAGATTTGAAGACCCAATTGTCCTCCAAATTTGACATGAAAGATCTTGGTGCTGCAAACTATATTTTGGACATGGAAATTAAAAGAGACCGAGAAAAGAGGAAGCTTTGGTTAAACCAGAGGAAGTATGTCGAGACAATATTGCAGAGGTTTAATATGCAGGATAGTAAACAATGAAGGTTCCTATTCCTGTAGGTGTGAAGTTATTTGTTGAACAATGTCCCAAGACACAATAAGAGGAAGAGGACATGTCCCGTGTTCCATATGCAAGTGCAATCTATAGCCTGATGTATGAAATGGTTTGTACTAGACCAGACATTGCACATGCAGTGGGCGTATTGAGCAGGTTTATGTCAAAACCAGGGAAGGAGCACTGGACAACAGTGAAGCGGGTTTTCAGGTATTTGCATGGCACTAGTGATTATGGTTTGTGCTACCAAGGAAGACCAGGATTGGATAGAGTTTGGGATATTCGTGGCTTTGTTGATGCAGATTGGGCTAGACATATGGATAAGAGAAGATATACAAGTGGGTATGTGTTTAACCTATTTGGAGGTGTAGTCAGTTGGATGAGTAAGAAACAATCTGTAGTGGCACTATCAACTACAAAGGCAGAATACATGGCAGCCACTCATGTAAGTAAGGAAGTAGTTTGGTTGTAGAGATTGTGTTCAAGTATGGGGTTAGTACAGGGAGCTATAAGGATAGACTGTGACAACCAAAGTGAAATTTTCTTGGCAAAGAACCCTGCTTATCATTCAAAGACAAAGCACATTGATGTTCAGTATCACTTTGTGAGGGATATGATAGAAGACAAAAATGTGTTGTTGGTAAAGGTGGACACTTTGAAGAATACTGCAGATGCATTGACAAAATCTGTGAGCTCTGAGAAGTTATCTTGGTGTAGAGAAACAATGGGCGTTGCAGGGTTGGATAAATGACTAAGTTCTCCTGTGGAAAGAAAAAAACAAGTGGGAGAATGTTGGGTTGTGTTATATTCTTTCCATGACTAGCTCCCCTAGTTAATCAGGGGGTTAAAGGTGGGGAGGGGTCCCCCCTTCGTTGCATCGATTGCATGGTCATAAGGGGGTTTGAGGGGGGTGGGTAGCCCCCCTCTACAGGGTTCGGGGCAGCACCCAGGGGAAATTTTTTTGGGACCCTATATTAGGTGGGCAGACCTACCTATGGTTTTGTGCATGGTTTTCGCACATGGTTTTGGGCGCGATGGTTTTCAGTCCATGGTATTGGATGCTTCAGCATGTATAAATATGTATTGCAACATTGAAAGGAACATAATGAAAAATCAAGCTAGTAGTCTCGGTTTTGCGATCCAGGGGAAAATCTTTGTGTATATGTGTTTTATGCGTTATGCTCTCACATTTTTTATTTTCTGTGTTTTAGAATTCGTATGCATGTAATTTCTGTACGGGGTTAAAATCTGCAACTCCAAGCTAGGGAAAAACCCCTTTTGGGCCTCCATGGGGAAAAGCCAGAACTTCTATTCTTATAGAATCTGCTTCAAATGAGACAACAAGGACCCAATCCCTAGACCAAGTCCTCCTCCAAGTACCAAGCCAACCCTTTCAATAGAACCAACTTCTAGCTCCAATTTCAACCACAGTTTCTGCCCTGCAATTTCATCTTGCAACTTCATCCTGTAGCTTCGGCCCTGTAGCTGCTGTAGAAACCCTAATATAGTTTCTTCAAGGGACCTTTTTTTGAGAAAAATATATCCTCCCAAGGTCACATTGGTCAAGATAGAGTATTCTCTCCTCCAACTATTTGATACTGTAACTCACTCCCTTGCGATTCAGACCTTTAGTTTCGTCCTTCTTTGTAGTTGCAAAAACCCTATATTTTCACACGTGTGAGAGAGATATAGACTAAAAACAAGTTTTTCCTTGACTTCTTGATCTTCACTCATCCTTATTTGTCTCTTCTAGCATTAGATCAAATATTTTCAAGAGAGATCAAACTTGTGAGTTGCTGAGTGCTAAATGAGGTCAAACTTCTCCTTTATATAGCCTTTCCAAGAGGTCGAATTCCCTTCTTTTGGCCAACTTGAAGATTCTAGGGCTGACTTGTATTTTGGAGAATTCCAAGACTTTTTAGACTCAAAATAAATTCTCTTACCAGATCTCTTTTTCCTGGGATGGTCTTATAAACATGATGTTGACTCTCTTGACTCATGACAATAAATCCTATGACCTAACAAACCCTAGAAGCATGAAGAACATGCTTTTACCTAGAAGACCATCAATAAAGAGTATGAAACACATGATTTAAAATAATAACTTTTTCTTTTATTATTTTGTTTATTACATAAGATACATATTGAAATAAGGACAACAACAATTATGAAGACCGAAACTAGTTACATTTCCAACACTCCCTCTTAACTAGGGAGGTATTCATAATTGTCCCATTAGTACAATCAAACTAAAGATTTATCATAAGAAGAGTCAAATTGATAAGCAAACTATAATCATCATAATTATGACCAACACTGTCTTCAAGGCCTAACTATACAAGCTCAACTTTGTTCTAGAGCATTATGTTGGGAGGCTTTACGTGTGATTTCACACTACCTATACAAAGCACGTACCCCATTCAGATGTTCACAAGGTATGTCCTTTTAGGACTATTCTTATATTGGATTTCCATTCATGAATACTCAAATAATATTGGTCCTCTTCGACCACTCTTATCTTGGATACCTATCCTATCCTAAAAGAGTGTTAATACATTTCCTTTCTTGGATTATTTATACTTAAGGAAACCACAAATTCTTATCCAATCCTCCATCAGTCTCTCTACAAGGCCTTCACTTAGACTTATGATTGTTAGTCCCGGTAAAGTGCTTGACACATGAATAAGGGAATGCGCATGTGATGTCCAACATCACACCCTCTAAACTAGAGAGTATATCCTTATTATCCTTTTCATTAGAGAATAGATCCTTGCTCCTATTTAAGGAGAATCCTTTGCTCCATCTTAAAACCAAAGGTGATTCTAGACTTCCTTCCTATTTGAGAAGTCAATACCACAAGCCTTATAGCTTTTCTTTAGTATCAACTAATTGTTCTTCATAGATGCATGGTTCCATCTCTTCTTCACATCAAGCTTGTTTCCTTTCAAGGTATCATGAAGCCATCTTCACTCTTCAATCTTGTGACAAGATTAAGGTCATTTCTCTTGCTCATCACTTTCATCTTGACATCATGGATGAAGGCATTACATTAAGTCTTTCCAAAATTAAGATGATTATAGCTTCTGCATGAAAGTGATCTCCCTTGTTTTCCTTTAGGTTATCTTCTCGCACTGTTACCTTTCAATATATCTTGACTTCATAATTTCCAGGTATCCTATGTTGAGCTTGCCTCAAAATTCTTCATGTATTTTTGCAATATCCTTCTAGGTAGAAAAATAATATGTTAACTATATAACCAACAAAAATTAAACTTAGATTTAACTCACCATGATGACTTTCTCAAAAGCATCAACATCCTCATGGTCCATCTCCATTGGAATCTTCCTTCATGCATCAAAGTTCCCAAGGATCGAACTTGATTACCAAGTTAACACTGTTCTTTCGGAGATTATTCCAGATGTTAATTATTATCTAGAGAAAGTATTAATTCTTTATTTATCCTACAGTAAGTCAACTTATTCCCTTCTGACGACATGATGAAGACTAGGGTTTCCTCTACAACCTATGCCAATGAGATCTGGGCTCTCACAATGATTGAGGTAAGCAAGGAATTTGGGGATCTTAAGCATCGACAGGTATCTCGAAACATCACTACCACTGAGGTCCTGTTCGTAGTGAAAATAAAAAATGGACCAAGAATTTTGAGAGTGGCTCTCGCTGGAGAGGTCCATCAAAATACCAGATTGCAGAAAACCTATGCACGAGACATGGATATGAGCATATTAGATCGGTGGAGGGTCCTTTCTATTAGTGCTTTGATCTTGTTGAGAAATTTAGGGCATCGTAATAATGTGATTTCTCTTCTATTAGTAACTGCTTGTGAGGGTTTTTTACTTCTTTAGATTAAGATCTTATTTTACTTAGGTTATTAGTATTATTCTTCATAAAAAATATACCAATGCATAAACCATAAATAGACAAGAGACACAAAATATATGCTATCAGCCAGGGCCAAAACATCTCACTCTTTGAGAGGAAGACCTGAAAAAATTCTTCTTCTTATAGATATTTCAATTGACAAATACCAAGACTAATACCCTTGACCTATTTGCCTCTCCAAGACAAAGACACAAAGCTCATTTGTCAACAATATTCCTCCTTCTTCTCCTTCCTCCTTCTCGAATTATTCTTCAACCCTGGCTTGTTTTAGACTTTTAGCCTTCTTCCACTTTAGATCCATAGGAGGCATGCACCACTACTGCAATAGAATTCAACCTTCACTGGTGTAATATAATTCTCCTCTTCTCGGCCTTTACTGCTTCCACAAAATTCATGTTTCCTCAGCCTTCACTGTTGCAATATACAGGTCTACAATTTCACGTGTGTGGAGGTAAGATGGCCCACAAACAGTCCCAAATCAACACAAAATTCCTCATTTCTCTTTATTCCTTCCTCATTGGTAACTCAACTCCCTAAATGAACCTCACACTCCAGACTGTGATCACTGAAAATATTCCTCTGAAATGAGGCTAATCACTCCTATTTATTGTTGTTTGCCTCTGTAATTAGCTGACATGAGTGTATGTTAGCCGACATGTACTTTGAAGGGTTTTTTTTTTTTTTTTGAAGCCGACTTGAAGAGGATACTTTTCTTGGCCTTGGAGGGCTACTTGAAATATTCATTGAATCATATACAAATATAATATTCCCAAGAAGGGTCCTTCATACATGAAATTGACTCAATTTGACTTTATGACCAATCCAAAGGACTCATAATGGGAGTCAAACTAAAAAAATTCCTTGCTCATGAAACCCATGAGACAAGCATTACAGTAATAATTTTATTTTTCTTCTTTTCATCAATTACATAAAAACAAAATTACACATGTTATTATGAAGACCGAACCTAGTTACATTTTTCAACACTCCCTCTTAACTAGGGAGGTATTCATAATGGTACTTGGTCATTCTCAATTTGAAGAATTTATCATAAAAAGAGTTAGATTGGTAACCCATATATATAACATCATATCAACCGGAATTGTCACAAAGCAAGGCCTTGAATAACATATCTATCTCTCCACGAGATATGAGCACAATGCTTGCGAGACCAATGATGTGTAAACACCCTCATCATTGTCTCTCTCGGAACATACTCTACCCAGGTTCGCAGGGTGTGTTCCACCAAGACTATTCTTATCTTGGATTCCCAGTCCTCAAATAATATCGGTCCTCAACAACTACTCTTATCTTGGATGCCCTAATACTTCCTCAAAGAGCATCAAATGCCATATGTTTACCCAATCCTCCATCCTGTCTTCCCCAGTGAAGACAAGAATGATGTTTCTATCTCTCCCTCTTAATTATGGAGGACATATCTATTCCAATAAAGGAATGTACTCATTCAATACGGAATGAATGTACCTAAGCTCCCTTTTGGCTTAGGCACTTCCAAGTTTCTTCCAAGTAAGAAACTTGTTTCCAGGCTCCCTCTTAATTAGGGACCTACATCAGCTCTTTAGGTGGAGATGATGGGGACAACGAGTTGCTTGAAGAACTCCTATTCACGATGTCATGAATTTATTTTCGTACTCTAGGAGTCTTCATGTTTAGGACTTCTACATAGGGCACCGACCATACATCACTTTCATTCATGATTCAACCATGTCATCATAGGAAAGTGATCCATCAATCTATATCTGGCCTTCCTTCATGCCATGCTTCTTTCTTCATGCCATACTTACGTAAAGATATTTCATCCTACTACATGTACATCAGTGGTGGTAGATATCCATAGATCTTCCCTTGGTAGCCTTGCATAAACCCATCTAGATATAAAAAATAAAGGAATGACCATTAAAATCAACATTACATTTGTGATGGTCCTTCCTTATGACATCTTCTAGTTTGCATCAGCACATTTCATACATATCGACACATCTCCCAAATATATATATTGTCAAGGGTATCTTTCTTTTTCAGACTTCAGCAGAGTCTTCATATCTTCCATGGAGATATCCTAGTAAAATATTCTTGGTCTTTTAGATGTTGATTTCCTTTACCATGGTTTCATATTCCATGATCTCTTCCTTCCTTTCTTCACACATTCCATTCCAAAGAGCTTCCAGTCAGAGTTCCTCAATTGTAGTCAACCACCTCATACTTCATATGAAGACATATTATGTTGATTTCAGCTAGTGAATTTGTGACCCATGCATTCCCACATTCCTTTGAGGGAGGATATCCTTTATTTTGATCATGCTCTGAAGATAGAGTATTGATCCATGTTACCTGCAACCATATGACATGACTTCCACAATATCAAATGTAAGCATACATACCTCATTTTTCCTTTGGGTCATCCAGACTTCTTGTAACAACTTCCTTGATTGAAAGAGCTTAAATCCCTTGATCCACTTCACTTTTATGTCATCATATCATCATCCCATGAATTTCACATGATTGGAATTCTTGATGAAACACTTGCTTCTCCTCATGATCGATGAACCTTTCAATGAATATTCCATCAAATAATCTTGAGGATCTAAAGTATCCCCATCATCAGATGTTTCCTTTTAACATATGTATCATGAATCTTTTACTAGATGACCTTGCCATTTATGTTCCCAATGAGATTCCCAAGAGCTATATCCTTGACTTTCATAGATTCTAACCATCTTTCATGCTTCTCTATGATGATGTCCTGAGCTCTTGCTTTCAATGCTTCTATGATGCCATGATGCATCCTAGTATTTTTCTTAGTGAATAATGATAGCTATATCTTACAATAGAAGACTTAGGAAGTTTAGAAGAACTTAGGCGAGGAAGACTATCTCAATCATAATAGAGATATCTACTTTCTTATTCTTGGATTTATTCCTTTCAACTTCCTCCACTTATTCGGTGATATGGGCTTCTTCTCTTCCTCTTTTGTTATTGTCCTTCTTTATCTTAAGACAATTTATTTTATAGTTCCCATATTCTTGACAGCCATAGCATTGAATCTTAGACATGCCCCTTTTCTTTTTCCAAGAAACAAACTTTCCAAATTTTCCTTTTCTTCTTGTGATTGTAGCATAAGCTTGATTTTTCTCACCTGCTCCCACATCAAATTTGGCCTTTAGTCTAGATTCTTCAATATTGCATAGTGATCATAGATCTTGGAATGGAGTATCTTCTTTCTTCCCATAAATACTTGAAGTAAAGTTATCCCACTCTACCAGTAGTTCATTTAATACAACTATAGTCATTTCACTATTAGACATGACTTCTCCCATATCTTGTAGTTGATCTCGGATCCCAGATATCCTCATAAATTATGAGGCTATTCCATATTCCCTTGAAATATTCATCTTGTAGAGTTATTGCATTAATGAGATGACCTCTCCAACATTTCTTACGGAATATAACTCTACCAGCTTGTCAAAGATGTCTTTTGAAGTTTCAAGTTTAGATACATATGGGATGAGGAGATCCTTGATGGATTCTATAAGAATCCTTTGAGCCCTAACTTACCCTTTCATATGATTGGAAATAACTTGATCATATCCCTTTATTAGTTTAGTGATAGAACCTTTGAAATGTTCCATAACCTCATTTTCAATGAGATTCAGATCTTTCCTTTTCTTCCATGCAAGATAGTTTGAATCCCTGACCAATTTGTTGCTTTCCTTGCAAAAAGACATTTTGACAAATACACTTACTTGATAGAATTCTCCTTATTCTTCTTCCTTGATGTTGATGATGATATAGAGGATATAAGAATTCCTTTTGATGAAGATAGTTTTCTTCAATAATGATCCTTGATCCCACAAAGAGGGAGATCCCTTGGATATTTTAATGATGATGACGTCTTCAATGGTAGTGATCTTGATTGAGAGAGATCACCTTAGAGTCTTGATGAAAACGCCTTTAGCTTCCTTTGGATGAATAGAATTCAAAAAAATTCAACTTGATTTTTAGATCTTTTCAACTTGAGTAGATGTAGGGCTTTGGCCTTTTCCTTCTTGATGATGATTCCAATACTTCTTTGTATACTTGTTTGATATAGGGTTATGATGATTCAAGATGATATTTTCTTTGATGCCTTCATTGAAATTTTATCCTTGAGTGTCCCTTTATAAGATGCCCTTCATTGACTTAGTCAACTTAGCTCTGAAACCATGTTGAGAAATATAGGGCATAATAATTATGTGATTTCTCTTCTATTAGTAAATGCTTGTGAGAGATTTTTACTTCTTTAGATTAGGATATTGTTTTACTTAGGTTATTAGTGTTATTATTCATCAAATAACTACCAATTCATAAACCATAAAGAGACAAGAGACAAAACATATAGGCTATCATCCAGGGCAAAAACATAATTTTAGGCCACCTTTTCCTTTTCACTTGACATTTGTCCACACCATTTTTACCCCGGAGTTCCAGAAGGGTCTGACGGATCAGAGCGTGCGTAGAAGAGGAATCTGTTAGGAGTTTATGCTTCATGTTAACGCTATGTTCCACATCCCTATACAACTACTCAGGTCAGAGAGTCGTCTGGGTAACCTTTATCTTTACAACAACATTCTCACAGGAGAAATGCGCTTTGAGATTTGCAATTTCAAACATCTGAGAAAAAATTTCATCTTTGAAAACCAAATTTATGGTCCAATTCTGCGAGAATTGGGCGCGAGAAATAATCTCACGGGAATCGATGTAACTGGGAACCGTCTTTCAGGAACAATAACTCCGGCGCTTTTCTCTTTTGGCTAGTTGGAGCCTCTGTTGTTGGGCAACAATTTCTTCGAAGGAGAGATTCCTCTAGAGATTGGGAATTGTCATAGCTTGAGGCAATTAAGACTGAACCATAATGGTTTGACTGGTATTATCCCTGTCTAGTTTCTGGGTTCGAATCTTCACATTGATTATATGGATAGAAAGGATATTAATTTACAAGGTGAAATACCCTCAAGCTTAGGGCGAAGAAAAAATTTGAGCTCCACTGACCTGTCTAAGAATAGATTGAGCGGTTTATTCCTCCAGAATTGGGGCAATTGTCCAATCTCCTGCGAATCAATCTCTCTTCCAATAGATTGACGGGTTTGTTGCCTCCATAACTTGGTAAATGCCATCTTTTGTATTCTATTGAATTGGGTTTTAACTCACTGAATGGGTCAATGGTAAAGCCATTGGTCAATCTGCTTTTAATGTGTGGAGAATGTCATAACTTTTAGTAGTTCTTGTTGTTGTCAATCCTACAACCTTTGCTTCTCTTAAAATTTTGAGGTTGGTCTTATGATCATGTTGAAGTAACCCATAACATACTTCTTTGTATCTCTCAGATAGATGATGTAGTTCCTCCTCAGTCCTTTCTTTGGCTTTCTGCAACCAATGATTATGCAGCTTGATCCTTTTTTTTTGGGGCAACAACCATAAAACCTAGGAACTATGTTGTCCAGAGATGTATCCACCGAAAAATATTCATTCAACGCTCTCTGCTTCCCTTTCAACCATACATCTTTTGCCGAAGAATGGTTAAGCCGACATAGGTTTTCCTAGTTCTAGGAGGGCCCTGAATAATAGCCAGCCTCTTTGTCATGAACAACATCATGACTTACATCTGTCTTTCATCTAAGGTGGAATTCCACTCTGGCCATTTCTACAATATGTGGATTGTGCTTCTTCCCAAATCATTTCAAATCCTTGGAAATGCACATTCTAAGTTATATGCATCCTTGAATTTCCTTTTTTCCAGATAATCGGGCTCTGTAGTTTGGGGTTCTAATGATAGAAAGTGCTCCCAAAAAGAAAGCTCTTTCATTTCTGGCTGTCGAAGACATTCCAAAACATGGATATAGGCTTCATAGTATGCAGTTGACTGGATCATTTCATAGGTTTTGTTCTTTTCTAAACTCGCAAACTTACCTTCATTGTTGGGAATCAACTTCAAAGCAATGTTTCCCTTCTGAAAGCTATTTTTGTCTGCGTCCTTGACAATTCCATTACATAGTTCTGAAATTCATCGGAGGAAATGCAAAGCAGTGAGCTAGACATCATTTGTTTCGATGAGATTGAGTTTGTTGCCTCTTCCTTTGTTGTTTTCAAAAGGATGCAGTGATCTAGCACTTGATCCCCACATTGGATTCCAATAAATTTTACATTCTTGTATCTACATATATTATCTGGAACAATATTCTTGCGGAAACCTTGAATATCACCTCTGAGTGAGGTGAAGCAGTCCTCACGGACCAAACGAAAGTGCGTGGACGACTACTCATCAACGTTATTATAAGTCTAGCATACTTTGTTGATAGGTAATGGTTCCAGGCTATGGGAAGATATTTCATCTTCAGTTGGTAAAATTGGCAAACTCCCCACATCTGTGAATCCCTGTGCATAACCAATCAATGATGAGTGCATAACCAACCAGTGATGAAAATTTAATTCGTAACTATCTTCTACACTAAAACAAAATTATCATTAAGTAAAACTCAAAAAAATTATCTCCTCACATTTTGTACATATAGAAAGAAATATGGGGGCAATATGTATCCATTTTCATATGGAACTTTCTCGATCACATTTTATATTTATAGAAATAAATATGGGAGCAATATGTATCCATTTTCATATGGAACCTTGTCGATGAACCATCAACCTCTCCAAATCCAAAGACCAGAAGGGTCTAGTAATACAGGTTGATCGTTGATCGAGCGCTGCAGGGCATTAATAGCCAATAACCAATGTGAACAAATACGTCTTGCGCATACCAATCAAAGTAAAGGGGATAGTTGCAATATCAAAAATGTGATCCATTGATCCATGTGCATTGCCACATGAATGAAAGTATAAATTCAACTTTATTCACTTGGGAAATGCAATTGGGAAATTTTACTGCAGGTGCCCAGAAACAGAGGAATATGCCAAAACCACCTATGCACGCATCTGTGTGGAAATGGATTTCAGCGCCGGATTCCCAGCTGAAATAAATCTAACAAGTAAAGACTATGTGTGGAACCAGAAGCTTGATTATGAAAGTGTCCTCTTCAGATGTCGATCGTGCTTTGAGACGGGGCATCTAGCCAAAAATTGCCCAAAAGCCTCTGAGAAAAATTTTGCTAGAAAAAACCACCACAAATCTACATGGTGGGAAGGAGCACAAAAAGAACATTACACTGTCATCAAAGAAGAATATTCTAGAGAAAACTCTGAGTCACAAGAAATCAAGGAAGAAGGAAACAACTCTCAAAGCAAGCAAGGAGAAAGCCCGCCCCAACAAATCAACAGTTATGAGGATCTGAATACCACAAAAAATAAATCTTCATTTAACAGCAAAGCAGATCTCCTAAACCAAACTTCTCCGATTATAGATCGCGAAGCTAAGACACCAATTTCCCAAGAACCAGAAGAGATGAAGGAGATGCAAGACAAAGGAAGTTGGAAGACCGTAGAGAAAAGAAAGAAAGCTACAACACTAATCTCGCCAAGAAAGACGAGGAGCCAGACAAGTAAAAATTAAGAAAATTGTAGGTCCGATAGACCAATTTGGTCTCAGTGGACGTTAACCATCATCATCATCATCATCATATTAATTAGGACATTCCTTATTAGTGCATAAATATGTGTTTATTTGGAAATGTTACAAAATAATAAATAAAAAGAGCATGGGAAAAAATTTAAAATCAAATTAAAGAGAAAGAGAATTAAAAATGCCATTCTATATTTTAAAAAATTATAAAAGAATTTTTGCAAAATTGTTTTAATAGATATAAAAAAAAATAAACATGTTTAAAAAAAAAAGCCTTCAATCACAAATTGGGTTTCAATTAGGATCATGAATATAGTATGATATTTTCATATATTTTATTTGTATAAAATATTGTTAATAGCTTAATGTTCATAAGTTATGATTTTTGTGGATAATATGTGAATGTAAGTCCATCAAGCTAAGTCTAACAGTGTATGTCCTATAATATTGGGACCCCATCTAGGTATGAAAGTTGGTTAAACCACTTATCTTGGTTTGTGGAAGGTTTCAATAGATTTAGGTGTTGAGGTTTGCAATTACACCATAACTTGTAGACATTAGTAAACTTCCAAACTTTTCCCATTACCTAGAGTGGGTGGTTAGTCCACATGAGGTGTGGTGATTAGTGCAGCATCCCCCCTTAGACATAGCTCTAGGGAATAATACCTAGGTCGTTGTTGTAAAAACATGTATGAATAACAATTACTTATGGTGTAAATCACAACTATAAAAGTACATAGAATATCTCCATTATATAACAGTGGATGAGGTCCAATGCTGAATAAAGAATTATTATGACTGGGAAAATGCAAATCCCTTCATTTTGCTTAAGGGGGGAATCAATGTTGCGATAATCACAATCGGGATTAAATTGACGAGGGTTATAAATCGGAAAACATATTTGATAGACAATGTGAGCTTTGTGACATTGTCGTCAAATTAGTTGATTTACAAGATCAACTATCATCCATTACAGAAGAAAAAAGGTTCCTTGAAGATAAAACATTGAAATAGAGAGAAATAAATTGGCTAATGACGAAGAACAGATGCATCTTAAGGGCAGAATCTGGGAATTAGAAAGAGCTTTGGATCTTGTCAACAAGGATCTTGAATCATCCAAGGCCATGGCAGTGGATAAATATTGTCAGCTAAATGATTTACAATACCTCTTTCACACCTTGGCGATGCAAAAAGGTGCCTCCATGATGAAAGCAACTCTTTAAGGATTGAATTGAACAAGTGTACAATGGCTTCAGTGAAAATTCTCCACCATTTAGAAAAGACAAGGGAATTGGAGAGTGATTTAGAATATGTCAACAAGGATCTTCATTCCAGAGATATGCAGTTCCAACAGTTGGTGCCAAAACGTCAGCATTTGCTTGAAGGTGTGCATGAAAATGGAAAATCAGACAGTGTTGATGATAATGGAATTATTGACAGTAGGCATGGAAAGGAGAACACTAACAAATTCCATGAAAATGGAGAACCAAAAGGTGCGTACACAAATGGAAAGCCAAGCAATGTTGCTGAAAAGAAACTGCCAAAGAAGCGGCGAGGAAAGGGAAAACCCAAAAGGTGAAAAAAAAACAATTTTGTTGAACAAAATATTTTCTGTATAACCAGCTTTGAGGAAATTCGGTACCTTGACAAATTTATGTATCAAGTAACATTTAGGTTTTTTTGAAAGGTTGTTATTTCTGGATTTATGCTTTTTCAAATCACAATTCCCATCGGGTCTGCCCTTTATCGACATATTGCAATTGCAAGTCACAATGTGCATTGGCCCTTTGTATCGGGGATCACCGATCGCCAATCGCTGATCACTCCGATCAGATCCTAACTGTTGATCTGACTCCTCGATCCGACGGTCGATATCGCATCATGGCATATCGCATATGTAACGACTCGGGGGTTCTTTCCATATACCATGGACTGTGCCAACCTGATCCGTCGATCCTATCTCGCTTTATCGCAATCGACTTCGCCTGGGTCCCCATATCGCATGCAGCCTACCTTCGACCCGATATATCGGAGATCACTTAATCGGGGGAGTCCTCCCGCCTTTGGTCTAAGTCCTCCTTTTAACCTTCCGATGCAATTTTTCCTTAAAGAGCCTTTTATGGCATTTTCTAAGAATTTGCCTCCTTTTCAAAGGACAATGGACAATCTTCTTTTTGCGATAGTTTCTTCATCCGAAGTCCATTTTAGCCCATTCAAATTGTAGTAGATTAAAAATGATGAAATCTATGCAATGGGACTATTTCCAATAGTAGCCCTTGACTTTAATTCTCCTCTGTGAGGAACATTTTTAGACTTAGAAGTTTATTCTAGATCCATTTTGGATCAGTTGCAAATCCAAAAATAATAAACAAAAACTAGCTCCCAACTACAATAGCTTTATCAAGTACACACCATTTAGTTATCCAATCATTTACATGATATCAATGTATCTTTATAGCATTCACATATACCAATATTAAATTAGTATAATATTGCATACACCTTGCTCAATACAATCAAATTAATAATAGTAAGTGGTTTAAAAATCAAATGCACCTTTATACAATTAACATACAAATAAGACCAATGATAGATCAATATTTCTTAACACAACATTTTTATTTTTATTATACAACTTTTTTTATTTTAAGCTTATTTAAATTGTTTTTTTCAATTTTTATAATATAATTTTTTGTTTATAAATTTTAAAAGTTATCAATATATAAATTTAAATGGCCATAGTTTTCCTAATTTTCAAGTGACTAGTAATAATTTCTTAACTTTTTTCTTTTCATTTTTTTTAATAAATAAATTCAAACTTAAAATACTTAAATTATATTATACATTTCATAAATTTTAATATTTCAACTTTTTTCTTTTACAATAGAATGCTCGCTGATTTTTTATAATAGTTACTCTATCATCATATATAAAACCTTTTAAAATGACAAAAAAACAATATTTCAAGATATGTACTTTTATAAATTTATTATATTTAATAAAATTATTTTGTATTTATTATCATAAAATCTTTTTAACTTACCCATATAATAATATATTTAACTATATCATTTAAATTGATACCATTTTATAACTTAATTATAACCCTACACATTAAGAATTTGTACCCAGATTTATATCTACAATTCATAACCCTACATATTGAACCCAACTTTATATCTTAGACCAATGTCAAAATTTATATAAACAATTCATAACCCTTCATATTGTACCAAGTTTTATATCCTAAACCCATCTCAAAACTCGTATAGAAATTATTCGTAGAATAAATATTTCATAGTTAAAATATATAATAATTAGGCCGATAAGCCTTATTTTGAATCAGTCCATCTCTCGTTTTCGTCTACCTTTTTTGTCTCAGTCTGACATGTGTGCGCAGAATTTTAGGCCACCCTTTCCTTTTCATTTGACATTTGTCCACACCATTTTTATCCCGGAGTTCCAGAAGGGTCTGACAGATCATAGTGTGCGTAGAAGAGGAATTTGTTAGGAGTTTATGCCTCATGTTAACGCTATGTTCTGCATCCCTGTACAACTACTCAGATCAAAGAGTCATCTGGGGAACCTTTATCTTTACAACAACATTCTCACAAGAGAAATGCACTCTGAGATTTGCAATTTCAAACATCTGAGAAAAAATTTCATCTTTGAAAACCAACTTTCTGGTCCAATTCCGCGAGGATTGCGCGCGAGAAATAATCTCACGGGAATCGATGTAACTGGGAACCGTCTTTAAGGAACAATAACTCCGGCACTTTGCTCTTCTGGCTAGTTGGAGCCTCTGTTGTTGGGCAACAATTTCTTCGAAGGAGAGATTCCTCTAGAGATTGGGAATCGTCATAGCTTGAGGCGATTAAGACTGAACCATAATTGTTTGACTGGTATTATCCCTGTCCAGTTTCTGGGTTCAAATATTCACATTGATTATATGGATACAAAGGATAATAATTTACAAGGTGAAATACCCTCAAGCTTAGGGCGAAGAAAAAATTTGAGCTCCACTGACTTGTCTAAGAATAGATTGAGCGGTTTATTCCTCCAGAATTGGGGCAATTGTCCAATCTCCTGCGAATCAATCTCTCTTCCAATAGATTGACGAGTCTGTTTCCTCTAGAACTTGGTAAATGCCATCTTTCGTATTCTATTGACTTAGGTTTTAACTCACTGAATGGGTCAATGGTAGAGCCGTTGGTCAATTTGCTTTTAATGCTTGGAGAATGTCATAACTTTTAGTAGTTCCAGTTGTTGTCAATCCTACAACTTTTGCTTCTCTTAAAATTTTGAGGTTGGTCTTATGATCGTGTTGAAGTAACCCATCACATACTTCTTTGTATCTCTCAGATAGATGATGTAGTTCCTCCTCAGTCTTTTCTTTGGCTTTCTACAACTAATGATTATGCAGCTTGATCCTTGATTTTTGGGGCAACAAACATAAATCCTGGGAACTATGTTGTCCAAAGATGTATCCACTGAAAAATATTCATTCAGCACTCTCTGCTTCCCTTTCAACCATACATCTTCTACCAAAGAATGATTAAGCCGATGTAGGTTTTCCCAGTTCTAGGAGGGCCCTGAATAATAGCCAGCCTATTTGTCAGGCACAACATCACGACTTCCATCTATCTTTCATCTAAGGTGGAATTCCACTCTAGCCGTTTCTGCAATATGTGGATTGTGCTTCTTCCCAAATCATTTCAAATCCTTGGAAATGCACATTCTAAGTTATATGCATCCTTGAATTTCCTTTTTTTCCAGATAACCTGGCTCTATAGTTTGGGATTCTAATGATAGAAAGTGCTCCCAAAAAGAAAGCTCTTTAATTTCTGGTTGTCGAAGACATTCCAAAACATGGACATAGGCTTCATAGTATGCAATTGACTAGATCATTTCATAGGTTTTGTTCTTTTCTAAACTCGCAAACTTACCTTCATTGTTGGGAATCAGCTTCAAAGCAATGTTTCCCTTCTGAAAGCTATTGTTGTCTGCGTCCTTGAGAATTCCCCATACATAGTTCTGAAATTCATCAAAGGAAATGCACAGCAGTGAGCTAGACATCATTTGTTTCGATGAGATTGAATTTGTTTCCTCCTCCTTTGTTGTTTTCAAAAGGATGCAGTGCTCCAGCACTTGATCCCCACATTGGATTCCAATAAATTTTACATTCTTGTATCTACATATATTATCTGGAACAATGTTCTTGCAGAAACCTTGAATATCACCTCTGAGTGAGGCGAAGCAGTCCTCGCGAACCAAACAAAAGTGTGTGGACAACTACTCATCAAGGCTATTATAAGTCTAGCATACTTTGTTGATAGGCAATGGTTCCAGGCTATGAGAAGATATTTCATCTTCAATTGGTAAAATTGGCAAACTTCCCACATCCGTGGATCCTTGTGCATAACCAATCAATGATGAGTGCATAACCAACCTGCGATGATAATTTAATTCGTAACTATCTTCTACGCTAAAACAAAATTATCATCAAGTAAAACTCAAAAAATTTGTCTCCTCACATTTTATATATAGAAAGAAATATGGGGGCAATATGTATCCATTTTCATATGGAACCCTATCGATCACATTTTATATATATACAATGAAATATAGGAGAAATATGTATCCATTTTTGTATGGAACCTTGTCGATGAACCATCGACCTCTCCAAATCCAAAAACCAGAAGGGTCTAGTAATACAAGTTGATCGTTGATCGAGCGTTGCAGGGCATTAATAACCAATAACCAATGTGAACAAATACGTCTTGCGCATACCAATCAAAGTAAAGGGGTAGTTGCAATTTCAAAAATGTGATCCATTGATCCATGTGCATTGCCACATGAATGAAAGTATAAATTCAACTTTATTCACTTCGCATATTAATTAGGACATTCCTTATTAGTGCATAAATATGTGTTTATTTGGAAATGTTACAAAATAATAAATAAAAAGAGCACTGGCAAAAATTTACAATCTAATTAAAGAGAAAGAGAATTAAAAATGCCATTCTATATTTTAAAAAATTATAAAAGAATTTTTACAAAATTGTTTTAATAGATATAATAAAAAAAATAAACATGTTTAAAAAAAAAGAAGCCTTCAATCACAAATTGGGTTTCAATTAGGATCATGAGTATAGTATGATATTTTCATAAAATTTATTTGTATAAAATATTGTTAATAGCTTAATGTTCATAATCTATGAGTTTTGTGGATAATATGTGAATGTAAGTCCATCAAACTAAGTCTAACAGTGTATGTCCTATAATATTGGGACCCCATCTAGGTATGAAACTTGGTTAAACCACTTATCTTGGCTTGTGGAAGGTTTCAATAGATTTAGGTGTTGAGGTTTGCAATTACACCATAACTTGTAGAGATTAGTAAACTTCCAACTTTTCCCATTACCTAGAGTGGGTGGTTAGTCCACATGAGGTGTGGTGATTAGTGTAGCATCCACCCTTCGACATAGCTCTAGGGAATAATACCTAGGCCATTGTTGTAAAAACATGTAGGAATAACAATTACTTATGGTGCAAATCACAACTATAAAAGTACATAGAATATCTCCATTATATAACAATGGATGAGGTCCAATGTTGAATAAATAATTATTACGATTGGGAAAATGCAAATCCCTTCATTTTGCTTAAGGGGGAATCAATGTTACGATAATCACAATCGGGCTTAAATTGACGAGGGTTTCAAATCGGAATACATATTTGATAGACAATGTGAGCTTTGTGACATGGTCGTCAAATTAGCTGATTTACAAGATCAACTATCATCCATAACAAAAGAAAAAAGGTTCCTTGAAGATAAAAACACTGAAATAGAGAGAAATAAATTGGCTAATGACGAAGAACAGATGCATCTTAAGGGTAGAATCTGGGAATTGGAAAGAGCTTTGGATCTTGTAAACAAGGATATTGAATCGTCCAAGGCCATGGCAGTGGAGAAAGATTGTCAACTAAATGATTTACAATACCTCTTTCACACCTTGGCGATGCAAAAAGGTGCCTCCATGACGAAAGCAACTCTTTCAGGATTGAATTGAACAAGTGTACAATGGCTTCAGAGAAAATTCTCCACCGTTTAGACAAGACAAGGGAATTGGAGAGTGCTTTAGAATATGTCAACAAAGATCTTGATTCCAGAGATATGCAGTTCCAACAGTTGGTGCCAGAACGTCAGCATTTTCTTGAAGGTGTGCATGAAAATGGAAAATCATACAGTGTTGATGATAATGGAATTATTGACAGTGGGCATGGAAAGGAGAACACTAACAAATTCCATGAAAATGGAGAACCAAAAGGTGTGTACATGAATGGAAAGCCAAGCAATGTTGCTGAAAAGAACCTGCCAAAGAAGCGGCGAGGAAAGGGAAAATCCAGAAGGTGAAAAAAACAATTTTGTTGAACAAAATATTTTCCGTATAACCAGCTTTGAGGAAATTCGGTACCTTGACAAATTTATGTATCAAGTAACATTTAGGTTTTTCTGAAAGGTTGTTATTTTTGGATTTAGGCTTTTTTGAAAGGTTGTTATTTCTGAATTTACAGGTTTAAGTTGTTTAACTATGTTCATATAGATCAAAATCAATGGTTGTTTGAGTAAATTTGTTGTTACAATTACCACAAAGCCACCCCACTGGGGGTAAAACTAGTTTTTTTCCAAATGTATATCAATTATATTTCATGTGTTTTTATTTACTTTACAACTATGAGATTTGTGTCTCTTAAGTGTATCCTAACTGTTTTGGATGCTCTTGTGTTATGAATACATGTGGAATAAATATGTTGATATGCATTGGGTGCAGTTATTTACTTTACAACTATGAGACTTGAGTTTCTTAAGTGTATCTTTATTGTTTTGGATTGCCCTTGTGTTATGAATACATGTGGAATAAATATGTTGATATGAATTGGGTGCAATTATTTTGGATTTGTGAAATCAAAATCTAGATGTCTAAATGGAATGATAAATTATCACAATAAGCAATTCGGTTTCATTTCGCACTGACATTAGGTTAATGAGAATATATTTGACCCACACACAATTTTGAAGATATCCATTATAATTAGTATGAAAACCCATCTAAAAAGAACTCAATTTAACATATGCTTTAGTTTGGCTTGAATTGATTTATAGTTCATGTTTTAATGTGCATGTGGGAAGTTGTTTGTTTCATATTTCTTTTAGTTGTTTATGTTGATATCTCATCAAATTTATTTGTTCACTAAGCCTATTCCATTTTTATTTGACATCATGTTGATATGCATCAATCAAATATAGTTTAGTTTTTTTAATCAATGAAATATTGACTTTTTGGTAAGCATTTTCCATATACATTTTTGGTATCATTTGGTGATCCTAGATTTTTGGTAAGCATTTTCCATGTAATTTTTTGGTATTATTGGTGATCCTACCAATATTTGCTTTCAGTATATAAGTTTATATGTTCTTTAAAACGTATTATATTTTTTGGATGGTTAATTTCATGTGTAAATTAGTTAAATATTTTCTATTTGATATTATTTGATGATCCAATGAGCTATAAATATTCAAAATTTACAATGTAAGATTCAATTTCAACATATGAACAGTAAATGTTTCCTTTTGGGAGTGTGTTATATTCTTTATATAGTTAGTCTCATGTGCAAATTAGGTGATTGTAACATCAATACATGTGTGACAACTCAAACCACAATACGACTTCCTAATATTTGCTTTAGATAGCTTGTGGGAAAATAACCAATTTGAAGATGGCAATATTATCTGCTTTCAAAGGGATCTCACAATAGATTATGAGGTTTTCTTGGTGCCCACCGAGCCTCTCGTTGAACAGCTAGTTGATGTTATCAGATCACACTCAAACTTCGAGGTGGGTCGGCGCTAGGGGGAGGAAAATAACCGAACGTTCGATCATGATAAAGACAAAAACAGCCAGCTGATGTCATCAGATCACACTCAAACTTTGAGGTGGGTCAATGCTAGGGGGAGGAAAATAACCAAACTTTCGATCATGATAAAGACAAATAAATTGCAGTAGGCATGAACACTTTGGAAAGATATGAATCAAGTATTACATCTCCAGCTGTAGTCTTTGAGGACACATATTTCATATCAAGATAAAGATATTCTTATAACATTGTTACTGGGTTTTATATAGCATGAAAAATAAGGTCCAATAAAGTTACCAATGCTATGGGAAGAAAAATTGCAATTTATATTACATTGTCTCTTATATTCAATAGACATTCAACCCCATTGGATTGGTATAGAAGTTGATCATCATAAAAGAAAAATACAATTTTCTATGTTATAGAAAAATGAACCAGGCATATGGCATGTATTTCCCACAGCACTTTTGGTGTTGGTGTTTAAATTAAATGATCTTAAATTGAAAAGTGAAATTTTAAGCATTGAAGTTGTTGATGATAAAACACTATGGTTATGTATGATGAACATGTTGGTAGAACTGCAGGTTTCGTAAATACTTGGTGAAAGAACAAGGAATACAGTGTAAGAGTTTATATTTATGGCAAGTCCCACAATAATCGATGATTCACATTGTTTCGTACTTAAATTAACAAAGTTTCGAGAGGTCAATGAAATCAAAGTTTGATTAATGGAGAGCCGCCGAATACTTCAAATTTCAAATTGGTCAATACTTCTAGTTATTTTTTTTCGCTTAACCTATTACTTTATAACATTGTCATAGCCAATTGATCTACTCCCATAGATTCCATTGCCTTTATTTTCATAACTATATTGTACATCAATTTATTTTTTTACTTTTATGAATATGCAAATGCTATTCATTATTCATCATTATAATTTACAAAAATATTTTAAGAACTATCCAACAACCAAAATAATCTATTATCAACCCCATAAAAATATATTTTATTAATAATTTTGATACCATCGACTTATTAAGCATGTCATCTCCCCAAAATCTTTCATATCAGCCCTCTCTCAACCATTACATGTCATCTCCCAAAATCTTTCATATCAACCCTCTCTCAACCATTTTTCATTTCTAAACAATGTGCACACTAAGCCAACAAACTCAAGCTACGTGAATTGTTTTACATCGATGTTTCTACCCTAAATTTTGGAGGAAAGAGGTTTGCTCACACTATAATAAAAAAATAATAATTCTATTATGACTTTATAATCCAATCATTTTAATTGAGTTTATTATGACTTTATAATCCAATCATTTTAATTGAGTTTAAATGGCGGTTTCTAACAGTATTTTGTTAGAGGTATATCAAATTATTGGTTTTAGTTTAAGCTATATATATATATATATATATATATATATATATAAAATAAAGATCCAAATAAATTAAAATATGCCAAAACATATGGTATATGGCATATATATCTACAAATGCGTTCCTCATACAATTTTTTCAATTTAAGAAACATATCGGCCTTTCTTTGCACCTTTTGAGGCAATTGATAGTTATATTACAAGATTATTTATTGCGAGGAGTACAACTAATGACAATAATCAGAAAAGGTAAAATAGAATGATGCAACTTTATCTATTGCATAATTAAGAAAAAGAACAACCAGTATAAATTCATCAGAGCAACATAGATTTATGGCATGGCCAACTGAGAATAACCACCTAGACACACTTTCCTACGTGAATTACACCTCAAGTTAGGACAGAGATATGGCAAATTTTTAAATCTAGATTACTGAAACAGCCTATATATCAACTAGCAACATGAGAATATTGTTACTCAGATATACAGGTCTACAATTTAATGCAGGGTAGGATAGAGTCACCGTCCCAACAGTCTGGATGATACAAGAGAGCTGAAGCTTGATTTGTACTTAAAATGCTTTCTTTCCGAGCCACCCAACTTGAGATAGGAGAGTACCACCCTATTGTGCAGATGCACTAGCAGCTGCTCAGGTAGTTAGTTCACCATCCAGTCTAGCAGTTATGAAGACAAGTTCAGAACAAACATGCCTTGTGATTAGTGTGGGAGTTCAATATGTTGGCTCCATGGCTACTGAGGATAAAGAAATAGTGCTAAGGTTTCCTTTCTCGGTTAGATTCATCAAGAGCATGGGGATAAATCTCTTAATTGTGTGAGTTCGGGAGGACCAACCCCCAATCCTTTGAAGATAGAGGTCTATATCTTCTTCCCAATTGGATGGCTGATTCATCAGTGCCCTATATATGTATTCGGAAGCCTATACTGGCACCCCAAACATAAGATGGTTGTGGCTTAGCTGTCTGTAAATTTTTCCCAGTCCTTGGTTCAAGCCATTATTCTTGGGCTATTAAGGCTTGTTCCGCTGCTTCCACTATCAACTGAAGAGGATTTGATAGTGACAATATGGTGGCGGAATTTGGGAGAGCTTGTCACTTTGGAACCAGTATGCTGTTTCACAAGGGGAATCAGGGACTGAACTACATCAGTCATCAGAGGTCGATAATCTGCTTCTGATTGAACACACATTGCTGCAATGGCTGCAACCTGCATGCACCAAACGTATCGACTTCAAAGTCACAAGGTCATTCGCACACATCAAGAAAATAGACAGAAACATGAAGAGATTGAGCTTTTTAAAATGAACTTTAGGTACCTGTATTAGTTCCTTCTTTGAGTACTGCCCTTCCAGAACAGGATCGACCAGTTGTGTGACCTTCTCTCTGTCAGTGAGGTATGGAAGAGCCTGTCAAAAGCAAGCAAACATTCAATTAAACAAAATATGCAGAAAGGCCAAATATATCTGTTAAGTAAAACTAGGTATCTAGAAGTGATCAATAGAGTGGAACTATTCAGTCTGGCATATAAAATGTTAGGCCTTCAGATGGTTAGGCAATGCTAGAGCAAATGTATTTGGAAGTTACTTCTTACCCAACAGAGAGCTCCAATCAGCTAGTTAGAACTCTCTTCAAAAGCAAGACAATCTTGTAGCCATCTGATTGAAACCTTCTGCAAGGTGCAAAGTCACTTCCATATCTTTCAAGGTTCAGTCAATGTTTCAACGGTAAAACCAACCTTAAAGCATACATTGGCAGCATGCCAATACATGGGTTTTGGCTACAACCAATTTGTTGCTATCCCATGCACTTAAGGATCAGTTTATGTTCCAAGGACTTTGATAAAAGCAACTGATACGATTTCAAATTCCAAATTCAACAAGGTGGGTCTTCTTTTGGCAGGAAGGTTCCATGTGATTTAACTAGTCAGTTGAGATATTGCAGCTAATCAAAGAAGGGCTGAAATGCACAGACAAGTCCTTTATTTGATAACAAAGCCATATTGGCAATTTTCATTCGCCAGTGCCAACCTCCCAAGAATGAACACAATTGCCTAAAAGACATGGGTTTATGCTTTGGGCCGCGGGGTTCACCAGCTCAAAATAAAAGATCAGATTTTCTCCATTGTCAAGGGGGACAATGTTGAACAAAATATGAAAACTTCAGTGGCCTCAAGAAGCTATATTACTGATCAACTAAACTATGAATGATTTTCCCATTAAATGAACAGTTTGGGCTCAAATTTTGCAGATTGAAAAAATGATACTTAACAAAATACATAATACAAGAGGCAAGATAGATAAATAATCAATACCCAAGAGACGAGTATGCCTTTCCTAGGAGGTCTCTTCATGTCTACAGGTACACGGCCTGTCAAAAGCTCTAAAAGCACAACATCAAAGTTGTAAACATCTGATGGTTTTGTTGTTAGGTGTCCTGTCAAAGCATACCTGCAGTGAAATTTGTATCAAGTGATCAAATGCCAGGGAGTAAACTTGTACCTTTAGCCATTTGCTGCTGATATCAAGGAATAACATTTGATGTAAGTTAAGAAACTTACTCTGGGGAAACATATCCCGTAGTTCCTAAAATCTCAGTGGATATTTCACCATTCAACTTTTCAGAAGCAAGCTTTGCTAGCCCAGAATTAGACACGTTGGCATTGTAGTTTTTGTCAAGTAGGATGTTGGTGGCCTTAAAATCCCGGTGTATCACTGGTGGATTAATATGGTCATGAAGGTATTCAAGACCTCTAGCCCCATGCAGAACTAATTCCATTCTTGTTCCCAAATCTAACAACGATGGATTGCCTCGTGAACCTGTAGAAACAATTCATGCAACAAACACCATATGTTCAAATTGCAATGTTCCTAGCATTCTTGTTGTTCGTTATCAGATTTTCAATCCTTCTTACAGGATTCACCAAACTAAACTATGAAGGCGCTAAATAATGTCATGATTGAACAAAAGATGAAATTCTTCAATGAGACTAGCTTGAACAAAAATGATATAATCATATAACATGCATTAAGATGAAATATTTTTCTGAGGTTTTTTTACAAGAAGCACATTGACTAAAAATGTGATCTGTTCTTTTCTTACTACTGTAACTAATTTCTCTATGGATTTACTAATTTTTGTATGTTTTGAAAATGCATCAAATTTTTATTTTTTATTGTAAATCAATACACTGTATATGGAGAAGTGAGAACATTACATCAAGGAGCCAAAGGAGGTTCACACAAGATCCCCTTCCTCTAGAAGCGACTGGATGAAGTGTACCCATAAGTTCAGTCTCATGTCATAGAATGTGTGGAGTGCCAAGGGGAGCTGAAGACATGCTTTTACATGTAACACAATATCTGTTATCAAACACAATATTTTATTTTTACAGTGGTTTGTGAGCTAACCCCTTGGACGGCTTCCTCTATTATTGGGCGTGGACATGATGCAAATGGTAGATGCTCTTCAATGACCATTGTGCTTGCTGGAACTGCATGGTGTTGATGTTCCATGTATGCTCCAAATGATATTGATGGCAGAATACAATTGTGGGATTGGATGTCCCAGTCCTTATCAATAGCCAAACAGATGATTGGTGAAGTCTTTAACATGGTGGAGTGGGATGGTGACTGAATTGTTGGTCATGCTAGCACTCTTGGGCCAGAAAAAGAGGGAATCTCGGACACGCTGTAAATCTGTTATAGGTATTTCACTATTAAACAGAAATCTCTTGATATTGGTAGATTGTACTTCTGGTGCAATCAAAGAGTAGTCTGTCCCGAGATCAACCACAATTCCATAGATTTTATGTGAACTTGCAGAAAACTAACTCTACTAGAAAGTCTCAATCGGTTCTCGTTATTGAAGTAAATAATGAAGATACAGGCCATAGCCAATTTTGCTCTGCTCCTGATGGCCAGCGAAGAGATTCACCGTTCTTTAGATATTGTTCGAGAGTAGACAGATTACAGACAATGAAGCCTCCTCAGAATACCCATATATGGCATATATCATTTCTCACCCATTAACAAATTCACCTTCAATAAGACAGAAGGTCCATAAATAATTAAGAAGATATGAGGGTCTGTATAAGGCTGTTTTGTGGATATATAGTTACTTTTCCAATCTGAAGAAGATACACAGGACAATGAATGAAGTCCTTGATGAGGCTTTCATCTCTTATTGTAATATCTTTTTTAGAAGTTATAGAAGCAGAGTCCACAGTAAGGCAAAAACAACAGACAGGAAAAGTATGAATTGATAAGAGGTGGGGTATTTAGTGTTTTTCCAGGTCTCCCACACCATGGCGAGACCATGAGTAAATAAGCAAGCACGGAATTATGTTTAAACCCTGAGCTTCCCTAGCTCAAAATCAAATCAAAATCAAGCATACAAAATTCCCTTGGTGTAAATTAACAATCTGAACTCACCATCAGAATAAAGGTGCTCCTGCACACTCCCATTGGACATATACTCATACACAAGAAGACGGTGGTCTTGATCCGCACAGTAACCAATCAGCTGAAGCAGATATGGTGAATGCAGGCGGCTTAGAAGGTCCACCTGTAACAAAACAAGTAAGTGCACGATGTCATCATAGAGAAATCAAACAATTTGCTCTCAATTGAAAGAAAAAATGGCAGTGAAAAGTCCCCAGAAACCAGACCTCAACTCTGAATTCACGTTCTCCTTGTTGGCCATCTCTGTCAAGCTGTTTGATGGCTGTCACTCTGCCATCAAGCAGGACACTCCTATACACCAAACCAAAGCCCCCATTTCCAATCACATTGGCAGAGCTGAAGTTGTTTGTGGCAAATCGAAGCTGTTTATATGTGAAAACCTGTACTTCCGGAGTCGTTGAGATGACCCGCATGGAAGAAACCGAAGGATTCGTGTACTCTGCTGAACTTTTCTCCAGATCTGCGCACATCACACAATGCTTCTCAATACATCCGTTGAACTTTTATGCAAACAGTGATAGACTGGTCCAGACATTCGGACTGATTAGTTGTCACTTGGCACCCCTCATGACAGTTGGGCATTTACAGGAAAAGGATAAGGATCCTGGACGCTAGATTTCAATGCTAGCTAGCCTGGTTTTGGAGACCACCCAGACCAGTCTGAACCTGTGCACCTCAAGGTTGTAAAGCTTGAGTTTGTGTATCTTGAGTTTTAAAATATTTGATACAATGGTTATTTGTGTGAACTGAAAATATGCATCTCAAGCTTACCAATCTCCAGCTAAATATTACAGTAGGGTGTAGATGGGTTTGGATTAGTGTTCATATTCAATACACCATCTAGTTCAATGGACCTAATACACCATCCAGATTCAGTAGACCATTACACTGATACACAGAGTCTTGATTATATCCCACCTAGCCTGTAAAATGTGACTCACTTCTCCCTGATTTTGGAGCTATGGAGTATAGAAAAAAAGATGGAGAATATATAATATTGAAATTATGCACATCAAAATGAAGAAAGAAATCAGATTTTAGAACTCAATATCCTTGATCAAATTTCTAATGAAGTTCAATTTAATTAGTTTTTCAATTTTGCTTCTAAGATACAGATAAGGTAAGTGTCAAATCATATGGAAAATAAACATGAAGTGAATATATACCTGAAGCATAGGAACCACTGGACTGTCCGGGACTCCTCCTACAATTGGCTTTAAGGAAGGATCTCTTAATCCTCCGGGCATTTGAACGTTTGTAGCAGCAGAATCCAAGCAACATTAGTAACAGGACAACCAAACTGCAAACAACAGCTATTATTGCAGTCACTGCATGGGCTTTGTGAGATCCTTTGTTTGCAAACTCAGAACCCAAATATGGAGATGGTGCAGGAGACTCAAATCCAGGAGTCATGGCAATATCTCTCAGATTATATTGTTACCATGGCCAGTTCTTGTGACAAACCCACCTAGTTTTCAATTTGAAATCCAAATACAGGACCGTTGTAGAAGCTCTACAAGACATGTTTTATACCAAATATATATATACTCTGGTACAAAGAATCCATGGATGAGTCTAGCGCTGGAGGGCATATTACCCCAAGGAGAAGACTTGGATTCAACGCATTGAGAGGTCCAACCAAACGTATTCTAGCCAATAACAATGACTCATAAATGCAAGGAGTAAATTTTACAACAGGACATGTGGGTGCTGCAGGCTTTTGACAAACCATTAATCACCGAAATTCAGTATTCTGTTGCACAGCGCACAGATGACATGGCTTGCAAAGATATACACATTATGCATATCTTGTCAACGCCATTGTGGATTAAGTAAACCTGCTGCTTCCGTGACAATATTGAATAGAATTGGATTGGGTGGAGGAATTTAAGGCGCCAGATCTGGCCAATGGCCAATGAATTGTACATACGTACATGCTTCAGTAAGGGCATCCTATCAAAATAGGGAAATTAGAATTTCAATATCAATTCCCGTAGCCTGCACCCCGTCCATGATAAAATCCAACTGGATCCACATTATGCCAACAAAAGCAACATGTCGCCTTGTTTTTTATTTGAACATAAACGGCATTCTCAAGGGTCGACCCACTTTCCAAGATTTGAAAATTTTATATCATTTTTTTTTTCAAATAATTCGCATCTCGTCCCTGGATACCTGAGTGTCATATGACAGGAATTTATTAATGAATTTTATTTTTATATAAACTTGTCTTAATTAATTTAAATTTACGATAAAGAAAAGATAAAAAGTTACATTCAAATAAATGGGTTAAAACATAAATCCCCCAAGTTCGAGAAACGGAAATTTTGTGTTTTTTTAAGTATGGGCAATGATGTTTTGGGAATGAATTACTGATTTATATAAATTTAATATTGTTAACAATGTTTTGGAAATAAATGTTTGATTTTATATAAATGGTCAAATAGTAAGGTTGAGTGTTTTGAGTTTTGTATAATTTTGATGATAGTATTTTATTATGGGTTCATTCTTTTCTTTTGTTAAAAAAAGTGTTGGCCTATGCCTAGTTACAAAATGTTGGATTGTTGGCCTACGCCTAGTTACAAAATGTTGGATTGATCCATTTTACTGATAGAAGATTTTAATATTTTGAATTGTTCAGGATTGGAAAGATCCAGTAACCTTGGGTAAGAATTTAGTGAATTTCAAGTTTTATATTTCTTTGTTTTTTTGTGTGAATTTTGATATCATGGTATGAGAGATTTTATGGGTGCTAATAGCATTAACATTTGATAGAGATTTGATCTTTTTAATATTTTGAATTGTTCATGATTGGAAAGATCCAATAATTTTAGGTAAGAACTTGGTGACCTTCAAGATTTTGATACTTTTGGATCTAAATTTTGATGCCATAGTATGAGAGGTTTTATGGGTGCTAATAACATTAACATTTGATAGAGATTTGATCTTATTAGAAAGAGATTTTGATAGTTTTCAGAGTTTTGAATCTAAATTTTGATGCCATAGCATGAGAGGTTTATGGGTGCTAATAACATTAACATTTGATAGAGATTTGATCTTATTAGAAACATAAACGAAATGCAATTGATCATTTTGAAAGTATTCTTTATTTATATTTATATTTTATTGAATACAATATGTGTATAAATTTTAAAGAATTATAAAAAAAATTAATATTAATTTATTTTAATTTTAGATATTGAATATTTATAAAGTTAAGAATATAAGTTTCCATCTAAAATGTTACATGTTCAATTTTACAGGAATAGAGTATTTTCTCTTTGTTTTTTCTTCTTTTTCCTTTCTTTTAATGTTATAGGTTCAAATGCACATGGATAGAGTATACACAACTTTATAAATTTTACCAATCAAATTGCACATAAGTTTTATAATAAGCCAAAATGATATATGGCTTGGTCATGAGTTCAGTTTAAAATATTTTGTTGTTTTTGTTAAATGAAAGGATTTTTTGTTGTTAAAACAATTGAATTTCAAGCATTTGGTTTTGTAAGGTGATCAAGGTTCCAAACCAGTCATAGCCACACGCACGCACACAAAAAATCCTATGATCCCCTATTAATTCTGCATCCTCGTTTCTTAGAGTACAAGTTGTGGCTTCTTAAACCACTGACTAGATATACTAGCAAACCAAAAAGAGATTTTGTTTTTATAATATAGTTTGAGAAAAATGACATATAAACAAATCTAACAACATATTTATCAGTTTTCTTTTTTAGATCTTTGTCAAGTTCATCTAGAAGATAATGAGTCTAAAATTCCCAAGTAGATCCATTCTTATTAATGTCTATTTGAAGAACTATTGTGCCTAATCTATGTGCTCTATTGTTATAAAGATCATAATTTATAAGACTAGATTTTGTTTTTGTAATATAATTTTAGGAAAATGGCATATAAACAAAAACCTAACAATAATTCTATCCATTTTAATTTTGAGCTTATTATAAAATTCATCTTGAAGATAATGAGTGGATTGTGAAATTGCTAAATAGATTCATTCTTATTAATTTTTGGTTGTAGAATTGTTGAGCAAAATCTAAGTGCTCCATTGTTATAAAGATCATGGTATATGAGACCATGATCCATTCTTATTAACGTTTGAGTGTAGAAATGTTGAGTCTAATCTAAGTGTTTTATTGCTTCAATGCTATGGAGTTGCATAGTATATGAGATTAAGTTTTGTTCTAGTAAGATAGTTTACGAAAGATGACATAAATGAATCTAACAATAAATTTAGATTGTTATCAAGCAAATCTATTCTTAATAAAGTTTGACTATAGAGCTATTTGTAATATAATTTTGAAAAATGACATAAACAAAAATCTAACATTAATTTTATTCATTTTAATTTTGAGATCATTATAAAATTCATCTTGAAGATAATGAGTGGATAGTGTGAAAGAGATTCATTCTTATTAATGTTTGATTATAGAATTGTTGAGCTAAACCTTATTAATGTTTGATAGAATTGTTGAGCCAAACCTAAGTGCTCCATTATTATTAATGTTGGATTATAGAATTGTTGAGCCAAACCTAAATGATCCATTCTTATTAATGTTTGATTATAGAGTTGTTGAGCCAAACCTAAGTGCTCCATTCTTAGTAATGTTTAATTATAGAATTATTGAGCCAAACCTAAGTGCTTCATTGGTATAAAGATCATTGTATCTGAGACTACCTATCCTTCTAGTGTTACTATAACGGGCCATGTCTCTAGAGACTTGAACCTGGGTGGATGGAATCACAAACCACCATCCCTACCACTAGAGCTAAGCACCATTTGACACTCCATTACTTCATCATTATAGAGATAATAGTATATGAGATTCGATTTTATTTTTGTAAGATAGTTTAAGAAAAATAAAACATAAACAAATATAACAATAAATTTAGATCATTATCAAGCAAATCCATTCTTATGAAGGTATGATTATAGAATTGTTGAGTCAAATCTAAGTGCTAAGATCATGGCATATGAGAATATGATGTTGTTATAAAGATCATGGCATATGAGAATATGATGCTATATAAGTCAAGGTTTAAACATGCAACTTCTTAACAAAACACTTTCACCAACTAATTTACATCTATTTAATATTATATATTCTTAATATTTTTAAATAAAAATGACAATTTTAAAATTAAATTATTATTATAAAAATACATTCATAAGAAAATTAAAAATTTATTGATAAAAATGTAATTGTTATAATATATTAATATATTGTTTATGTATTATCTATTTGTTTGACTAAAAGTGATAAGTGAGCATGCATTCTCAGATAACAGTCAATGATGGTTGTCCCCATTGTTGGTTGACAAATAAATTATGATAGGTTTTCCCACTGTATAAAAAAAAATAGTGTTATATATTATTTATTAGTATTTATCATTAATTATTAAATTTTTATATTGTTTTTAGGTTTTTTGTTCATTTAGTCTACCTCTCTTCGCTTCCCTCAAGTTACCATGGATTTATGATTTTTTTCTTTCTTTCATCTAATTAACTCTAGTAGAGTTATTCAATTCAAAAAATAAACTAAAATATTTTTAATTATTAACAAAGTTAAAATCACTTATTACCATTATTAAAAAAAAACACTTTCATCCTTTTAATATTTTTAAGTTTTGACCTCTCTTTCTCATCATCCTCCTCTTTCCCTTAACCATCATCTATTTATGATATTTTCTTCCTTTCCTCCCCTTAACTTTATTGGATTGGAAATGTCAGTTAGTAATATTATTTATTATTAACAAAATTAAAATCACTTATAACTAGTGTTTAAAAGAAATTCTTCCATCCTTCTAATGTTTTTAGGTTTTAGGTTTTTTTCCTTTTCATTATGATAGTGGATTTCCATTATTGACGATTATGAGATTGAAATAAGTAGAGTATATAGTAATGTTTTGGTCAATTTATGAAGTGAGTTATAAAGCGACAAATTTAACATTTCCAATAAATATAGTTTAATTCTTTTAGGTCTTTGCTTCTTGTCTTTGAAATTTGGTATAGATTTGTTGGAGTTACAAATTTGAACTATGCAGTCTACACAATAAGAGTGGATTATAGATTTTTTAAGGTATCAAATACATTTACACATTCAAAAATCTAATTTAAATAACCAAAAACTACAATTTTACTAAAAATTATACTCAATTTAAATAATGAGAAATGTAGAATAATAAAACTACGACTTTCCAATAAATTTGTTTTAATTAATAAGGCAAAATTTCATTTTTATATATTAAAAAAAATAATTAAAATTTTTAAGAGTTTCTAACAATCGAGGGTGGTTCATCATCATCACAAGATGAAGCGACAGATCATGACACCAACTTAAATAAAAATAAAAATAAACCCCATAATAAACAACTAATTTATAAATAATATTTTTTAATTTATAACATTAATTATTAAGATCAAATTATATTAAATAAAATCTACTAATAAATTATGGTTCAAAGTCAAAGTATTATTTTTCTTAATTCAAAATGAATCACAAGTTAAATTCAAAATTTTTAAAATTATGTAGTTAATATTCTCATACATTAAATGTAATTATATTTATAATTAAAAAAATAATTATGCATTTTTTAATTTTTAATGGGAAACCCACTGACCGTTATTACATATTCCATCAAAAATTCAAAAACAGTCCTTAATTTGATTAAAAATAACAACCTACTCCTAACCAACACTCAAATAGTGCTTACCATCAATTTGACTAAAATTAATAACCTACTCCTAACCAACGCACTGAAGAATATTAATAACCTGCTCCTAACAAATACTATGGAGAATATCTTCTTATAATGGAATACATTTAAACATTTTGAACAGCTAAAAATAATTTTACCCTCTATTCCCAACATTGCTGAGTACAACGTAGAATTTTGCTTATATTAAATTTTAAAAAAATCAAAACAAAATATTGGAACCGGCATTTTGTTTGCTTTAACGAGGACAATAATCGGCCCTCGTGACCACGTCAGCACAGGTCAGACTGTCACAATCCGTTCTGCCCGTTTGACCTGCCACAGCTCATGTGCTCTCCCCTGTTCAAAATACAAACGGCAATAATCATTACTGCTGACGTCATCCCTTCGCATTCCACGTTTCACGAAGGGTAAATCTCAGAACGGAAATAAATATATATATAAATAAATAAATACGCCATATTATTGACTCTGATATTTTTCAATTGAGCGCACTTAATTGGATATGTGATTCTGACGTCATCATATGACGTGGACACCCTCAAATCCACTTGACCACGACCGCCCAACCCACGATTTTATGGTTATGACAGTGACAGTGCTTGTTCGTTTATGTCAAAGCTCAGTCACATGCATAATATTCTCTTTCAAATAAATATTTCTATAGTTTGCTTATGTTAATATTGTTAATTTTTTTGGTTGGGGGAGAGGGTCCCCATGGAACAATGGATTAGAACCCAACAAAATACACCAAACCTAGAACATGGCTTCTGATATAAATTTTATAGTATAGTCCAATTCAAGTTCAGAGTATCATGCAAGGATCAGATTGCACTAGTACCCTGGACCATGCCATTTTTAAAATCTCATAAACTCCCATTGACTATAGACAATTCTGGCTTCTTGCCATGTTGCAATACTTTTGATGAAAGCAACTTTTCATGAATGTCCAACTAAAGGTTTCAATGATTCAAACTTTTAAATTTTATGGTGTTAAATGATATAATTTTTTCCTTGTGATTTAATATATTGAGTTTTTTTATCTTGATATCTCAAATATTTGAATAAATTTCAATTAAAACAAAATTTATGTCAAGCCAACAACTCAATAAGATTTCCCTAGAGTTTGTTAAACATTTATTTCCCTAGAGTTCGTTAAACATTTAAGATTTCCCTGGAGTTTATTTTACATTTATTGAGCATTTTATTCGAAAGTTGTGCACTTTATGAGTTGGATTTAAAGGCAGGGAACTTAAAGTGAAGAACCATGTGGCTTTTATGGCCATGAGTCCAAGTTTTGGTAATATGTCCGAATATTACTAAAACAAGGCAGAAACACTCTGACACAGTTATTATAAATTAAGATGACTTAATAATATTGCATTGCTATGCTGTTTGTGGATTGAGAGAAATCAGGCTCTGAAAGTTCAAGTTTATCTTGATAATGTTTTTTTTAAATTATAGGTTAATGGTCTAGTTCAAGTTTATTTTATTTTTAAAATTATAGGTTAATTGTTTATTTTTTTTAAATTATAGGTTAATGTTTTAGTTTAAGTTTATTTTATTTTTAAAATTATATGTTAATTGTCTATTTGGGATAGTACAATTGCAATGGTTGTGGAAATGAAGTCTTACCAAACTGGAAGTCTTGGGTTCAAATCTTGTGCTATCCCCCACAAATTGGAAATGATGAAGATGTAGTCCTACAAAGCTTAAAAAAAAACTATATGTTAATTATTTGATTTGTTAGATTATGGTTTAATGGTTGAAATTAATAAATTTTATTGATAGGAAAATTCATGTTGGTTAAGTTTAGTTATTTTATTTGTTAGGAAATAGTTTAACCTTTGAAATAGGAAAAAAATATTAATAGTAAGAAATAATATTAGTAAAGTTTAAAGTGTATAAATCATTTAATATAATTTGTAATAAATTTAAAATTATAATATTTATAATGTTAGAATAGATTCATTATAATTTAGGATCTACCAATTACTAAGGAGGATAAATTTTAATTAATAGGAAAATTCATGTTGGTTAAGTTTAATTATTTTATTTGTTAGGAAATAGTTTAATGATTGAAATTAAAAAAAATTATTAATGGTAAGAAATCATGTTAGTAAAGTTTAAAGTGTATAAATCATTTAATATAATTTGTAACTTTTATATTATTAAGTAAATTTAAAATTATAATATATATAATATTAGCATAGATTCATTTTAATTTAGGATCTATCAAGTACTAAGAATAATAAAATTTCTCAAGATGCAAATTTCTTTTTGAGTGTATAACTTTAGAAAAGATTTGCACTTTGAGAGATTGGATTCCTCTCATCACTTGATAGACCCCACGGAGGCTTCACCGGGGAAGAAATATCATACCACGTGCATTCATATCGGGGAATGTATATTGACGAAAAAATGACATAATATATTGGGGGATATATAGGGGGTAAAGGGTTTTTATATTGGCAAGTATAAAAAATGGAGATCAAAGTTAATGAAAAAATATAAAGGGATATAGAAAATATTAATGAAAAAATGGATACCTACAATATCTAGCGATAGTATGGGTCTTTTAAATTAGGAAGGTATATTGGGTTCATATTAGTAGGGAGTTAAATAATGTTATTTTTAGATGTATTTTCCAATATGTAATCAAATTAAAGGTAATGTTTATATGCCATGAACGCACATGATATGTCAAAGGTTGATTGAGTGAAGCCCCGTGGTAGATCCTTAGTTAAGATCACTTTCAGTGAAAAGACTCTCTAATATGGAATGAAAAGTTCTCTCAAAACATATCAATTGAAGAAATTTATCTCCACATCTCACCTACACTTACACTGCTCTCAGGGTCAAAATGGTACATGTGGATTTGGAAGTGGCACATGCCACTTATGCTTAAATGTTTCAATTCGCTGGCGGGAAACAACACGAGGGAGAATTTGGTAAAGTGTGGTTTTCATGGTCTAGGCAAATGCTATATATGTTTGAAGGATTATGAGGATCATATTCACTTATTCCTAAATTGCTTTGGTACTATAACCATCTAGATATAGGTTCTTCAGAATTTGAATATTGTTACTCGTTAAACATATTTCTCTATAAAAGAACACGTATTAGACTAGTGCCATAATTATAAAGATCATAAGATACTTTATAGGGTATCAGGAGAGGCAGAAACAACATCATTTTTTAGAATATCCCTTTCTATATTGACAATGCAACAAAATCATATCTCACTACTTGGAATATTATTGAAAGTTTGATATTGGGAAAAGTGAGCATTTCCTACCTGATTGCTAGAAAATTTTCTCAATAAGACTTTTTTGATAGTGTTGCACACAATATGACCTATGGAAACAAAGCATATATCTCCCAAACTCTTGAAATATTTTATTATTTCAAATGAAATAGAAATTCATGAACCATTACCAAAGCAGAGATTCTGGCATTATGGAGTCTCCTTTATTGTGCAATGTGGTTATTTTTAAAATCCATATCAGTCTTGGGAGACTCCAAAATTTGTATAGAATGGGTGAACCACAGTTCCTGTTTCAACCCTCCTCATTTAACAAACTGGTTAATGCGCATTTAAGCTCTATCTCAACACTTCGAGGATCTCACTTTCACCCACATTCGATGTTTCCAGAACTCGACTATCAAAGGAGGGCCTCTCCATGCTGGCAGGCATGATCAATTTTAGGGATATAGAGACGGTATTTTCTTGGGCAATAGGAACATTAATCTCACTACCGAAGATTCTATTTGCATATTTTTTGCTCATCCCATGGACATTGATGATTTTGTTTATATTTGAATTAGATCAATATATACAATATAGACCTCTGCGCTGGGATAATTGGACTATCACCTTAGTCCATGTGGCATCTTTACATGTCTCTTATTGTGTTGTTATATACATGGTTACAATACTTTTTGTTGTTTATGGACTTTTGCTTAATATGGGTCGGTTTTAGTTTCTTCTACATGGCCATCTCTGGACACATATGCTGGCTTACTTTTGAGTTGTTTTACGCTGAACATCGTTTAAGTATTATTATTTTTTTGTTTTTATGGATCATGTAATCGTTTTATTATAACATAAAATTGGTGTTTTCTTTTTTTCTGAAAATACAAATTTAATTAAGATGGATCTAAGTTGGTTCTTAATAATATTATTATGTTATATAAATTTTGGCATCTTTATATATAAAAATACTCTCATTTTTAATTTTATTAAGATTTTGATTTAATTTCTATGGAATACCCACTGGATATTTTTAGTAGTAATGAGAATAGAGGATTTATTGGAAATAATGCTTCCATGACTTTTAAGTTGTCATGAGTTGTAATTGTGTGAGTTCCTAGGTTATTAGTTGTATTAGCCATTTTAGTAACCTAGATCCATTATTCTCGGATCTAGAAGTTTCATGTATTCTTATATATGTAAGCTTTGTGAGATCAATAAAGTAGGGTGATTTGTGTTGTGTGTAATCACTCTCTCAATTTCTTTCAATTTTTTTTCTAACATGGTATCAGAGCCTATTCTGGCTTGACTTCCTCAAGAGAGGGTTAGGAATATGTGAGAGAATCTTGAGTATTATTCTTTCTGTGCATATATTAGTATAGATTTGTGTGTTGTGTGAGTATAGTTTGTTCATGTGGAGATTTTTGTAAGTCGTGTAAGTAAGAAACTATGCATTTTGTTTGTAAAGCATGAGGGCCACCACATTTTCGTTGTTGTTGTGGGAGATAGATATGCGTAGTGATGGTGTGTTTGGGGTGGATTGTGGATCCATGTGAGAGAAATAAGAGTCTTGAATGTAGAGGAGATTTTGGTTATGGCTGACTTGTTAGAAATTGTGGGTGAAATCAATTTGAAGTTGTGTGGGAGACTACCATTTGTCTGCATGCGTAAGGGAATAGTGAATCATTGTTGGATCACTTGACAGCACTACAAGTTGTGCGAAGAGATAGTGGCCCGTTGAATAAATTTGTGTCTCAAAGTGGCCCCAACCATGTGAGAGAAGGCCATGTTGCACTGTTAGAAGGTCAAATACAAGGGTAACCTCACTGCTTGCAAAGGAGCAAAGGGTTATTTGTGCACAATGTCCAAGAATTTCTCCTGCCACGAGCCCTCAATTTCTAAATATATTATGAGAGGTCTTGACTATTTCAACTCTCCAACCGTGTCTGGAAAACATTTCAAATTCGAGTAGCAATGACGTGTATCGATTATTTTAATCTTGTCAAGTTACTGAGGAAAGATGGAAACCTTTCCAAGGAATGGCATTATAATTTCCTAAGTTTCAAGCTATTTGGATTGAAAAATATAAAGGTTTCAAGTTGCTTGGATTGTAATTTCTGAATTTTTATTATGTTTAAAAAATATTCTAGTATGTTGTTTTATTAAGTTATAGTATGTTATCATATTGTGCAAAAGTCAAATGATGCAGAACCATAAAGAACATGCTAACTATTAAATAGACTAATGTGACTCATCGTGCTCTAGGAGCATTAATCACAGGTAGTTCTTAATAAGGTCAATTTGGTGTGACCCATCGTGCTCCAGGAGCGTCAATATAGGTTATTTTATACAAGATCAAGTTGTAGAATTGTATGTTGAATACATTATGTATCCATAATTCTATCCTAGATAAGTGATGAAGGCTGCAGTGGGTCGTGGATTCGTAGATGGTGACAGTTCCATAGGATGATTCAGTATCGAGACTGACCCATTGTGCTTCGGGAAATTGAGAAGTGTCAATTCTGCAAAGTACGTCAACAATGGTCTTAAGCAGTTATGTCGTGAATGGATCAAGTGGGAAGCTCAAAAGTGTGGTGAAGAAAAGAGAGGAAACGATGAGATTTTAGAGTGGATATGAGAACTAGTGATGACCATATCAAACAAATTTGACAAAGATTCATTGAAATTGTTGTAATGTTTATTTTATGTATTTGTAATGCCAACATTAAGGGAGGGTATTGGAAGTAATGATTCCATGACTTCCAAGTTGTTGTGAGTTGTAATTGTGTGAGCTCCTAGGTTATTAGTTGTATTAGCTATTTTTAGTAATTTATATCCATTATTCTCGGATCTAGAAGTTTAATGTATTCCTACATATATAAGCTGTGTGAGACCAATAAAGTAGGGTGATTTGTGTTGTGTGGAATCGCTCTCTCAATCTCTTTCAAATTTTTTTTCTAATAGGATTTAGATATATCTCAAAAGTAATTATAATCTTTTTTCTTTTAGATTTATCAAAAAAATGTCATTAAAAATAAATTCAAATACAATATTTATAAAAAAATTTGATCATGAAATGAGTCATGGTTTTTGGGCATGTGGTATTGATAAACCATAGTATTGTAACGAAGTCTATTTATAAGTTAACAATATCCATCGTGAAGTAGGGGTAAATGCCCATACTTAAGAATCTTGTTATATTGTAAGTATTAAGCTTTTATGTGTTTACTAATTAAATTTAAATATGATTACCAAATTGTTATTTTAATTTATATGGTAAAATAGATCTTAATTTGTAGTTACTATTTATATGATATATATTTTAATGTGATATGTATATTATATGTTTCTTTTATCTAAAAAAATGTTTGTAATTTTATTAATAAAAACAAATTGAATTTAATTATTTTTATTACTTTTAACAATTTATTATTAATTGAGCCAATATTTAAATATTTACACTTATTTACAAACACTGCAACATCTCCTCCATATTGGGCTCTATAATACTTTTAACCTTTTATTATTTTTTTAATTGAGCCTACATGTACATTTTTACAAACATTTACACCACTACAACATCGCCCCATACTAGTTGTACAGCGCTCAACGCAATAGTAAAAAGCAATAATGCAAGAACCATAATTAGATTATTACTAAAGTTAGATGGAAAATTCAAGTGAGAATGAGTTTAAGTTAAGGTGTATGGATATGGTGCGAGGTTGATAATCATGTATCCTTTCTTTGTAATAGCTCTTATCATATCACCTTGATTGTTCACATGCTTGGAAAAAGTGCACTAAATATAATAAAGTTGTTATGAGTTTATAATAATTAATCTTGTGCCTAAAAACAATCGTGTTGTTTATTTATAGATGCAATAGTGGTGCCACCTCATGGCCTCTAGAAATTTGTACCATGGTTATTACAAGGTAACTTGAACCTGGACCATAAAATTATTATTAATATTCATATCCATGAATATGATTATATGTGTGATCCATATAAAGGGGAATCCTTATTATGTTATTTTGTTAGGTACAACCCTCATGAAGTTGTTATCTATAACTAGTTTAGGGGTAATGTACTCATTTATGTTCTTCAAGCCAACATTAAATATCCACTTATTTGAATTTTGAATTTCACCAAGAACCAATGTATTCACCAATTAAAAAGAGATTCAGTAGACCCCTAATGCATACATAACCATAACTAATGATGAAACCATATACTTTAGGCATATAATAATGTGAACATTATAATACATGTGTATTTCATTCTTAAAGAATAATTCAAAGTGTGTAGATTAATCATCGTCACAACATAGTTCAACGAATTATGTTGTAGATGTAAAACAAAGAAGAAACACTTATCTTTTAATAAAACATGGTCTATATAGCTTTGTAAGATTGATTCATCACCCAACCATGGTCATCTACCAAAAGTGCTACCCGCACTCTAGGTTATGAAGGTGATAGGGTAATGAAAATAGCTACAAACCTATAACACTCTCAGGACAACCTATAATAGCTCATGAATCATCCAATTCTCTTTTTAAATGACTCCATAGCACCCAATTCTCTTTTTAAATGACTCCATAGCACCCAATTCTCTTTTTAAATGACTCCATAGCACCTCATCCAACCTTCAATCAATTGTGAAACTCTCTTCCCTCATCCATACATAGCACAACATAGACATTTCCCTTCTCTATTATATAATTGCTTAGGAAATCAACACCACCTTATGCTCTAGTGCAAGTAGGAAGAGTCTAAAGGTTGTTTCCCTTTTGGAAATATAATGGAAAATTATTTCAATCAAAAGGAGCTAGTAAACAACATAAGCATGAAAATGACAATTTCCCATTTATTTCCTAGTATATATTCTCACACAACTTCACTTAAACATTGATTTCTTAGTTCTAGTTAATAGCGATTGAAAACATGGGATGAACATTGTATGAGAAAGCAGCATATCACGACAAAACAAATGTCAAGTAGGAGAATGAAATGAGAGATTGCTACTTTCCTAAAATAATGTACAACTTGAGTGGGCCTAATGGTTGAGAACATGTGTTTCCTCATAAGATTTCACATGGTCAAATCTAGAGGGGGGAATGTACACCTATATAGAGTTTAGCAGTGAAATCATTGCAAGGAGGCAAGTTTCTTGTTCCACAAATAAGGGGGTATTATCTAAAAAAATTGTGTCTAGCTTCATTGTGACCTTAAAATCAAAGTGTTATTTTACTATTTTTAAAAGTACTTTTCTTTGTAAGATGCATCTCCCATGGTTTTTTTAACATGAAGTAGATTTTCTTTCACCAACCACTTATTGCACTCATATTTTTCTCTTGAAATCAAGGTTGCTTGTGAATTTCATTAATTATTGCACATGATGAAAATAATGGCAGTTCTTGAGCGCGCACATGGCAATAAAAAGTTTACTTCCCAATACTTATCCTTTCATTTCCTCTTTATGGACTCATAGCCCTAATGTTATCCCCACATGCATCTTAAACAAATATATATTATAATCCAACAATATCTTTTTGCATAGTGTAGAATGGATCATAGTAAGTCTACCACAAAATTAAAATAAATTATATTTATTGAAAATATGTGTTTAGGAGTTCTCTAGTTCCATCTTCTCCTTAAACTCCATATTAAGAATCCATATAAAATATATTTACAACATTTACATTATGTGGCCATTTATTTAAGCTAGATGGCTCAACACCCATCGTAATAACCACACATTTACCACACAATCTAATCCAATACGTACCAAGGGTCAAAACTAAGGTATTACATTCCCTATCGAATACATTCCCCTCCCCTTAGGAATAGCACAATCCTTGGTACAATTTTGATATTAGAATGAAAATGGGCATGCCTATTTCATGGCATCATCTAGCTCTTGTGTAGCCTTAATATGACCAGAATTTTCCATTACACCTTTATATGTTGGATGTCTCAATTTCAAAATTAATTTCACTTTCTTGTTTTGGATGTGTACTGGATATGTTTGGAACTCTCCCCCCTAGTTTCACTTGGATCATAGCCCAATTAATCACATGATTATGATCATGTACACACTTCTTGAGTAAGGAAACATGCAAAACATTGTGAGCTCATATATAATGCATGTCCATATACAATTGACCTTATCATATTTAGGATTTCAAAGGTCCCACATATTTGTTTGCTAGCGTAGCACAACTTCCAAAATTTAATGAATACATGATCGCCAAATTTGAGTTCCCTATGCACTTTGTTCTTATTTGCATAACTTTTTTGTTTGTCCTAGGTACCTTCAAATTTTGATTGATATTGACAATTTTTTGCTCTGTTTCCCTTAGCAATTCTAACCCATGTACATTTTTGTTGACATGATTGTCCTATCCACTAGAGTATTTAATCTTATTTTATGTAAGGCCTTGAATGGAACCATTCCTAACGATGCATCATGTCAATTATTGCATTATTACATGCAAAATCTACTAGTTGTATATAGTCTTCCCACATGGATTGTGATGAGCCCCAAAAATGGAAAAATATTTGGGCTCATCCAACCTCCTAATTTGACTTAATCCACCATTCTCATTTGTTTATTGCATGTTTTTGATTATTTTTATGTTAATAGAGTGAATTTGGTTAGTCATTATGCCAACAAGTCTAATGGGTGCTTTGTGTAGCCTTGTTGGTCAACTTGGAGACAAAATTGAAGGTCTTAATGAGCACTTGGCAGCCAAATTCGTGGGAGAACAAGCTAGAGGATTTGTAGGAAGGTGTCCCCTTCATTTATGGACCCTTACCTCGAATTCTCCACCATCAGCTCGGAGTTCAAAGGCCACCAAATTAATGAGCACAAGGGCAGCCAAGCAAGTCAAGTTGGACTGCTGTTAACTACAAGTCTTGGGCAGCCAAGTCCCTAACTTTTAGGAGGAATGTTGGGTCCTCAAATTGTATAAATAAGAAGGCTTGGGGCCTCATTTTGGTTAGCTAGTGGTTGGTCATTCTTGGTAGCTAGTTGGTAGTCATTTTTGTAGCTAGTTAGTCATTTTGTTTTAGCCATTAGTTAGCTAGCTTGTAGTTCGAATTTTAGGCCATGGATTAGCTTTGCTTTCAGCTCATTCTCAAGCTCTCCTTATGGACAGTTTTGATGTACTTTCCATTTCTCGATTAATAAAGATGGATCTAGCTCTAACTCTCTCTTGGGAGGCTGTAGTTCTTGGGGTTGGGCCCATCTCAAGCGCCCAGTACCTCCCTTGTTTATATTTATGTGTCTTTGCTGCGTTCTCATAATAAAAATCTGCTCTTTATATTTAATTCGTGCTTTGTTACTTAGGTCTCTTTTGATGGTTCAAGTAGCTTCTCATGTTTATAATAGATTGGTAGGAGTTTGTATGCATTTAGATCTTTTGGCATATTCTTTCTCATGTGATGTATATGGTTCTCTTTTCAAACAAGGCTGTTGTTTATTCATTCATTAACAGTTGGATTGAGTTAGCTAGGACTTGGTTTGTTTGCAAGAATTCATTGATTTGTTTGAATAAGCATTGTGCAGGGCATCTCTATCACCTTCATCACCTCCTCGTTCATTTGAGCCTCGTTCAGATCAGCTACTCTATCACCAAGTCTGTTCCCTCATCTCCCATCTTCTCTTTTGCCAAGTAACCTTACCTTCTTCCCCATTGTTGTCTCAACTACCTTCAAGCCAAGTCAGCCTTCCACCTATCATCTCATCACTCCATCCATCAGTTACTAGGTCACTTCAGACCCCCATCCTACCTCCATAACCATCCATGCATCTTCCATCAACCATCCATCCTCAAAAATCCAATTCGTAAACATCCTGTAGAAGACCTACAGGACTATCCTGTAGAAAACAGAGTATCCTGTAGGATCCTCCACAGCCATCCTGTAGAAGGCCACTCTCTCGGTTGCTGAGCATCTGAATGCGAGGAACCTCTGTGGATGGATGCTAAGGATCCCTAGGAACCTCTCCTAGCCTCCCCAACCTATCCCACGCTTTCCTTCCTTCTCCATCCCATCTGCACCACCAAACCCTAGTTAGCACAAGGTCACAATCATTCCACACACTTAAAGGAAAAATACAAAAACATAACTTTCATGATGTAAGTAGTTTAGACCCATGCATTTTCACTTATTAGAGGTAATGACAGCATTGGTAGAAGTTGCATTTACATTCTTTGCATTGTAGAAGTTAGACTAGTCAAATTAGGGTTTCCTAGGTTTACATGCTTTGATTTGCTTTCAGTTCATTTTTGTCAAGTAAAGTAGCTTTCCTTTGAGATTAGCTTTCGTCCATCAATTAGCAAGCTTCTTCTGAGAGCCTATAGAAGTTGGCTTGAGCCCTAGCGGACTTGTGCCAGCTGACCAAGTGACAGCTGCGACAAGAGCTAGTACTTGTGCATATAGCACCGCCGCTTCCAAGTTTGTACGAACTACCGGGTTGATAAAATTAAGAGACAGGAAGCCCCAGGAGTTGTAGCATTATTGCTACAATACTGGAGCTCACCATCTTTTTGGCGCCGTTGCTGGGGAAGTGGCAGAGTATTCGTGATTGTTGCTATTCTTCTATTTTCTACTACAACCTTCTTCTAAGTAGTTTATTCCATTTCCATTATGCAATTTGATTTATGCAAAAGTAGATTAGCCTTTCTTGCTTTCATAGATTAGCATTTCCTGCTTTCATAGATTAGCATTTCCTGCTTTCCTAGAATAGCCTTTCAATTCCGCATTTCAATTCTGCAAGCGTAGATTAGCATTTCAATTCCGCAAGCGTAGACTAGCATTTCATTCTTGCAATTTGATTTGAGCAAAATAGATTAGTCCTTTCCTGCTTTCATTTCAATTTCGCAAGATAGTTAGTTGCAGTTCAATCTATTTCATGCCTTGTAGGAGTAGAGATAAGTTAGAAAAATGATTGCACAACCCCCCCACTGCTTCACACAGCCAACGTTCTTCTTCGATGGCTGTGATGAAAGAACCCCTGGGTGGACATCAAGACATATCTGAAGAACCTCTAGGGGAGAAGAAGAAGAAAACATTCCTCTGAAGCAAATGGCTACAAGTAGAGATGTTGGGAGCAACATCTTGTCCAAAGATGAATTTGAAAATCAGATCAAAGATTTCAAGAGTGATATGAGGCAGTTTCTTGCCATGCAACTGGATACCTTGCGGATCCAAAAGAAGCAAGAAGAAGCCAAGAGGGCTTTGGCCATTTTTTGCCCTAGGTGCACTAGAAAGCATCCTTGGAACGAATGTCCAATGCACTCTCTAGAAGTGTGTTTCATCTGTGAAGAATACCATCCTACAGATCAGTGCCCTTCCTTGCCCAGAATCAAAGCTACATATCAAAGAGCCAAGGAAGCCACTGAATCACTCTGTTATATGAACCAAAGAAGGCCACATGGACCTAGATCTTACCAGCAGGAGATGCAAGGGATACCCGAGACCTATTATGACCCTTATCAAGCCACTTTCATGCCTTCTTGGGATCCCCTTGCTCATCCTTTCTGGTCTACACCTCCTCCTTGGTCATATCCTCCTTGTTCCTTCACAGATCCATATTATGCCCAACCAGTTGCTCATTCATTTCACTCTTATGCTCAGCCACAACCTCAGTGGAATGCACCTTATCAGGAGTGGAGGCCCCAGTATAACTCTCATCCCGCTCATTTTCCTCCACCACCTGCTCATCCACAACCATCGCCTCCTCCTCCACCAAGGCAACCCCAAATGCCTACCCAACCACAATGCCATCCATCTCCATCTCAATTTCACACCTCCACTCAGCTACCCGTACCTCCATTTCCAAAACCATGCAATGGAGCAGCTCAACCCAATTGCAAATCTGAGGCACAACATGTGCAAATGACTCCTCTTGAGCTCAATGATGTTCACCAAAGCTCAGGAAAAGCATTGCAAAAAAGAGATCATCTTGAAAGCATTGAAGGACCAAAGGCAAAAGAAGATCCAAAAGAAAAGATCAAAGAACCATGGGCTGCACTTGATAAAGATAAGACATCAGAAGCAGAGATAAAGAAAGATCCCTCATGGTTACCATCAAATCTTCCATGTATTCAAGAGGAAGATCAGCAAAAAGAGGAAGATGAGAAAGTCATGTTAGAAGGTGACATGAAGAATGATCCAGATCAGCAAGATGACCAAGGATATCAAAGCTATATTGAGATATGGTTTCAGAAGGTCACTAAGTTGCAGCAGTACTCTCCTCCTCAGCTCTGTTTTGTACTTTCAAAGTCAGATCATGTTGTCTCTGAAAGTTGGATAGTTGTCAAAGCATGCATTCCGAGCCTTTACATCATCTTGTCTCTAATCTCGATGTGCACATGGCTCCATTGGAAGTATTCTTATACTTGAAAATGATTTTGTTTTTCAAGTAGGGTAGGGTAGAAAAAAGGAAAAATGAAAAAATGAAAAAAAGAAAAAGAAAAAAATGAAAAAAAAGGAAAATAGAAATCTAAGGTGAAAACCTCCTCGGAGGCGCCTTAGATTGGCTCATTGATTGAAAACCTCCATGAGGCAGTCAATGGGTTGGAAAAAAAAAGAGAAAAGAGAATAAGATCTTTGGGTGAAAACCTCCCTTGGAGGCGCCCAAGGCAGGCAATTAGGGTGAAAACCTCCATGAGGCGCCCTAGTTGTTTTTCAAAAAAAAAAAGAGAAAAAGAAAAAGAAAAATAAAGCTAATCTCCATTTCATGTTGCAGCAATGACATTGCAGGTTAAAGGAGGACGTTTCATGATAGGAGGAGCACTCAAATCAAAGACAAAGGAGTTTTTGTGTCTTCTACAGGAAGCTTACAAAAAAAGCCAAATTGATCTCCAAAGAGGACCTGAAGGCTTGGAATATGTCCATGAGGCCTACACTCATCTATGTGTCCACTCCTCACCCCTTTTCCATCATTCTTTTCATGACATTATGCTTCTTTCCTCAAAACTGTGTTTTCTACATGATGCTCTATATTTCTACAGGAAACATCCTGTAGAACCTTTGGACGAGCCAAATTCAATCTCAAAAATGAATCTAATGGTGGGAATCTATTGATTAGGCCTACAAGCACTTGTGTGTCCATCCCTTGCCTTCATCCATCATTTTTTTCACCTCCTTGTGCCTCTCATTGTGCTTCTACAGCATCTTCCTGTAGAAATTGTGGGAAACTAGGCATACATTTCAAAAAGTGGTTTTGCAAGCATGGTAGCTTCCTCAAAGGTTCAAGAGTCCTCCTGCAGTCCTCCAACTCATCCTCCACCATCTCCATACCTGCATCACAAACAAAATTCATTTTGTCATCCCATGCAAGCACATGCAAAAAGCCTTGAGGCAAAAATCCATAGAACCAAATTTGTTTTTGCCATAACTTGAAAACCATTCATCCATTTGACAAACCGCTTTATGGGGAATTCTACAAGGTTGATGAAAACATGCCTGAGCAGTTTCATGCAATTCCGGTGCACGGTTTCCAAGGAATCAGCCTCCATCACCATCAGCCATTTTTGAATTTTCTCCATAACCGTGCATCCGTTTCAAAACCTGTTTCATGGGGAGATGCACATGGATGATAGTAGCCTACCCAAGCAGTTTCAGCCGATTCCGATGAACAGTTTCCGATAAATCGAGCTCTGAAATCTTCAGCCATTTTCCAATTTTCTCGAAATCCGTGCATCCATTGATCACGAATTTGCTATGGGAGATGCATCATGATGGTAGGAACATGCCCACCGAGTTTCAGCTCAATCCGCTTTGGCGTTTGGGAGAAGTGTCGAAAACAAGTTCTGGTTCGGGGAAGATGCAGCAACAGCAGCTTGAATGTGCAAATCTGAACGTGGAAATGAACTTTTGTTGCATGCATCCGTCCAGAGGGCACCTGCACAAGAGAAAACAGCCATAAATCATCAATCAAGCTACCATACATGCAGCAAATGAAGATCAACACATGCATGCAGCAAGACGCTTCACAAGCAGCCGTTTGGCTTCGAGGTACGTGACTTAACCTTGTTCCTCTGTTGCATGAATGTAATTCGAAGCATTGCATGAACGAATGAGATGGTTGTGGTTAAGAGAATCGGTGGCCAGCCAACTGGACACCCTCATCTAGTTCAACAGCGCTCGGTGGGTGGATACGCCACGTGTGCTCAGCCAACTCAAGAAGAAAATTGAAAACGGGTAGTGATGGACAGTTAGACCTCAGCGTGCTTGATGGATGAGGTTAACAGCAGAGAACAACTAGTTAAACACCGCAGTGGAGACAACAGTTGCATGGGGCCAACGTACACTTGGCCACTTCACTACCTCACCAAAAATCACGTTGAAATTAAATGATGCTTGGCTGACTCTCACCACTCTTTGTTCAACTGCGGTCAACTGAAGCGCATGTCCACCATCCAGATCAGTTAAACAATGGTGCTCTACCGATTTCTGCCTTTTATTCTCGAGATCTCTTCAGTTCCTTAAAAAAATTCCCGTTTCTACAGGATGTCGTCTACAGGAAAGTGCAGCAGAGTCTTTTCAAGAGCAGAGAAGCTTGAAGAAATGAAGTCAAGGTTGTTGCAAAACAACTACCGCCCAAGGACAAATGGATTGCTTCTCTGCGGCAGAGTTTGGACAGACTAAACAGGGATAGAGTGCGAAGTCTTGAGCACAAGAAGCACTTGAATGAAAGCAAGGAAAAGAGCTCGAGATTATGAAGTTTTTCCAGATAGAACATTATTTTCTGATTTGAAAAGCTCTGCTACCTCATTGGTGAGTCTTCACCAAGGAATTGATTATGGGACAGAACTGTATATTTTGAAGTGATTCATACCATTCAAAGTTATCCAAAACAGTAGAGGGAAGAATGACCAGTGAAGTTCTTAGTTATAGATAGGCTTGCATTGAAGGATATTGATGAAAGTTTATCCCTCTTGGAGAAAGCCCCCTGCTTCATTGAACGATATGGAAATCAAAGAGTAAGAATACATTTGGTAGGTTCTTTCATCTCTTAGGAGTCGTATGATATTTTCTTCAAAATAATTTGAATTTATTCTAGACCAATATGGAACATGGGGAGAATTAATTGTCGAGGAAAGATGCCATCTCTGCAATATGATCATGAATTCAAAACAGAGCAGTAGAATGTTGATAAAGAAATGAATTCAGCAGTGTCTATAACTAAAATTGTTGACATGAAGTTCTTATTTTCCTTGAGACACATGCAGAGCCATAAATGAAACAATTGACTGCCAATTTTGTTGTCAAAGTTTTGCTAGATGACCAGGAAGAAAGTAATTAATTTCTGCTGAGTTTTTCTAGTAATTATACTCTTACGAAAAATAACCCATGAATAAAAGCAGGAATATATTTTCCAAAAAAGGGTCAGATGACGCAAAGATTTTGTATCACATACTTCCATAGATGACAAAGATTATTCTTTCAAACATGGATATGGGACAGCTCATAAAACAGGAAAAGCAGCAGGCAGTGGGAAGAACCAAAGCAAAGAAGCATGGTTTCATGACAGTGATGAAAGGACACGAGAACATGTTGTCATGATATGTGTTGGAATAAATGGTGAACTGAATTGTTGAAAAATGAATGAAGAATTTTGGCCAAAGATATCAATCCTTTTAACAGTGAGGAAAAAGAGCAGAAAGGAGGAGAAGATGAAGGCTGCCACAGCCCAGCTGAAAGGAAAATCGCCCACAGCCAAGCAAGCTACAGGTCTGTTTCTACAGGAAGACAGAGTCTGTTTCTACAGGAAGACAGAACAGTTTCTACAGGAAAGTTTGAAAAGAGGGAAGCCAAAGGAGAAATCGGCCGAGATGCTAGCCAAGGACGTCACCAGGGCCATCAAAGACAAGGGGAGAGATTTGGTTGCTCAGAGGATGAGCAACACTTTCAGTAGGGGGGTGATGATGAGCCCCAAAAATGGACAAATATTTGGGCTCATCCAACCTCCTAATTTGACTTAATCCACCATTCTCATTTGTTTATTGCATGTTTTTGATTATTTTTATGTTAATAGAGTGAATTTGGTTAGTCATTATGCCAACAAGTCTAATGGGTGCTTTGTGTAGCCTTGTTGGTCAACTTGGAGACAAAATTGAACGTCTTAATGAGCACTTGGCAGCCAAATTCGTGGGAGAACAAGCTAGAGGATTTGTAGGAAGGTGTCCCCTTCATTTATGGACCCTTACCTCGAATTCTCCACCATCAGCTCGGAGTTCAAAGGCCACCAAATTAATGAGCACAAGGGCAGCCAAGCAAGTCAAGTTGGACTGCTGTTAACTACAAGTCTTGGGCAGCCAAGTCCCTAACTTTTAGGAGGACTGTTGGGTCCTCAAATTGTATAAATAAGAAGGCTTGGGGCCTCATTTTGGTTAGCTAGTGGTTGGTCATTCTTGGTAGCTAGTTGGTAGTCATTTTTGTAGCTAGTTAGTCATTTTGTTTTAGCCATTAGTTAGCTAGCTTGTAGTTCGAATTTTAGGCCATGGATTAGCTTTGCTTTCAGCTCATTCTCAAGCTCTCCTTATGGACAGTTTTGATGTACTTTCCATTTCTCGATTAATAAAGATGGATCCAGCTCTAACTCTCTCTTGGGAGGCTGTAGTTCTTGGGGTTGGGCCCATCTCAAGCGCCCAGTACCTCCCTTGTTTATATTTATGTGTCTTTGCTGCATTCTCATAATAAAAATCTGCTCTTTAGATTTAATTCGTGCTTTGTTACTTAGGTTTCTTTTGATGGTTCAAGTAGCTTCTCATGTTTATAATAGATTGGTAGGAGTTTGTATGCATTTAGATCTTTTGGCATATTCTTTCTCATGTGATGTATATGGTTCTCTTTTCAAACAAGGCTGTTGTTTATTCATTCATTAACAGTTGGATTGAGTTAGCTAGGACTTGGTTTGTTTGCAAGAATTCATTGATTTGTTTGAATAAGCATTGTGCAGGGCATCTCTATCACCTTCATCACCTCCTCGTTCATTTGAGCCTCGTTCAGATCAGCTACTCTATCACCAAGTCTGTTCCCTCATCTCCCATCTTCTCTTTTGCCAAGTAACCTTACCTTCTTCCCCATTGTTGTCTCAACTACCTTCAAGCCAAGTCAGCCTTCCACCTATCATCTCATCACTCCATCCATCAGTTCCTAGGTCACTTCAGACCCCCATCCTACCTCCATAACCATCCATGCATCTTCCATCAACCATCCATCCTCAAAAATCCAATTCGTAAACATCCTGTAGAAGACCTACAGGACTATCCTGTAGAAAACAGAGTATCCTGTAGGATCCTCCACAGCCATCCTGTAGAAGGCCACTCTCTCGGTTGTTGAGCATCTGAATGCGAGGTACCTCTGTGGATGGATGCTAAGGATCCCTAGGAACCTCTCCTAGCCTCCCCAACCTATCCCACGCTTTCCTTCCTTCTCCATCCCATCTGCACCACCAAACCCTAGTTAGCACAAGGTCACAATCATTCCACACACTTAAAGGAAAAATACAAAAACATAACTTTCATGATGTAAGTAGTTTAGACCCATGCATTTTCACTTATTAGAGGTAATGACAGCATTGGTAGAAGTTGCATTTACATTCTTTGCATTGTAGAAGTTAGACTAGTCAAATTAGGGTTTCCTAGGTTTACATGCTTTGATTTGCTTTCAGTTCATTTTTGTCAAGTAAAGTAGCTTTCCTTTGAGATTAGCTTTCGTCCATCAATTAGCAAGCTTCTTCTGAGAGCCTATAGAAGTTGGCTTGAGCCCTAGCGGACTTGTGCCAGCTGACCAAGTGACAGCTGCGACAAGAGCTAGTACTTGTGCATATAGCACCGCCGCTTCCAAGTTTGTACGAACTACCGGGTTGATAAAATTAAGAGACAGGAAGCCCCAGGAGTTGTAGCATTATTGCTACAATACTGGAGCTCACCAGATTGCTACTCGAATAATACATGTGAAATATGTCTTCGATCACTTAATTCACGTTCTTAGTTTATGTATCTAATTGTTGATAGTAAGAAGTGTTCAAAGGCATTGTTTCATTGTGTTACGTTTGTTTGGGCCACGATCCAATGATACAATTATGGGGGATTGTGATATTTTGTTGTTTAAAATTCCTTTTTGAGTGGATAGGTAATTTCAACACCCTAAAAAAAACCCTAGAGACCCTGGATTGTGCATATTCCACACCTCAAACTTGTAATTTTAACAAAAATTTGTAGGATTTCAAGCAAAATTCATTGGAAAATATGCCTAAAAAAACCCAAAACATGTAATAGTTAGACTACTACATATTAAAAGTCAACTTAATACACAAATCCTCATAAATATAGTATTAAAAGTCAACTTGATACACAAATCCTCATAAAACTCTTCGGAAAATTTGAAAACAACTAATCATATATACTTAACCAAAGATTTCAATAATTCAATCACTCTTCTTTTCCAAAAATAATAATATTAAATCAAATAAATTAATCTTATAAGAATCTTCTCTAGCTTATCTAAATCTTATAAGACAATATCATTTACTTCTTATTTATGTTGGTAATATCATTCATAATAACTCAACAACTCAATCGAATTTCCCTATAGTTGTATCTTGGGCATTTATTTAGAATTTAAATGACAAAGTTGTGCATTTTATGATTTCCATGTGCCTCTGAAGGGAGGGAAAAAGGCTTGTAGCATAAAATGAATAAGCATGTGGCTTTTATTACCATGGAGGTGAGTCTCGGTAAAGTCCAAAACAATATTAAACCAAGGCATAACGACTTCCACACATTTATTGTGGAACATGATACTATCATGCATTTTTTAATTATATTGCTTACTTTGTACATTCAGAGAAACCATGCTCGTGAATCTTGTGAAGGTCAACCTTATCTTAATTTTATTTTATTGGTTGGGTTGTTTAATGGCTGAGGTGCAGTATGGTGCAGTATTTCTATTGTCAACTAGTCGATTTAAAATATCATATTTTGGTTGGGCCCAAATTTATCTAAATAGTGATTTCTATATCATTCATTTGTTGGTTTGCAGTGTAATGGTAATGATGTGCATTTTTATATTATAGAATAAATTTTAAATATTTTTTATTTTAAATTAAAATTTATATAATTATATTAATACAATTAAAAATAATAATATAATAATAAGGTTATTATTAAAATTAGATAAAAAATTTAAAGTGAATAAGTTTAATATAGGGTTTATGAAAATGGTGTAAGATATGATTTTGTATATTTATTTAGTAGTAATTATTAGTATTTTACTTATTGTTAGTTTAATTTTAAGAAGGTGTGGTTTGTGTCATAAGGTTTTTAAGAGTTTATAATAGTTGTTCTAGTGTTTGGAAACACTCTTGTTGTTTATTAACAATTGCAACAATGGGTACCACTCAAAGCAACCTAGAAATTTGTACCAAGGTCTATCACAAGGCAATTTCAACCTTGATCATGACATTACTATTAATATTTATGTCAATGAATTTGAGTATGTGTGTCATGCATATAAAGAGGAAACCTTGTTAGGTTATTTGATTAGGCATGTCCATCATGAAGTTGTTATTTGTAACTAGGTTAGGTTCAAGATACTTGTCCATGTCCTTTGAACCAACATGGAGGACCCACTTATCTAAATTTTGAATTTTTAACAGGAACTAGCCACTTCACCAATTAAAAAGTGATCCAATAGACCCCTAATGCATGTTATATGCATAATTAAATATGCAACCATAGAATTTAGGCATATAGTTATGGGAAACATTGTAATATGATATATTTTTTCTTCATTAACAACTTATAGATCTCTAAAAAACCCATGGAATCGCATCAACCACTTTTGGTCTTGGTTCAAGGATGTGTACTGATCCTAAAGTGGGCTTTCTCTCACCTCAATCTCTTATGCCTTAGTATTTTTCATGTTGGTATTAACAATGGAGAAATCAAATAAGAAACAACCAACTCAATTTGTCAAATTCTAGCGGTGTTGTTGCCACCTTCTTCATCAGGACATATGGCATCAACATTGGCTAGACGAGGCCTCATCAATTAATTTATGGGCATTTGGCCATCCCCGTGATCAATGGAAAATTAGTTCTAGAATATATGGTAAGTTCAAATTATAAAAATACTACCCCATTATTTTTATGGAAGGGGTTTCTATGCATTCATCTTTGAAGCTAAAGAGGATAGATATTTGATATTTAGGTGTGGACCCTATTTCTATGATACTCATTATATGCACTTGAATTGATGGACCCATCTCTTCAACCCTTAACATGATATGTCATTAGTTACTCCCATTTGGGTGCAACTTCCACATTTTCCTCTTCACTATTGGAATGAGGACACTCTTCGAAGTAATGGAAACACCTTGGATTTCTATCTTGATAAATCAAAGCCAAAGGATGGCATGTTCACTTGTACAAGAATATTTGGAGGTAGATATGGAAAAAGGCCATTTGGAAGTGATCATTTTAACTCTAAATAACAAGAAATACAACTAACCACTAGACTATAAGTAGGTTTCCTTCAAATGCAAAAGCATAACATGAATATGGTGACTTTCCAAAAGATTGTATGAAGAGTGCCCCAGATTCCCAACCTATTCCACATAAGGATGAACAATGATAGACTATTAAGAAGAAAATGGTTAAGAAGCATATAAGGACTACATCTCAAACCAAATTAGGCACACTAATTCTAGGCCCCTTAACCCCTTCTAGATCTAAATAGGGGTAGCTTCAGAATTCAACAATGAATATCCCTAATAGTCAAATATTCAAAATAGTCTTAAAAATCACCACAATGCACTAGGGAAGGAAGTTTATCTTTGAAATCAAATACGTTCAAAATCTTATTTTAGGAATAAACCATTCCATTCTTTAAAATATGGGCTTTCTTTAACTTTTTTCTTTCAATATTAGCTCTATCATTTGTGATAGCCTCTTAGAAATAAGTATAAATGTAAACTCTAAAAGCAAATCAAGATATTATATTTGACTAGCTAGATGAGATAAATACTGCTACTAAAAGGAAACAAATATCTACAAGCACATATATCCTTACAAGAAAAGACCCTCAATTACAAATGGAGGAGAGGGATGAAGGAGAAAAGAAAGAAAGGTTTCCCAAGAGAATGGGAAGGAATCCATTGAAGGGAAAATAAGAAGAAACAACTATCAAAGAAAAGATGATGGGAAAAAATCTACCCCAAATGGGATTTTACTAGTTTTTTTTCCAAGGAAAAAAAAGTAATTTCATTAAAAGGATTAACAAAATTACAATCAGCACATGCACTTTTCAAGAAAGCACTGTATTACCTAGATTGACCTAGAACTGAAAATGAAAGAGGAGTGGATTCCCAACAACAGAGAGGGGCATGCCCAAATTGAAAATTATCCAAAAAAAGACTTCAATAACTTACAAGATAGAATTTTACTAGTTCGATCAAGAACTTTAAAAAATCCTAGAACTAGTACATAATTGCAATGTGCTAACAAAAAAAGTCAAGCTAAATAATGAATATAGTCTCTTGGAATTGTAGAGGACTTGGTAATTAGTGTTATAAAGAAACCAAGGGATCTAATTGTGATGGGATTACATCTAGTTCAAGAGGCACTTTTGAGGGGCTTTGCTCCCTTTGGAACAACCCTTCTTTACACATGAGCTTCACTTATGAGCCTCAACATGTTATAGTGTTACTATAATCCCATTATTTAAATATCAAGGTAAGACGATGCCTTGGAAGAGAGCATACATTTCATCCTTGTTCTTAGAGGCTATGTGTACGCTCCGTGAGTATTCCAATTCTATTTGTCCTTCAGGGCCAAAGAGAACCATTCCCCTTGGCACTTGCCACCCCTGGATTTTTCTTGGATGCCCCATCAAAGTTAGAATAAGCATATCTGAATTTGTTCTTTTGTGACAAAGAGCTATTAGAATTTTTTTTGAGTGTTGGAGGTAAATCTAAAATGCATTGACTGAACTGAGAACTCTATTCATCTTCATATATTTCTGATGACTAAGGATTGGAGACAATTATGTTTCCATTTTTCATATGAATTGCAAAGAGGAATTTAATTTTTTCAACAATCATTTCAAGTAAAGAGAAAGACTATTGAAAAATGTCATATTTCTAGCTAGACATATTTTTCAATAGATGAACTTTTGGAGAGGCATCCATATTATTTTGAAAAGAGGTTTCCCTTTGAAGGCGACTTTGTAGAGCTTCTTTGGTGATTCAAATATTCGAAGAATTTTTTCTAGCCACTTGAATCAATGGAGTAACCCTTGTAGAACCTACTTCAAGACCTGTTTAGAAAAATTACATTCTATAATAAAATGCTTAATGGTTTCAATTTCATTGTGGCACAAAGGGAATCTTGATGGACCTTGAATCCCGCTCTAGCTAATATTTTCTACGTTAAGGATTTTTTATGATTTAAAGTTCAACAAAACATATTGGTCTTAGGAACATTGTGCAGATTCCAAATATTTCACCATTTCTTTACTGTGTAGGAGTTTTCCCATCCCCTCTTATCATATTCAAAATGTGAAATAGTTGCATAGACAAGAAATGTCATCTTGACATCATGGGATGATTACAATAGATGTAGAAGGATGAAGAAAAATCCACCCACACCATTGACCCCTATGATTCTAAACTATGCATTTTGTTTCTAAAGCACGAGAGCCACCACATTTTCGTTGTTGTTGTGGGAGATAGATATGCGTAGTGATGGTGTGTTTGGGGTGGATTGTGGATCCATGTGAGAGAATAAGAGTCTTGAATGTAGAGGAGATTTTGGTTATGGCTGACTGGTTAGAAATTGTAGGTGAAATCAATTTGAAGTTGTGTGGGAGACTACCATTTGTCTGCATGCGTAAGGGAATAGTGAATCATTGTTGGATCACTTGAGAGCACTACAAGTTGTGCGAAGAGATAGTGGCCCGTTGAATAAATTTGTGTCTCAAAGTGGCCCCAACCATGTGAGAAAAGGCCATGTTGCACTGTCAGAAGGTCAAATACAAGGGTAACCTCACTGCTTGCAAAGGAGCAAAGGGTTATTGGTGCACAATGTCCAAGAATTTCTCCCGCCACGAGCCCTCAATTTCTAAATATATTATGAGAGGTCTTGACTATTTCAACTCTCCAACCGTGTCTGGAAAACATTTCAAATTCGAGCAACAATGACGTGTATCGATTATTTTAATCTTGTCAAGTTACTAAGGAAAGATGGCAACCTTTCCAAGGAATGGAATTATAATTTCCTAAGTTTCAAGCTATTTGGATTGAAAAATATAAAGGTTTCAAGTTGCTTGGATTGTAATTTCTGAATTTTTATTATGTTTAAAAAAATTCTAGTATGTTGTTTTATTAAGTTATAGTATGTTATCATATTGTGCAAAAGTCAAATGATGCAGAACCATAAAGAACATGCTAACTATTAAATAGACTAATGTGACTCATCGTGCTCTAGGAGCATTAATCACAGATAGTTCTTAATAAGGTCAATTTGGTGTGAATTGTCGTGCTCCAGGAGCGTCAATATAGGTTATTTTATACAAGATCAAGTTGTAGAATTGTATGTTGAATACATTATGTATCCATAATTATATCCTAGATAAATGATGAAGGCTACAGTGGGCCCTGGATCCATAGATGGTGGCAGTTTCATAATATGATTTAGTATCGAGACTGACCCATTGCGCTTCGGGAGGTTGAGAAGTGTCAATTCTGCAAAGTACATCAACAATGGTCTGAAGCAGTTATGTCTTGAATGGATCAAGTGGGAAGCTCAGAAGTGTGGTGAAGAAAAGAGAGGAAACAATGAGATTTTAGAGTGGATATGAGAACTAGTGATGACCATATCAAACAAATTTGACAAAGATTCATTGAAATTGTTGTAATGTTTATTTTATGTATTTGTCATGCCAACATTAATGGAGGGTATTGGAAGTAATGATTCCATGACTTCCAAGTTGTCGTGAGTTGTAATTGTGTGAGCTCCTAGGTTATTAGTTGTATTAGCTATTTTTAGTAATTTATATCCATTATTCCCGGATCTAGAAGTTTAATGTATTCCTACATATATAAGCTTTGTGAGACCAATAAAGTAAGGTGATTTGTGTTGTGTGGAATTGCTCTCTCAATCTCTTTCAATTTTTTTTTCTAATAGGTTTAGATATATCTCAAAAGTAATTATAATCTTGTTTCTTTTAGATTTATTAAAAAAATGTCATTAACAATCAATTCAAATAAAACATTTATAAAAAAATTTGATCATGAAATGAGTCATGGTTTTTGGGCATGTGGTATTGATAAACCATAGTATTATAACGAAGTCTATTTATAAGTTAACAATATCCATGGTGAAGTAGGGGTAAATGCCCATAGTTAAGAATCTTGTTATATTGTAAGTATTAAGCTTTTATGTGTTTACTAATTAAATTTAAATATGATTACCGAATCATTATTTTAATTTATATGGTAAAATAGATCTTAATTTGTAGTTACTATTTATATGATATAGATTTTAATGCGATATGTATATTATATTTTTCTTTTATCTAAAAAATTATTTGTAATTTTATTAATAAAAACAAATTGAATTTAATTATTTTTATTACTTTTAACAAGTTATTATTAATTGAGCCAATATTTAAATATTTACACTTATTTACAAACACTGCAACATCTCCTCCATATTGGGCTCTATAATACTTTTAACCTTTTATTATTTTTTTAATTGAGCCTATATATACATTTTTACAAACATTTACACCACTACAACATCGCCCCATACTAGTTGTACATCGCTCAACGCAATAATAAAAAGCAATAATGCAAGAACCATAATTAGATTATTACTAAAGTTAGATGGAAAATTCAAGTGAGAATGAGTTTAAGTTAAGGTGTGTGGATATGGTGCGAGCTTGATAATCATGTATCCTTACTTTGTAATAGCTCTTATCATATCACTTTGATTGTTCACATGCTTGGACAAAGTGCACTAAATATAATAAAGATGTTATGAGTTTATAATAATTAATCCTGTGCCTAAAAACAATCGTGTTGTTTATTTAAAGATGCAATAGTGGTGCCACCTCATGGCCTCTAGAAATTTGTACCATGGTTATTACAGGGTAACTTGAACCTGGACCATAAAATTATTATTAATATTCATATCAATGAATATGATTATATGTGTGATCCATATAAAGGGGAATCCTTATTATGTTATTTTGTTAGGTACAACCCTCACGAAGTTGTTATCTATAACTAGTTTAGGGGTAATGTACTCATCTATGTTCTTCAAGCCAACATTAAATATCCACTTATTTGAATTTTGAATTTCACCAAGAACTAATGTATTCACCAATTAGAAAGAGATTCAGTAGATCCCTAATGCATACATAACCATAACTAATGATGAAACCATATACTTTAGGCATATAATAATGTGAACATTATAATACATGTGTATTTCATTCTTAAAGAAAACCATAATTCAAAGTGTGTAGATTAATCATTGTCACAACATCGTTCAACGAATTATGTTATAGATGTAAAACAAAGAAGAAACACTTATCTTTTAATAAAACATGGTCTATATAGCTTTGTAAGATTGATTCATTACCCAACCATGGTCATCTACCAAAAGTGCTACCCGCACTCTAGGTTATGAAGGTGATAGGGTAATGAAAAATAGCTACAAACCTATAACACTCTCAGGACAACCTATAATAGCTCATGAATCATCAAATTCTCTTTGTAAATGACTCCATAGCACCTCAACCAACCTTCAATCAATTGTGAAACTCTCTTCCCTCATCCATACATAGGAAAACATAGACATTTCCCTTCTCTATTCTGTAATTGCTTAGGAAATCAACACCACCTTATGCTCTAGTGCAAGTAGGAAGAGTCTAAAGGTTGTTTCCCTTTTGGAAATATAATGGAAAATTATTTCAATCAAAAGGAGCTAGTAAACAACATAAGCATGAAAATGACAATTTCCCATTTATTTCCTAGCATATATTCTCACACAACTTCACTTAAACATTGACTTGTTAGTTTTAGTTAATAGCGATTGAAAACATGGAATGAACATTGTATGAGAAAGTAGCATATCACGACAAAACAAATGTCATGTAGGAGAATGAAATTAGAGATTGCTACTTTCCTAAAATAATGTACAACTTGAGTGGGCCTAATGGTTGAGAACATGTGTTTCCTCATAAGATTTCACATGTTCAAATCTAGAGGGGGGAATGTACACCTATATAGAGTTGAGCAGTGAAATCATTGCAAGGAGGTAAGTTCCTTGTTCCACAAATAAGGGGGTATTATATAAAAAAATTGTGTCTAGCTTCACTGTGACCTTAAACTCAAAGTGTTATTTTACTATTTTTAAAAGTACTTTTCTTTGTAAGATGTATCTCCCATAGTTTTTTTTAACATGAAGTAGATTTTCTTTCACCAACAACTTATTGCACTTATATTTGTCTCTTGAAATCAAGGTTGTTTGTGAATTTCATTAATTATTGCACATGATGAAAATAATGGCAGTTCTTGAGCATGCACATGGCAATAAAAAGTTTACTTCCCAATACTTATCCTTTCATTTCCTCCTTGTGGACTCATGGCCCTAATGTTATCCCCACATGCATCTTAAACAAATATATTTTATAATCCAACATAATCTTTTTGCATAGTGTAGAATGCATCATAGTAAGTCTACCACAAAATTAAAATAAATTATATTTATTGCAAGTATGTGTTTAGGAGTTCTCTAGTTCCACCTTCTCCTTGAACTCCATATTAAGAATCCATAGAAAATATATTTACAACATTTACATTATGTGGCCATTTATTTAAGTTGGATGGCTCAACACCCATCGTAATAACCACACATTTACCACACAATCTAATCCAATACGTACCAAGGGTCAAAACTAAGGTATTACATTCCCTATCGAATACATTCCCCTCCTCTTAGGAATAGCACAATCCTTGGTACAATTTTGATATTAGAATAAAAATGGGTATGCCTATTTCATGGCATCATCTAGCTCTTGTGTAGCCTTAATATGACCAAAATTTTCCATTTCATCTTTATAGATTGGATGTCTCAATTTCAAAATTAATTTCACTTTCTTGTTTTGGATGTGTACTGGATATGTTTGGAACTCTCCCCCCTAGTTTCACTTGGATCATAGCCCAATTAATCACATGATTATGATCATGTACACACTTCTTGAGTAAGGAAACATGCAAAACATTGTGAGCTCATATATAATGCATGTCCATATACAATTGACCTTATCATATTTAGGATTTCAAAGGTCCCACATATTTGTTTGCTAGCTTAGCACAACTTCCAAAATTTAATGAATACATGATCGCCAAATTTGAGTTCCCTATGCACTTTGTTCTTATTTGCATAACTTTTTTGTTTGTCCTAGGTACCTTCAAATTTTGATTGATATTGACAATTTTTTGCTCTGTTTCCTTTAGCAATTCTAACCCATGTACATTTTTGTTGACATGATTGTCCTATCCACTAGAGTATTTAATCTTATTTTATGTAAGGCCTTGAACGGAACCATTCCTAATGATGCATGATGTCAATTATTGCATTATTACATGCAAAATCTACTAGTTGTATATAGTCTTCCCACATGGATGGCTACTCCAATAATACATGTGAAATATGTCTTCGATCACTTAATTCACTTTCTTAGTTTATGTATCTAATTGTTGATAGTAAGAAGTGTTCAAAGGCATTGTTTCATTGTGTTACGTTTGTTTTGGCCACAATCCAATGATACAATTATGAGGGATTGTGATATTTTGTTGTTTAAAATTCCTTTTGAGTGGATAAGGAGATTCAACACCCTAAAAAAAACCCTAGAGACCCTGGATTGTGCATATTCCACACCTCAAACTTGTAATTTTAACAAAAATTTGTAGGATTTCAAGCAAAATTCATTGGAAAATATGCCTAAAAAAACCCAAAACATGTAATAGGTAGACTACTACATATTAAAAGTCAACTTAATACACGAATCTCATAAATATAGTATTAAAATTCAACTTGATACACAAATCCTCATAAAACTCTTCGGAAAATTTGAAAACAACTAATCATATATACTTCATCAAAGATTTCAATAATTCAATCACTCTTCTTTTCCAAAAAATAATAATATTAAATCAAAGAAATTAATCTTATAAGAATCTTCTATAGCTTATCTAAATCTTATAAGACAATATCATTTACTTCTTATTTATGTTGGTAATATCATTCATAATAACTCAACAACTCAATCGAATTTCCCTATAGTTGTATCTTGGGCATTTATTTAGAATTTAAATGACAAAGTTGTGCATTTTATGATTTCCATGTGCCTCTGAAGGGAGGGAAAAAGGCTTGTAGCATAAAATGAATAAGCATGTGGCATTTATTACCATGGAGGTGAGTCTTGGTAAAGTCCAAAACAATATTAAACCAAGGCATAACGACTTCCACACATTTATTGTGGAACATGACACTATCATGCATTTTTTAATTATATTGCTTAGTTTGTACATTCAGAGAAACCATGCTCGTGAATCTTGTGAAGGTCAACCTTATCTTAATTTTATTTTATTGGTTGGGTTGTTTAATGGCTGAGGTGCAGTATGGTGCAGTATTTCTATTGTCAACTAGTCGATTTAAAATATCATATTTTGGTTGGGCCCAAATTTATCTAAATAGTGATTTCTATATCATTCATTTGTTGGTTTGCAGTGTAATGGTAATGATGTGCATTTTTATATTATAGAATAAATTTTAAATATTTTTATATTTTAAATTAAAATTTATATTATTATATTAATACAATTAAAAATAATAATATAATAATAAGGTTATTATTAAAATTAGATAAAAAATTTAAAGTGAATAAGTCTAATATAAGGTTTATGAAAATGAAAATGGTGTGAGATATCATTTTGTATATTTATTTAGTAGTAATTATTAGTATTTTACTTATTGTTAGTTTAATTTTAAGAAGGTGTGGTTTGTGTCATAAGGTTTTTAAGAGTTTATAATAGTTGTTCTAGTGTTTGGAAACACTCTTGTTGTTTATTGACAATTGCAACAATGGGTACCACTCAAAGCAGCCTAGAAATTTGTACCAAGGTCTATCACAAGGCAATTTCAACCTTGATCATGAGATTACTATTATATATTTATGTCAATGAATTTGAGTATGTGTGTCATGCATATAAAGAGGAAACCTTGTTAGGTTATTTGATTAGGCATGTCCATCATGAAGTTGTTATTTGTAACTAGGTTAGGTTCAAGATACTTGTCCATGCCCTTTGAACCAACATGGAGGACCCACTTATCTAAATTTTGAATTTTTAACAGGAACTAGCCACTTCACCAATTAAGAAGAGATCCAATAGACCCCTAATGCATGTTATATGCATAATTAAATATGCAACCATAGAATTTAGGCATATAGTTATGGGAAACATTGTAATATGATATATTTTTTCTTCATTAACAACTTATAGATCTCTAAAAAAACCATGGAATTGCATCAACCACTTTTGGTCTTGGTTCAAGGATGTGTACTGATCCTAAAGTGGGCTTTCTCTCACCTCAATCTCTTATGCCTTAGTATTTTTCATGTTGGTATTAACAATGAAGAAATCAAATAAGAAACAGCCAACTCAATTTGTCAAATTCTAGAGGTGTTGTTGCCACCTTCTTCATCAGGACATATGGCATCAACATTGGCTAGACGAGGCCTCATCAATTAATTTATCGGCATTTGGCCATCCCCGTGATCAATGGAAAATTAGTTCTAGAATATATGGTAAGTTCAAATTATAAAAATACTACCACATTACTTTTATGGAAGGGGTTTCTATGCATTCACCTTTGAAGCTAAAGAGGATAGATATTTGATATTTAGGTGTGGACCCTATTTCTATGATACTCATTATATGCACTTGAATTGATGGACCCATCTCTTCAACCCTTAATATGATATGTCATTAGTTACTCCCATTTGGGTGCAACTTCCACATTGTCCTCTTCACTATTGGAATGATGACACTCTTCGAAGTAATAGAAACACCCTGGATTTCTATCTTGATAAATCAAAGCCAAAGGATGGCATGTTCACTTGTACAAGAATATTTGGAGGTAGATATGGAAAAAGGCCATTTTGAAGTGATCATTTTAACTCTAAATAACAAGAAATACAACTAACCACTAGACTATAAGTAGGTTTCCTTCAAATGCAAAAGCATAACATGAATATGGTGACTTTCCAAAAGATTGTATGAAGAGTGCCCCAGATTCCCAACCTATTCCACATAAGGATGAACAATGATAGACTATTAAGAAGAAAATGGTTAAGAAGCATCTAAGAACTAAATCTCAAAACAAATTAGGCACACTAATTCTAGGCCCCTTAACCCCTTCTAGATATAAATATGGGTAGCTTCAGAATTCAGCAATGAATATCCCTAATAGTCTAATATTCAAAATAGTCTTAAAAATCACCACAATGCCCTAGGGAAGGAAGTTTGTCTTTGAAATCAAATACGTTCAAAATCTTATTTTAGGAATAACCCATTCCATTCTTTAAAATATGGGCTTTCTTTAACTTTTTTCTTTCAATATTAGCTCTATCATTTGTGATAGCCTCTTATAAATAAGTATAAATGTAAACTCTAAAAGCAAATCAAGATATTGTATTTGACTAGCTAGATGAGATAAATAATGCTACTAAAAGGCAACAAATATCTACAAGCACATGTATCCCTACAAGAAAAGAGCCTCAATTACAAATGGAGGAGAGAGATGAAGGAGAAAAGAAAGAAAGGTTTCCCAAGAGAATGGGAAGGAATCTATTGAAGGGAAATAAGAAGAAACAACCATCAAAGAAAAGATGATGGGAAAAAATCTACCCCAAATAGGATTTTACTAGTTCTTTTTCCACGGAAAAAAAGTAATTTCATTAAAAGGATTAACAAAATTACATTCAGCACGTGCACTTTTCAAGAAAGCACTGCATTACCCAGATTGACCTAGAACTGAAAATGAAAGAGGAGTGGATTCCCAACAACAGAGAGGGGCATGCCCAAATTGAAAATTGTCCAACAAAAGACTTCATTAAATTACAAGATAGAATTTTACTAGTTCGATCAAGAACTTTAAAAAATCCTAGAACTAGTACATAATTGCAATGTGCTAACAAAAAAAGTCAAGCTAAATAATGAATATAGTCTCTTGGAATTGTAGAGGACTTGGTAATTAGTGTAATAAAGAAACACCAAGGGATCTAATTGTGATTTGATTGCATCTAGTTCAAGAGGCACTTTTGAGGGGCTTTGCTCCCTTTGGAACAACCCTTCTTTACACATGAGCTTCACTTATCAGCCTCAACATGTTATAGTGTTACTATAACCCCATTATTTAAATATCAAGGTAAGACGATGCCTTGGAAGAGAGCATACATTTCATCCTTGTTCTTAGAAGCTATGTGTACGCTCCATGAGTATTCCAATTCTATTTGTCCTTCAGGGCCAAAGAGAACCATTCCCCTTGGCACCTGCCACCCCTGGATTTTTCTTGGATACCCCATCAAAGTTAGAATAAGCATATCTGAATTTGTTCTTTTGTGACAAAGAGCTATTAGAATTGTTTTCTGAGTGTTGGAGGTAAATTTAAAATGCATTGACTGAACTAAGAACTCTATTCATCTTCATATATTTTTGATGACTACGGATTGGAGACAATTATGTTTCCATTTTTCATATGAATTGAAAAGAGGAATTTAAATTTTTCAACAATCATTTCAAGTAAAGAGAAAGACTATTGAAAAATGTCATATTTCTAGCTATACATATTTTTCAATAGATGAACTTTTGGAGAGGCATCCATATTATTTTGAAAAGAGGTTTCCCTTTGAAGGCGACTTTGTAGAGCTTCTTTGGTGATTCAAATATTCGAAGAATTTTTTCTAGCCACTTGAATCAATGGAGTAACCCTTGTAGAACCTACTACAAAACCTGTTTAGAAAAATTACATTCTATAATAAAATGCTTGATGGTTTCAATTTCATTGTGGCACAAAGGGAATCTTGATGGATCTTGAATCCCGCTCTAGCTAATATTTTCTACGTTAAGGATTTTTTACGATTTAAAGTTCAACAAATCATATTGGTCTTAGGAACATTGAGAGGATTCCAAATATTTCACCATTTCTTTATTGTGTAGGAGTTTCCCCATCCCCTCTTTTCATATTCAAAATGTGAAATAGTTTCATAGACAATAAATGTCATTTTGACATCATGGGATGATTATAATAGACGTAGAAGGATGAAGAAAAATCCACCCACACCATTGACCCCTGCGATTCTAAGTTGAGATATCAAAAAGGGAATCCCTACCTACCTGAGATAGTCAAGGTTTTAGAGGGAGGAGATAATATTTGATTTCAAGGGAGGTGTTACACTCCCTCCCACCCCCTTAAAGTGTTCTGAGTTGTGGGAGGTGTTACTTATTGTTCTAACCTGACCTCCAAGGTCTGTTATGAACATGGGGTTACAAAATTTCTCTTTTCCCAACTTTGTCAAAGATCAAAACTAATATTTCCATCACATTCATCTTGTCAATATTTTTTCAGTGATATAATTTTTTATCTCAGTTTGACACTCGAATTGAAAGTTATGCCCCTTTCGAAGTTTGAGCAATTACATTACACCACATCAACAAGGGACCTCCACATGGAATTCACATGTGACCCACATGGCCTTGTCATGTCACCCAAAGCCTTCCCACATCACTCGTGATCCCAACGTGGTACCCACATGGCCATTACCAGGCCTTTGTGGCAATTTCCACCTCATCCCAAGCTAGTAGGTCCCACTAGGCCCAAATAAGTCATGGTGCATGATAATTCTTTGTTATTTGTGGTTCCATGGAAATCTGAGTTATCACACATTATCCAATGATGACACACCCCTAGACCCTTGGACCTTTGGATTAATTTGTTATGTTATGGAAAATATGGCCCTTCAAACATTTAGGGCTCCATGATGGTGTGAATCGCTTGTTATCCCTAGATCCCATATTCTCTGGATCACAAGCAAACTCTAGGGGAAGTCCAATTTTTATCCCATTTGAGACTTTCTCATATGTGTTAAATTTTGTTTAACACACCCCTTCACCACCCATAGCGCATACTAAGGGTAGAGGAGAGCATTACTATCATAGACCCAAACCCCATAGTCCAATAATGGAAATGGAATCATACAATTTCCTCACCCTTCAAGTTCTTCAAAACTAGAAACCAGTGTCACCATCGTGATGATCTCATCAAGACCTTCTTAGAAATGTATATTTTACCTCAGATAGACTTACGGAATCAAAATATATGATCTTTCAAATTTTTACTCATTTACTTCTTGTCGATGCGAATGAGGAACTGCCATGTGACACCCACATGGTACCCTCATTGTGACCCCACCCCACTATGGGTCCTCCTCCATGCTATGCCACCATGGGTTATGCCACATCATCAGGTCCAAGATCCCCTTCCCCCATTGAGAAAGTCAGGGTAGGCTCCTCCATAAAAAAGCCCCTCATGCACACTTCTAAGGTCCCGACCCTCGACCTTTGACCTTGCCCAGGCCCGACTATCGAGCACCGAATTTTCCCGGGCCCAACTATTGAGCTCCGACCTTGCCCAAGCTTGATTATCAACCACCAAACTAGTGGCATGAATTGACTATGTCAACTAATCCTGAATTTCTTGACCCCCAATCACTGGGCCCTCAGAACGAGTTTTTGGCCTGCTCTACAAGCTTTTATACTTAGATTTTTTTTTGAAGTTCCTTCCTATTTCACATAGGCCCAAACCATTCATGATCCAACTGATTATAAGGAGATAGAATTGTTGTCTATGAGATCAGGAATTGAAATATGAAATCTCCCAGACCCTTACTAGTGTACCCTGATCATGGAAGTCATAGTTCATTGTACCCACACAGAGATGTGTATCTAAGTGCACTTTATAATTTTATAGGGAACCTAACCAACTCCCAATAGCATCTTAAATATGTATTTCTTTCATTCCACTTAGTTCACATATTCAATGAATATCATGGAATCAATAGGAAAGCATGTCATCCGACAATATACGCCAGTTTGAATGAAGTAAGTAATCAAAACTAAAAAATCACTAAAATTTAAGCTCATAAAACACATGCAAGAATTCAACCATTCCTCAATAAAATAATATAGGAATCAAGAATTCCCCATTCCTCACTCCCAACCTAAGAAGTTAACCAGTACAATAAACCTATGCATATCATTCAAACATATGAAGCATAAGTAAATACTTATATTATGTGGCAACATAAAATAGCAACTGAGATTGTGTGTTCAACTCTCCACCCAACCTTAGACGAGTTGCAACTAATATTTCTTACAGTTGTCACCCCTAAGCTAGATTTTAGAGGTTGAGGAGAAGTGCTTTACGGAACAACCAAATATGCTCACAACACCAGGGAATCTAAATGTAACACCATATCCATCCCTACCAACTAGCTATACCAAAGAATCCATAGGCTACTCCGCCTCCACCCTTCAACAATGCAAGGGAATCCATAGGCTACTCCACCTCCATCGTTAAAGAGTTGCCTCTAGTGGCTCCACCCCAATCGTGAATATAGAACACACTAAGAACGAACCCTTAACTAGAACAACAATGATTTAAATGGCTACACCCTAACCTGGGAATCCAGGGTACACCAAAGTGTTAGGGTGGTTCACGTAAAATTGACTCGATTAAGTTACCAATCATTTTCAAGATCTATGTATATGGGCATGCATGGTTTTTCCCATGGTATTTGTGTTTGATGTAGCCTATTTACAGGCCAAAAATTTCCATAATTATTCGTCTTGCTAGCCATTGGGAACAAACTTTGATGTCTTTAGACACCACCATCTTTCTTGATGCTCTGTGATGCTAACATCTAGCATCATAGTCGAAGGTAATAACAACACTTTTGAGATAAGTAATACGATGGTATATGGAGTGGTATGCCGAAGAAGTCAATCTGGTGTGTTGTGATGATAAGCTAGGTTGTTTTCCCTTGTATTTGTAAAGAACAATCATAGGTGTTTTCTTGAATCAATAGGAAAACAAAGAAATAGAGAGTGTGATGATTGTGGTTTCTCCACTAATGGAGATCTAGGGCATATGGTGAATATGTAGTCATTGGGGACTTATGTAGTATTTCAGTATTGCCAAAGTAGAATTTGGTATTTCTGTCAAGCAACAATCACAACAAGGGATAAGGCCATTGACTTGATAGAAGCTATAGACAGTAGAAGAGTCAAGGAATTCTTATAAAAATAAAAGAAAAAACTAATATCAAAAGGGTAGTTGGGAAGTGAAGTTTGTGTAACTACATTTACAAAAAAAACATGGAAGGTATTTTTAGTTGATAATCTTGCAGGAAATAAGGGTTCCTGGTCATGTGGGAGCAATGGGAGAAGATGGTAGGTTTAGGGTCAAGAAATTAACCAACCAAAACTACCAACTATGGAAGCTGCAAATAGAGGACAACTTGTATCATAAATATCTTTAGCTACCATTGAGTGGAAAAGCAAAGAAGCCAACAAGTATGATGGATGAAGAATGGGAGATTCTCGATAGAAAGGCAATAGGAACAATATGATTGTTCTTGGAAGCATTAGATACCTTCAACATTTCAAAGGAAATGATAACGTAAGGTCTAATGAAGGAATTTTCCAAAATATACGAAAATCCTTTGACCTCAAACAAGGTATTTATTATGAAGCATTTATGGGATCTAGGGAGAAATATCTATGTATATATGTTTTATGTTTTGTGTTCTCACAATTGTTTATTTTATGTTTTTAGAATTCGTATGTAGGTAATTTCTGTACAGGGTTAAAACCTACAAATCTAAGGTTATAATGAGCTAGAAAATCACAAAGGTAGTTCAAATGATTTGTTGAAATTAAGGAAAATGTGCATATTTAGTTATCTAATAAACAATTATTAGAGCCTCACAAGCACATACTTTAGATTCAAATGCTAATGAATTAATTCAAGATCAGATATGTCATTTTATCATGAAAACGGTTCATTTGACAAAACAACAATTAAAGAAAAGACAAGCATATTGTTAGGTTGCTACATAATTATCAGCCAACATATCCAAGCCTACTTGAATTTGTGATTGAATTCTAATTTCAGTCTAACCAACTAAGAAAGGAAGCTTTCAATTAGTTTTAAATGAGCATGCATTTTCATGAATTAACAATAGTACATAACTTAGAAACACATACTTATCTAGAAGAGAAGATAAATCATAATTGAATGGTATCTTTATTCATAGCCAAGTTTGAGCAGTATTATTCATATTGATTACAAAATATAGGTTTCAAGGCTTTACACCAGTTTTCTAATTCTTACAGCAATGCACAAAATTGGAATATGGCTTCAAGCCTCATTATACAAGAAATTTCAAGGATCAACTATGACAGCATAAGTTTTCTCCTTGCCTAATATCCTCCCTCTAATCTGGTCCTACAAGCTTCCAATTTCCCTCAAGAATAATCTACTATAACAATTCAAAAGATTCTATCTTCTACAGAAATTAGAACCCTTTCCTCTTCTACCAATCTCTTACTATAATCATATCATTTAATTCAAAATATAGGGTTGTTTCAAGATAGTTCATGAAGACTTGTTTTCTGGTATTTTTGGAGGTTGAAGAAACCCCTTTTTTCTTTGAAATTCCAATCCATGAATACTGGGACTCCAAGTGGTAACAACCTTCTCTGAAAAATATTAACAAAATTCTCAGTAAAAAATATTAAAATTGAAAGTAAAACTAGATCTAAAAATTATTCAAAACTGCTCATTCAGAGAAAATCCAATTCAAAATTGAAAATGTATCCCTAAATATGATCCCAAATTATTTTATGTTATTATATTATTGATGAATAAACAAACTTGTGATCATATACCAACAACAAAATGCCTAGCAATCATATTTTCTCTAAAATTTCACACAGGGATCTTTGTTTGTTATAGTGTCATATATAGCCCTATTTTCTGCTAAAATTTGGAGTGTTTGGATTGCATATTTTTCAAAATAAACCATCCCATATTTTTCTCCTCGATTTTAGCTTTCCAATGAGGTATCATGGGCCTGATTTTGTGCCCTGTATACCGAGATATGGCCTCCGGAAAAAAAGGGTCTTGAAACAGTTCATGTGCATTTCAGTGAATGGTTTGCGTGTTTTGTCGAATGGTTAAGTTCAATCCCACATGAATGGGGTTGATGAGTTTCAAAATGTTTATATTGTTTTATGTTTTCACTATGGTTATGAGTGGTGTGATGAAATCATAGTAGAGAGGCGCTTAAGGAATATTTTGTTCTAGTGTGAATTACGAAGTTTGAGGAATGAAATATATTAAACTTAAATCAACTCTTACATGAATTAACCCTTTGTACCCATGAGTTGATCATCTGACTACATGCAACACATGTACACTCAAGACTAGTCTACAATTGATGTTACACTGCCTTAGAATCTCCACCACAGCTGGGGAACTCAAATTATTTGCATGCACTAGTTATTTTGGGTTGATTGATCAGTTAACTGGATGATCGCTGAGTTTTACTAAAGTCCCAATACACAACTTAAATTCCAATAGTTCCTCCAATAATTGGAACTAGTTTAACTGGAAAATAAAAACTTGAGATAAACTTGAGATAACTGACTTTGATTGCTAAAAAATAGCAATCACATGCCTAACTAAACTATAACTCCTCCAACTCTACTTTACTCAGTAAATTGGGTGACACAAGCCATGTCACACAAGTTAACTACATCCAACTTGTCTATTGATGTGGAAATTTGAATTTTCTCAATTTAATCAATGCAAAATCAAATTGAGAATTTCTTGTTGCATTCTTCAACACTCCCTCTCAGCAAGACAAGGATTATCAACCACCCCTATCCTGCACCTGTGGAACTCGAACTTCCCTCTTGACAAGGCCTTTGTCAAAATGTTAGCATCTTGTTCCTCTGTCAGAATGTATTGTAGAAATATTATCCACCTCTGCACACAATCCCATAAATGGTGATACCGGATATATATATGCTTGGATCGATCGTGAAATATAGGATTCTCATAGATCTTGATGCAACTCTGATTATCACATTAGATTATAATTGGATCCATCATCTGACCAAACAGTCCAACAAGTATCTTTCTCATCCAGATCGCCTCACATGATGCTTGACTTGCAGCCATGTATTTTTCTTCTGTCAAGCTGAGCGCCACAGATATTTGCTTCCTATTGTACCAAGAAATAGCTTCGGACCCAACACTGAAAATTCCACCTAATGTACTCTTCGAGTCTGATGGACTCCCTGCCCAATATGAATTTGTGAAGTCACACAACTTCACTCCCTCTATCTGTTTATACCATATTCCAAAGTGGGTAGTGCCTCTGAGGTACCATAAAACATTCTTAACTAGCTTCTAGAATAATTTGGTTGGCCTAACCATAACTTGGATCAGTTGGTTGACTAGATAGCACATATTTGTTCATGTGTTCACAAGATACATTAGTGAACCCACTAGCTACCAATAAATGGTAGCATCCACTTCTTCACTTGAAGTAGCATCCTCCCTCCTCCAGTTGGTCATTAGAGGTGTCTCCATGGGTTTGAAACTATCCATGTGGAACCTATGTAGTATCTCATTTGCATACTTTTCTTGAGACACAAATAGTTCCCCATCACCTTTCCATACTTCCAAACCATGGAAGTAGTACATGAGACCCATGTCCTTAATTTCAAATTATCTTACAAGGTCCTCCTTGCAAGATCTGATCAGATGCTCATCACCAGTTAAAATTAAATCATCAACATATAAGACAATAATAATCAATTTACTTTCTACCAAGATGTTACATAGGTTTTCATCCACTTCACTTTTGGTGAAGCCCAAACTAGTGAGATAGCTATCCATCCTGGTGTACCAAGCACAAGGTGCGTGTTTGAGATCGTACAACGCTCGCTTGAGTCTGTACATATGAGACTCTCAATAAAATGTCTCTAAACCTTATGGTTTCTCAATGTACACCTCCTCCTCAATAAATCCATTGAGGAATGTTGTTTTTACATCCATCTCGTGGATGTACCACCCCATCTGCGTAGCCAGAGAAAGAATTGATCTAATGGATGAGTACCTTAATATAGGAGAAAATGTCTCCTCATAATCAATTCCCTCAACTTGAGAGTACCCCTTGGCCACAAATCTAGCCTTATACTTCTTTATGCTTCCATTTGTTGCAGGATTCACTTTGAAGATCCATCTCAAACCCACTACTTATTTATCTACTAGTCTTGGGACCACTTCCCAAGCATTGTTCTTTACAATGGATTCGTATTCCTCCACCATTGCATCAACCCATACAATTTTCTCTATTGCTTCCTCGAAAGAGGATGACTCAGTCTCTACAAGCTCGGTCATTAGATGATGTAGCTAGTGTACTGATCAGGTGATCTTCTCTACCTGCACAAATTTGAAGGAGAACCCACATTCTCCCTCACATCCTGCACAAGGCTCTCAGCTTTCGTGGTTCTTTTTATGCCTTCTTTGGATGGTTTTTATTGAGTAGTTGTATCCACTCTTTGCTCCTCAATTTGTGTCCACTCCACAAATTCTTGAGGTCCCTCCTTTGGAGCTAAGAGATCCTCTTTTGGTGGGATCTGAAGCTCCCTCTCAAGCAAGCATCGCATCGTTTTCTCCTCACCAAACTTTACATCCCTCTGCACAACTATCATTATGAGGGATGGAAATTACACAAGATAGTTGTGTGGAGTTTTTGTGTAACCCGCAAATACCCCCAACTTTGTTGTCGGCTCAAGATTCTTCCTTGATTCTTTGGGCACAAGACAGTAAATAGTGGCTCCAAAATTTCTGAAGTGCGACACATCTTCCTTCCTCCCTGAGAAAGCCTCCTCTAGTGTAATCATGCCCAGAATTTGATGAGGACTTCGGTTCTGCAAATAGACTATTGTATTGCATGCCTCATCCCACAAATTCATAGGTAGGACTTGGTCACACAACATCACCCTCGTGGCTCCCACAATGCTATGATTCTTTCTCTCATCCACCCCATTCTTCTATGGGTTGTGGGGTGTTTTCAACTCTCATTGAATGTCTTATTTTGCATAGAATTTTTTAAATTCAATCGACAAGTACCCACCTCCATTATTTCTCTTGAGATCCTTTACCTTCTTATCAATTTCTTTCTCAACCAGTGCCTTGAATTCTACAAACTTGGATAACATCTCATATTTATTCCAAATGAAGAAGATTTGGCACTTCCATGAGAAGTCATCAATAAAAATGACAAGATATTTATGCCTGGAAGTGGAGGCTATCGAGAAAGGTCCACAGACATTAGAGTAGATCCTTTCTAGGACTTCATGTGTTTTTCTATCCTGATCATGGAATGTGGATTTTGTGTACTTCCCCAAAGTACATCCTTTGCATACATCCTACTGCTCAAGTGCTCCTTTGGGGAGGCCTTTTGTTATTTGCTACATTATCTTCAAGGCATCATGATGCAAATGGCCAAGTATTTGTAAAGTTCACTGACATCGTGGCTCTTCTCCTTCTCTGCCTTTGTGCTTAATGCAACACGGTATTCCACAACTATCTTATACAAGTTCTTCACACAAACCTCGATCTACTTCACTTGTCCCATGGCTATGTGTCTCAAGAATGATTTTCCTCTGCTGAAGATCCCATCATAACCATGGTCTTCCAAAACTACAATAGAGATGATATTTTTCTTTAGGCCCAGAACAAACATGACCTCCTTGATCCTAAGAGGAGATCCCAACTCCCTATGGCAGGTGATTGTACCAACCTCAATCGCATTGTACATCCTTTCATCCCCCATCTCAATGTGCATCTACAAGCCTTTCTCCTCTAGGTAACTGAAGAACTCTCTACACCCTATCACGTGGAACGATGCACCTGAGTCCAAGTACCACAAGCTCCCCATCGTTGTGTTGTCCATGCATGTGATAAGGGTAAATTCAAGCTCAAACTGTGAAGACAAGGCTTCACCTGCAGCTCCTCTTGAGGACTTATTTCTTTCCTTTTTGTGTGGACACTTCATGGCATAGTGCCTGAATTCATGACAATGGAAGCATTTAATTTTGGAAAAATATTTCATCTTTCCCCCTTGGCTAGATTCTGGTTTGGTTTGATATTTCTTCCATTTTTCCTTCTTTCCTTTTCCAACCAATGAAAATTATTCTTCATCCTCTCCCTTGGATGAAGTCCCATCTCTAGTATTCCACCTTATTTCCTCTTGTACCAAATCGGACCATAAGCATTCCCAATTTGGTAGTTTCTCCCTCTTCTTCACTGAATCTTGGTAGCTATGACAGCTCTTGGGAAGGCCTATAAGGGTTAGTCTTACCAAGTCATCTTTTGTAACATTAACACCAACCCTGCCAAGTTCATCATGACATTGTGTGAACCTACTCAGATACTGTGGAATGGTGTCATTCTCATGCATCTTGATACTTCAAATTTTATCCTTGAGTGTCAGCTTCATGTGGTCACTACTATTCTCGAACAATTTTTGCAATAACTTCCACATTCTAAATGAAGTTTCTTCTCTATGGAGATTTGAGACAATGTGATCTCATACCCCCTCCAAGACTATTTTCCTCTCCTTGGCTTCATCTTTCTTCCACTATGCAAGGTTCTAGCCATCATATTTCGGTGGTTTTGAAAATTTTGTCTTGATGTATTCTAGAAATCCATTATTATCTAAGACTACCTCCATTCAATCCTTCCATGCGATTGAATTAGAGTTTTCTTCCAAGGGATACTCTAACCTTAGTCCATTGAAGGACATATTATTATATCTAAAGAGATCTTGTTGCACTGAACTTCAAATTCGGTTCTCCTGAGAAACAACTTTGAAATTCCTGCTCTAATGTGAATCTGGCTTTGATACCATGTGTAAATTATGGTGTATATTTGAAACTTCTCATGAATTTTTAATCAAAATCACAAGACACAAACCTACTCTATTACTCTACAGAAGATATTCACAATTTAGAAAAAAAAAAAAAAATCAGACATGCAATAATAAATAACATACATGCACACAGTAGTTTTCCTGGGGAAAGGTATCTGTTAAAAACCCTAATTCATTCTTGCATTAATATGATGAATACAGATGTATTACAATTGTTTTGCTCAACTAATCACAACCTACAAGTGATTACCTTATCTCTCTACTCACTGAGAAGCTCTTACCTTGACTTAGTCAAATTTTTTCCTTTGTTTGAGCCCCTATTCCTTGAGCAATTCCTTGAGAAATTAGGCCCATATTATTTAGGAATTTCTCCAAAATGGATTGCGAAATTCCCAAGGTTGATCATCTGATTACATGCAACACTTGTACACTCAAGACTAGTCTACAACTAATGTTACACTACCTTGGAATCTCCACCACAGCTAGGTAACTCGAATTATTTGCATGCACTAGCTATTTTGGGTTGATTGATTAGTTAATTGGATGATAAATGAGTCTGCTTGAAGTCCCACAACACAACTTACCTTCCACTAGTTCCTCCAATAGTTGGAACTATTTTAACTGAAAACAACTTGAGATAACTGACTTTGATTGTTGCAAATTAGAAATCACACATGCTTAACTGAACTCTAACTCCTCGAACTCGAATTCACTAAGTAAATTGTGTGACACAAGCCATGTCACACAAATTAAGTACATCTAAGTTGTTTGTTGATGTGGAAATTCGAATTTTCTCAATTTAATCAAGGAAAAATCAAATTGAGAATTTATGGCTTCATTTTTCAACAGAGACAGTAAAATTATCATCTTGTGCCATCATGCCCTTCATTAATTTTCGGACCTTCCCCTCCACCACACCCTCCCAGACCGCATTGGCTTTCATTAAACTAGCACAAACCTAGTGGCAGGTCCCACTTGCTTATATAGCATCCTCATAAAGGTGCCACGTGGTAGTGTTGTTGTAGATAGTGTTGACGTAGCAACCACATGGACGTGTCACGTGGTGTCTGGAAAGGTGTTCCTAGATGTTGATGTGGCTAGCATGTAGTGGCACGTGGTTGTGACATAGAGGAGACACCTATTGTTTTTTCTAAATTAGTAATGTCATGTCAGCACTACCACGTAGGCTACCACATGTCATGCCAACCCAATGAAAAAATGAAAAACTTCAAATGGCCATAACTTTTGATCCGGGATTCAAAATGGGGAAAAATTTATATTGCTGAAAATGTCTTGACAAGATGAAGATGGATGAACTACGAAACCTAAAAATCACTAAAAACAAGAAACCAAAATCAATCCAAGGCAATAATTCCAACTTTTTATATGGGAGCCCCTTTAGTTTCAAGAAAAATTAAGGGTAGGTTTTGAGCTTATATGTGTGTGTGTGTGTGTGTGTGTCAAACCTATAGCATTTGCTACATATTTCTAGTAGCATTTAGCATGGATCTAGCGATTGATTTGTCTATGGTTTAGAATCTATGATTTGGGTCAATGTAAATTTTTGTATACATTATTCTTACATTAATATGGACACATTCTCAAAAATATCCAGTACCCAAATTATAATTTTAGATATTTTTGGTATTTATTAAATCCATAGAAATTGTTATGGATCGCCAATAGCATTTGTTACAGATCCCCTGCAGAGGTTGCTGCAAATCTATTACATATATTGTTTTAAACCTTACAATGGATTTTGATCATATTTAACAGAGTGGTTAATTCCTCTAATTAACAGACTCCATGTGAATAAGGCCAATATAGTTTATAAGTGTTATTATATAATTGTGCATGCAAAACAAATTTGAATTCTAGTTTAGAATTGATTCAAAATCTTGAAAGATGACTAGTGTGAATTAGTGAGTTATAATGCCAAAACCTATTATTATATTTTTTGAAATGGTTTATATTGAGGAAAAATGTCTTCTATAAATTGTGAGAAATGAAAATTTTATATTAGAAAACTCTAACTTTGGTTGTTGACATGGAGATACGTTACCCATTAGGAACAAATCTAATCAATGAATTGACGAAGATAAAAATTTAGTACCCTATATCATCAAATTAGACACATATGGGACTAGGTATGTTACAATTGGGGCTGCAAATGATGGATTAATAGATAAAATACACCACTTATGGTTTAGAGAATTAGAGGGGGATCATATATTCCAATACACAAATGATACCAACAATATTGTTTACTACAATGGCCTCTAAAGACAAATACAGTTAGTATTGGGACTAAGGAGATGCCCAAGCTAGTCGTCATTTGTAGTTATTGGAATGAAAATACTATCACAAATAATGTATCTCTGCTATGGGGTTTTGTTGATATTCTCCTACAAAGAATCACCAAAATGAAAGGAGTGGTGGGAGGATTGTGGGAAACAAAGAAAGAGTTGAATATAGGAGTTGACTCGCCTATCATAAAGCATCCATATAGGATTATTTGTTCTAGAAGAAGCAAGTTAAACAAGGATTGATAAGATGTTGTTTAGAGGGGTGATATGTCCAATGGAGGAGTCTAATCATGATGTAAGGAAAGAAAACAAGTAAAATCTACATCTATGTGGGTTTTAGAAGACTCAATGAGAATTGTGCTATGACCCCTTTCTAGTGCACTCTACTGATGAAATTTTGGAAAAAATAGTAAGGAGTGAGGCGTAATCCATTACATATGGCTTCTCTAACTATCATTGGTTCCATATGGTTGAGTAGGATTAAAAAACAAATACTATATTTTCCATAATGTGGGTGTCATATGCATACAATTCCATTCCCTTCAATTTAAATAATGGTTTAGTAGTTTTCTTGATGGTTGTCGTAATTACATTCCATGTGCATCGAAATTTTTGGAGGTGACTTTGGATGATTGGAAAGTGTCTAGTATGTTGAAATATAATGTTACTAAATTAAATTATGACAAAACAATATTGGTAGATGTTATGTGAACTAAGTATTAATGAATATCACTTATGCACTTTATTTGGTGTACTCCTTAGGCACATTATCTACAAATAAGAATTGTTGGTCGATCCTTCTAAGGTTACAGTGACTATAAATTTTCCACCATCATGGATTGTTCCATTGTTGTGGTCTATTATAGGTCAAATGAGGTATTATTTAGGTCCATTCAAGGATATGCAAAGTTGTTAGCACATATAGAAGAGATATTATAGAAGGGTATCTTGTTAGTGTTTTCCATGGAATGGAAATAACTATTCATAGGGTTAAAGCTAGTGGTAACAACCCTAATTTTGGTTTTTCCCGTTTGGTCCAATATTTCCCATGTATGTTTGGTTGAATAAGTCTTTATAGTGGGAACATTATAGCATAACAGGCACACAATTCACTGCCTAGTCTACTTTGTAAAAAAAGAAATTTTCTTAGGTAAAATGCACACAACCATGAGGGGTTCACCATTATGTATGCATTTCAAAATATCACCTTCTAGACAAATCATTATAGTTATTGACTGACCATTTCACATTGAAATATTTAGTTAACAAGCCATTATTAGAGGGTCAAATTGTAGAAGGTAATTATTCTTCCAAGGATTTGATTTTGAAATAATAGTTAACCTAATAAAAACATGAGGTCCCTAATCGCATATCCAATATCTAAACTAGGGAAGCCACAAGGGACGATCGATGAATTACTCGATGTATATTTATTTTACATGGAAGTAGTTCTTGACCTCTTCTTTGAGATCATTGAATTCCTCAAGTCTAGATATACACCAAAACAATATAACCAATAGCAATTTCAACAATTGGTTATTCAATTCCAAACTACTAGTTGAACACATGGAAACTATACAAACTAGCTACATTTGGTATTCTCCATAGGTGTGCCTTGAATCATGGTAAGCGGCTCATTTTATGGGAGCGTAAGGGGAAAGGTGGAAAACCTTGAGTTTGAAATGCAACTGCTAAAAAGGTGTTGTGCATTAGAATTTAGTTGATATTATTTGTATATGCCATAGAGGATTTTAAGAACTATGATGTATTCCAATGGGTAGGTGAACCTTTTGTTCATGATGAGATGTGATCATATCTCATTGAGGTCAAGGAGTCATTTGAGTAGTGTAAAATTAACTTTATAAGGTCAATCCATCCACCTACATGGTACTTACGAACCCACTACATCATCAAATGATAGACTATCTTACCTAACATGCAAAGTTGGCACTAACAATAGATTATTCCACTCAAACCATCCCATGGTTTATATTTGAGAAAATTGTTACTGGGTTTGGATGTCCACATCAGCTAAATAGAGACTAATATCGGATCTTTGTGGCTATGCTTGTAGCCCACAAGAAAATAATAAAGTAAATTCATTTAATGAGACCTTGGAATGCAAGTTGATGGAATTTTGTGTAGCTAACTATGATTATTGGATGAGAGGATCCTTGTGGTTCTATGGGCATATTGCACAACTTACAAGACACTTACTAAGAATGTGTCCTTCAACCTAGCTTGGGGAAAAGAGGATTTCATGATGCTAGAATATTTGATAATGAGCCTACAATTCTATATATTCACAAGGATGTTAAGCACTACTATGCCACAAGAAAGATTGCATATGTTTGTTCAATTAGAAGAACACAAGTTTCTAGTAGGTACCACAAGATGGTATAAAAAGAGAGAGAAAGAATGGCATGATCGGCATATCAAAAGCAAGTAGTTTACACAGAGGGAAATATTCTTGCTTTATGATGGTAAATTTTGTAGAAATATAATAAACCTATGGAGGCACTAGCTTGGGCCATATCAGATTATGTAGATTATAGGAGAAGGTGTAGTATAGATGGCTTAGTTTGATGGAAAACTAAATAAAGGATAGGTGTACGGCACACACCGAAATCCTATGTTGTCGAACCTCGACCAAACTAACTTGATTCTTTGGGTTGGAGATTAATGTACTAGATTATCATATTAATTCTAGTGATTCCTTTTCAACAATTTGATTCCCAAAATTCACTTTCAGCAATGTAATTCCAACAACTCCAATTTAGTTTTGAAAATTTAACTTTTTAATTTTTGTGTCACTTTATAGGTATATGAATAAAAGGTAGAGTAGGTATATGGTTATGAAACTAGTTTATCCACCACAACAAACCTTTGTGGTTAGGGAATCAATGGTAAATAGACTTCTATAGAAGGAATTAGATGAATGTCTGAAGATATAGGAAACTATAAAGTTAATTAGAGTTTTTAAGGTTTAAAATGGGCCTCCTAAATAAAATATTAATATAATGGTTAAAATCATGAAATAAAAATTGTGAAGTTACAAAGGGACTGAAATAAAACTATTTTTAATTATATTTTTCACTTATCTCCTCATAGGTTTACCCAAATTCCAAGTGTAGGCACACATTTGATGCGAAATTAGATTATGCATCTAATGAGTAGAAAATCTACATAGTTTAGATATACACATATTAATATAAACCATAAATGTGTTTCTTACTATGAATCTATGAAAAGTATGTAGAGTGGGTATTCATTAGATGTAGAATTCATCAAGTGCCTACACTTGAAATTGAGTAAACTTATAAGGAGATAAGTCAAAAATACAATAAAAGAATAGTTTTATTTATTTCCATCCAAAACCATTTAACCTTATGGTTGACATCATCGTGGATCTTATTGGTTATTTTAAAGTAGATTTCAATAGGAGGAATGTTTTTTACCTCCACTTGCTTTAATGAATGGGCTATAATGTAGGTGTATCTACATAGGGTAACTCGTATATGGGGGTTAGAGTCATTGCATCGAGACCATTGGCATGAGTGGGATTTTTTTATAAAAAATGAAAGGTTTTGTCACCATTGAGGTGGATGCAATAGGTAGAAATGGGACCTACTTTAAATGATGAAAAAACCATGCTCAAACTAGTTAAGCCACATTAGTTACCAAACCACTACAAAAGGAATGAAGTGTTATGTCTTGTATTTATGATAAAATTTGGGTAAAATATATTGTGGATTTAGGTTGGATAGGCAAGATGTGGGAAAGAATATCAATGCTTGAGATATGACATGCTTCAAGCTCTGTTGATACCATGAAATGCAATGTTTTATAGTCTAAATTCAATTAAGGAAGGAGTGTATTTGAACTTTTGGATATTGTTGAACTACTCAACTTTCAAATTCAAACCAACACAAACCAAAAATATTACAAATCAAAAGGAGGACAATTCCATTAAGAAATGCACAATGAGAAGCTACAACCTAAGTTTTACAAAGGTTTTACAAAAAACAAGCACTTAAACAAGTTATATGAATTCATCACCAATGGCATCTGTCATATCTCAATAATGGAATGTCAAAGGATGCCTTGAGTGATGGGAGTTTTAGGATGGGGAAAAATAGATAATAAAGAAAAAATAAACCAAGGGGTCAAAATGTCTCGATTGGAGACTACAAGAGGACTATGTTTTCCCCAAGGGTTTATTCGATCCATGAGTGTAGTTCCACAAGAAAATTGAACACATGAAATCGTCTTGGTGCAAGTGGGATTGAAATTATGGCATCCATAATCTCACCTAATTTCTTGAGTTGACACTAGGGGTGTACAAAGAATTGGTGGGAGGCCTTACATTTATTGGTGTTTTCATTTAATCCTTTGTTCAAGTCAAGTATTTCCAACTTAATCCTTGAACCATTCTCTAGGACCTCAATAGCCATGAAAAAGTGTGATAATTTCATTGTGGTGGGTCTATACCAACATAATTTGGGCTAATAATAGGATTATGAATGATAAATAAATCATCTAAGGTATCACTAGGTTACTTCAAGATGAAATGAACCACTTGTGATACAAGATGGAGAAGAAGAGGAATAGACAGGTGTGTGCCTAAAATACAACATAAAATAATGTCTACAATGATACAAGATCATGTGCATAAATAGCCTAAAAGTGGTCATGGCGATGAAACTATTGTCTACTAGGGTGTTTTTAACTTGTCACATGGGGGGAGTGATCCAAGTAGGCCATCCATGTGGGGGGAGTGTGTGCAAATGAGGTTAAATGGAATAGTCTAATAAAAAAGAAATGGAATGCTTCAATGTTATATATGTACAAGATAGGAATGAATATTTTTGGTGTGGAAGCTTCTTTTTCTTATTATTTTTCTCAAAATGGGGTGATTATTGAAACTATCTTTGATCGATAATAAAAATCCATGTGGGATGTTGAGTCATGCATATTGAGATCTAGAAAACTTCAGGGATCCCCAAGGAAGTAATAAATACATATGGGAAATGGCACCAATTTGAGGTGAGTAGGCATTATCGCTACATGTGACTATAGTGTGGGGACTAAAGCATAGAAAATGATACATAAATCAAGTCTCTCAACTTGATGCTAATTCCTAAATGCATAGAAAGGATCCTTATGAGATGGACAAACAAAGAGGAGGACCTATGAAAGAGACAAGGGAAGAAGCAATTGATCTAAACGATTAGTGGGGGAACAACAAAACGCAAGATGTCATTTATTAGCACAAAGAAAGTTCTCACATATATGAGGAAGAAGTAGCCATGGGTAATTATGGAAGAAGGGGAGACAAACTTATTTTCAAATTTGAATGACTTAAAGATAATGGGAATGAAAGGGCCCATTGTTGTTGGCACCAGGGCCTTCAACTCAATATCAAGAAAACCATTGCAGCCACCTCCAACTGTCGATGCTCCAAGTATAAAGGTGTTGCATAGTACATCTACATCACCCAGCTCAAGGACACAAGCATCGTGGATAAAGTAGAAGCCTCATTGCTACAATATATTAGGGTCATGTAATCAATATTAATGTGGTTCCATAAGTCCCTCTACTGGAAATTTAGTGAAAAAGGACAAGCACCAAGGGGAGTTTTGACATCTCCCACCCATGATTGTCATTAATAACTACTACAAGCCTCACTATGGCCCCAAATTGTAGCTCTTATCGCAAGATAAAAAGAGGAATAAAACTTATATGAATTTAATTAAGGCTTATAGGGCTCAAAGCATGAGGAAGTGAACTTGCGAGCAAAAAAATCCAATATTAACTTAAAGTAGAGAGAGAACCCATTGAAGAGCCAACAGAAGGGCCATAAATGAAATGATTTTTTCTAAGATCCCCCCTCCCCTACCACATTGGAACATTGTGAAAGAAAGAACCACAATGGATCCCATAAGAAATATTATCATCGAAGAAACATGTTTTACCACATAAGAGGCAAAGGAAACGGTTGCTTCACTTTGTAATAGGTTTGGATGGATCATGATCATAAATGAGGCCAAGCAAGAGAAAGTGGTTATGCATTTTTATATTTCCACCCAAGAGCTAATGACAACAAGAAGCAAACCCCCTTCTATTTAGGCCCACCCATATACAAGACACTAATTGGTGTGGTGTACAACCCTTTCATAATAGTTCAAAGAACAGGATTCAAATTCGAATTTGGAGTCTAGATTAGTTAGGGGGAGTTGACTACCAAGCAAGTAGGATAAGGAAGAATCGGACCCATGCCATTTGAGATCCAAAAAACAACATATGTGAGAGAAAAAACAAGTCTTCCTATAATTTGCAGTGGAATAACAAAGGCTAAATCTCCATGACCTCATGAACATCATTGTGATTTTTGTAGATCACGATAGGGGAGGCTTAGTAATGAGGATTGGTATGTTGTTGAACCACAAGAAAAAAATTTGCAGTATGAGGAGGAATCCAAAAAGTGAAAAGAGGAGATGGAATCATTATAGACCCATGTTGACCAAGCTTATGGAAATGAGGCACACTGGAACGAACAATTGGATGAATCAAAGGAAAAACCCTCATGCAATATGCCCACTACAAAAACAATCATTAAGATTTTCAGTACAAAATGTATATAGACTCTAAAATTCCACTACCAATAACCAATTTTTGGAGAGTTTAGAATGTTCTAGGACATCACTATCAGTGAAACCACAAGTTGGAATGTGTTTTTCGAGACTAAAAATCATAACCAACTAGAGATGACTTGGAAGGAGTGGTCAAGGATTTGTTGTGGCCACCTTTTGCCAAATTAATTGAGTCCATATAAGCTTGAGTACATGGACAAAGAACGAGAATAATTTCCTACAAAGAAAAGATGCCAAAACCCTTTGCATGTTTTCCTATACGAGTAGATTATATTTGTTAAGATTATTGATTCACTTGGAATCTTCTATAGCCACCTTGATGACCTATACATATGCATTAAGGCATTATTGCAATAAATTCATTTAGTTGTTGTCAATTGGTGTGTTCATTCTATTAATTTATATGTTGTTGCTTACATAGATTAGCAGTCCAACTATGGTATTATTGTGCTCTAGTCATGTGTAAGGCATAAGGATTTAGCATAGTCCTTCTATGACGAATAGATTGGTATTGTATGGTCATTCCACTAATCTATTTATGGTATATGTTATTGATGCCATTCAAATTATCTTGATACATGCATGAGTTATTTATTTGTTTAGAAAAACGTGATTAAATGATGAGGAATGCAATTCACACATTCAATAATCTTTACTACTTTGTAGGTTTACTAACCAACAACTATCAAACATGCCTCAGGGGAGACTTCTTTCCTTTGGAAGGTTGATATCCCAACTTACAAGACTATTTCAAACCCTTGTTGAACACCTTCTATAGATTTTATATCTATTAAGGAACCAGCAATACATGAAAACTATGAGAAATTAAAATTGAGAGTCTAAAGAATGTTGGAAAACACTAGAGCTCAAAAAATAAGTAAACCCCAACATACCCAAATCATGGTGACACAATATTATTTGCAAATTGAGTGGCCTTAACATTTATGAATGTGTAGCCCATGGTGGGCATCTCAGTTGGTGATCATCGTGTTATGAATGTAAATTGTGAGTAAATTCCCCAGTGGATGTTTACACCACACCCACCAAATATATATATATATATATATATATATATATATATATATATATATATATATATATATAATGTGTTTTCTCCTTGATCATAGGTTCAAATATGGAAGCGATAAGTCCACTTCAATAGACTTCAACAATAAAATCACTATGTAGAGGGAACCCCTTGTCCCACAAGTAAGGGAATCTCATATGTCAATTTGGTGTATTTAATGTTTTACTAAATTGTTACCTTAAATTTTATTATTATTATTATAAAATAAATATATAAAGTGCAAAATGTAAAATTTGTAGCATATAAATCCTTCTTATTTGTCCTACATATTTAATGAAACAAAATTTATTCTGGAAAAGAAACAAGAATGCAGGATAAAAAGTTGAGCTATTTGGTTTCAAGTTGGTGATAAAATCAAGTTTTGTCAATTCACAAATAACAATAAATCTATACAACTTGTTTGGGATATAGACATTGAAAATGGTACTAAAGCCCATCCCTTAGTTGATTTGGCAAAGGAAGGAAATTTTCACTTCAAAAACCTATTTGAGGAAGACTTCAGAGCAACCATCGATGTCATCCTAAATGTGGCTTCCTGATTCCCCAATTTTATTAACCAAGAGTAAAATTTAACTAATAACAGAGGTCACAATGGAAGAACTTCTAGAGTGCTTTCATAGGTTCTAGAAGGACAAAAGCCTTGGCCTAGATAGGTTCCTAGTGTATTTTTACATTCGTTAGTTTGACGTCCTAGGGAACAATTTGTTAAACGTGGTGGAGTACTCAAGATCCATTAGAAAAACATTGGTGGCCTCCAATGCTACCTTGATCATTCTCATCCTCAAATAAGACAACCCAACTACCTTTGAACATTTCAAGTCTATCTCTAGATGTAACAACAAATATATAATCATTTTAAATATTATAGCTTGAGGACCGAAAAACATACTTTCCAATCGCATCTCTCTTAAACAATTAAAGGAGGTAAATTTATGAAGCAATTGGTCTCACTCAAAAGGGTTTACACTCCATTCACACTAACAATCGGACAACCCTCACTTTCAGGGTAGACTTGTCAAAGTCCTTTGAAAAAGTTAGTTGGGTTTATCTCAAGCTACTACTTATTCATTTGGGATTCTAACTCTCTTTTGTCACTTGGGCCATGAACAGTATAACCATTGCCTCCTTCACCTAGCTCATAAACAAATCAACCACACCATTCTTCAAAGTATAAATAGGTATCAAATAGTAATTCCCTCTCTCTCCCCTCCTTTTCCTCTTAGTAGAAAAAGGCCTTGGGAGACTATATAAGGATGCTTTGGCTAGAGATCATCTAAAGGTATTGTAATAAGCCCCATATGCTACATTTGTCATTTATTACTTAAATGATGTTCTGACATTTGTGAAGGAAATATCAACTATGTTGAACACTTAAAAGAGTTGCTTAGCATCTTCTATGAAGCCACAAGAATGCTCATTAATAAAGAAAAATACACTTTAAACTCTTTGGGCCTCACATAGTAGGAAAAAAATGTCATTTCCCAAATATTCTCTAGTTGGAAAGTAAAGTGCATGCATGGAGCAATAAATGGTAATCTAGAGCAAGGGGCTTGTCATTGGTTAACATTGTCCTAGAAGCCATCTCAGTGGATTAACATCTCTTACTTTGATACCAAAAATAATTCTAATCAAAGTTTTTCAACTATCTTATTGCTTTGTTTAAGCTAGAAGTGAAGACCAAAAACCTATAATTATAGCCTAATGGGGAAAATTGGTCATCCCCAAGGTTTCAGGGGGTGGGGACTAAAAAATCATCTTCCTTTTATCCAAATCTATGGTAGAAAAAAAATGTGTGAGGGTTGATTCAAGAAACATGACTTAAGGCCTACGTAATCAAGGCTAAATATTTTCCCCAATACACCATATTAGAGTGGATAAGAAGGTCTTAAAAAGATCCATTATTTGGAAAGTTATATTAAATATTTATCATCTTATAGGTGAATGGTTTATTTGGAGAATCAATAATGGGGTTCCATTCCTCATATGGACAGACCCTTAGATAGGGAGTCAAGACAATTATTTGCTTCCTATTTAAACCAAGTAATGAGAAGAGACTATGTGAATAGAAAAAATCAATGATTGACTTGGAGAGAGCTAGGAATTGAGGGTGACCATGTTCCTATATACGAAATTTATATCAAATATTATGAAACTCCCTTTTTGTTATGCAACCAACTCACAAAATAGAAGAAAAGATAGATAACTGACTTCAAAATCAGCCTCTTCGAGGGGGCAACCTCATTTACATTGCACAAATGAACAATTCTTGGATGATACAAATGACAAGACCTCCTTTATATATATAGGAGTCTAAGGGGTCACAATATAATTAAAGCCGACATAAAAATAATAATGTAAGGGCACAACAATAACAATAGTGAGCTTTTATGGGGCACAATAATAACAATATGGGGACAACATGGGCACAACAATAACAATAAGGGGCTACAATGACAATACTAATAAGGGAATATAGTAGTATTATAACGACCTAACATGCCCCTCTCCTTCATAAAAGTGTTGTCCTCAATGCTTGAGTAGTTCTGGATGCTTCTGTATAAAATTCTCATCCTCCCATGTGGAATTTTCAGCGGGTAAGTTCTTCCACTTGATGAGATACTCTGAAATTGATCGATTTCATAGTTGTCGAGTTCTTGATTTTGTGACTGCTTCAGGTTCCAATATGATTTTTCCTTCCTTGTCAAGTTCTGGAAAATATCGTTTGAACTGGGAGCTTGTCATCTATAACCTTCTTTAAGCATGAAACAACTAAAACTGCATGCACACGGGAAGCTGCAAGAAGCTCAAATTTATATGCCATAGTACCAATCTTTTGCAACACCTTGTACAGACCATAATACTTTGGTGATAATTTATTATCCTTCTTAGCTTGCTTGAGGGACATTTGTTTATATGGTTTTAGTTGTAGAAATACCCAATCACCTACATCAAAACTTCTTTCGTTGCGATGTTGATCTGCTTGTTGTTTCATTCTATTCTGCGCCATAGTAAAGTTATCCTTTAAGAGTTGGAGAAATTGTTGATGCTCGATGTGATCATCCACTGCTTGAACCTTAGAATTTTCTCTTAAATATGATGTGATGGACGGTGGATGATATCCATAAAGTTCCATAAATGGGGTCATTTTTGCTGCAGTATGGAAGGAAGTGTTATACCACCAATCAACCAGAGGCAACCATTTGACCCATTGTGTATGTTTATCATATACAAAGAAACGAAGATATCCTTCCAAACATTTGTTTGCTATCTTAGTTTTCCCATCATATTGAGTATGATAAGGTGAGCTATGATCTAACTGAGTACCCAGAAAAGAAAATAATTTTGTCCAAAAATTTCCAGTGAAAATGGGATCTCCATCGCTTACAATAATCTTTGGGTTTCCATGTAGCTTGTGAATTGTTTCCATAATGCAGTAGCAATTGTACTGGCTTTAAATGGATGAGATAATGCACAAACATGTGCATACTTGGTAAGTCTAACAACTACCACCATGACGACACTCTTTCCTTCAGACTTGGGTAAACTTGTGATAAAATCCATTGAAACCTCCTCCCAACGTTGACTTGGAATGGATAAAGGTTGTAATAAACCTAGTGCCTTAATTGTTTCAACTTTATTTTGTTGGAAAACCAAACATTTCACCACAAACTTTCGAATATCAAATTTAAAGCCATCCAAAAAAAATTCCTTCTTAACCCTGTGGTAAGTTTTTAAAAATCTTGAGCGCCCTCCTAAGGGAGAGGTGTGCAATTTCATAAGCATCTTTTGTTTAAGTTGGGAATTCTTACGGAGGTATAAGCAATCTTTGTACCATAACGAATCATTTTTCTAGCTAAATGTATCAAATGTACTAGGATCTTGTTGTAAATTTTGAAGGAGTGCCCACACTTCTTCGTCATTCTTCCATTCATCCTTTGCTTCGTTTATCCAATCTAGTTGGATAATAGAAATGGCACAAAGAAATGCTTCTGCGTCCTCATCCTTTCTTGAGAGTGCATCTGCAACAACATTTTTCTTCCCTTTTTTGTAGATGATTCCAAAGTCATAACTGATCAAGTGCTCAAAATTATGCTCAAAAATCAAAGTTTTCATAATCGTGTGGAACATAAACAACCACGTAGTGCTCGTCATGATGAATCTGGTGCAACTCATTTCGCGTGAAACGGACACCATATGCTCCTAGAAACGTGATCTATTCGTTTTCCCGAACAGGAAAATTTGGTGTAGGAGCTGACAAGGATGTTAACTGGGCATCCGTACATCTCAGTCAAAAAATAATAATAATAATAATAATAAATTAAAAAATAAATTAATTAATTAAATTAAATTAAATTAAAAAAAAATAATAATAAATAAAATAATAAATAATAAATAAAAATAAAATAAAATAAAATTCCTGGAATATTTCATGGAATATCCTTATAATATTCCTTTCAGGTGGTGAATCGGAAGGTGACAAGTGTTAGAATTTCATTGGTCTGCAGTTAAGGAAATCGGCCCCCAGTGTACTCGGGTTGCGATGTGATAATCGCATCACACATTGCAGAAGTGCAGGGTCCCGTATATTTTTTACCCCCTGACTCCGTCAATTGTGAATTGCAATGGATCCTGGATGCGATAAGATTATGGGCTCCAGTTAATAGTTCCGTAGTATCAAAATCGCACATCGCCTCGTCACGTTCACAGACCATAAGACCGTCGGTTCTCCTCCAATTGCGATTTGTGATGGAATAGACAGTGCCAATAGTTTATGGCCACCACATGTCCGCTGAAACGCGAGTTAAAATAATGTTTGGCAAGGCAGGTCGGAGGCCGAGCTTGATCCGCGACCTCCCATCTCATAGCTCTTAGGCCAACCGTTGCGCCCACACAATGGTTCTTACCATGTAACAGTTATGGGTTACATTTAACGTTTGTTGACTGCAAGGTTGGGGGGAGACCGCCAGCGGCCCTCCCATGTGAACACACAAACCATTACCACAAACAGTTATGATCATCGTCAGCCTTAACCGCCAGACCCTAACCGCTTCATGTGACTGGTAGGGCTGACATTTTTTATAACCGTCGGCGGGGTTATGGGCTAAATTAACCATCTTACAAATTCAACTTCCGCACGATGAAATTTTCAGCCAGTTGGCACTTTTTGGGGCAAAATTGTAGGATCATGCTGGATTTAGAGAAATTTGTGGAGCGAATAGTGGGCTAACTAGGAGAGGTCATAACTTCTTCATTTTTTGACCAAATGGGATGCAAAAAGAGGCTAGATAGCCATTTTTGGACATTTCGGACTCATTAGAGCAGGTTTCAAAATCATTTGAGCATTGTAAACACATTGTTTTACACTTTTAAACATAATAGAGAGGCCGAAGCCATTGGAAGTTGGATCAACGAGACATAGCCCAGGAGGGGTGAAATCCTTTATCATGTTCCCGTTGTAATGTGTTTTTGATGTTGTTCTATACATGTTTACGTTATTGTTCAATCTCTTATTTATGTTAAATTTCTCATAAAATTAACATAAAAACTCATCATTTCACTTGCAAAAAATTCATGAATCCTAAGGCACAATGAAAGCATTTTGTTTCTAATCTGTGGAGGATCTTAGCACAACAATCTAATATTCTAAATCAGGTCAATTTGGTATCGGAGCACTAGGTCTTCTTTGTGAAAGAAGGATTTAACTATTTTCAAGTTTATGTAATGCTTAGAAGGTTAAAACTCAAAATAGGAGAAGGAAAGTTGGTTGGAAGCTCTAAAGTTGGGTTAAGGGTAAGGAGAGAAAGGTAGCCACAATCTCCAACACTAGTTTAGCCTCGAGTTGTAGTTGAGACTCCATAGATCATGTCTTGTGAAGGAGAACCTAAAAACATGACAAAAGATGAGAAGACCTTCAAAAAGGCTTTCTTTGATATGACAGAGATGGTGAAGGTCCTCTATGAAGAGAGGAATACCAAGTTGCAAGGGGAAAGTTCCAAACATCCCAAAGGAGAAGGCTCTTCAGGAGGAGGTAATGGAAATGGAGACAAACCTCCACCCTCTCCACCATCTTCTTCATCTTCTTCTTCACAAGCATCTTCACCCTCTTCCACTAACACAACCCTTACTCATACTCATCATCATGCTTCGAACGGAACTCGTAAATCACCTTTTTTTAAACTTGACACTAAATTTGAGTTGCCCATGTATAATGGTGAAGTGAATGTAAAGAAGCTTGATAATTGGATTCATCAGTTGGAGGTCTATTACAGGATTCAAAAAATTCAAGAGGATGACATAAAGATTCAATTAGCTTCCTTGAGAATGGAGGGTGTAGCACTAGTATGGTGGGAATCAAAGACCCAAGACGAGATTAAAAAATAGGGTAAGATCTCAATTTCTTGGAATGATTTCATTGCTGCAATCAAAAGACAATTCTACCCTCTAGCTTATATGCAGAAATCCATCATGAATTGGTAGAACTTTAAACAACTTAAAGGTCAAAATGTGCAACATTACACCCAAGAATTCAAAAAAAGGTATTTGATGTTAGGTGTAGATTTTCAATCACAGGACACATTGCTGAAGAACATAGGGGGTTTACACAGTTACCTTAGGCACACTATCTTAATTTTTAATCCCACTCATCTATATGATGTGTGTGTGCAAGTCACTCATCATGAGGCAAGAGGGAAAAACACTCCAAAAGGAGGTAGTAAAAATCCATTTAAGGGTAAAGAGAAAGAAAAGGGTTTCAAGGGAGAGAAAAATGCATTCATTAAAAAGGAAGGAGAGAAAACAATATGTAAACATTGTTCTAGAGAGGGTCACGATGAAGCTCATTGTTGGAAGCTTCATCGCAGAATGAAACCAAAGAAATTCAACAACAAAGGAAAAGAAAAGACAGTTGTTTTCATTCAAGAGGATTTGGTATCCGATTCGGGTGATGAAACTAAAATTACAGCCATGGGTATAAAAGGAAAAGAATCCATTGCTAGCACTTGTATATCAAATTGTCACACTAGAACTCCAAATGAAGAAACAAGGATTGAATTATTTCATGTGAGAGTAATCTCAAAACATACAAAAATCAACACACTTTTTTATCGTGGGTCTCAAGCCAACTTGATATCTAATAACTTAGTCAAACAACTTAATCTTGAAACCATTTTACATCCTGAGCCATATCCATTGGGTTGGATATGAAAGGACACAAACTTGCAGGTTACAAGAAAATGTATTCTTTGGTTTGCAATCACAGCAAACTTCATTGACGAAGTTGAATTAGATGTTGTATCGCTTGATATATCATGAATTGTTTTGGGTAGTCCTTATCTCTATGATAGAAAAGCAATCTTATATTGTTATGAAAACAAGTACCACTTGTTCAAGGATGGTGTGAAGTATATTATGAGATCTCATTGCAAGAAACTAAATCTTTCATTAGTTAATGCAATGCAAATGAAAAGACTAGTGAATTCAAGCAAGAATTTAGTGCTTCTTATGATCAAACCCAATGTCGATATTGATTATGAAGTGTTTGATGGTTGTTATTCGATTTCGAAAACTGATTTGGTTGATGTTCCTAGCCATGGTGATTAGGTGTTTCAAAAAGTAAAAGGATTTCTTTCCAAGAGGAGAATCCAACATGAAACACCATTGCAGTAAAAGTGTCTTCTTTCTAACATTGACATGCATTGGATGTCAAGAAGGGAAAGTGTAGAAATAAGAAAGAAAATCCAAGGATTTCTATATAAAAGGATCATTCGACCTTATCCTTTACCATGTGGTTCACCCCTTGTTTAGATGCCCAAGAAGAATGGTAAGCATTTCATTGAATGGGATTCAAGAAGTGGTTTTCATCAAAGTAGAGTTGTTGAAGGAGACATATGGAAGACGAAATTCAAAACCAAGCAAGGTTTGTTTGAATGGCTTGTTATGCTTTTTGGTCTTTTCCATGCTCCTACTACTTTCATGCATATGAAGCAAGATGTATTGAAGCCATTTCTAGACATGATAGTCTACTTGGATGACATTTTCATTTTCAAAAAATTTCATTATGAACATGTCATGTATGAGAAAGAAATACTTGATGTCTTATGTCAAGAACATTTTTTATTGAAGATTTCAAAGTATATGTTGGATAAAACTTCTTTGATGTACTTGGGCCATGATATTGGCAAAGATGAGTTGAAGTTAGACTTCTCCAAGATTGATGCCATTATGGATTAGTCAATGCTCAAGATAGTCATTTGGATAAGAGGTTTTTTGGAAGCAGCCAAATGTTGGAGGAAATATTTTGTTAATTTTTCTTCTATTGTAGCTCATTTGCATTCTTTGGCAGTTGTGCAAAAGGTCTTCTAGTGGGGAGGAAAACAACAAGAGACATTTGATGCTTTAAGACAAAATATCAATTCAACCTCTATACTTGTTCTTCTAAACTTGAAAAAGTCATTTGAGTTCCAGGTTGATGTATGTGACTATGCCATGGGCGTAGTCTTTATGCAATGTGGTAAGCCCATTTCTTTTCATTCATAAATTTTCAATGGTGCATTGTTTAAGTTGCAGCGACAAAGGCACTTTCATTGGATGGGTTTTTTCTACTATTCCACTTGGTCAAAAGGTATAAGAAAGGTATAAGCAACAAGTTTGTTGATGTACTTTCTAGGCCTATAGTTTGTATAACTACTTTCCTCAAGAATCATGTTGTTTTACATGAAAGTTATGTCCATAAAAATGCATACTTTCAAGATGTATATTCAAGCTTGAGTCAAAGGAATCAAGTAGAGGAATTTTTTTACCATTTGCATCATAATGTATTGTATCATCTTGTTAAGAAGGATGTTTCTACTGATAGTAACATGGACAAAGCCAAATATTTCATTGAACGACTCCAAATGGTATCAAACAGTGCAAGATCAGCTTGAAAAGGGCAAAGGCAAGTACAAAGCAAGGCATGGAAAACATCGTGTAGATCACAAATTGCAAGTCAGTGATAAATGGATCAAGATTGGAAAGGTGAGGGAATTGTACCCTCACCTGCTAGACAAATGAAAGTGATATTTTGGAGTCCAAAAGGCTTCCAATGGGGAGGGATCAAATGCTCAAAAATAAAAGTTGTCAGAATGGTGTGGAAACTAAATGACCGCATAGTTCTTATCATATTGAATCCATCACAACTTGTTTCGTGTGAAACGAACACCATATGCTCCCAGAAACGCGATATGTTTTTTTTCCCAAACAGGCAAATTTGGTGCAGGAGCTGGCAGGGATGTTGGTTGGGCATCCATACAGCCCAATCAGAAAAAATAATATTCCTTGGAATATCCTCATAATATTCCTTGCATGTGGCAAATCGAAAGGTGACAAGTGTTAGAATTTCATTAGTCTGCGGTTAAGGAAATCGGCCCCCAACGTACATGGGTTGCTGTGTGATAATCGCAATCACACATCGCAGAAGTGCAAAGTCTCGTATATATGTAACCCCCTAACTCCGTCAATTGTGAATTGTGATGGATCCCAGATGCGATAAAATTATGGGCTCCAGTTAATAGTTTCGTCGGGTCCACCATATCGCAATCGCACATCGCCCCAAAGCATTCACAGACCATAAGATCATCGATTCTCCACCGATTGCGATTTGCGATGGAACAGTCGGCGTCAATATTTTATGGCCACCACATGTGTTATACACACACATGGCAGCAACAAATATGAAAGATAAAACATGAGAATGTATTTTTATTAACAAGAGATATACATTTATAGTACATGGTTTGACCATTGGGTTTCACATCCCAAGGTCTCTTGGACTCCTTTTGTCTATTCGGCTTCCACACTAACCCATTGAGGATTAGGTGTCCAACATTCCCCCCCTTAATCCGAAGGTTTATGTATGATTCCAAGAAGAGAGTTGTAATACAAAATGTGCAAAAATGCATGGCAGCACTAGGTTGAATGTGCTCTCTGAAATGTTGGTATAAAGGGTGGTGGTTTAAGGATGACCAACAACACTGGAACGCTTAGTGCAGTCCCGAAACTCGTCCAAAACTGGCAAGAAGCTGAAGTCTTCTGCTAGAGGAAGTGCTCCTATTATTTTGAAGAGGGAAACCTTCAACCATGAAAGGGAGGTCTCACCCCGCATAAAAGGGAGAACTTCAACCTAAAAATGGAAGTCTCAACCTATGATGGTTTAAGGATGACCAACAAAGTTGGAATGCTTAATGCAATTCCTGGAACTCTTCCAAAACTGGCGAGAAGATTAATTCTTCTGCTAGAGGAAGTGTTCTCAATTTTGTTCCTGGAATTCTTCTGAAACTGGCAAGAAGCTGAAGTCTTCTGCTAGAGGAAGTGTCCCAAATTACCAACTGAAGGCATGCTCAGGGGAATATTTGTCTCTGTCTACAATTCTGAATCTAGTATGGTAGGTTGTGGCCCAGGCTCGCTTGATGTGGCTTTGAAGCTTGTAGATGACCATCATTTCCCCCCTATCAGATACAAGGTGAGATGATGGAGAAAACTCAACTGCAAGACTGTTCAATACTCTGGAACAAGTTCTGACATGTGATTGAAATATCTTCTTGGTTGTTTATGCCCATTGCCAAGAAGCGATCCATCCAAGATGAATCTTTGTTCTCGCAGGAGGTTTGTTTCTGGAGCATCAGTTTGAAGAATGACTGGTTTTATGACAGTGCTTACATGGATGGAGATCAAAACAGTGATCTTTCAGATGGCCAACTCAGTTACAGTGTTGGTATTTCACAATCTGTTGTGGTGGCTGTTGTTGTTGTTGTGGAAGAGGAGTAGAATCTGGAACAGCTGGTGGTGAACTGTCATGAGGAGCAGGTGAACTGTCATGAATGAATCCAGTACTTTGAAATTGGATTGGTTTGGAGTAGTCTGGAATATGAAAGGACAAGTCCTTGTCATATCCAAGACCAGTTTTGTGCTTGTTATGGACAAGTTGTTCCCAAGGTCTGATGATGGGCTTGGGAAGTGCAGACTGAGTTTCTGCATCTACATGTACAATTGCTGCTTTATGGGAGTCTGTTTCAATCTTTTGAACAGAAACAGGTTCAGAATGATGACTCCTCTATTTTAATTCTTCTTTTTGTAGCTGAGTTTCGAGCTGCAAAAATTCTATCTTCTCTTGTGCATTTTTCAAACAAATTCTAATGTCAGCCAGAGAGGATTTGTTGATTTTTACTGTGTCATTAGTAGTATACTATATTAGGATTTTCAAAAACTCTAATACTTCATAAGCTTTCTCATTTTCTCCACTTCAAGAGTGAAAATAAAAATGCAAAACAATGACAAGCACTTGAATTCTCTAGAAAGAAATATGTAGACACTTGCAGCAAGGTCAATATAGAAAAATATTGTCCCCTTTGAAATAATTCCCTTCCTCCTTAATTTAATGGCTTCATATTTTGAGTATTTGAAGGAAATTGAAAGCACTTCAAGTTAGCACACGCTAGAATTTATACATGTGTTTGTCCTTTACTGTATTGCAATGTAGAAAACAACAAGCAAAATGCTCATAAATCTGAATTGTTGTTGCAAAAAAATAGCAGACAATCTGGTGCATATAATGCTGATATCACCCCAACAATTAAAGCAACCTTCTCATTAGAATCTGTTGAGAAAAACAAATTTGTTTGTTGCACATAAATTTATACCTAATAGCTCATTGTCCCAACTTCCCTCAAACAAATGAAGTCCTTGTTCTTTCAGATTATCTTTTGTGTTAGATCACCGAAACATATCACATGTCTCAAATTATTTGCACAATGGTCATGGGTTCAACACATCAATAGTTCAATACAACACCATTCCAACACGCGACTGAAATGAACTACTTGAAGGAGACAAGAACTGCTAATACATTGGATGCATGCTGTAACGAAAACTTTTTCTGCAAAATTTTACTCTTAATGGGAGAAAATATAATTCTGATATGACTGGTTAGCAAATTCAACTAGACAGCAAATGTCAATACCCAAGACTACAAAACTGTACAGTGCAATGAACTGAGGTATATATAGTGCTTAACATTTGCTAATATATAAGAAATTACTCTTAAAAACAACTGTACAAGAATTAACATGCTTATGTTTTCATCAAACATAAAATGTTATCTAGAAACTCCCTTTGACTGCATTCAACATTTTCAATGCCAATTCAACGTAATACTCAAAAATTGATCAACGTAAATGTATGTATGGCAAGCATGTTAATGCTCAAAATTTATTGTATCATGATTCACAGACTAAACTCACTGGAAAACTGTAGCTTTATGTGAGATATATTATGAATTCGGCAGCAGTGGCTATAGCTCCTCCTATAATGGCGTCCTTTATCATCTTGTCTCTGCTATAATGATTATCACTGAAAGACATGGCTACTCCAGTCATAGCACCACTTATTAAAGCATTTTTCCAGTCACACCTACCACGAATCCTTTCTACTCTATATTCTATTCCATGTTAAACAACGGAGCAGCGTTAAACTTGAAGCATATATGGGAGCAGCGTATACCAAGCCGATGTATCAATATATGGGTGAATTTAAAATAATACAAGAACTATGTAATATGGAGCAGCGTTAAAGATGAGCCAACACATTTATATGAAGCAGTGTTAAAGACTTTCCAGCGTTAATACTATAAGCAGCGTGCAGTCAAACTCATAGTATCCAATCGATGGCAGTGTTAAACATATATGGGAGCAAATGATAGCAGGCTTTACAAACACTCAGCCTGTTGGATAGCAGCTCAATGGACCAGCCAGGTAGTCAGCATTCAAGGGTCTTTAACCAGCCTCTTTAACAATGGAAATCAGTCTTTTAAAGTAAATACAATCCAGAAATAATAACTCTAATCATACAACTCGTCCTCTGATATTTTATGCAATAATAACCTCCAAACAATCAAGCTGTAAGGTAACAGCTGAGAGGACCAATCTAGAAACTTGGTCTAAATAGAAATGTTGGTCTGAACTGAAGGTTACAACAGCCCTTCCAAATATGTCCTTAGTCAATTCTTTTGGCAGCCCAAATAGGCACAGGGAAAGGAACTCGTCCCTCTACACATCAACGACTCGGTTCCCTCAAATAAAATACTCAGCCCCTTCAACAGTCAGTGAAACTCGGTCATGCACCAAAGTCGCAATACGCTACTTCAATGCTCGAAAAACTTCCCAAAGAGTGCACTAACCACGATACAGGAATGCACAGTCTCTAATTTAGCGCAGAGAAGTAATGCAGCCAGAGGATTTAGGACAGATTATGTGGCAGGAAAATTAAAACGTCTATGAGGCCAGCAGCGTGGAGAGGGTAGCGTATGGAGGCCAACGGGGTATATGGAAGCCCAACAATCCAAATTCACAGTCTTAGCACAATTCGAGCAGCGTAGTAGGACTATGTCAGAGGAGCGAGGGAGGTTATAAAATTGGCAAAAAAATCCATGACAAACTGAAATTCATCTGAAGAAAATAATACCACGTCAGATACCATGTCAGAGAATAATCGTAAATCACAGCACTATTATACCAGCGTGGAGAGAGCAGCAAAAACTCAAGTTTTAATGAGATTATCAAGTAGGGCAGACCCTGATTATCAAGCAAAGGGAAGACCCAGAATACTACACATGAAGGCCATAAAACAAATAGCTCAAAGTAATTATGCAGGGCAGGAATACACCTGCTCTGATACCATGTTAAACACACACATGGCAACAACAAATATGAAAGATAAAACATGAGAATATATTTTTATTAACAAGAGATATACATTTATAGTACATGGTTTGACCATTGGGTTTCACATCCCAAGGTCTCTTGGACTCCTTTTGTCTATTCGGCTTCCACACTAATCCATTGAGGATTAGGTGTCCAACAACATGTCCTCTGAAAGGCGAGTTAAAATAATGGTTGGCAAGGCAGGTCGAAGGTCGGGTTCAATCCCACGACCTCCCGTCTCACAGCATCAAGGCCTACTGTTGCGCCCGCACAATGGTTCTTACCATGTAACGGTTGCGGGTTACATTTAACATTTGTTGACTTCAAGGTTGGGGAGAGACCACTAGTGTAATCGCCAATGGCCCTCCATGTGAACACACAAACCATTACCGCAAACAGTTACGGTCACTGTCAACCTTAACTGCCAGACCCTAACCGTGTCATGTGATCGGTAGGGTTGACATTTGTTATAACCGCCAGTAGGGTTATGGGCTAGATTAAATGTCCTACAAATTCACCCGTAGCGCGGTGAAAATTTCTCCCAGTTAGCACTTTTTGGGGCGAAATTGTAGGATCATGTCCGATTTGGAGCAACTTGTGGAGCGAATAGTGGGCTAATTAGGAGAGGTCATAACTTCTTCATTTTTCGACCAAATGGGATGCAAAAAGAGGTTATATAGCCATTTTTGGACATTATGGACTCATTGGAGTAGGTTGTAGAAGCATTTGATCATTGTAAACACATCTTTTTATACTTTTAAGCATAATATAGAGGCCCAAGCCATTGCAAGCTGGACCAAGGAGACGTATCCCGGGAGGGGTGAACTCCTTTATCATGTTCTTGTCGTAATGTGTTTTTGATGTTTCTCTATACATGTTTATGTTGTTGTTCAGTCTCTTATTTATGTTAAATTTCTCGTAAAATTTACTTAAAAACTCATTGTTTCACTTGCAAAAAATCATGGATACTTAAGCACAATGAAAGAATTGTGTTTCTAATCTAAGGAGGATCTTAGCATAACAATCTAATATCCTGAATTAGATCAATAACCCAACATCTTTGTGACCCATTTTTATTGCTCTTCTGAAGATAATCTTTGTTCTAAAAAGTATTTAAGACTATCATGACCCATTTTTACCTTGAAGTGCCTTCCCATTAAGTAAGGTCGTCATTTCTTGAGTGCATGTAGTATTGCCAACATTTCCTTTTCATAAATAGATTTATGTAAATACTTTCATTTGAATGGACAACTTTCAAAAGCAATGGGTCTTTCTTCTTGCATTAAAACAACACTACTTCCATTTCCTGAGGCATCACATTCCACAATAAAGGTTTTTGTGAAGTCTGGCATAGCTAAGGCTATTGCTTGGCACATTGTCTCTTTAAGATGCTCAAAGGCCTTCGTTGCTTCTGGATTCCATGAAAAGGCATATTTCTTCAATAATGTTGTTAGAGGTGCTACTATTCTTCTATAATTCTAAACAAACTTGCGATAAGACCCTATCAACCCAATGAATCCTCGCAGATGCTTTATGGATGTGGGGATTTTCCATTACTTAATGGATTTAATTTTGTTAGGGTCTACCAAGTTAACACCTTCATGAGATACAATATGACCCAGATATTCCAGCTCTTGTACTCCAAAGAAACATTTGGAGGTTTTTTCATATAGTTGTTTCTCCTCCAATAGTTTGAGCACCCTGTAAACATGTTGAACATGATCCTTCCAAGACTTGTTGTAGATTAGTATATCATCAAAAAATATTAACATATTTTCTAAGGAAGGGTTTGAAAATGGAATTCATCAAACCTTGAAATGTAGAAGGTGCATTAGTAAGGCCAAAAGGCATGACCAAAAATTCATAATGACCCTCATGAGTTCTAAATGATGTTTTCGGAATATCTTCAAACTTCATTCTGATTTGATGATATCCTGAATGAAGATCCAACTTGGTGAAGTAAATTGATCCATGCAATTCATCCAATAATCCATCAATGATAGGAATGGGAAATTTATCTTTAATAGTCATCTTGTAGAACTCCCTATAATTTGGACACATGCACCATGATCCATCCTTCTTGTGCACCAATATTATTGAAGCAGAGAAAGAACTTTGACAAGGTTGAATTATACCAATACCAACCTCTAGAATTTCTTCAACCATATGTTCAATTTCACTCTTTTGGGCATAGGGATATCTGTAAGGCTTGATGATTTGAGGAACACTTCCTGGAATCAAATGAATAGCATGGTCATGATCATGAATAGGTGGGAGGCTTTTGGGAGTCTCAAATACCTTGGAATGATTGTCTAAGACTTTTTGGATATCTGGAGAAATAAAGTATTTCGATGTGGGAACCTCTAGCTAACATAATTGTGCAATTACGCCTCGTTGTTATTTCTTTAGAAGTTTTTTCATGCCATTAGAGCTTATTATTTTTCCCGGTTTCCTTGTGATGCCCCTTAATTCAACTTCCTTTCCTTCCGGAAAAAACAAAAAAAAAATAAAAAAATAAAATCTTGAAAATTAAAAGCTATCGTACCCAAAGATTATAGCCATTGGACTCCTAGTACAACATCAGCACCACCCATTGGAATGGAAAGCATTGGACTATTCAATACATATTCTCCCATGGATAGCTTGGTATTATGGCACTTTCTAGAGCAATTTATGGTTCCTCCATTTGCAACCATCACTTGACACTCTGGCGCTGGATATAGGAAGCCATTAAATTCCTTGGCTATCTTACAATGAATAAAATTATGGGTATCGTCTGAATCAATCAACACTATTACCTTGTTCTTCTTGATATGTCCTTCTACCTTGAGAGTTTGAGGAATGGTAATTTTGGCCAATGAGAGTGGTAATTTTGGCCAATGCATTATAATATATGGTCAAATTCATATCTTCTTTCTCTAGGGTTTGTTCCTGGTGTATATCCTCTTCTTTTGACATTTCTTATTCCTTTTCTTCTTCCTCTTCACAGTCTATGTAAAATAATTTCTTCTCATCACACTTATGACCTTTAGTGTATTTTTTATCACAACTGTAACAAAGCCCTTTTGCTCTATTTTCTTCCAATTGTTGTGGTGTCAACATCATAGGTTGTGGAAGGCTAGGGGAAACAACACTTCCACCTTGATAGTTGTGAGTGGTAGGCTTCCTTGTTGCTATAATTTTGCTTTCAATTTTTCTTGCCAACCTGGATGCCTTCTCCAATGAATCAAGTTCCTAAAGGCGAACTTCATGTTGGATGTTATCCTTTAAAGTCCCTATGAACCTATCAATCATATGCTCCTCTAGAATATCTTGTATCCTTATATTCATGTTTTGAAAGTCCTCAATGTGCTCCACCATTGAACCCTTTTGTTTGAGATTTATCAATTGGCCAAAAAAAGGTGTTGTTTTTTTAATCATCATAATGTGCTATCATTTCTTCTTTAAAAATTTCCCAAGTGACAATTTTTCTACAAGATAAAAGCCATTGATACCATACAAACTGATTGGGTTTCAAATATAAAGTTGCAATGCGTACCTTTTGTGTGTTTTGCACATTATGGAGATCGAAATATTGCTCCATTTGTAGTATCCATGTTACGGGATCTTTGCCACCAAAATTCCTCATATCGATCTTTGGAACATGGTGGTTCTTCAATCCAAAGTTAGAGTTGTTGATAATGCAACAAGATGATGGAGCTTAGTGGAAAGGAGTCGCCTTCACTAAGTGGGACCGCAGACAAATTATGGCGCAAAGTCTATTTTTAGACTATGTCTATTTTTAGACATATGGATCATGGTCTATGAGTTGCAGAATGATGTTTATCGATGATTGGTCATGTTGGGAAAAATAGATGGACTTCTATTTCTGGTTCACAGCAGGAGTGATCAAAGTCTATTTTTAGACTGCCAGGCTAAAAATAGAAACGGTCAAATATTATTAACCCTTAGTAATATTTGGACTATAAACTTTATCTTATTCTCTTGGAGCACTTCGGTTCAAGCTACGGATGTAGCACATGCAGCTGTCAGAAGGAAATACGCTTTCTTTGTGGGTCAGTTGAGTTATTGCATGGTTGACTTCAGTTAGAACTCATGCATGTGAGTTCTGTGGAGTTGGATGTAGAGTTGATGGAGTTGTGTTCAGTTGAACTAGTTGTATTCAATCTAACTAGAGAATACACTAGTGATGAGTTGTTTGAATTGATTGTTAATTAATTCACTAATTATTAACTCATAAAGTAACTGAAGAATACATCAGTTAACTCAGTGCATGAACAGTTCAACAGATACAGGTGTTAGAGGTAAGTGAAAGGGTGAGTTGTGACTATCAGTTGTGCATGAGGATTTGCACAAGCATAGATTGAGTATGCCAATGAGTATTGTGCAGTATTTGCCCAGTAGAATAGCCTGTGCTCACATGATTTCCAGTGTGAGTGATTCTCAGTAGGTATTGTGCAGTGGAGGCAGGCAAAGCAGCTGTGGAGATTTGAACTTGTGACTTGTTCGGATCTGAGCTAGTTTTGTGTGTAATAGGTGGAGATAGTGTTGAATACTTGTGAGGAGTATTGTACTATGTAATGTTACATGTTCTCAATCATTAATATACAGATAGTGTGGGGTTTTCCGCTGTGAGCTTTCCCCGGGTTACATATTGTGTTAATGTGTGCATGCTATTGATGTTTCATTGTTTTTGATGCTGCTAAATTGATGATCAACATAGAGGAGCTTATGTATTGTGCATGTATTCCGCAATAGTGCATGATCAGGATAATCTCTGTTAAATAAGTGTCATATTATTCAAAATTTCTACATGGTATCAGAGTTGTTGATCATCAGATCTATTATTCAGAAAGTGTTTACATTCTATTTCTTCAGGCAGTCTATAATCGGGCCAGGTAGCCTCTGGATTCATCCTTCCTTTGGAAGGTGAGAAATCCGGTAAAAGCCCATACAGTCAATCTCTGTACGAGAAATGCTTTGTTCTCACAAATTCTAGATCGGAGGCGGTTGAGTTTGGAGCTGGTGGAATTCGAATTTGCAGCAGTGTTTTCTTGGTATCAACGTGGCAATGTCTTTCAACGGATTGCGATTGGAGTATGCCCTTGAGGGCAGCTCGAACTATATTGCATGGAAGGACATGATGGAGGCAGTGTTAGATGATAATGGGCTGAAGGATTTCATAGAGGCTGATTTCCCAAATCCTACTGATGTTACTCAAGTTGATGCTTGGCAAAAGAAGACAGCAAAGTGTCGAAGGATTCTGTTGGAGGGCGTGAAGGATCACATTGTGTCCAGCCTGCATGGTAAGACTTCTCCATACTTTATGTGAAAGCTTTGAAAGATCTATTCCAAAGCAAGAGCGATCAGAGGAATCTGGCGCTCAAGGATAAACTTAGAAACATCAAATGTGAGAAGGGAGACAATATGCCCAAGTATCTCACGAAGTTCACTCAGTGTCGGGATGAGCTGGGAAGTGTGGGGGTAACTGTCGATGATGAGGACTTAGTGAGCTTGGCTCTACTTGGTCTTCCTAAGAGTTGGCATTCCTATCAGGACTCTGTCAATGGTCGGGAGAAACTGCCAGGATGGGAGAGACTTTGGTCAGATCTTGTACAGGAGGAGATCAGGCGGAATACCAGGGATGGATCTTCATCAAAGGAAACTGATGAAGAAAATTGTGCTTTGGCTGCCAAAGCAAAGAAGGGGAAGAGCAAGAAGGCTTCTCAATCTGGTGCAAAAGGCAAGAAGCAGGACATGTCCAAGGTGAAGTGTTTTCACTGTCACCAGCACAGACACTATGCCACTAATTGTCCGCAGAAGAAGAAGAACAAGCAAGCTGCTGGATCTGCAGCAGGGGAGGCTCTAGCCTCGCAGTTTGAGCTTGATTTTTCATTGATCGCATGCTTGGTTTCAAGTGTGATGGGATCGGTATGGTTCTTGGACAGTGGTGCGTCTTTTCACATGACAGGAGATCGAGATTTGTTTTCTAATCTAGAGGACAAAGATCTTGGAGTGCACATCGAGATGGGCGATGATGGTGGATACAGTGCGACCAGTATCAGTACCATTTCCTTTGAGAGGGAGCCTAGTAAACCCTTCGTATTGAAGGAAGTGATGCATGTTCCAGGATTGAAGAAGAATCTTATCTCTGTGGCGATGTTAGAAGACAAGGGATATGATGTTGTTTTCAGCGAGGGAAAGGCTTTCCTGCGCAGCAAGACAACTGGAGAAACCCGGAAGATAGGGGTTCGAGTGAGGAACCTTTATTAGTTGCATGTAGATGGATGTGCAGCAATGGCATGCAAGGCAGAAGGATTGGTGAGCTGCGATGATGGCAAGCTGTGGCACAAGAGATTGGGTCACCTTCACCATGGAGCCTTGAAGATACTGCAACAGATCACTACAGGTCTTCCTAAAGGCACTCTTGCGCAGTCAGAACAGTGCAAGATGTGTACTTTGGGAAAGTTTGTGAAAGCCACCTTTCACGAGAAGGATAGTCGTGCCATGATGATCCTTGAGAGAATTCACACAGACGTGTGTGGACCTTTCTCAGTAGCTTCGACAGAAAAACACAGGTATTATGTGATTTTTGTTGATGATTTCTCTAGAAAGTGTTGGATCTTCTTCATGCAGAAGAAGAGTGAGACATACTCAAAGTTTTGTGAGTTCAAAGCACTGGTCGAAAAGGAGTCGGGGAAGAAGGTGAAGGCTCTTAGGAGCGATAATGGTGGTGAATACATCTCTGGCGAGTTCAAGAATTTCTGCAGTGCAGAAGGGATTCGAAGAGAGCTCATAGCTCCCCATAACCCACAGTAGAATGAGGTTGCTGGGCAGAAGAACAGAATGATCGTGGGTGCTACACAGTCGATGTTGCATGATCAGGGCCTACCCCTTCACTTGTGGGCAGAAGCATGCAATACTACAGTATATGTGCAGAACAGTTGTCCTCACAGGATACTTGGCATGAGTACACCCGAGGAAGCTTATTCTGGTAAGAAGCCTGATCTTTCTCATTTGAGGAGTGCTAATGTTTACATGCATGTGACGAAGGATGCCAGGAAGAAGTTGGAGCCGACTGCAGAGTTTGGGATATTTGTGGGGTACACTGATACGCCTCACAACTATCATGTATATTTGCCAGACAGCAGCAAGATTGTTGTACGACGGGATATAAAATTTCAGGAGGAGAAAGCCATGAAGTGTTCGCTTGAGAGGGAGCCACACTTGCATGCAGATGAGGAGCTATTAGTTCCTAAAGATGAGCTTCAGGACGTGGATCAGCCATAGGACGAGGTTCATGGAGTGGAAGAGACCACTCATGCAGCACCAACCATCAGAGGGCGAAAGCGCTTGACAGAAGTTGAGCGACTAGCTCAAGATGCAGAGAAAGTTGTAGGACCACCTACAGCCCAACGCAGGCAGAGACAGTCACCTGATCGGTACACTGGATACATGGCTCTTGTGAGCAAATGTGTTGTGACTGAGCCATCCTCTTTCGAGGAAGCTGTGGATGATCCCGCATGGGTAGATGCCATGGTGGAAGAGTATGATTCGATTGTCAAAAATAGTGCATGGGAGATTGTTCCTAGACCGGAAGGGAAATCAGTGGTGGGTTCGAGATGGATCTACAAAGTTAAGCAGGCAGCTGACGGGAGTGTGGAGAAGTACAAGACAAGATTTGTTGCCCGAGGCTTTTCACAGATAGAGGGGATCGATTATGAGGAGACCTTTGCACCTGTCGCAAGGTATTCTTCCATACGGACGATTCTTTCTCTCTCAGCGCAGATGGGGTGGCACATTCATCAAATGGATGTGAATACTGCGTTCCTCAACTGAGTCATTGAGGAGGAGGTGTACATTGAGCAGCCCGAAGGTTTTGAGATCTTCAGCAGCAAGACACATGTGTGCAGGCTCAAGAGAGCGTTATATGGGTTGAAACAAGCACCACGTGCTTGGTACACACGGATAGACAGTTATTTCACCGGACTTGGATTCTCCAAGAGTGAGGCGGATCCTAACCTATACCAAATTATGGTGGAGGGTAAGTTACTTATCATTATACTGTATGTAGATGATTTGTTTCTAACAGGTGATGAGTTGTTGATACTTTCATGCAAGGATGATCTTGCTAAGGAGTTTAAGATGAAGGACTTGGGCCTCCTTCATTATTTCCTGGGATTGGAAATTTGGCAACGCAGTGATGGACTATTTGTTTCTTAGGGTAACTATGCTCGGGAGATACTGGAGAAGTTCAACATGCATGGCTGCAAGCCTGTTTATACTCCTCTTCCTATAGGTTGGCGGAAGGAGGATACCACTTCAGCGGAAGAAGTGGATGCCACTGTTTATCGACAGTTGGTGGGGTTGCTTATGTATCTGGTCAATACACGACCCGATATATGCTATGTTGTTAACAAGATTTCACAAGCTATGGTTAAGCCAACCAAGCTCTTCTGGAAGGCAGGCAAGCATGTATTGCATTATTTTAGAGGCACATCGGGATATGGTTTGTGGTACAGACAGGAGGATGAGGTGAAGCTATGTGGCTTCACGGATGCAGATTGCGCAGGGAGCCCAACAGACAGAAAGAGCACATCAGGAGGGGTCTTCAGTATCGGGTCGACAACAGTTTCTTGGTACAGCAGGAAGCAGAGATCCATGGCACTCAGTTCAGCAGAGGTCGAGTATATGGCAGCAAGTTTGGCTGCATGCGAGGCTATATGGATGAGGAAGATCCTGGTCGGTTTGTTCGGTTCTCACTTGGAGCCTACTGTGATTTACTGTGATAACCAGAGTTGCATTAAACTCTCGGCTAATCCTATATTTCATGATAGATCTAAGCATATTGACATCAAGTACCATCATATCACAGATTGTGTGCAGCGGAGAATCATGTTACTTTCATACATTCCAACGGAGGATAAGGATGATGATATCTTGACGAAGGCGCTCACCAGGAGAAAATTGAATACCACCGAGGCAGGATAGGGGTTGTTGATAATCCATATCTTGTTGAGAGGGAGTGTTGAGAATGCAACAAGATGATGGAGCTTAGTGGAAAGGAGTCGTCTTCACTAAGTGGGCACGCAGGCAAATTATGGCGCAAAGTCTATTTTTAGACTATGTCTATTTTTAGACATATGGATCATGGTCTATGAGTTGCATAATTTTGTTTATGGATGATTGGTCATGTTGGGAAAAATAGATGGACTTCTATTTCTAGTTCACAGCAGGAGTGATCAAAGTCTATTTTTAGACTGCCAGGTTAAAAATAGAAACAATCAAATATTATTAGCCCTTAGCAATATTTGGACTATAAACTTTATCTTATTCTCTTGGAGCACTTCAGTTCAAGCTACGGATGTGGCACATGCAGTTTTCAGAAGGAAATACGCTTTCTTTGTGGGTCAGTTGAGTTATTGCATGGTTGACTTCAGTTAGAACTCATGCATGTGAGTTCTGTGGAGTTGGATGTAGAGTTGATGGAGTTGTGTTCAGTTGAACTAGTTGTATTCAGTCTAACTGGAGAATACACTAGTGATGAGTTGTGTGAATTGATTGTTAATTAATTCACTAATTATTAACTCATAAAGTAACTGAAGAATACATGAGTTAACTCAGTGCATGAACAGTTCAACAGAGACAGGTGTTAGAGGTAAGTGAAAGGGTGAGTTGTGACTATCAGTTGTGTATGAGGATTTGCACAAGCATATATTGAGTATGCCAATGAGTATTACGCAGTATTTGCCCAGTAGAATAGCCTGTGCTCATGTGATTTCCAGTGTGAGTGATTCTCAGCAGGTATTGTGCAGTGGAGGCAGGCAAAGCAGCTGTGGAGATTTGAACTTGTGACTTGTTCGGATCTGAGCTAGTTTTGTGTGTAACAGGTGGAGATAGTGTTGGATACTTGTGAGGAGTATTGTATTATGTAATGTTACATGTTCTCAATCATTAATATACAGATAGTGTGGGGTTTTCAGCTGTAAGCTTTCCTCGGGTTACATACTGTGTTAATGTGTGCATGCTATTGATGTTTCATTGTTTTTAATGCTGCTAAATTGATGATCAACGTAGAGGAGCTTATGTATTATGCATGTATTCCGCAATAGTGCATGATCAAGATAATCTCTGTTGAATAAGTGTCATATTATTCAAAATTTCTACAAGAGTCAATGAAATCATTATTAACATTTCATTTATTCTCATCGTGAGTTTCCTTTACTACCCTTTCACCATTAGTAAGCATTTCTTGTAGCAACTTTGTCAAATATATCTTCAAATCTTCCATGTTGCCTTTAATTTTTGCTTCTATACCATCCATCTTAGCTTCCATGCCATTCATATTAGCTTCCATGCCTTTCTTTAAACCATCCATCTTAGCTTCTGTTACTTTTTGTGAGAGTGAAAATTGTTGCACTTGGTCTCGTAATTTTGATATATCATGTTGCATTTCTTCCTCTTCTTCATGAGTCATGGTAGAGATTTCAGGTTTCTTACTAGGTGTTTCCATTTTCTTTCTTCGTGGCATCAATTAATGATAATTATGCCTCACTATGCCCTTTGAATCATTTCAAACTAATTTTTCAAACCAAACTTATGAAAATTTTATAAATAAATAAAAAAAAACTACACATATTTTTTCGCTTTGTAGGAGATCGATATTGAATCTGTTGTATCTTTGTAATTTTGACTCTCCAAAGTTTGAAATTGCATCCTGAAGTAGCCCTCTGAGTCCTCTTTCTAACCCCACCGGTCTAATCAATATTGAATTCTTCAAGAAAGAGTTATGTCAAATCTCCCACAATGACTTGATTATAGACTGGTACAGTAGAGATGACTTGTACGACCTGCCACATGTCATTGTTTTGACCTTCGGAAATGAAAACAATACACAGAAAACTGCAGTCCGTCCTCTTTCAATCTGATGCTCAGAGAGAAAGTTGTGACAATTTTCCCAAGGTCACCTATTTGAGATGTAATTTGGGAGCCTGCAAAAACCATAAATTCCTTGGATCATATCTCCGAAAATATAGTGAAAAAACATCTAAAATTCAGACCCCAGGTTCATCATTATTTCTGCTCAAATGGATTTTAATTTCATCTTTTGAAAAGTCATAGAAAACATGTTATAGCAAAAATTTCACGATGACCTATTTGGAGCAGCGAAACTCTATAATCCAAAGCTTTGATACCAAATGTTTTGCAACCAGCTCACAAAATAGAAGAAAATATAGATCAATGACTTCAAAATCAGCCTCTTCGAGGGTGCAACCTCCTTTACATTACACAAATGAACAATTTTTGGATGATACAAATGACAAGACCTCCTTTCTATATATAGGAATCTAAGGGGTCACAATATAATTAGAGCCGACAAGACAATAATAATGTAAAGGCACAACAATAACAATAGTGAGCTTCTGTGGGGCACAATAATAAGAATATTGGGACAACATGGGCATAACAATAACAATAAGGGGCTACAATGACAATACTAATAAGGGAATACACTAGTATTATAGGGACCTAACACTTTTCCCCCACAGGTTAGGATGACTAGGTACTATAGTCCCTCAACCCTTTAAGAGTATGTTTCAAGACTTCAACTAAGCACTAGCCCAGGAAACTAGTCCTTGATCTTCTACCTTGATGGAGGGGGAAACTATGGAAATTAAAAATGCCTACAAAAAGCAAAAAATTTCATGCCTCTTGTGTTACACAACAAAGCCTTTACATGGGACAAATTTCAAAGAACCTTTCATGGTGCCTAGTAGATGTTACCTCTCCCTACATGACTAGGAGACTATCATCTCATTTAGGGCTGCAAATTTGATACGGATGTCTAAGTATAAATTCAAAGGACTTTAGGGACTCCCTATGTATGGGATAGTGTTTAAATTGAGAAAGCCTTCAAATTTTGACTTGGTAATCATTAAATTCTCTAATACAAGGTCCTTCCCCTAACCTTAGCTTGGGAAATCTAAATAGCTCGAAAACACTCCATAAACAAAGGTGTGGATTCCTCTCCATAGCTCATTACTATCAAAAGCATAGTGATTCTCTCTATTTATCTACACCAACCTAGATCCATCTTAATTTCGGACCTACCAAGTGTCGATCAAATCTGTTTGCATTTTAAAATATTTCCATCTCAAGAAATTTGATCCCTCTCGGTGCTTGGTAGATCTGGAGTTAAGATGGGCCTAGGCTAGCTTAATTCCACCATTTAAATAGGCTATATTCCACATGAGTACCATGGGTTATCATAAACCTTGAGCTCAAAAACCACCAACTTGACCAAGTCAAGTTTACCTTCACTACTCAACAAAATTAATTAAAAATAATAACGTAGATTTTTTATTTTAACATAGGATTATTTTTATTTTATTTTGACATAGTTAAATATTTACTTTACATTACATTAATTTTTATTTAGTTTTATTTTTATTTCAATTTTTATGTATTTTGACCAATTCAAAATGTTTACAAGACAAGAGAGGACATTACAACATCCCTTGCGCATAGGGTTGGAGAGCACCTCTCGGGGCAAAAATTCTCAATCTAGGCAATATACAAAAAAGTGCTAGAAAACTCGAATTAAATATATACTTTCACATTTTAGATGGGACAACCTAAGGAGACCCCTCTATGGGAGGCATTGGTGGTGTTCTACACCACTTAAGCAACCATTCCATTTCCTTTTCAGCAGCATTTCAAATAGCCACCAATAACTTCAGAGAACTCATGACTCCTAAATTGACCCTTCAACTAGCCCAAGAAAGAAGAATATATCAACTTCATATATATCATAAGGATTCTCAACTAGCCAGAAATTAGACCCATAAGGATTACTCCTTACACCTCATGCCTCTTTTTCAAAACATCAAAAATACGCTTCAAGAGTTCACTCACCTCACCTTTGACCATGTCTACAAGGACAAGAACCAATAAACAAATTGTCTCTCCAATGTTGTATTCTCGGAGATGGATAGACTTATAACAACAAAATTATATTTTTTAGTCCCTTTCTTTTCCTTATTATCCTTGCCGTCAACAAGTATTACGCATTGGTACTCCCTTTCGTTTCCTTATTATCCTTGCCGTCAAGCAAGTATTACGCATCGGTTTCTAAGTTGACTGTGTATTAATTTAGTCAAACATTAGAAATATTTGTCAATTAAACAAAGTGCAACTTTAAACCTTATTTTTAATTTTTGTAATTTATTTTATTGGTATTGATCTGTGATATAATTGGTTGTTAATTTAAACCTGTTATTTATCAATTCCTTAATTTACAAGCCAAGACAAAAGTACATGTGTCATTGCATCAAATCTAGTCATTTAATTATTGGTTCTAGCAAAAGAGAGGACATCACATAAATTAACATCCCAACTTTAAATATGATATCAATCTTTGCAATCCCAACTCCTTCCCAACGATGCGAATGACTTATGTGTGGTGTCCTATTGTGTAGGTAAAATCCACTTTAGGTTATCGTTTGGTATAGTGTGATTAGTGAAATGTTCACACCATCTAAATTTTCATAGTTGAAATTATTTATTTATGTGATTGTGGTTAGACTGGTTTATGGCTTAGTTAAAATTATTCACCTAATTTTTAAAATAAATACCTGGGCTTTCCAAATTATATGAATCCAACTTTATTTTGCTCCCACAAATGTTAAGTCAAACGCAATGAGATAAAATGTTGTATTCAAACGCTAGGTCTCATTAATTTTACTAGAAATAAATGTTCAATTTTAACATATCAATAAAATATAAAAAATATATGATACAAATTTTAAAATATATATATATATATATTCCATACATTTATTTATATATATAGAGAGAGTTGTCTTAGTATGAATGAAATCTTGATTTGTGTTATTTACACTGGTTTGTTGACGGTTAAATACTTAGGGCACTTCGATTATGCAAGGGTTACCCATCAAACTGGTGATTTCAATAAATTCCTACAGGATTTTTAAAGAAAAATAGACCTAAAAAACTTCCAAAAAATTCTTCTCTCTCTCTCTCTCTATATATATATATATATATATGTTGGAAATTGACAACTAATTATGTAAATTTGGGTAAAATGTATTAGTTATTAACAAATTAGTTTTATATCAAAACATCGGTTATATAACTGAGGAGGCTCATATAAAACTGATGAATGCCCGAACTATTGTAAGGAGAATCATTTATTGATTGAATAGAGATTCCAATCCCTTGCCCCGTGGATGTTTCCTTGACACTCTGTCAGGGTTTTACCACATAAATCCTGAGTTATTACTTGTGTGGTTGCATTCAGTTTTCTTTCGGTTTCATTTCTTTCTTGTTGTGTAACCTCCATTAACTACAAATGGTATCAGAGCGAGTTGGAGGCGAATGTTTGTGAGGAAAAAAAAAGGTTGCGTAAAGCCGTCAAGGAGGGAAGCCATAGCTGGTAACATCTGTCGAGGAAGGTGCACCCTTGTTCAAAGCCTGCATGAGTTGTTGCTGGTTTGGAAAACGTCAAGGGCTACGTGCTGACTGGTGGAGTTGAAGACCCTGTGTGTACCTGCGTGCTACTGACTTGGAGGGCTGTGTTGACTAGCGAGGAACCTGCCTACAGCAAACCCCTCCGTCATTGCTATAAGACCCTGCATGTGGCTTCTATCTGCATGGTCGAGGAGCTAGAAGCCTACATATGAAGAGTGTTGCCCCTGCATGTGAACCCCTCCATCGTTGACCACGTTGCCACTGTCGAAGAGAAAAGGAGGGCAGATTCATATTGCCCACCGCCGATTGAAGGAATGGTTGAAGGAACCACACTAACTTAACCATCGGCTATGAGTTGATCCACCACGTACACCGTATTCTCGCATGCCTTGCACTTCTGCTGTGTTCCTGAGAATGCCATCTCCGATGTGATTCACACTAGTGGTCTTTGCATGTGCGTGGAGAAAGTGGTTGCTCTGTGTGCATCGAGGAGAGCCTTGACCTCTGTGTGTTGGAGGGAAACACTGTTGCGGTGTTGCAGAGAGGAAGAGCCATCGAGGAGGGAGCCTGCGTGCTTCCAGAGTAGAGCCTGTGAGCTGCCAGAGCCGTCGAGGAGGGACCCCAAAGCCTGGATTGCTTGTCGCCAGAGGAATTCGATCAGCAGAATAAGTCCGGGTATTTTTTTTTTAAACAACAGAAATAAGAATTTTTTTGTTGCTAAGACTCCGGTGAAGTTGAAATTTTTTTTTTTTGTTTTGGGGTTGAAGTAATTTTTTCTGGAAGTTGAATTGTTTCATGAAGAAATCAATATCTGTAAAAGAAATTTTGGGAAATAAATACAAAATTAAGTTTTTAACCTTAGTTGAAGACAGAAATCAGGGTTTAAAAAGGGGGCAACAAAATTAGGTTTTTTGTTGAAAAGAAAGAAACCCTAGTTGCTAGCAGATTGTGGTGAAATTCAACCCTAGAAGTACAGTTTAAAAGCAAATTAGAAAGAAATGGCCAAGATGTCGAATGCAAAGTTTGAGGTGGAGAAATTCACCTGCAAGAGCAACTTTGCTCTTTGGAAACTGAAAGTTAGGGATTTGTTCGTGCAACAAGGGTTGCACAAGGCATTGGACGGGGCAAATAAGAAACCTGCAAGCATGATTGATTCGAATTGGAAGGTCTTGGATGCTCGAGCTCTCAGTACCATCAAGGTATGCCTAACAGATAAAGTTCTCTTCAACATTGTTGAAGAGAGTACAACTTCAGGTTTATGGGAAAAACTGGAAAAACTATATACGACAAATTCGTTAACCAATAGAATTTATTTGAAAAGACAACTGTATAGTCTTTGAATGAAGGAGGGTTCAAAAGTTGCAGAACATTTGAATGTTTTTAATACATTTATATGCCAATTAACAGATATGGAAGTTAAAATTTAGGGAAAAAAACAAAGTTATAACCTTGTTGTGTTCTCTACTCGAATCATGGGATCACTTTGTAACTTCAATCAGTTTGAGCACCGCTGATTCTTTGAAATTTGAATCAATTGTGGGAGCTCTCTTGTCTGAAGAAGTACAAAGGAAATCCAGTACTGAAACCGTTGCATCAGAAGCCATGGTAGCTAGAGGACGGTCAAAGGAAAGAGGAGAAAAAACAAGGGGGTCTTCTAGATCTAAATCAAAGGGAAAGAAGTGTAAGGAAAAATGTTGGCAATGCAATAAAATTGGACACCTAAAGAAACACTATTGGAAACGAAAAGAATCTAATAACCCAAAGAAGGAAGCAAATCTAGTTGATTTAGGTATGATAGGCGAAGTTTTATCTGCCGAAGAATTATGTATGATAGATTAAACTTCACCTGTATGTAATGTCTCTCAGGGTTTAGAAAGCTGGTTGTTAGACTCTAGTGCTTCTCATCACATGTGTCCACACAGAAATTGCTTTACTTCATATGAAGATGTAAATGGTAGTTCTGTGTTTATGGGTAATAATGTATCATGTCAGATTATTGGGATGGGAAATATCGGGATTAAAATGTATGATGACACAATTAGAACATTAACTAGTGTTAGACATGTACATGATTTGAAGAAAAATTTGATTTCTTTGGGAATGTTGGATTCGGATGGTTATAAGTTTACAGGTCAGAATGGAGCGTTGAAAGTCTTTAAAGGCGCCCTAGTTGTTATGAAAGCAGAAAAGGTCGGAAATCTTTACAGACTCAAAGGAAGTACTTAGGTCAGTGAAGCAGCGATTGTGTCAGAAAAAGAAGAAGAAGGTACTCGCCTATGGCATCGGCGATTGGGTCACATGAGCGAGAAAGGTCTTCAAGCACTGATGAAACGTAAATCACTTCCTGATTTGAAATACTTGAAGTTGGATTTCTGTAAACATTGTGTGTATGAGAAACAGTGTAAACAGAGATTTAAAACTGGGAATCATAATAGTAAAGATATTTTAGACTATATTCATTCTGATCTGTGGGGACCATCTCCTGTTTTATCATATGGAGGTGCTCTATATTTTTTAACGTTTATTGATGATTTCTCCTGTAAAGTTTGGGTCTTTATGCTGAAAAAGAAAGCTGATGTATTCAATATCTTTAAACAATTTAAAGCAATGGTAGAGAAAAGAACAGGCAAACCAATTAAATGTTTAAGAACTGACAATGGTGGTGAATTCACTTCAATAGAATTTGAACAACACTGTAAGGATGAAGGAATTGTTAGACACAAAATTGTTGTTTATACTCCTCAGCAAAATGGTGTTGCTGAATGTATGAATCGGACTCTTATAGAAGGAGCCAGAAGCATGATCAACAATGCTAACTTGCAAAAGGAGTTGTGCGTAGAAGCAGTATCCACTGCTTGTTATTTAGTTAACAGATCACCTTCAGTAGCAATTAATTGTAAAATTCTTGAAGAAGTTTGGACAGGTCAGTCTTGTGATTATTCACATTTAAGGATATTTGATTGTGATGCTTATTCTCTTATTCCTAAAAATCAGCGTTCAAAATTAGATCCAAAATTGAAATGTTATGTCTTTGTTGGGTATGACTATGTAGTGAAAGGATACATGTTGTCAGATCCTACATCGCAAAAGATAGTCATTAGTAGAGATGTAACATTTGATGAATCTTCTCTTTTAAAATCAAATGTTAAAAGAATTGAACAGAGACAGGTATCGCCAAATCAACAAGTTCAGTTGGAGGCTAGATTTTTTGGTGACAGTCAAAAGGAAGAAGAGGTTTCTAGAGAAAAAGGTGTTAAAGATACAAAGGAAGTTGTTGAAATTTTTGAACCAGTTCAAGTTCCTAAAGCATTTCAGCAACCAGCCACTCTAAGAAGGTCTACAAGGGAAAGAAAAACTCCCAAAAGGTATGAAGATTTTGCTTCATCTTTTGCTTTGATTACTGAAGATGGGGAATCTTCTTGTTATCAGGAAACAGTAGATGATACAGATAGCAAAAAGTGGAAAACGGCTATGGAAGAAGAAATGGATTCCTTAGCCAAGAACAATACCTGAGATCTTGTAAAACTTCCTGAAGGGAAAAGTGTTTTTGGATGTAATGGGTCTTCAAACTGGAACGAAAAGTTGATGGAAGTATCGAAAGGTATAAGGCGAGACGGTAGCAAAAGGGTATTCTTGGGTTGAAGGTATTCATGAGATTTTTTCACCAGTTGTAAAACTTGTTTCTATTCATATTGTGTTGGCACTAACTGCATTACTTAACCTTGAGTTAGAACAGTTAGATGTTAAAACAGCTTTTCTACATGGTGATTTGAATGGAGAGTTATATATGGAACAACCAGAAGGTTTCGTACAAGGTCATAGCAGAAGATTAGTTTGCAAGCTCAGGAAATCATTGTATGGTTTGAGGCAGTCTCCCAAACAATGGTACAAGAAGTTTGATTCCTTCATGGTGAGCCAGAACTTTATTAGAAGTGAGTATGATCATTGTGTATACTTCAAAAGTTTCAATAGCAGATTCATTATCTTAGTTTTGTATGTTGACGATATGCTTATTGCAAGCGAAAGCATGGAAGAGATCAACAGGTTAAAGGCTCAGCTCTCTAGGACGTTTGATATGAAGGATCTTGGAGCAGCAAAACATATCTTGGGCATGGAGATACATAGAGACAGGAAAAATGGTAAGCTTTGGTTATCACAGCAGAAGTATGTGGAGAAAGTACTTGAAAAGTTCTGTATGAACAATGTGAAACCTGTTAATGTTCCATTAGCTTCCCATTTTAAGTTGTCTTCGGTTTTGAGTCCTACAATTGATGAAGAAAAGCAACATGTCTCATGTACCATATGCAAATGTTGTAGGCAACTTAATGTATGCAATGGTATCTACAAGACTTGACATTTCACATGCAGTTGGAGTTGTCCGCAGGTTCATGGCAAATCCAGGTGAAGAACATTGGCGAGCAGTGAAATGGGGGGTTTCGATATCTAAGAGGCGCAAGTGACCATTGCATCATCTTTAATGGTAGTGAAAGATCATTGTGCGGATATGTAAATGCTAATTATGCAGGTGATTTGGACAAAAGAAGATCTACTACAGGTTATGTCTTTACTCTCGCAGGTGGAGCAATTAGTTGGATGTCAAAGCTTCAAGAAACAGTTTCATTGTCCACTACCAAAGCAGAATATATCACTGCTTCATATGCCAATAAAGAAGTAATCTGGTTAAAGGGTCTACTTGATGAGATTGGAAGGACGCAGGAGAAAGTGAATATACTTTGTGACAGTCAAAGTGTTATTCATTGGGCTACAAATCCTACTTATCACAGCAGAACCAAGCACATTGATGTAAGGTATCATTTTCTGAGACATGTGATCGATGGCGGAAAAGTAGCTCTTCAAAAAGTCCATACACGAGAGAATTGTGCAGACATATTCACAAAGCCAATGACAGTAGAAAAGTTGCAATGGTGTTTTGCTTCTCTTCGCTTGCAGAAAAGATGATGAATGGGCATGGGCAAGGGATTATGAAAATTGTTGTCAAGGTGGAGTTTGTTGGAAATTGACAACTAATTATGTAAATTTGGGTAAAATGTATTAATTATTAACAAGTTAGTTTTATAGCAAAACATCGGTTATGTAACTGAGGAGGCTCATATAAAACTGATAAATACCCGAACTATTGTAAAGAGAATCATTTATTGATTGAATAGAGATTCCAATCTCTTGCCCCGTGGATGTTTCCTTGACACTCTGTCAGGGTTTTACCACGTAAATCCTAAGTTATTACTTGTGTGGTTGCATTCAGTTTTTTTCAATTTCATTTCTTTCTTGTTGTGTAACCTTCATTAACTACAATATATATACACTTTTTTTAGTTCAAATACATTTATTTATATATAATTTATTATTTTATATTTGAGGTTATTGTTTATCTATACATTTATTTATTTATTTATTTATATTTGATTTTATTAAAAATATTACATTAATAAAAATATAAAGGTGGAAAATAAGAAATGTGTATAAATTCATATTTCAACCAATAAAATTAGCGACAAATTGTTTATTGCTACAAATAATGCATGATTACAATTAACAAGATACTTCAATTTACCAATTAGTAAAACCAAATTTGACCGGATTTTAAACCTTAACATTAACTTGAATTCAATATTTTTAGTTTAGTTTAATTATATTTGAACTAAGAGGCAAGGATCATCTACTATGTAGCACTTGTTTTAAGAGTATCTATGGACAGTCAAAGGTGGCTGGAATCCAAACAAAAAAATTCAAAAACTCTTGCAGTAGCAATGTTTGAATTATGTTTTTGATGGTGGAAATGGATTCAACACCATCAAAAACCTTTAGGGCACCCAAAATATTAAAGTTTGACAACTATAACTTGGGTTTAGAAAAATTCTTACTGGATTTTACCAAAATATAAAAAAAATTCAAAAACTCTTGCAGTAGCAATGTTTGAATTATGTTTTTGATGGTGGAAATGGATTCAACATCATCAAAAACCTTTAGGGCACCCAAAATATTAAATTTTGACAACTATAACTTGGATTTAGAAAAATTCTTACTGGATTTTACCAAAATATAGCCATAATTTCCGTGATTTTCGAGGCAAAAGCTATCTGATTAGACTACAACCTTGTTTTAATTACAATATAAAAATTTAATCAAAGGTATTTATTCCTTTTTTACCAAATTAATTTTAGATTTTATTAAATTGACCTAAACTTGCCCATTAACATTTTTATTTTGATTTGACCTAATTATTTTTAATATTCTTATGTTGATTAAAATATATTATATTTTTGATGACTAGTTCTTATGTTGATTAAAATATATTATATTTTTAACAGATAATTCTGGAGCATGCCGCATCTCTGCGATTTATTCCTAAGATATATTGGTAATATTGATGATGTGATTAATCCAAAAGTCAGTGTCAAACAATCTATATGAAAAAACTCAAGCAGCGCCTCCAAATATCTTCATGACTCTTAGTTCCAACTAACATAACTCTATCTTTCGTTTTTTTGCTAATTAGTTCATTATTTATATAGGTTTTTTTAAGAATCTATTATAGCTTGCTGATAAAAAGATAAACATTTTTTGTTCACATTCAGAAATATTTCTAAAACATTACAACTATATGAAAAAGCATCACTTTTGTAAGAAGATTATCCGAATTTAACATTTGTAATTTTAGCAATAAGCTAAAGTTTTGGTTCATGATACAAACTTTCTTTGGGTCTTAATCAATGGATTGCTTCAAGTATTTATAAATATATTTTTGTTGTCATCTCAAAATCAAAATTATCAGAATTTTTCAAGATTATTCATAATTTTTTTATCTCTACATTTATCTTTATTAATTAATAACTTGATAAATCATTTCCTCCAAAATTAAATTTACTAATAGTCTATAATTTTCAAACCTAATAACATATATAAACAATGAGATTTCAGAACAAGCAGCAAAACATTACCCAATTTTGAAAACCAAAATTTGAAAAAACCCCAAACACCAAAAATGCCTATAATAAATTAATTTGCAAAGTAAACAAAAAACAAAATAATTACAAGCAAAAATATAATCTGGGTGGACATCCACTCTATATATTTTCTGCCAAAAATTCATTACGTTTTTCCAGCCATAAATACATGCAAGCAACACAATGAAGCAAAACCACCACCATCCAAAAAAAATTAAACCAAAATCAAAACTTATAAAGCACTATATCCATCAAAATTACCACCAAAACCAGCTAGCGAAACAATGACGTATAAATAACCTCTCAACATGGCTTCCTCATTTTGTGCACATATTTAGGTTGCATATACACATCAAATGTTAAGGTCGTAAAATTAATCCGCCTTTGGAACCCATTTAAATATTCTATGCCGGCACACATTTTCATCTTGGACCACAGCACTTAAATCTTGGTAATGATGGAGTTGCAATCCTAAATAGCTTTTTTTATCTCATCTATTTGGGAGTCACAATGATCTCACTATCTTCAACGAAATTAGCACGGAAATTTTTGAAATGCGTCAAAGTTTTTTTATTGTATAAACAAAATTTATCATGTTAAATATTATTTTTTGGGATTCAACTGTGTTAAATAAATCATTCATTTATGACAATTTCCATGAAAGATAATCGTAACTGACTAATTTCTCATGATTTTTAAGTAGTCTACTTGCACTCATTGCATCTAATGATGCTCACAGAAGTAAATTATTTAAATTCAAAAATATATCAATATAACATTTTGAGATAGAAAATTATATTATATATCGATTCAAAAATATATCAATATAACATTTTGAGATAGAAAATTATATTATATATCAACCTAACATTATGTGCTTATGTGCTTAAAATTACATTAGGTTTTGGATTAGGTTTTGGATAATCATTTATAGAACCTAGAGAAACTTAAAAAGTAAGTTATGAATGGAGAGGCATATGTTTATTACTCCAGAGGAACCTGACAAGTGAAAATGATAAGAAACATGTTCTTTAAGAAATTAAAGATGGGCAACTTCTTTAAACGTGAGAACTCTAAATGTTTTTAAAGACACCTCTGTCATCATGTAATTAATTTATGAATAGTAATAGATGATGTAATTTAGGAATAAATAGACCTTCACATGATAACAAATTTAACAAAATCATAGAAAGAATCAAAGAAGCAAATACAAGGGAATACAATTTCTTCATATCCAAAGACTTAACCACAGACCCTACCAATCTTGAAAATGGCCCACTTGTCAAAAAAACATTCATAGCCATGCAAGGTTACATGGGCCCCTACCAATCTTGAAAATGGCCCACTTGTCAAAAAAACATTCATAGCCATGCAAGGTTACATGGGCCTTATTACAAATGAGAATAGAATTTCATTTTTCCTATTACTTCCAATGTTCGTGACTTCATCAAGAGGTTTCTCATAGTGCAATCGTAATACACTTTGGTACAACAGGAGACAAATTCTGACATTATACAAAGAATGCATTACACTTCTATCCATGGTCATTAATATAAAATGAAAAAAACTTGTCTACTGCCTCCCAACTTGATCATTTGTGTGTTTGGTTCATGTGAAATTCAAGATAAAACAGTGTATCAATTATGTGAAATTCAAGATAAAACAGTGTATCAATTAATGGAAGAAATAGACTTGGTCAAACACACATCTCAACCTTCCAACCAAGCCCAAGATGAAGCTATAAGAAAACGTATATTTTATTATGTAGCTGCCAATGTTATGTAACTTGTTTTACATTTAGTTTTTTTTACTTTAAAAAAAAACAAATAACAATACAAACCCTTAAGCTTTACAGCTTGAGCTTCAAATCCGTAATAGATAAGGAGAGAACAGATGTTCGTTGAACTAAGATCAGCTCTCAATTTTTTATTTTTATTATCTAGCTGACCAATTCAATTACAGCTTCTTTTAATACAAATTAAACCCGTTGTTGTTATTGTTATACCCGTTATTGTTGTTGTTATATATATATATATATATATATATATATATACTCTTGATGTTGTTATATATATATATATATATACTCTTGAGAACCGTCTTCATTGAACTAAGATTAGTTGTCATTTTTTTTATTATTGTGCTGACCAATTCAATTACAACTGTGCTTTTAATACAAACGAAAGCCGTTATTGTTTTATATATGTGTGGGGGGTATGTTTTTCTTTTTAGTTTTCTGCGTGAAGGTTCATGACTTTCGTTTTTCAAATTTGCTGTCTAGTTGAAATTATGTTGCATGTGTTCGTCTATCACTTTTATGTGTGTGGGGGTATGTTTTTCTTTTTAGTTTCTACGAGAAGGCTCATGACTTCCGTTCTTCGAATTTGATGTCTCGTTAAAATGATGTTGCATGTGTTTGTCTATCACTAGTAATTATTTGTTTAATATATTTATCACCATATAGAAATGATATTGGGCTGTGGTTACCTATCACCCCTAATTATCCGTTTAAAGTATTTCTCACCGTATGCGTGTATGTGCGAAATGATGTAGTGTCACCTCTGAAATTTGGAAATGCCTCTGTAACAATCTCAAAATTTTGGCCCACGATCCCCCATCCCTAAGCCTCGGTAGAAAGTAACTAGGCACCCATCTCAATGCCTTCGTTGTCAAAGTAACTAGGCACCCATCTCAATGCCTTCGTTGTCAAGAGTTTGACACTCTAAATAGTTGTAATCTCAGCAAACCAAACTTCATTTCTTGGATTTAAATCACAACTTAACAAATACCAGAGATCAAGTTGCACGGTACTATTTACAAATATAGGCATGCTCAACTGTAAAAGCAAGAATTATTAAAAATAATAAACAGCTACACGTGCTAATGCCCATTCTCTTTCAATAATGACATCAGTATAGCAAACCCAGTAATTCTATTTCATGGACATGTGGAGTAGACTGAGGACAAAATGTCTGTCAGAACAACCAGAGCACCTAGCCACTATTATAGTTTGTCCAAATGTTATGCAAGAAAACAAAGACTGTACTTTACAATTGGCGCATAATTTGCAGAAGTAAAGCAGATAACGTATGAAATTGTTCAGAACCGTAGCCCCAGTCATTGACTGCACTGAATAGTAAACCTCACAAACACATTTATGAAAATGAAAAAGAATGAAATTAGTGTTTTATGACTTTAGGACCAAACATGGGCAATGGCCCAAAACATAGAGAACGGACTTCCAAACCAGAGTCAACATGAATTTAACTTTTAATAAAGCATCAAGCGTGATCAAAGGCTCATTATGAAGTTCAAAAAGAAGTTTTATATTTTGTCATTGGCCGAGGCACTCAATCTCATATTTAGTGAGACAACTTCCTCTATGAATTAGAAAACTATGTTCTCTGCCTAACCCTTCTCCCATTGGAATCACTCCCATCTTCATATCGTTGTCTAACCATGCCTGAATTTTTCTCGACTCTCGCAAAGCTTTCCAAAAGCTCAGATAGAACAGAAGAGCAACTTTCGTTCAAGTAATCGAATCCCTCAGATTGCATGACAGCTGGAATGGAAGGAGAAAAATAAGAGAATGAAATCAAACTGAATCAAACATCCAACGTAAAACATGCCAAACGTAAGAAGAAATTGTCATATTTAGTCAAACACTCACCTTTCAGTCGCCCAGGACATGCAATGAATTTGAGACAAACTGACTTAAGCTGGAAACATTGATGCTGCTCTGCAAGTGCTAAAGTAGTTGCAACTGTGTCTATACTAATTTCGTCACATAACTTTGCTTCTGACAGTAACCTGAGTCTATCCAAGCCATACCGATCTGCTGCAACAAGCAAATGCTGGGCCATCAGGGTCGAAGCAACTGGTGAGGTTGATCCAATCAGGTCAGCGAAACAAGGAAGGGTATCTCGATATATGAAATGGACCATTGCCTACATGTCAGAAAGCCAAGGGAAACAATGTTATGATTCAAGAAACAGAACAAGTTTAACTTACCTCAATAGGGTAAATCAGATATAGGATACATTTCATTTGGGATAAGAGTAAAACGGATTGGTACAGCTAAAATAGCTTAAGAAGAAAGGAAACAACCTTAAATACTGGTGCTTCCATATCTTCCACCTTTATATTAACCGTATTCTGATCCTTCATTGGGCCAAAAAGCTGGGCCTTGAAGACAGGTGAGCGAGCAGCAAGCACCAATTTGTGAGCCCAGAAAATTGTCCCATCAACTTCAAAACTAACATCTGCACCCTTTCCAGTATCCAAAAGTTCACCAAAATCCTGACCAAGATTCGACTCTGGCACTGGAATGGTGTAAATTTTTGGCCCCTCTGTACGTGAGCCCACAACCCCAACAGTGCATTTAATGGAAAGGCAATCATCTTTGATATAATCTGAAGTTTCAAGTGCAGCTCTTCTGAAGAATCGTTTATATCCCCTACAGAAGACCGTTAACCCAATATAATATGTTTCAAGAGAACAAGGAACAATGAAGAAAAATCTCAAACTACATTCATTTTATCAATTGGCTTCTTCATTATCTTTGGATACAGTGGTTCTAAATAAGGGAATAAATAATGAACCAAAATGTTGTTAATGGCACATGGCAAACAAGTGACATACGAGCTGTCGAGACTAGAAAAAGAACTTTAGAATGTAGTAAATCTAAGTTCAACATCTTTTAACATAACGGTTTGCAGCTTCACATAATAGCATCGTAAAAATAACTTCAGCATGTTTTCTTTGTTGTCTTGGCCGTTCTAAGAACTCAACAAAGAATTGCAGTTATTCTGATTATATTCTGCCAGATCAAACTACTAAAATAAATTTGAAATCTCAGCAAATTAACAAAATGCTTCATTTCCCATATTTAAGGACTCTCAGTTCCTTTCAAAATACCCTGGGCAAAAAGCCGGTAGAGCAGCACCCTCTGTTAGAGAGAGAAAATGATATCCAGATGCCATTATGCCAGAATTGATTTTATTTCCAGCAAGGCATTGGATCACTGATAAGATCGATAGCGTTAAACCAACAACCACAGTTCCATCTCGCTGTGGTCTACATTGTCGAAATTACACGAACTTCAAAAAGAAGAGGACAAGGGCAAGCCCAAGGTGATTTTGGTGCAATAAAGAGCACTTGGACCTGGCACTTATGCTGAAGGAAGTCCGTCCTTTGCAGTGCAACCCCTTGGGGCAAATTTCTTGAAGCACTTCTGAAAGGAAAACAAATCATGTCATCAAGACAAAAGAAACCATACATATTAATTAGCACTAATACAACCTGGGCGAAAAGTTTGAATTGTGAAAAACCACTTTCAATGATAGAAACTACATTATGCCCCATGTATTGATGAGATATACCCTTGCATAAAAAGCACTAGGGACACAATTTATAAATTAGTTAGGTTTGCTTTAATCGTCGTGTTTGAAACATCTTAAAGTTCCATGAGACCCTCCAATTTGTCTTTCGAAGGAAGCAAATCACAAAGGTAAATCACAAAGGTAAAAGATCACATGAGATATTTTTTCTTTTACAAACAGCTTGATAATGCAGAAGGATTACAATTGCCCTTGTATGGAAAACCACTAATCACAAGCACTTTCCTTTGCTACTCGGTCATCATATGGAGGTTCTCTTTCATCAAATTCACCTAGGATTTGCAGCTGGCCCCTGCCACTTATTTGAGCCTCCAGGGCAATAGAATTTTAGTGGGTGGCCTTGCACATAACCTTGTTCACTGCTAAAACATGACCTCGTGAACAGGGAGACTTGCCCCATCACTCTCAGTATCGCTTCTGGTAATGACACATATACAACAGGAGAAATACAACAAAAGACCTATAAAGAAATGGGGATGATTTCTGCTCACCTTCAAAACAGGGAAAAGGGTAATGACAAGAAATAACTTCCACTTGAAATGGCTTTTAATTTTACACGTTAGGTAGTGTAACGTTTTTTATTCTATCCTTCCATTTTAGGGATTTTCCAAAAATAAAAAAATTATTGGTAACATACGTCAGAGTTAGTGTAAAAATTCTTATTCTTTGTTTTTTTCATTTTCTGGAATTTATAAGAGCGAAAAATTCTTAGTAAACCGCCACACAAATCCCTCAAAACCATTGACAAATTTACCACTGAGCAGTTTTCAGAATGGTTTCGTATGATCAGCTGACGCAGCTCCCAGACCAGGGCAACATTGTGGATTCCCAATAGGCACCTTCCCCACAGGATTCACAATATCAAACTCAAAATCAAGTCAAGCGAATAGGATCTTGCCAAAATTCACAAGCTCAAAATCAAAATCAAGCCAATGGGACTTGCGCCGTAAGCGGGGCACTATTATCGCCCCCAACAAGGTTCAAGTCTCCCAGCAACATGTTTGCCGTCGTGGGCCGCTGGCTGCTTGTGCAAGTGTTTCGCTTCTGCTAGTGTTTGCCGTTCCAGGCGCGACTAATGTGCAAATTTGGAGGATTATAATCCCCCCACTGACAGTTGAGCAGCCAAATGTTTACGAACTGAATGTTGCACCCGGAATGATAGGATGCGCACGCCCTATTTATGGTCACATTACAATAAGAGGAAGCTTACAACAAAAAAATTAAAATCACAATTGCTACAATTGGGTCCACTGGAAATGTTTTGAAAACAAAAACAATCAAAATCACAATTGCTACAATTGGGTCCATTGGAAATGTTTTGAAAACAAACCCTAAATTGTTTAGGGCAAATTCCCAGTACTGGGACGCTTCATAGAATGAAAACCCCAAATTTGACCTCTAATTGCAGCCAAATATTTCCGAACTAAATGTTACACCCAAAATGATAGGGGGCGCACGCCCTATTTATGGTCGCATTGTAATAAGAGGAAGCTTACAACAAAAACAACAATTGGGTCCAGTAGATGTTTTGAAAAAAACCCTAAATTGTTTAGGGTAAATCCCCAGTACTGGATGGCTTTATAGAATGAAAACCCCAAATTTGACCTCTAATTGCAGCCAAATGTTTCCGAACTAAATGTTAAACCCAAAATGATAGGGGGCGCACGCCCTATTTATAGTAGCATTGTAATAAGCATTGTAATAAGAGGAAGCTTACAACAAAACAATCAAAATCACATTTTCTACAATTGGCTCTATTAGAAATGTTTTGAAAACAAACCCTTACTTGTTCGGGCAAATTCCCAGTACTGGGAGGCTTTATGGAATGAAAACCCCAAATTTGGCCTCTAATTGCAGATCCAGAAAATGGGCATATCAAATTCAATCCAATAAATCAAAATCGAATAAATGGGCATCTTGGAATCGTTTCGATAAATGCCCAAATGAATCATTTCTCTCAATCATCAAATAACCCTAAGACAAACACCCAAAAAAACAGAAAAATCAACAGAAGAATGCCACCTACCACATGCTCCCTCGGTATTTCAACGTATAGGGCCCGCTCTCGAGCATCCGATCGAAGTGCGTATGGGTTTTGTGCTTTTCATTTCCGCTCTGATCCAGCAGTGTCAATTCGAACAGGGCTCTAACATCCGTGCCCTCACTGGCCAGGGCTATGAAGAGCGAGACATAGACCGAATTATCCTCAGGGCTCTTGCCATCGGGATAGAAGTAGATGGCCCATTCGTAACCCCCGACCACGAAGGTTTCACTGGCGATGTATTTCCCGACTCCCATTCCCTTGGAGAGGGTGTAACCGTTAATTGTGAAGTGATGGGAGCCATTGACGGTGTCAGTAATTGACGTAGAAGTCGACGGCGCGGAGGTTGGGCGAGATGGGCAAGAAAGGGAAGAAGACGAGGGCGCCGCTGCAGCTCCCCCTGCCGTTGTTATCATAATCCCCCTGCTACTCGCTCGCTTGGTGGCCACGGCCATTTGCTGTGTTGTCTCTTTGTTTGGGGTTTAATGTCCGAGGATATCTCCTGTGAATCTTTGGTTAACAGCAGTCTGTATCTGATTACTCGTCCTTTCGAAGGGAGAGCTTTTGAATCCCACGTTACTTGTCCCAAACAAACATCCCACGTTATCTTATAGTGGAGTTGTTGCGATAAATATACACGGCAGGGGTAAGCTGGGCCGTGGGTAGGTATGGTGTGCACGGAAAAATGTGGTGATTATGGGAACCAGGATTTCTCATTTTTTTACTCTGATATGTAAATGTAATATTGGGTTTAATGGTGAAGAGTATGTGTTTTTTTAGAGGTTATAGCTTCAAAATCAGACGGGTGGTTATGTAATATTGAGTCTAATGGTTAAGAGCATGTGTTTTTTTCTAAGAAGTTATAGGTTCAAAATAAGAGGTATGTATGCCTTTATAGACTTAGCAGTGACATCCATACCCGGAGACGGGTCCCTTATCCCACAAACAAGGGGGTCTCATACACCACCACCTCCCATATCCCACAAACAAAGGGGTCTCATACACCAATTTGGTGGTTGCAACCTTAATAATATTATTTTTATTTAATGTTAACATTGTTGATGTGTGGTTCAAAGGTAAGTCCACTGGGGCGAAGCTCAAGAGACGGCGGTCAAATCTCATTGAGTACAATGTCCTATTGTGGTGGCGGCTGAAGGAGTAGATTCCCCATGCTCGTCTTGGCGGCTACGTGGGTCTCGGCTCTCGCCAAAATCATAGGATCTTAGTATATCCGACTTGCATGTAGTTGGATGTACCCCTGGTGTTAGCTGAAGGAGTAGATTCCCCATGATCGTCTTGGCGACACTCCTAGTGTTAGCTGAAGGAGTAGATTCCCCATGATCGTCTTGGCGGCTACGTGAGTCTCGGCTCTTGCCAAAATCATAGGATCTTAGTAAATCCGACATGCAGGTAGTTGGATGTACTCCTGGCGTTATAGAGGCAAGTAGTTGGATGTACTCCTGGTGTTATAGAGGCAGCGACAAGGATTGACCCTGAGTCTCAGCGCTTGCCAAAATCATAGGATCTTAGTATATTCGACTTGCAGGTAGTTGGATGTACTCTTGGTGTTATAGACGCAGTTAGTTGGATGTACTCCTCGTGTTATAGAGGCAGCTACAAGGATTGATCCTGAGTCTCGGCTCCTGCCAAAATCATAGGATCTTAGTATATCTGACTTGCAGGTAGTTGGATGTACTCATGGTGTTATAGAGGCAGGTAGTTGGATTTACTTCTGGTGTTATAGAGGCAGTTACGAGGATTGATCCTAGGTCTCCCATAGATTAGACCTGGCAGTGACCGATTCACCATGTGTTGAAAAAAGAAAAATGTTGTTGGGAGGTTTGGGTACATTTAAGATTTAAAATTTTATATTTTAATTTGATTTTTTCTGGGTTTGTGAGAATTTTTTGAAAAAACATTTTTATTGGAAAAAATTAATTTGAATAATAAATTATTTTACTCATTAAATATCAAGATATTAAAGAAGTATATTTTATAAGAAAGTGAAGATTTTATAGTTGTCTAAAGAAAATGTGTATATGATTTTAACTCATCTAAAATTTATTGGATGGACATTTCACCCATCATTAAAGATTAGAAAGTGTCTACCCTAATGTTGAATGGATTAAAATATTATGCATAAATTTTTTTTAAATCCTTCACAATTATAATTTATGTTTTAATTGACTTTCTTTGTTATGTTTTAATCTGACTTTTTTGTTTTTTGGAAAAAAAATTAAATGGCATTTTTAATGGAAAAAAATTATCTAATTAATAAATTATTTTAATTTAACAAAAAACTCACAAGTATATTTTATGTATGTTTTAATTGACTTTTTTGTTTTTTGATTTTTTTTAAAATGTCATTTTTAATGAAAACAAAATCTAAATTAATAAATTATTTTAAGTCAACAAAAATAATCCAATAAGAATATTATATTGTTTGAAATGAGAAGATTTAGTCCACCAATAAATTAACATCATAATAATAGTGTATGATGTAAAATGAATGATAAATAGCACTTAATAAATTAACATAATAATAATAATGCTATATGGTATAAAACAATAAATTAACATCATAATTATAATAATATTACATTGATATAACAAGAATGATAAATGAAATTTAATAAATTAATATAATAATAATGTTATAGGTCATAAATTAACATCATAATGCATAGCTTAAAATATAATATTATATAGGATAAGATAGATTTTTTTTGGCTAAGAAACCAATATATTATAATTTTAACAAAATATTAATATTATTGAGTTTAAATTCAAAAAGATAAAGAGTGTCAAATCTATGACTTTTTTACTTTTAGGAAAAAAAATTATATATAATTCATAATGATATGAATTAAGTTTCCATTTCAAATTAATAAAATAAGATATTTAAATGTTAATTGCGGGGAGAGTGCTCTCGAGTGTAGCAATGATGTTGTAATGTCAATATAAACATTTTGACTTGATAAAAAATAAAATAAAATAAAGCGTAAATCTCTTCATAATTCAAATTATAAAAATATAAAAATAAAATTATTAATTATAATTTTAATTGTAAAATTATATAGTTAAATTAAACTATAAAATTACAATGGCTTACAAGCTCATGGTATTTGTGGATGGCATTTAAGGAAATCCATTATGGAATGCAAGAGTAAGATCCAACTTAAATCTGAATGTGATCCCCCTTGGCTTGGTAGATCTAGATTTAATATGGATTTAGGATGATTACAATTGGGAATATTTGAAATTACCACAAAATGTTATTAAAAAGTGATGAATAAAAATAAAAATTTAAACATTGATAAGTTAAAAAGAAAATATAATGAATGTTGAGAGTAAAAAACGCATTATAATATTGTTAATTGGGTGTAATTAGATTCTCTAAGGGAGAATGTTGTTTCATCCCCTTCCTAAGTCCATGTTCAACTATTTGAGAGAGAATGTTGTTTCTTCCTCTATCTAAGTTCATATCCAACTATTTGACATAATTGCTATTAGTTAGTTATTTGCCTTAAGCCCTAAAGAATTTGGTTTCCCCTAGATACCATCCTTATAATGAGGGAAAGTGTTTGGTGGGTTTCATTGAAAAAAAAATGGAATATTAAAATTTAGAAACGTAAGAATCACCAAAATTGTGAGCCATTCATTATCTAAACCCTTATCTTTTGCTTCCCTCTAGTATTTTATAAATTTGATAATGAAAATTAATAACCATTCCCTTAGAGTTCCAAATCCTCGTATTTAATGTTTCAATATCATATTAATAATAAAATTAATAATTATAGTGTTTCTGAAAAATTTATATATTTGTTTTTCTAAATAAAATTATGTCATAATTTTTTAAGTTTTGAAAAAACAAAATTTTTATAATAAGTAAAATTATAGTTTCTAATTAAATTTATGAAAACTTTACTTGAGAAAAACCAAATTTATCTATTTATTTTCTTATTCCATAACTAATAATTTAATTTAATTTTTGCTTTCACTTATATTTTATTAATTTAATATTTAAACATTCACTCTTAGAAAAATAAAATTAGTTAAATTCATAAAAACTTTAATTAAAAACCCAAATTTATCTACTTATTATCTTATTCCAGCTAAAAATTTAATTTAATTTATCTTTTGCTTTCACCTGTATTTTATTAATTTAATATTTAAACATTCACTCTTATATTTTGGAAAAATAAGAGATCACCTAAACCATGAACCTTCACTCTCAAGTTAAAAAGACAAGTTAGAATATTAAAAAAATTTGAAAACCTAAGGTATCACCTAATCTATGAGCCCCTAATTCACTTTCAGATTAAATGGTTGGGTTAATATGTATTCAAAAGTTTGGAAGCAAAGTGTATATTGAAGGAGAGTGTGTACAAGTTAGAATATTAAAATTTGAAAACCTAAGGTATCACCTAATCTATGATCCCCTAACTCACTTTCAGATTAAATGGTTGGGTTAATATGTATTAAAAAGTTTGGAAGCCAAGTGTATATTGAAAGAGAGTGGGTTAATATGTATAAAAAGTTTGGAAGCCAAGTGTATATTGAAAGAGTTTATATAGTGGGTAAAAGCTAGATTAATTTAAAAATGTATTTTATTAAAAAACAATCATATGGTTCAGTGGATTTCATATATTTCATATTCAATTTATTAAGAAAATATATTTAAGTGTTAAGAATATAAAAATATTAAATGCGAATTTTTGTTTTGTTATTGTATTATATTATTTTGGATTCTAATCAATGAAATGATAATTATATTTGGTTGATGAAAGACATATTTTGTGTTATTTTGTTTTAATTTATATTTTTTTTACATTTCAATTAGGTTAAGAAATTATTATGCCTATCGTTTAAGTTTTATTTCATGCAAACTAGACTTAACCAGACATAGTTTAAGTATTATGCCTATAGTTTAAGTTTTATTTCATGCAAATTAGATTTAACCAGACATAGTTTAAGTTTTATTTCATGTAAATTAGATTTAACCAGACAAACAGTGGTGACTTTAATAATGTTATGACATAAAAATGTTAACGCCAATGTTTGATCTCTTATTTAAAAAGATCACATTTAAGTTTTATTTCATGCAAACTAGATTTAACTAGACATAACAGTGGTGACTTTAATAATGTTATGACATAAAAATGTTAATGCTAATGTTTGATCTCTTATTTAAAAAGATCACACTTAGTTTATAAATTTGTATGAAGGTTTTTTGATCGGGGTGAGGGTAGCGAGATGGATTCCTTGGGATCCATGTCATGGTTAGCATTCCAAGAAGAAAGAACGATGAGGGATTCTGTTTTATCCCTCACACACTTGCCAATCTCTGCAAGGTGGTTAGATGCATGCAAGGCATTAATGATGATTTGAGCGACTGGTGTGATATCTTCCACCTGGAATTTTATGTTATGAATTTGTTTTGAGTTGAGGGCATTGTAAGTAGTTTGGTTACAGGTTCAGAGGAAGTCTCAGGTGTGATCTTGAAGGTCCTTGCCGAAGTCGGTCAACTGGGAACAACAACTCCCCTCCATTATACAGTGGCTAGGGTCTACAGATATGTATTCTCAAATAGTCTTCCCCTTTTGACCCCTTTTCTTAATTTCTCTATGATAATTTGCGGGGAATGGATCTCTGAGGTAACGTTTTAGTTTAGAATGACTTCACTTTAGAATTTGTGGAAGGAAAGCGTTGGTTTTTCTTATGGGCAGCATCAATTTGGTCGAATTGTCTCCATTAGTTATGGTATCTTACTCTCCTGGATGAGTTTGCACTTGGGGTTTGTGCTTTGGCATTCGTCTTGTATTCCATGCATGGCAGCTTGGGTTTTATGTCATGCCTTCTTCTTACCTCTATTGGTTAGTAAGTGAGGAGATAATATATGAGGGTATTTGTTTGAATGGTCTCTGTGTTTGGTTCTTCGAAGGCTCGAGGAGCCATGGACTGATGATGTCGGCCTTTATCAATATACCCATATCATATTCGGTGGAAAATGTTTGTTTTATTGGTTTCCTACTCATAGTTCTATGGATTTGTTCTATGATATACCTTCAGGTGTCAATCCTAGGTGCACGTACTAAGTTCATCAGCACACCACTTGCATTGTGCTAGGTTTTTTGGGTTGTTATCTCAAGGCATCGATTCATTTTCATGGACTGTGAAGTCTTACTATGGTGCAACCTTCCTATGGAAGAGGTTCCATGAGGGGAGAGACTCAGGGTCAGAGTCATTATGCGGGGCTTCGGCGTGGTGGCAGTCAAACCAAATCACATCATGTTTGAGGACGTGGCAGTAGAACGAACTTTGGGCTTATACATTAAGAGGATCAGGCCTATTAGACTGGCACTCAACCACAGATCTGCTAGCTTATATCTCAGTGGGAACTCGACCTGAACCAACAAACAACACAAGAAAATTTGGATGTTGAGGAATGGTTGGAGTTGGTACTCTTTTGGGAAGTTTTAGTGTCTACGGATAAACGCTTAAACCCCTAGACTAGTAGCTAAGTCTAGAACAACAATTTAAAGAGTTCTCTACTTTTCCTATGATCAATAGATTAAATAAGAGGCAAAGAAGCCTACCTGTAGCCTTCGCTTGCTCCTTATCTCCCTTGACTGATTCTGTCGCTCCTCTCCGTACTTAATCCGCTTGAAGAGTACCTACACATAGACAAGACAACAACCAATGAAATCATATGATAATGATATATTGATTAAACATAGCATGGAATCAAGTACATGATATACATATGAAAGCATAAATGAATAACACAAGCATATGGAAAAAGCTTTGAACACTTTATTAGTAAAAGGAAGAGTTACAACCCATTGCTCGATTCAACATCACTCCTCCAGTTCAATCCCATCCTCTCTTCATAACAAGCAAGACATTTTGACATCATTACAATACTTGAAATCAACTCAAGTCTCAGACTAACAGCATCTCCCTATAATTCAATAATTTCCAGCCCCATATCACTTAGATGAGTGGTCTTTTTATAGGTGAATGAAGGAAGTTATGCCATAAATGGTGATAATGAATGCCCTCCCAAACTTAGAATTTAGTTCCATGGAGGAAGGGATAAGGGATTGATGTTCCTTAACTCCCTTCCTCATCCAAATACGAGTTCAAAGGAGTAGATAACCGTGAGAAACTTCTAGAGGCATCCAATGGATAAGGAATCTTTCAAACCCTCATTGAAATTCGCTCAAATTCGCCCAGCGCAGGCCAAAGAGGGACCAAGTGCGCTGCATAGCACCCTGTCAGTGTATGGTTTGCATTGCAGCGTAGCCTAATGAAGGCCTACTTTCACTGATCTTCTTAGAGGCAGTTTCTGGATGATTTTGGTCATGAAACTTCTTAGTAAGCTAGGAATTCTAATGGTTGACTTCTTTAGGGCATGTAACAACTAAATTAGGGTTTTAAGAGCCCTAATAGTATTGATCTGTAGGTTGGGGTTGATGTGCCCAAATGTATCTGTAATAGTTTCCCCCTAAAGCATGAAGTCGTAAATATGTATGTCGAGTGAAATGCTTTATCATGTGGAGAGGAGGTTTCGAAGCGGAAGGTGACCTACATCAATTACAATAGATATATCATGATAATTTGATTTTTTTCTCACGAACTTGTTGAGGGAAGGCATACCCATACTCAGCTTATAAACTTTCATTACATGTACAAATATAGTTGTCTACAGATATAGACCCATGAATGGATGACCATGAATGTAAGGCCATTGTACATTTGATATACTACTCCTAAATATATTGCAACCCAGATGGATGAAACTAGATATGGGGTCTTCAATCTCATCCAATCTTTCGCTCAAGTATAATTCTAACCATGTGAATAGATGTTTCGAAGTCGAACATGGGAAGACATCGTCTGATTACCAGCCAATGATATAAGTCGTTAACAGATGCGAGAGAATCATCGATAACGATAATGACCCTCAAGGTACTACAGTACATTTCATATGGTGTGAATAAATGATTTGATGTCGAACACCATATAAAGTCGAAGGCCAATGATGTCAACCTATCGTCGGAAATGAGAAACCTACCATTGATGTATGAAAGCTTCAAGGTACTGAAGGGGTGTTTCTAAGTCAAATTCTTGGATGACGTGCTGATGTCGACAAGAAGTGACTCGTTGCAAGAGGGCCTTGATGTATCCCACATCAACGACACGAAACGAGGTAAATGATTTTGGAGATGAAAAATCGATTGACAACACAAGGTTCAGGAATGGCGGTCATGAAAATGAAGGTTTACGGTATTACAAAGGATGAAGTTTGAAGTGAATGACTTCAGTTGAACATGTCGGCGACTCTAAGATGAATTGGTAGCATTGACCCAAAACAAAGTAATGGATGGTATGATAGACCAACGGTGTGATAACCATCAAGCTGAATGAACCAACCCACATAGTCACGGTGATGAGGTGAAAGTGTCATGTTCAAGAGCGACTTGCCACCATAAAGTTTTCTCGGCTTTTTCCATTTCCCCAGTCATTGCTGACCAGTACCTCTTTATTTTTTATCAAGCTTGAGGAGGATAACATATGCTTGTTGTATAATTTCACCCTTCGGGCGAATCCATCGCTCTTTTATGCTTTAACAAGTCTAGCGAAGGTGAAACTCGGTCTTGTCTAGATGGACAAGTTTGTCATTATTTGATGTTTTTAACGAGTTTAATGACAAAGATAACTCGATCCTTTTCATTTTTAGGGAGTTTGAAAAGGGAAGAAAAGGAAACTCCAAAAGTTATTTTTCGTAGATTAATCTCTCAAGTCTGAAAAAGCGTAAAATAATACAAGAGAGATATCATTTCCAATCCGTTCACGAGATGGAAAGGACAAGCGCTTGGCAATCTTTTCATATTTAGAGAGTCTAAAAAGAGCTTAAAGAAGACTATTCTTTCAGGAATGAGTGGTGTCTAGGGTAGCAACTAGTTCTGATGATGTTGGAACTTCTCAAAACATGTTGATTTATGTGAAGAGGCTGGCTAATAAGACCACTCATTGCAATTGTTCCTCAAGAAAGGTAAAACAACCAAGTGAAAGTGTCTGATCAGCCAAAGGGATGGTGGCGATGGGATGAAAACAACCAAGGCTCATATGACGAAAGAGGCTGATAGAATGGCAATCACAAGGGTTAAACTAGAAATGGGTTCATTTTTACACAAGCTTGAACCATAAGGAACTATGTTTGGGTTCAGTTTCATGTTTACACAAGCTTGAAATGAAAAATTGTGCTTGGATTCAGTTTCATTTTTACGCAAGCTTAAAACGAAAAAATATGCTTGAATTAATTTACATGCCCCCGGCATGATGAAAGGGAGAGTCTTTTGTAACCAGATGGAAGTTGTTGCAGTGAAGCAGGACAGTTATCCAACATCGTTTTGGCTTCGTCCAGATAGGGACAAAGGTGAATGGGGCAATTCCCTTCACATAACCTATAGGGAAACTTAACTTTACCACTAGGTGCATGCCCCCCAAGCTTCATTACATTCACCTAAGTAGACTACTCGTGGCTATCAGGTGGATGGAATGAAGGTTCTTTTACGAGATCAAGTGAAAGACTCGACTAGGATTTTACGAGATCTACTCAAAGACTCAACTTGGAACTTTGCTCCAGGGGACCTTGTTTCATTTTTTAATGAGCTTGACACAAGGCAAGGAACTATGCTCAAATTCATTGTTTCATTTTTTAATGAGCTTGACATAAGACAAGGAACAATGCTCATAGTAGTTGTTTGATTTTTTAACGAGGTTGACACAAGACAAGGAACTACCCTCATGGACCCTTGTTTCATTTTTTAACGAGGTTGACATAAGACCAGGAACTATCCTCATATCCTTGTTTTCATTTTTTAACGAGGTTGACACAAGATAAGGAACTATCCTCGTACTCCTTGCTTCATTTTTTAACGAGGTTAACACAAGACCACAAACTATCCTCATAAGAGCTATTTCATTTTTTGACGAGGTTGACACAATAAAAGAACCATTCTCATATTCCTTGTTTCATTTTTTAATGAGGTTGACACAAGACGAGGAACTATCCGCATGTCCTCAGTTTCACAACTCATAAGAGGTCATGAAGGAGAGATCTGGTTCCAATGCCCCCAATACATGATGTACAACATCACTGAATTGATTGTCAGTTGATGTAGGTATGGAATAGGTTGCCACTTAATTAACCCATGGCAGGGATGATACCATTGGTACAAAAGGACCATTTAGGGAAGATGGTTGATTGGGAGCCATATTTGGACTGGGAAACGAAAGCTAGTCAACGGTGATAATTCTGCCTTCATGTGGGAAACAAATCACTCAAAAGAGTGTTGAAACAATAGCTCCCATGCCATAAACATAGTCACGCCCAAGAAGTAAGTTATAATCTAAAGGGCCTGGGACTACCATCACGTTCAGATAAACAATTTTTCCTCCCAGAGTAATAGGTAACTGAGGGAGGATCCCTAATTATTAACTCGTTCCTCTGTTAAAACCCAACAAATTCTGGGTAACAGGCACAAGCAGTGGCGAACTAAGCGCTTGCCAAGCAGTTGAGGAAATGACGCTCACTGATTGAGGATTTAGGGATAGTTTCCTGTAACCAAATGGAAGTCACCAATTTGTTTTGGGAAGTTTTAGTGTCTACGGATAAATGCTTAAACCCCTAGACTAGTAGCTAAGTCTAGAACAACAGTTTAAAGAGTTCTCTACTTTTCCTATGATCAATATATTAAATAAGAGGCAAAGAAGCCTACCTGTAGCCTTCGCTTGCTCCTTATATCCCTTGACTGATTTTGTCGCTCCTCTCCGTACTTAATCCGCTTGAAGAGTACCTGCACACAGACAGAAGACAACAACCAATCAAAGCATATGATAATGATCTATTGATTAAACATAGCATGGAATTAAGTACATGATATACATATGAAAGCATAAATGAATAACACAAGCATATGGAAAAATATTTGAACACTTTATTAGTAAAAGGAAGAGTTACAACCCATTGCTTAATTCAACATCACTCCTCCATTTCAATCCCATCTTCTCCTCATAACAAGCAATACATTTTGACATCATTACAATACTTGAAATCAACTCAAGTCTCATACTAACAACATCTCCCTATAATTCAATAATTTCCAGCCATAGATCACTTAGATGAGTGGTCTTTTTATAGGTCAATGAAGGAAGTTATGCCATAAATGGTGATAATGAATGCCCTCCCAAACTTAGAATTTAGTTCCATGGAGGAAGGGATAAGGGATTGATGTTCCTTAACTCCCTTCCTCATCCAAATACGAGCTCAAAGGAGTAGATAACCTTGAGAAACTTCTAGAGGCATCCAATGGATAAGGAATCTTTCAAACCCTCATGGAAATTCACTCAAATTCGCCCAGTGCAGGCCAAAGAGGGACCAAGTGCGCTACATAACACCCTGTTAGTGTATGGTTTGCATTGCAGTGCACCCTAATGAAGGCCTACCTGCGCTGATCTTCTTAGAGGCAATTTTTGGATGATTTTGGTCATGAAACTTCTTGGGAAGCTAAGCATTCTGATGGTTGACTTCTTTAGGGCATGTAACAACTGAATTAGGGTTTGATGGGCCCTAATAGTACTGATCTGTAGGTTGGGGTTGATGTGCCCAAATGGATTTGTAACAGGTACTAAACCCTGGTCATACTATAGGTTGATCCTCTTAGTATAAATAGATTATCTACATGTATTGGGTCATGAAAAACATTGTAGCAAGAGCCCTATCCACTCCTGCAGCTAGTTCGTCCAAGACTGACCCTGTTCTTCCAAAAATTCATAAATAATTCCAACTTATCCAATTTCAGATTCATAAATAGAATGCCCGCCTCAGCCATATAGAAAAGCATATTTTGTTTCTCCCTCAAACATAATTACATGGCTCGAGTGTGAAAGATCCAGCTCATGTGGACTCTTATGATGATTAGTAGTACGTCAAGTCTAGTGTGTTTTTAAATTTTTGTTAAGTACAAATGCAGGATATGCAGACTTTGATACATCCCACGTTATCTTATAGTGGAGTTGTTGCGATAAATATACACTGTAGGGGTAAGCTGGGTCGTGGTTAGGTATGGTGTGCACGAAAAAATGTGATTATGGGTACAAGGATTTAGCCATTTTTTTTAATCTGGTATGTCAATGTAATATTGGGTTTAATGGTGAAGAGTATGTGTTTTTTCGAGGTTATAGGTTTAAAATCAGAGGGGTGGTTATGTAATATTGGGTCTAATGGTTAAGCGCATGTGTTTTTTCCTAAGAAGTCATAAGTTCAAAATCAGAGGGGTAGAGTATGTATGCCTTTATAGACTTAGCAGTGACATCCATACCCAGAGACGAGTCCCTTATCCCACAAACAAGGGGGTCTCATACACCACCACCTCCCTTATCCCACAAATAAAGGGGTCTCATACACCAATTTGGTGGTTGCAACCTTAATAATATTATTTTTATTTAATGTTAACATTGTTGATGTGTGGTTTAACAGTAAGTCTACTGGGGCGAAGCTCAAGAGACTGCGGTCAAATCTCATTGAGTATAATGTCCTGTTGTGGTGGCGGCTAAAGGAGTAGATCCCCCATGCTCGTGTTGGTGGCTACGTCGGTCTCGACTCTCGCCAAAATCATAGGATCTTAGTATATCTGACTTGCAGGTAGTTGGATGTACTCCTGTGTTAGCTGAAGGAGTAGATTCCCCATGATCGTCTTGGCGACACTCCTGGTGTTAGCTGAAGGAGTAGATTTCCCATGATCGTATTGGCGGCTACGTGAGTCTCGGCTCTTGCCAAAATCGTAGGATCTTAGTATATCCGACTTGTAGGTAGTTGGATGTACTCCTGGTGTTATAGAGGCAAGTAGTTGGATGTACTCCTAGTGTTATAAAGGCAACTACGAGGATTGATCCTAAGTCTCGACGCATGCCAAAATCATAGGATCTTAGTATATTTGACTTGCAGGTAGTTGGATGTACTCCTGGTGTTATAGACGCAGTTAGTTGGATGTACTCCCCGTGTTATAGAGGCAGGTACAAGGATTGATCCTGAGTCTCGGCTCTTGCCAAAATCATAGCATCTTAGTATATCTGACTTGCAGGTAGTTGGATGTACTCCTGATGTTATAGGGGCAGGTAGTTGGATGTACTCCTGGTGTTATAGAGGCAGTTACGAGGATTGATGTTGGGTCTCCCATAGATTAGAGCTGGCAGTTACCGATTCACCATGTGTTGAAAAAAAAACGTTGTTGGGAGGTTTGGGTACATTTAAGATTTAAAATTTTATATTTTAATTTGATTTTTTCTGGGTTTGTGAGAATGTTTTGAAAAAGTATTTTTATTGGAAAAAATTAATTTGAATAATAAATTATTTTACTCAATAATATCAAGATATTAAAGAAGTATATTTTATAAGAAAGTGAAGATTTTATAGTTGTTCATTTTGTAGAGGATTTCCTGAAGAAATTGTGTATATGATTTTAACTCATTTAACTTATTGGATGGACATTTCACCCGTCATTAAAGATTAGAAAGTGTCTACCCTAATGTTGAATGGATTAAAATATTATACATAATATTTTTTTTAAATCCTTCACAATTATATTTTGTGTTTTAATTGACTTTTTTGTTATGTTTTAATGGACTTTTTTGTTTTTTTGAAAAAAATTTAAATGGCATTTTTAATGGAAAAAAATTATCTAAATTAATAAATTAATTTAATTTAACAAAAAAATCACAATTATATTTTATGTATGTTTTAATTGACTTTGTTTGTTTTTTGAATTTTTTTAAATGTCATTTTTTTATGAAAAAAAATATCTAAATTAATAAATTATTTTATGTCAACAAAAATAATCCAATAACAATATTATATTGTTTGAAATGAGAAGATTTAGTCCACCAATAAATCAACATTTTATGATATAAAATGAATGATAAATAGCACTTAATAAATTAACATAATAATAATAATGCTATATGGTATAAAACAATAAATTAACATCATAATTTTAATAATATTACATGATATAACAAGAATGATAAATGAAATTTAATAAATTAATATAATAATAATGTTATAGGTCATAAATTAACATCATAATGCATAGCTTAAAATCTAATGTTATATGGGATAAGCTAGATTTTTTTTTGCTAAGAAACCAATAAATTATAATTTTAACAAAATATTAATATTATTGAGTTTAAATTTAAAAAGATAAAGAGTGTCAAATCTATGACTTTTTCACTTTTAGAAAAAAAAGTTTATATATAATTTAAAATGATATGAATTAAGTTTAGTTTTTTTTTTTCCACTGGAAAAATCCGTAAAATTTCATTAATATGAAAATTTACATATATAGATGCATGAAGCATATGCCATAATCAGTCTGTTGTATCTGTTCTTTTCCAAAATTTATCAGTTTTGGATTGCTGTAAGTATTTACCTCGCAGGGTATTCAGTATGTTGTTATTTACAATGTGCCTTTTCTGCATCTATCTAGCTGGAAATAAACATAAAATTACAAAAAATGGCTGTATATATACTGTTGTTCTGTGCATGCACGTTCCTGTTACGCTGTATGGTGGCCCGTGGTTGGATATTCTGGGTCTATGTAAGGACGATGGTAAAATTTTTGCTCCTGCTGGTCTTTGATCTCAGAGATCTCCCACATGCCTCTGTCCATCATCGCTGCCTCCTTGGATAATTTATCAGCGTCTTTGTTATGTTCCCTGTAGATATGAGAAACAGTGATATTGTTAAATGCTGCTTTGAGTTCGAGAACTTCATTCAATATAATGCTGAGTGTGTGCATGTGACATGTAGATGTGCCATTGATCCAGTTAATGATGATCTGAGAATCCCCGAAGATGTTGATACTATTGCATTGGTGGCTCAGAGCAAAATGGAGTAAATGACGCAGTGTGATGAGTTCTGCGAAGTTGTTGGTTCCGGCTCCCAGCCCGGCCTTGATTTTATAGAGGTGATGCTCGGATAGGTGAATGATTATGCCGCCCCCACAGCTCTGCGAATTTGCAGCTCCGTCGAAAAAATCCCAAGGGATGCTTTGATCGATGTGAGGAGGAGGGGTGGGATGTCGGGATTTTGGAGGGGGCGGGTCTGGTAGCTCACTCAGGGCGGTGATGATACCAGCCTCCATCAAGGGCCAGTGTATCGGCTTATCTTCAAATATTAACCGGTTTCTGGATTTCCAAATAGACCAGTTAACGATGATGGGAAGATTTATATTTTTTGAACCTTTGTTTCTCTTGTCCCATTCAGTCCATGCGTTAATGAGGTCTGTTCCATTCCATTCGCCCGAGTATTGCGTGAAGTTCTTGAGGTTTCTCCATAGGTTCAGCGTCGCCCGACATCTCAGAAAAATGTGTTCTGTAGACTCAGAGTCTTCTCTGCAAAGAACGCACCAGGTAGGACCATACTGTGCCCTTTTCATGAGATGATCTCCGGTGGGTATTTTATCCTGTAGGATGCACCAGGTGAAAAGCTTTGATCGAGGAGATGCATCTAACTTCCAAATATTCTGCCACCAGCTAGCAGTGGTGTCGGGCTTCTTGTGAGAGATCAACTATAGGTAGCCTGCCTTGGGGGTGTAAAGGCCGGATTCGGCCAAGTTCCAAATGAGTTCGTCCTGCCCCTCTGTAATTCGAATGTGTGATTCATGCAGAGCCTCTTTGTATGCTCTCCAAGCTGGGTGCCATCTTCTGGGGAGGTTTAACTGCTGTGCGGATTTCCATGCCTGGTGGAATATATCAGATTGTTCACGATCCGCGATCTGTGACATTACTTTGATTTCTTGAGCTGTGAGGTATTCCACCAGCTCTCGAGGCAGTATATGTCTCCCACCACTGCCTGCCCAGGGATCAAGCCCAATCCTTGCCCTGCTCCCATCTCTGATACGCCATACTATGTTGTCTCTGATTAATGGCAGTGAGTGTAAGAGGGCCTTCCAAATGGATGATATGCCTGTTTTGTTCCATGCTGGGAGTCTAGCCCAATCGATGATGCTAAGTGGCCAGATATATTTGTGGTATGTGAGTCTGGTCCATAAGCTTTGGGACGTCAGAAGGGCCCAGCCCATTTTCCCTGCCAGAGCTTTGGCAAATATAGGGAGCTCCTTTAACCCCCAGCCTCCCCATTTCTTTGGTAAAGCGATCTTATTCCAGCCTATCCAGGCAAAGATACGCTTATCCTGGTTGCCTGCCCATAAGTATCGGTTGCAAATTTGTTGTAGTTTTGCCAGGATGTTTCGTGGAATCCAAGCCAGTGCCATCCAGAATACCGGCGTTGCTTCAAGAACTGATTTAATCAGAGTTAATCTCCCAGCCCTGGATAGGTATCTATGGCTCCAGCATGTTAATCTTTTTTCCACTTTTGCTATCAGCCAAACCTAGTCTGCGATCTTTTGGCATGTCGGCTTTAACCAATATCCGAGATATTTTAGCCCCCTGTCCAATGGCTGAGGAGTGTATGGAAATGCCTGCCTTGCCATATGGGTTTCGTTCGCTGAAGTACCCACCAGAGTGATAGTGGATTTCAACCGGTTTACTTCCATACCTGTTGCTCGAGAGAAGAGGCCTATAATGCGGATGAAAGTAGATGTGTCCTGTATGCTGCCATCCAATAAGATTAGGACATCATCTACAAACAATAGGTGAGTGAGATAGCATTCATCAGTGATTTTGAGGCCCCTGAATGACCCATCCCTTTTAGCTGCGATGATTAGCCGGCTTAGAGCTTCCATGACCAATAAGAAGAGAAGAGGTGAGAGAGGACAGCCCTGTCGCAGCCCTCTTTCGGAGTGGAAAAAGTGTGAAGCAGACCCATTGATCAAGATACTGAAGGTGGGAGATGTGATGCAGGCCATGATCCAATTGATGAGGGCGAGTGGGAAACCGATATGGATAAGAATCATTTTGATGTAGAGCCAACTGACTCGGTCAAAGGCCTTGGAGAGGTCTATCTTCAGAAGGATACCCTTGAGGTGTTTGGTCCAGATGGAATGAATCGCTTCTTGGGCGGAACCAATAGCTTCATGGATCTGTCTGTCCTCCAGGAAGGCAAATTGTTGGGGGGCGATGTGTCGAGATAGGATAGGCTTGATCCTATTGGCTATGATCTTCGAAATAATCTTATAGAGCACATTACACAGAGATATGGGACGGAAATCATCAAAGGAGGCAGGGGAATCAGATTTGGGAATGAGGGCAATGAAAGTAGAGTTGATGGCATTATAAAGACTGCCCGAGGTTCTGCTCTCCTCAACCACCTTAAGGATATCTCCTCCCAGAAGTTCAAAAAAGGCGGTGTAGAACTCTATTGTCCAGCCATCCGGCCCAGGGCTTTTCTCCTTCTGAAACCATTTGAGTGTGCTTTCCAGTTCTTCCATAGTGACGGGTGCTGTTAGACCATCAGTATCTTCTTCCTCTACGAATCTGGGGAAGTGAGAAGCCACATTGATGATTTCGGCCAGATTTGTGCCAACAGGGCTTTTGTATAATCCCCTGAAGTGTGCAGTCCCGAGTTGAGAAAGTTTGTTGAAAGAATCCGCCTGTCCACCTTCAGGTAGGGGGAGGTTCCAAATTGTGTTCGTCACTTTCCTTCCTTTGGCGAAATTGTGAAAAAATCTTGTATTTTCATCTCCGGCTTTAAGCCAAGTAGCTCTGCTGCGCAGTCTGAGCGACTCCGCCCTACTTTTAAGTATGTTATTCTTCTGATTTTCCAATTCCACCAGCCGAGCCTTATCTTCTTGTGCTATGAATCCCAGATTTCTCTCGTCCAGAAGAGCTTGCAGTTCTTCTTCCACTGTCGTGAGCTGCACATCTTCCCTTATCTTCTTATCTTTGGCCCAGTTAATCACAATGTGTTTAAGTTCTGTTAGGTTTTTAACAAAACCTCTAGCCATCGATGGTTCTCTGTCAATGGGATGTGTTCTCCAGTAGTCCGAGACCAATTTTGTGAAGCTCTGGTCCTGTAGCCACGTATGATTAAACTTGAAAGGTGCTTTTGGCTTCTGATGTGTTCCCAGGATTTCCAGTATAATTGGAGAGTGGTCGGATATGCCCCCATTACCCACCCGCTGTTTATAGTAGTGTAACTGTTGTATCAGCGGGCCTCTCATCAGGAAACGATCCAGTCTACGGGCCAGAGCAGCGGTCCCTACCCTTCTATTTCTCCATGTGGGAAGGGGCTTCTGCATAGGGATGTCGATGAAGTCATGCTGCTCCAGTAAGCTCTTAATGAAGTTTGTGATCGGATCTACTTGGGCCATTGAACCCCATGACTCCCTGAACCCCAGAGAAAAGTTCATGTCTCCACCCAAAATGATACGGTCAAGAGTCATTAGGTTGCAGCCGAGTAGGTGGCTCCAGAAATTTTCCCTCTGATGGCAGGGTCCATATATATTGATGATACGAAGGGTGAGACCGAGGTCAGTAGAGAATATATCTGCACCCATAAAGCCATGACCTCCCCAAGAGGAATCCAATCTGATTGATTTGGGGTTATACCCTATCGCCAACCCTCCCGATCTTCCAAATGCATCAGTTGCAAGGAAATTCCATCTTGCCGATAGGGAGGAGAGGGCATGAGTGATGGACTCTGCAGAGCCGAGGGTTTCTTGTAGGAGGATGATATCAGGAGATTCGACCTCAAAAAGTCGTTTTAGGGCTAGTTTTTTAGGGGTACTAGCCAAGCCCCTGCAATTAAATGAGAGGCACTTCATGGGGGGCCAATCTTAGGGGGTTTTGATGCTCTAAGGACCCCATCGATGGTGGCTTGGCGCCCAGCGGCCACTTCCGCGCCAGCATGCCTGATGGCTTTGTTGAGATTTGATTTGCGTCCCCGGGTAGTTAGGAAACCAGGGCCGAGAGGAACCAAGCCCAACCCGAATTGAGTTTCAGAGGCCTCCAATTGGGAGGATCTAGGACACAGGGAGTACGGATGGGATGGAGCCGATCTGGAGGATGAAATCGAGGAGGGTGAAGATGAGGGAGGCAGTGAGGGCGGAGCAGTGGATGGGATCAGAGGAGGCGGGGGGATAGTGCACTGTGCCATGGTGCATGCAATTGAATTCACATATACAGATGAGAGATCGAGAGAGTAAGAGGGAGGAATAAGTGATGTACCCGGAGCTTGTGCTGCCGCTGCTGCTGCCCTAGCCCTAGTCAGTGGAGGCGAGGGCGGGGCTGTCTTGAGCACTTCTGCTTTCTCTGGAGCGCCTTGAGGAACCACACAACTCTGTGGAGGGCGGGGAATGGTCGGTGAGACACCTCTGGATACCGCGGGCGAGATGATTGGAGATCCTTCCTGACTTTTATTCAATGGACAGTCCTTGAATAGATGACCCACTTGGTGGCACCGGTTGCAGCGGAAGGGTACACCTTCATAGTCCAGGATCTGTAGTCTGCTAAATCTCCCCCATTTTAGAGTGATTTTTTCTTCCAATCCCTCCCGTGTATCCAGGTGCACCAGAATTCTTGCTAGTGTTCTTTTCCTTGTATCCTTGTACGATCGATCATGGTCCAAGTATGTACCCAGCGCGTTCCCAATTCTGATAAAAGCTTCCTCCGACCAGTATTGTAATGGAAGCCCTGGCAGTCGCACCCACAGTGGGCCTGCTCCAATCTGTTCGCGCTCAGGATCGAATAGGGGACTCCACCGTTTCAATAACATAGGTGCCATTTCAATGTGCCAATACTGAGTGTTTAGTCAATTTAGTGTTATCTAAATTGCTAGTATTTATTGTCAACCCGGGGCTCGTAAGCTGATGAAGTGAAGGTGTACTATATGTACTTAAGTAACCTCCTAGAGTTTTTCTTATCGTTGGGGGTGTTGTTGTGGTTAATTATGTTCCTAGATGGAATGAGAATTTATAAACAAGTGAGTGATGGTGTGTGTGTAGAGTGAATTCTAAATGAGTGGAAGTGTGTGTTGAGTGATCTCTAACTAATTGCTTGAAAGGAAATGCTTGGAAAGAATAAATGAATTGAAATGACTTGAAATAAACTTGAAAGCAAATGACCACTACCAATGGCACTAGACACCGTTCAAGTTGCTGCTAATAAAAGAAAAGAGAATCACTTTTAAAACCCAAGAATAAAGATTATCTCTTTCTAACTCGATACTTCAAAGCACATGTACTGTGTAAAGCACGGAAAGAAAGTAGCTTAAGTGGAATTATAAAAGTGAGAAAAATATGCTTGAAAGACTAATGATAATAATTTGCTATTTCTAATTCTCTACTTCAGCCATATGTACTATGGAAAGCATGATTAGAAAGTAGTGAAGAAATAGTCTAAGAAGCACTTTAAAATCAAAACTTCTACTTTAAAGACTAGTGGTAATAATTTACTCTTTCTAACTCGATGCTTCAAAGCACATGTACTGTGTAAAGCACAGAAAGAAAGTAGCTTAAGAACAGTCCAAAAAGCACCCAAACAAGCTGCAAGTTAGTGATATTTTGATCTTAAAAGATAATAGTTTATGATGAAGATCATTCATGTATGTTAACAGCTCTTTGAGAAATAAGATTAAAAACTAACTATAAAGACAAAGGCAGCACTTGAATTGTCAACTTCAAATACCATTAGCTGTAAAGCAAACACAACACATATAAAAATAAATCCCGGGCTAAAAGAAACCTGCAAAGAAATAACATTGATTAGCTGAAAAGAAAGGAAAACAAGTAAATGAAACTATACATGCTTAAGGAAATAAATAAGAAAATAATGAAATGCTGCACATGAAATACTTTACAAAGGCTGAGATGAGCAGGGGCCCTCTGTTCATTCAGCCACAAGAGAACTCAAAGATCTGGAAACTTCAAAACGGTGCTATATCTATTCCTCCATTTGCAAAAGTATACAAAACAGAGTGCTGGAATAGCACTAGAAAACAGAGTTCACAAAAGCTTCTAAATTCAACACAAGTGCAGCAAATTACAACTAATAAAAAGTTCTTTGAGCGTACGCAGACGCATCAATTTATAGGAGTTTCTAAGATAGCCTATTCGTACAGCTAGTTAACAGAAAAACAATAAAACAGTATGCGTATTAAAGGTCCTTTGACACATCACGGCTGCGTGGACGAGTTTAGTGGTTCTGTCGACATGGATAATAAATCCTATGTTGGATTGCGTCCCCTGCCATCTGTAGAACATGGACAGATCACCATTTAAGGTGACGTGACCAAGCAGCTTTCAAACACCGTTTAAACCACCTTGAGTTGACCGTAGCTTAACCAGCTTTGACCATGGGTGAAAATGACGTGGATGGCTGGAACAAAGGGACAGGAACCTCGAGCACATTGATACCTGAGTGCCCATGTGGCTCGTCTTGCAAACCGACACGTGGATCATAGTGTTTAACAAAAAGGCTGCGGGATCATCAGATAGCTGCGGGATTCCTGCAAGTGAGTCAAAAACTAAACAAATAGTCATCCATTAGCAAAACTTGCTTGATCATGCTTATTGACACTGAATGTAATGATCTGAGAGGTTTTATGGTGAAAATGAGGCAAAAGTGAAGGAAAGATAAGGAAAAGTTGAGGAAAATGGTAGACAAATAGGTGTAGAATAGAGGTTCTACATACCCCCACTCCGAGGGTATTGCATGTCCTCATGCAATGAAAACACAATTCAGTCCATCTGCTGGGATGCCTCAGCTAGGACATCCAACCTCCTTCTCTTCCTTTGTGTAGAAACATTAACCTTTGGCCTCTTGAACATGCATCTGAATTTCAAATTAATTAAGGCTCTGTTCAGCCTTCTGCATCTCTTCTTGAGTCTGCTGTGTTTCTTCTGCCACATGCTCATGTGAAGATAGGTATTATCTTGGATTGCCTTGGCAATATCAGCTTGCTGCTTCATTTCTTCATTTCTCTATTTAATGTGACGGTTCAGCACTTCAAGTTCATAGATTTCTTGTTTAAGTAAATCTATTTGCTGCTCATGAGGTATGACATTACTTGGGCCAGCAGTGTTTTGCTCCAATGTCTCATAATAGTTGTACACCTCTTGTTGAATTGGATCAACAATTGGTGACTTCCTTGGACTATATTCATGCTCAATTTCAGTTTCAAACTCCGGCTGAAATGGACTGTCTTCTCTTGGAGGAGTAGCTGCCTCACGTGATGGACTATCCTCAAGGTCTGCTTGTGTAGTACCCTTCTCAGGTGTGCTAAGATCAACGAAGAGTGTCCTCGTGGCTTTCCTTTTATTCTGCAATCTACTACTCCTTCTTACAGTGGCAGCACTCTGTGCTTCTTTTTGTGCCTTTTCCTTTGGTTTTTGAACTTTTACTTTCTCAGAGAGGGCAGTTTTCTCATGGAGTTTAACTATCCTTTGTGCTAAAGGCTGGTTATCTCTTTCTTCACCACTAGAATGCTCTGGGGTCTGGTCAGTTTCTCGGATTATGGATTTCCCCTTATCTTGTTTTTGTTTCTTTTTGTCCTCTCTTTTCTTTTTGGCAGCTTCCTTGGCAAGTTCAGCGAGGGTTTCTGAGATGACCTCTTGAGCACTGTCTTCAGTGGGTTCAATCTCAGGTTCAGGATGATGGACTTCTATTTCTTCCACAGTTTGTCCTTCTAAGATATCAGTCTCAGAGATACTTTCTTTTCTCTTCCTTCTGCTTTTTCTAGGTATAGAAGACTCTCCAGGTTCTGCAAAATGATTCCTTACAAGGAATTTTTCCCATGTGTCTTGTTTTTCTTTTAACTGTTCTTCTATCAATAATTTTACAAGACCATGGTGACAGAGGTAAGCTTCTACATTTCGTGGATTTCGTTGAGCCATAGAACACATTTTCCTAAGGCTTTGAAATAGGAAATAAGGAAGATTTATATCATGTTCTCCTTGAAACTGCAGCATAATTTTACCATGATAGACATACAACACTCCAAATCTCCCTTCACAGGTGAAAAACTTTTGTACTAATAACAATAGAATTTTCCATTCTTCTTTAACATGGGAAATTGGAATTCCTTTGGTGAAAACACTTGTGTCCATACCTGGGTTTTTAAAAATCCGCTTCCATTGTTGATCCTGGACTGCCCGGTTTTTGAACCAACGTTCACCGGTTTGTGGAAGAGAGGTGGCCTTTGCTATGCTTCCTTCGCTGACTGTAAATGTTAAATCTCCCACCTCTGCCTGACTATCTTTATCCTTAAATGATCTTGCAAAGGCTTTGGTTACTTCCTTATGGTAGCCCTTAAACTTTCTGATACATTGTAACCAATTGGCTTTTTGTAGTGCCTCCTCAACCTGAGGATATGCCTCCAAGAATTTCGAACCTTCCGGTTCAGCCCTCAAAAGCTTTCCCATCGACTCCTCAGCTCTGTTTAAACACAAATTTGATGGTGACCTTACACAGTAACTCCGTAACTTCACACAGTAACTCCTCGGTTCCTGTTCAGACTTTGTGGAACAGAGGGTATACGGTGCATCAACAGCCTCAGACACCGGAAATTCACGGCTTGAATTTAGAGTTAAGCGGTGGAATTAGCGTGGACACAGTGAAAACGGTGACTAACAGTCGTAATACGACTGTATCACAGGTTTACGGGCTATACGGCAGAGGGAAAACAGAGGATGGTTTATGGAGGTAATCGTAGTGAGTGAAAACGAAATAAGGGAGATGATGGCGAGGAATAGGGTGTTATGAGCATAGAGGGTTTTGAAATGATGAACGGAACGGCTACATTCTCCAATTTCGGCTGTGGAGTGACACATGGCTGCGGGACGAGAACTGAGAGACGTAATGCGGTAGGTTACGTCATTAGGGTACAAGACCTTAATGACCGAAACAGCCATATGTAATTTCAAAAATCGTGGTTATTATGAGCTGGTAGACGTGGAGGATTCGGAGATTTGTGGTCGCATGGGAAAAAGAAAATGGGTAATCATTACGTTTAGTGGCCAACAAGACATAACCCAACAAATTTCGCATAATGAAATAACCATAGGTTTAGAGTTTTGAACATACCTCGGATTCACATTTGATTTGGCTTCTGATGATTTGCTACTAACCTTTTGTTAACTTTATTGCTAGCACATGACCTTTCCTCCTTGTCTTTGATGATTTTGAACTGTAAATATTTTCTTCAGACAAACTGTGTTTTTTTTTTTGTTTGTGCAGGTACAGAAGGCTGCAGGAAGGCTAAACGGCTGCAGAATTGTCAAATAGCTGCAGGAGCTGTAATGAAGTCTTCTAGCTGCATAAAATACTTTAGTTGCCTAAAAAAACTTTATTAATGAAGTGAAATGGAATGAAGGAATGAATGAATGAGTGAGTGGAAAGCAGTGAGGTGAAGTGAAGATGGTAAGATGGAAGAAAATGGTGAGATGAAATGAATGAAATGGAAATGAAAGAGAGAGAGATTTTTTTTTGGAAAACATGAGGTGTCAGGTGACCCTGATTTTCACCTTATGTTTTCTGCATGAGACTGCCAATCAGAGATTGGTTTTCAGGCTCATACATTTATTCATTTTTTCCTCTTTTTTTTTTTCTTTTTTTTTTTCTTTTTTTTTTTTTTATTGAAATTGAAAGAAACAGAGATTAGGCTGATGGAGGAGAAGAATTCTTCTCCACCAGCCTCATTTCAGAATCGCCTTGGAATAACTTAACAAACTCCTCTTTTGAGAGTGGCTTGTGGTAGACTTTTAACCGGTGGCCATTCACAATAAAGGGAGTTTGAAGTTCATCAATAGTCTTCACTCTAACTGCTCCATTATTAAAGACTTCATCAATCTCATATGGCCCAAGCCAATGAGTTTGAAATTTTCCCTTGAAGTCCTTAAATTTTGAATCAAACAAGAGTGTCCAATCACAGTTTTGAAACTTCTTTTCTTTGATATGTCGATCATGCCATTTGCTTCTTTGGTGCTGAACTAGATCGGTCCTTAGAATTGCATCTTGTCTCATTTCATCTAGTTCATTTAACTGGTCCATTCTGTGCTTCTGGGCTTCTGATAAGCTCATCCCCAATTGAACTGCTGTCTTGAAGGTCTTGATTTGGAACTCAATGGGGAACAGGACTTCCTTCCCATAAACAAGTTCATAGGGAGAATGTCCTGTAGTGTTCAGGAAGCCTTTCTGCCCAATCTCTTCTATGAAGATGAACAGTCTTTGTGATGATGCTTTCAAGAACTTTATTTGTAGATTCTACTTGACCATTCGCTTGCGGATGGTATGGAGTAGATGTTCTATGCTTAATCTTATATTCCTCCATCAGCTTTTCCACCATCCTTGATGTAAATTGGCTCCCCTGATCTGTTACAATTTCTCTTGGGACACCAAAACGAGTGAAAATATCCTTGAAAAGAAATTGAACAACTGAATTTTCAGTAGCAGAAGTTAATGCTATAGCTTCTACCCACTTGGTAACATAATCAGTACAAACCAGTATATATCTATTTTGCTTGGATGGCGGATTAATTGGTCCAACAAAATCTAGAGCCCATTTCTCGAAAGGTTCGATGCATACCTGTGGCTGTAGTGGCATTTCATTTGAAAGAGTTGGTCTCCCAGTTCTCTGACAACTGTCACACCTTTTAACATATTGCTTTGCATCCTTAAAGAGAGAAGGCCAATAATATCCTGATGAAAGGATTTTATAGGCAGTCCTCTTATCAGAAAAATGTCCGCCACAAGGTTCGTCATGACATGCCTTAAGGATGTCAGGCATCTCATCCTCTCGTACACACCTTCTGATCATCAAATCTGGCCCTGTTCTGAACAATTCATTAGAAATCCAAGAATAAAGTGAACTATCCTGAATGATTTTCCTTTTCTCATTAGGAAATAACTGTAAAGGTAATTTTCCAGTAACTAAATAATTAGCAATATCAGCATACCAAGGGGTTTTGGTAGTTACTGCAAACAAATACTTATCTGGAAATTTATCCTCTACCGGAGAGTCCTCATTAGTGTTTTGGATTCTAGACAAGAAGTCAGCTACTGTGTTCTGTTTACCTGGTCGATCTAACACAGTTATGTTGAATTCTTGTAAAAGCAAAATCCATCTTGTAACTCTACCATTAGTGACTGGTTTGTTCATGAGGTATCTAATGGCAGAGTGATCAGTGTGGACAAAGGTTTCATAGCCGGTTATATAGTGTCTAAACTTGTTTATAGCATGAACAACGGCTAGAAACTCCTTTTCAGTAACAGTATAATTTAACTCAGTAGGAGTCAAATTCTTACTCGTGTAATAAATGGCATAAGGGATCAAATCCCTTTGTCCCAAAACAGCTCCTAAAGCTGTATCTGAAGCATCAGTAGAAATGTGGAAAGGGAGTTTCCAATTTGGACCCCTTAAAATGGGTGCTTCAGATATTCTAGTCTTTAAAGCTTCAAAGGCAGATTGACATTCAGGGTCCCACTTAAATTCACAATCTTTGGTAAGTAATTTGAAAAGAGGGGATGCTATCTTAGTGAAGTTTTCAATAAATCTTCTGTAATAACCAGTAAACCCAAGAAAACTTCTAACATCTCTTTGGCAATTTGGAACAGGTAACTTAGAGATGACTTCTACTTTAGATCTATCAACTTTGATTCCATCTCCTGAAATATGATGTCCTAAAACAATCCCTTCAGTAAACATCATAAAACACTTTTCATGACTTAAAGAAAGATTTGTTTCCTTACATCTTACCAGTACTTTTTCCAAATTTGCCAAAGCTTCTTCAAATGTATTACCATAGACTGTTAAATCGTCCATGTATACCTCTACACAATCATGAATCAGATCTGAGAAGATTCCTAGTACAGCCCTTTGAAATGTAGCAGGTGCATTGCACAAACCAAAAGGGAGTACTCGATAGGCAAAAGTCCCCCAAGGACAAGTAAAGGTGGTTTTGTCTTGATCTTCAGGTGCTACCTGAATCTGATTGTAACCACTAAAACCATCCAAGAATGAGAAATACTTTTTACCTGCTAATGTGTCTAATACCTGATCAATAAAAGGTAGAGGAAAATGATCCTTTAAGGTTGCCTTGTTCAATTCTCGATAGTCAATGCAAACTCTCCATTTACCATTCTTTTTGGGCACTATAACCAAGGGAGAAACCCATTGGCTATCTGAAATGGGGTAAATGAAGTTTACCTTGAGCAATTTCTGAAGTTCTTCTTTCACAATTTCCCTAAGATTTGGATTCATCCGTCTTTGTGGCTGCCTAATAGGTCTGCTGTTTTCTTCAATGTAAATATGATGAATACAAGTCTTAGGGTCGATTCCTTTCATGTCAGTATATTCCCATGCAAAGGCAGTGGAATGTTTTTGCAACAGTTTAGTTAATTCTTCTTGTTGTAGTCTTTCCAAGTTCTTGTTGATGTTTAATGTTTTTCCTGGAAAGATTTCAACTGTAGAACTACCAAACTCTTCCATTGAGAAGAGAGACATCTGTCTAGAGGAGAGATATTCAATATCTGCATCTAACTGGAATTGTGAAGAGTCATATTCTAAAGGTGCCTCAAAATTTTCTAATGTATTTAGAATTTGACTGTCCTCACTGATTTCAGAGATGGTTAGAACAGGTTGAAGAGTATCCTCATCATCGATCCACTCATCTTCTCCTATTTCTGTTATTGCCTTTGCAGGAGGATACAAGTTGAATTTCTTGGTAGAATTACCATCTGATATATACATGTCTCCCGACCTACAACTTATGAAAGCATCAGCTGTGGCCAGCCAAGGTCTTCCTAGAATAAGAGGATGTCCTCCTAGATTGTTCTTGGGAGTTAAAATCATAAAATCAACTGGATATTCCCAAGAGTCTAGTGAGACTGAAATGTCTTCCAATACACCATCAGGTTTAATGATTGATCTGTCTGCAAGTTGCAGCAAAGTAGGTGTAAAGAGAAGGTTAGGAAGTTTTAACTGATCCATGGTCTGCCTACTCATAATGTTGATAGCGGCTCCTAAGTCAATCAAGGTATTTGGGATTTCAACCCCATTAATATGAGTTTTAACAATAGGGCTACCGGGATCTACATATTTTTGCATGGTAATTTTACCCATCATAATGTCTGCAATTTTTCCAACTAGATGTATCCTTTTTGTGTCTCTGGTTCTTTTTATTGTTTTTTTTTAACTCATCTCCTTTATTGTCTTTGCTAGAATGGGAATCCCCTTAATGGCTGTTAACAAGGGAATCTTGATACAGACATTTTTCAATTCATCTAGAAAGCTATAGTCGGGCAACCAAATCTGCTTCTCCACTCCTTTATCAATTTGCAATCTTTCAGGAAAAGGAGGAATAGCTGAAGATGTGGGTTGCTCTACTAAGGGAGTTGATTCTTTTTCTTTTTCTTTAATGCTTGGGTTTTGAAGGGATACTTCAGAACCCTTATTGGCTTTGAGAGATTCTTCCTCAGAAATGCTTGGTTGTTGAGCACTTGTAGAAGGTTGGTCTAAGATTCTACCTGATCTGAGTTGGACCTCATTGAGAGGGACAACCATATAGGTAGGGAATGGTTGACCTTCCATAAGTGGTTGACCTTCCATCACATAAGCACTTTGAGGATTCCTATTATTGGGGTTTGGTTGAGGTTGAGAGGGAAGTTGATTTGGCCTCTGCTGAGATTGTAACAAGAGTTGAGAATTTTGATTTTGTGGAGGAGTTTGTTGTTGTTGAGGGAATGGTAATGACAATTGTTGACCTTGATTTGGAAGTTGGGGAGCTTGCTGATTCTGAAAGGATTGAGGATATTGATAGAATTGGGCAAATCTCCCATAAGGATTTTGCATTTGCATGCTTTGCAACCATGCTTGGAAAGGATTTTGTGGTTGTGACCAAGGTTGTTGCCAAGGATTCCAATTTGGTGGGGGTTGGAAATTCATAGAGTTATTAAACCCTTGATTTTGCTGCCCCTGCCAAGGTCTTCTTGCAACAAAACAAAGAGATTCCAGCGTACTTGGATCTTCTTGAAAGACTGCTTTGAGGCCAGGGATTGAAGGACATTCCTTGGTCTCATGAGTTTATGAGCAAATTACACAGGTTTCCACAACTTGTGCTTCCAAGGGACATTCCCTTAAAGCATGCTTCTTTCTACACTTCGGGCAAAAGATGGTCATAGCCTCGGCCTCTGCTTTTTGTTTATTCTGAATCTTAAGGGTATCAATTTGTTCACTAAGACTCCCTAAGATGTCAGTTTTAAATTCATCTAGCATATTACCGATTTCAGCCCTACTCACTGATCCTGTTGCAGATTTATTTGCCCTAAGGAGAGAAGGATCTCTAGGCCCTTTTTGAGTTTTTGATTTGCCTCTTGAGAGATGGGTACATAGTTCTGCTATATCACTGAGAGGAAGTTGAGAAATATCCCCTTTCCCCATCATGTTTAAGATATCTATCCATTCATCCCTAATGGCTTTTAATAAGAGGGCTTTTAAGGTCTCTTCATCCAAGGTGCTCATTTTTGCTCTTTTTAAATTATATTGAAATCTCTCAAGTAAATCTTCTAAGCTCTCATCTTCTTTTTGCATCATTTTAAAAACCTCATCCTTATGATTAGTAGGCATACAATAGTCCAAATACCTATCCAAAAAGGTTTGTTTCATTTCATCCCAGGTCCTAATGGACTGAGTAAGTAACCCCATGAACCATTTCAAAGCTTGATCTTTTAATGTTGATGGGAACAGTTTGAGTTTCTGAGTATCATCCAGATAGTCATAAGTTCGACACACAACTTCAAATTCAAACAAGAATGTTTCAGGGTCCTCAGTTCTTAATCCATGAAAATTTGGGAGAACGGATGGTGATATGTTTTTCATGGTGGCTCGGGAGTCCTCATCAACAATGGGAAACCCAAATGTGTTATCCCCATCTCTATTTCCTCCAATGGGACCTCTACCTCCTCCATTGTTATTGTTATTTCCTCCTCCTCCTCTACCTCTACCTCTATCGCCTCCTTCTTCCTCTGCCATGATGATTCTCCTAGGGATTTCAAAATCTTCTGGTTCTTCTACAAAGGGTGAATGAGGAGAGATTTCTCCTTCCTCTTCAGGTGAGTCTATTTCCTCAATTACAATTGGTTGTCTGGTAGGAGAAAGAGAAGAGTCTCTTCCTAGTTCAAACTCAATAGAAGGTATAGGAGAGTCAACTCTTGGCTCTTGAATTTCAGGACTAGGAGTTTCGGTTGGAGATAAGGAAGGTGTCTCTTGTCTATCTCTTGAAGCAGATGGACTTGTAAAAATTGAACTTCGAGCTCTAGCTAAAAACCTTCCCCTAGAATCTCTAGCTCTATGCATGTCATTTTTATTTTATCTTCAAGTCAAGTTAAATAGTTCTTTTTCTGATCTTCCAGTTCACTCTAGGTGCAAGAAGAGAGCATACTCAAGAAACTATTAGATTAATAACTTTCTCCTTTCTGATCCTCCAGATCACTCCAAAGTGCAAGAGGAGAGCATACTTAGATAGGTTATTAACTTCTTCTCTTGAAGTTTTTTTTTTTTTTTTTTTTTTTTTTAATATTTTTTTTCTTCTAAGAATATGGCTACTTAATTTCACTTCCCCGGCAACGGCGCCAAAATGTTTAGTCAATTTAGTGTTATCTAAATTGCTAGTATTTATTGTCAACCCGGGGCTCGTAAGCTGATGAAGTGAAGGTGTACTATATGTACTTAAGTAACCTCCTAGAGTTTTTCTTATCGTTGGGGGTGTTGTTGTGGTTAATTATGTTCCTAGATGGAATGAGAATTTATAAACAAGTGAGTGATGGTGTGTGTGTAGAGTGAATTCTAAATGAGTGGAAGTGTGTGTTGAGTGATCTCTAACTAATTACTTGAAAGGAAATGCTTGGAAAGAATAAATGAATTGAAATGGCTTGAAATAAACTTGAAAGCAAATGACCACTACCAATGGCACTAGACACCGTTCAAGTTGCTGCTAATAAAAGAAAAGAGAATCACTTTTAAAACCCAAGAATAAAGATTATCTCTTTCTAACTCGATACTTCAAAGCACATGTACTGTGTAAAGCACGGAAAGAAAGTAGCTTAAGTGGAATTATAAAAGTGAGAAAAATATGCTTGAAAGACTAATGATAATAATTTGCTATTTCTAATTCTCTACTTCAGCCATATGTACTATGGAAAGCATGATTAGAAAGTAGTGAAGAAATAGTCTAAGAAGCACTTTAAAATCAAAACTTCTACTTTAAAGACTAGTGGTAATAATTTACTCTTTCTAACTCGATGCTTCAAAGCACATGTACTGTGTAAAGCACGGAAAGAAAGTAGCTTAAGAACAGTCCAAAAAGCACCCAAACAAGCTGCAAGTTAGTGATATTTTGATCTTAAAAGATAATAGTTTATGATGAAGATCATTCATGTATGTTAACAGCTCTTTGAGAAATAAGATTAAAAACTAACTATAAAGACAAAGGCAGCACTTGAATTGTCAACTTCAAATACCATTAGCTGTAAAGCAAACACAACACATATAAAAATAAATCCCGGGCTAAAAGAAACCTGCAAAGAAATAACATTGATCAGCTGAAAAGAAAGGAAAACAAGTAAATGAAACTATACATGCTTAAGGAAATAAATAAGAAAATAATGAAATGCTGCACATGAAATACTTTACAAAGGCTGAGATGAGCAGGGGCCCTCTGTTCATTCAGCCACAAGAGAACTCAAAGATCTGGAAACTTCAAAACGGTGCTATATCTATTCCTCCATTTGCAAAAGTATACAAAACAGAGTGCTGGAATAGCACTAGAAAACAGAGTTCACAAAAGCTTCTAAATTCAACACAAGTGCAGCAAATTACAACTAATAAAAAAAGTTCTTTGAGCGTACGCAGACGCATCAATTTATAGGAGTTTCTAAGATAGCCTATTCGTACAGCTAGTTAACAGAAAAACAATAAAACAGTATGCGTATTAAAGGTCCTTTGACACATCACGGCTGCGTGGACGAGTTTAGTGGTTCTGTCGACATGGATAATAAATCCTATGTTGGATTGCGTCCCCTGCCATCTGTAGAACATGGACAGATCACCATTTAAGGTGACGTGACCAAGCAGCTTTCAAACACCGTTTAAACCACCTTGAGTTGACCGTAGCTTAACCAGCTTTGACCATGGGTGAAAATGACGTGGATGGCTGGAACAAAGGGATAGGAACCTCGAGCACATTGATACCTGAGTGCCCATGTGGCTCGTCTTGCAAACCGACACATGGATCATAGTGTTTAACAAAAAGGCTGCAGGATCTTCAGATAGCTACGGGATCATCAGATAGCTGCGGGATTCCTGCAAGTGAGTCAAAAACTAAACAAATAGTCATCCATTAGAAAAACTTGCTTGATCATGCTTATTGACACTGAATGTAATGATCTGAGAGGTTTTATGGTGAAAATGAGGCAAAAGTGAAGGAAAGATAAGGAAAAGTTGAGGAAAATGGTAGACAAATAGGTGTAGAATAGAGGTTCTACACTGAGCTAGTACTGTGTCCGTGCATGCCTCGGTTGCAAAATGGAGTGAGAACCATCCCCTCGGAAGCTCTTGAACCTCTGGCAGTTCCGTGAGAAGAGCACCCCAGATTTCTTTGACCCATAGCGTCAATCTTTCCGCCGTAAAGGTACGCCCCCGCACATGTCCAACCAGGACCGTTCGAGCCAGTGCCATAGAATCTTCGAAGTCGGTGGGGTCTCCGAAGGCTACTATGATATCTTTTGCCGTCGCTCTGATGCACTTCGTCTTCCGCTTCTTCGTGCGAGGTGCCTTCGGATGATCTATGAGGGGATTTGAAACCCTAACCGGGGGGGAGGGTTTTGGAGGCTGAACATTGAGTGCCGGAGTGCTGAAGCTACCCGAAGGCCGAATCCCTGCTTCTTGCTGGGGTATTTCTGCGGTCCCCCGTGTCTCTACTGGTGCTTGTGATGGATCAGATCGCGGTGATGGTAGCGGGTCGGGTGCCAAGGAGTCTGGTGAAAGCGAGGAGAGTAGAAGGGCAGCGGTTCCAGGCGAGAGTGGTGGAGCATCCAGATCATGCGCCGAGGGGAGTGGATCCGGCAGAGAGACTTCAGGAATGCTGTTCTGTGTGGATTCCCCTTCAACAGCTGTTGTTTCGAAACCCGGGAACTTAGGGTTTCCGAATATATAATGCCCTTCTAGTGGATCTTCGGAGTAGTCCACGAGGTCCGTGAACCCGGTGTCCTCCATCTCGGTCAAACCGCCGATAACCGTTCCGGGAGCCTGAACCAAAACAATAACCGTAGACTGCTCCTGTGCTGGCCGATCAGGTGAGGCGGCCTATGATCCTGCGGTTCCTGCGGCTAGGCTAGCCTTGACCTACGCGGACGCGGTGCGCAAATCCCATCAGAGCTCCTCCTTCCTCATCCCATCGAATTAAGTTTAGTTGTAATGTCAATATAAACATTTTGACTCGATAAAAAATAAAATAAAATAAAGCATAAATCTCTTCATAATTCAAATTATAAAAATAAAATTATTAATTATAAATTTAATTGTAAAATTATATAGATAAATTAAACTATAAAATTACAGTGGTTTACAAGCTCATGGTATTTGTGGATGGTATTTAAGGAAATCCATTATAGAATGCAAGAGTAAGATCCAACTTAAATCTGAATGTGATCCCCCTTGGCTTGGTTGGCTTGGTAGATCGAGATTTAAGATGGATTTAGGATGATTACAATTTGGAATATTTGAAATTACCACAAAATATTATTAAAAAATGATGAATAAGAATAAAAATTTAAACATTGATAAGTTAAAAAGAAAATATAATGAATGTTGAGAGTAAAAAACACATTATAATATTGTTAATTGGGTGTAATTAGATTCTCTAATGGAGAATGTTGTTTCCTCCCCTTCATAAGTCCGTGTTCAACTATTTAAGAGAGAATGTTGTTTCCTCCTCTATCTAAGTTCATATCCAACTATTTGACATACTTGCTATTAGTCAGTTATTTGCCTTAAGCCCTAAAGAATTTGGTTTCCCCTAGATACCATCCTTATAATGAGGGAAAGTGTTTGGTGGGTTTCATTGGAAAAAAATGGAATATTAAAATTTAGAAACATAAGAATCACCATAATTGTGAGCCATTCATTATCTAAACCCTTATCTTTTGCTTCCCTCTAGTATTTTATAAATTTGATAGTGAAAATTAATAAGCATTCCCTTAGAGTTCCAAATCCTCGTATTTAATGTTTCAATATCATATTAGTAATAAAATTAATAATGATAGTGTTTCTGAAAAATTTACATGTTTGTTTTACTAAATAAAATTATGTCATATTTTTTAAGTTTTGAAAAAACAAAATTTCTATCATAAGTAAAATTATAATTTCTAATTAAATTTTACCAAATTTATCTATTTATTTTCTTATTCCATAACTAATAATTTAATTTAATTTCTACTTTCACTTATATTTCATTAATTTAATATTTAAACATTCACTTAAAATTAATTAAATTCATGAAAACATTAATTAAAAAACCAAATTTATCTACTTATTATCTTATTCCAGCTAAGAATTTAATTTAATTTATCTTTTGCTTTCACCTATATTTTATTAATTTAATATTTAAACATTCACTCTTATATTTTGAAAAAATAAGAGATCACCTAAACCATGAACATTCACTCTCAAGTTAAAAAGACAAGTTAGAATATTAAAATTTGAAAACCTAAGGTATCACCTAATCTATGAGCCCCTAATTCACTTTCAGATTAAATGGTTGGGTTAATATGTTTTCAAAAGTTTGGAAGCAAAGTGTATATTGAAGGAGAGTGTGTACAAGTTAGAATATTAAAATTTGAAAACCTAAGGTATCACCTAATCTATGATCCCCTAACTCACTTTCAGATTAAATGGTTGGGTTAATATGTATTAAAAAGTTTGGAAGCCAGGTGTATATTGAAAGAGAGTGGGTTAATATGTATTAAAAAGTTTGGAAGCCAAGTGTATATTGAAAGAGTTTATATAGTGGGTAAAAGCTAGATTAATTTAAAAATGTATTTTATTAAAAAACAATCATATGGTTCAGTGGATTTCATATATTTCATATTCAATTTATTAGGAAAATATATTGAAGTGTTAAAGAACATAAAATATTAAATGCGAATTTTTGTTTTGTTATTGTATTATATTATTTTGGATTCTAATCAATGAAATGATAATTATATTTGGTTAATGAAAGATATCATTGATAATTATATTTGGTTAATGAAAGATATCATTGATAATTATATTTGGTTAATGAAATACTTATTTTGTGTTATTTTGTTTTAATTTATATTTTTTTTTACATTTCAATTATGTTAAGAAATTATCATGCTTATAGTTTAAGTTTTATTTCATGTAAACTAGATTTAACCAGACATAGTTTAAGTTTTATTTCATCTAAACTAGATTTAACTAGACATAACAGTGGTGACTTTAATAATGTTATGACATAAAAATGTTAATGCCAATGTTTGATCTCTTATTTAAAAAGATCACACTTAAGTTTTATTTCATGCAAACTAGATTTAACTAGACATAACAGTGGTGACTTTAATAATGTTATGACATAAAAATGTTAATGCTAATGTTTGATCTCTTATTTAAAAAGATCACACTTAGTTTATAAATTTGTATGAAGGTTTTTTTGATCGGTGTGAGGGTAGCGAGATGGATTCCTCGGGATCCATGTCATGGTTAGCATTCCAAGAAGAAAGAACGATGAGGGATTTTGTTTTATCCCTCACACACTTTCCAGTGTCTGCAAGGTGGTTAGATGCATGCAAGGCATTAATGATGATTTGAGCGACTGGTGTGATATCTTCCACTTGGAATTTTATGTTATGAATTTGTATTGAGTTGAGGGCATTGTAAGTAGTTTGGTTATAGGTTCAGAGGAAGTCTCAGGTGTGATCTTGAAGGTACTTGCCGAAGTCGGTCGACTGGGAACAACAACTCTCCTCCATTATACAGTGGCTAGCGTCTACAGATATGTTTTCTCAATTATTCTTCCCCTTCTGACCCCTTTTCTTAATTTCTCTATGATAATTTGCGGGGAATGGATCTCTGAGGTAATGTTTTAGTCCAGAATGACTTCACTTTAGAATTTGTGGCAGGAAAGCGTTGGTTTTTCTTATGGGCAGCATCAATTTGGTCGAATTGTCTCTATTAGTTATGGTATCTTACTCTCCTGGATGAGTTTCCACTTGGGGTTTGTGCTTTGGCATTCGTCTTGTATTCCATGCATGGTAGCTTGGGTTTTATCTCATGTCTTCTTCTTACCTCTGTTGGTTAGTAAGTGAGGAGACTATATAAGAGGGTATTTGTTTGAATGGTCTCTGTGTTTGGTTCTTCGAAGGTTCGGGGAGCCATGGATTGATGATGTCGGCCTTTATCAGTATACCCATATCATATTCGGTGGAAAATGTTTGTTTTATTGGTTTTCTACTCATAGTTCTATGGATTTGTTTTCTACTCATAGTTCTATGGATTTGTTCTGTGATATACCTTCAGGTGTCAATCCCAGGTGCACGTACTAAGTTCATCAGAGCACTACTTGCATTGTGCTAGGTTTTTTGGGTTGTTATCTCAAGGAATCCATTCATTCTCATGGCCTTTGAAGTCTTACTAATGGTGCAACCTTCCTATGGAAGAGGTTCCATGAGGAGAGAGACTCAGGGTCAGAGTCATTGTGTGGGGCTTCGGCGTGGTGGCAGTCAAACCAAATCACATCATGTTTGAGGACGTGGCAGTAGAACGAACTTTGGGCTTATACATTAAGAGGATCAGGCCTATTAGACTGGCACTCAACCACAGAATTGCTAGCTTATATCTCAGTGGGAAGTGGACCTGAACCAACAAACAACACAAGAAAATTTGGATGTTGAGGAATGGTTGGAGTTGGTACTCTTTTGGGAAGTTTTAGTGTCTACGGATAAACGCTTAAACCCCTAGACTAGTAGCTAAGTCTAGAACAACAGTTTAAAGAGTTCTCTACTTTTCCTATGATCAATAGATTAAATAAGAGGCAAAGAAGCCTACCTGTAGCCTTCGCTTGCTCCTTATCTCCCTTGACCGATTATGTCGCTCCTCTCCGTACTTAATCCGCTTGAAGAGTACTTGCACATAGACAGAAGAAAACAACCAATCAAAGCATATGTTAATGATCTATTGATTAAACATAGCATGGAATCAAGTACATGATATACATATGAAAGCATAAATGAATAACACAAGCATATGGAAAAAGCTTTGAACACTTTATTAGTAAAAGGAAGAGTTACAACCCATTGCTCGATTCAGCATCACTCCTCCAGTTCAATCCCATCCTCTCCTCATAACAAGCAAGACATTTTGACATCATTACAATACTTGAAATCAACTCAAGTCTCATACTAATAACATCTCCCTATAATTAAATAATTTCCAGCCCCATATCAATTAGATGAGTGGTCTTTTTATAGGTGAATGAAGGAAGTTATGCCATAAATGGTGATAATGAATGCCGTCCCAAACTTAGAATTTAGTTCCATGGAGGAAGGGATAAGGGATTGATGGTCCTTAACTCCCTTCCTCATCCAAATACGAGCTCAAAGGAGTAGATAGCCTTGAGAAACTTCTAGAGGCATCCAATGGATAAGGAATCTTTCAAAACCTCATGGAAATTCGCTCAAATTCACCCAGTGCAGGCCAAAGAGGGACCAAGTGCGCTGCATAGCACCCTGTATGGTTTGCGTTGCAGCGTAGCCTAATGAAGGCCTACTTGCATTGAACTTCTTAGAGGCAGTTTCTGGATGATTTTGGTCATGAAACTTCTTAGTAAGCTAGGCATTCTGATGGTTGACTTCTTTAGGGCATGTAACAACTAAATTAGGATTTTATGGGCCCTAAAAGTATTGATTTGTATGTTGGAGTTGATGTGCCCAAATGTATCTGTAAAAGTTCCCCCTACATCATGAAGTCGTACATATGTATGTCGAATGGAATTCTTTATCATGTGGAGATGAGGTTTCGAAGCGGAAGGTGACCTGCATCAATTACAATACATATATCATGATAATTTGATTTTTTTCTCATGAACTTGTTGAGGAAAGGCATACCCACACTCAGCTTATAAACTTTCATTACATGTACAAATATAGTCATCTACAGATATAGACCCATGAATGGATGACAATGAATGTAAGGCCATTGTACATTTGATATAGTAATCCTGAATATATTGCAGCCCGGATGGATGTAACTAGATGTGGGGTCTTCAATCTCATCCAATATTTCGCTCAAGTATAAGTCTAACCATGTGAATAGATGTTCTGAAGTCGAACATGGGAAGACATCGTCTGATTACCAGACAATGATGTAAGTCGTTAATAGACACGAGAGAATCATCGATAATGATAATGACCCTCAAGGTACTACAATACATTTCATATGGTGTGAATAAATGATTTGATGTCGAACACCATACGAAGTCTTTTGGTCGAAGGCCAATGATGTCAACCTATCGCCGGAAGTGAGAAACCTACCATTGTTGTATGAAAGCTTCAAGGTACTGAAGGGGTGTTTCTAAGTCAACTTCTTGGATGATGTGTTGATGTTTACTAGAAGCGACTCGTTGCAGGATGGCCTTGAGGTATCCCACATCAATGACACGAAACGAGGTAAATGATTTTGGAGATGAAAAATCGACTGACGACACAAGGTTTAGGAATGGTGGTCATGAAAATGAAGGTTTACAGTATTACAAAGGATGAAGTTTGAACTGAATGACTTCTCTTGAACATGTCGGCGACTCTAAGATGAATTGGTAGCATTGACCCAAAACAAAGTAATGGATGGTATGATAGACCAACGATGTGATAACCATCAAGCTGAATGACCCAACCCACATAGTCATGGTGATGAGGTGAAAGTGTCATGTTCAAGAGCGACTTGCTACCATAAAGTTTTCTTGGCTTTTTCCATTTCCCCAGTCATTTCTGACCAGTACCTCTTTATTTTTTATCAAGCTTGAGGAGGATAACATATGATTGTTGTATAATTTCACCCTTCGGGCAAATCCATCGCTCTTTTATGCTTTAACAAGTCTAGCGAAGGTGAAACTCGGTCTTGTCTAGATGGACAAGTTTGTCGTTATTTGATGTTTTTAACGAGTTTAACGACAAAGATAACTCGGTCCTTTTCATTTTTAGGGAGTTTGAAAAGGGAAGAAAAGGAAACTCCAAAAGTTATTTTTCGTACATTAATCTCTCAAGTTCGAAAAAGTGTAAAATAATACAAGAGAGATATCATTTCCAATCCGTTAACGCGCTTGAAAGGACAAGCGCTCGGTAATCTTTTCATATTTAGAGAGTCTGAAAAGGGCTTAAAGAAGACTCTGCTTTGAGGAACGAGTGGTGTCTAGGGTAGCAACTGGTTCCGATGATGTTGGAACTTCTCAAAACATGTTGATTTATGTGAAGAGGTTGGCTAATAAGACCACTCATTGCAATTGTTACTAAAAAAAGGTAAAACAACCAAGTGAAAGTGTATGATCAACCAAAGGGATGGTGGCGATGGGATGAAAACAACCAAGGCTCATCTGACGAAAGAGGCTGATAGAATGGCAATCACAAGGGTTAAACTGGAAATGGGTTCATTTTTACACAAGCTTGAACCATAGGGAACTATGCTTGGGTTCAGTTTCATGTTTACACAAGCTTGAAACGAAAAACTATGCTTGGATTCAGTTTCATTTTTACGCAAGCTTAAAAGGAAAAAATATGCTTGAATTAATTTACATGCCCCCAACATGATGAAAGGGAGAGTCTTTTGTAACCATATGGAAGTTACTACAGTGAAGCAGGACGGTTATCCAACACTGTTTTGGCTTCGTCCAGATAGGGACAAAGGTGAATGGGGCGATTCCCTTCACATAACCTATAGGGAAACTTAACTTTACCACTAGGTGCATGCCCCCAAAGCTTCATTACATTCACCTAAGTAGACTACTCGTGGCTATCAGGTGGATGGAATGAAGGTTCTTTTACGAGATCAAGTGAAAGACTCGACTGGAATTTTATGAGATCTACTCAAAGACTCGACTTGGAACTTTGCTCCAGGGGACCTTGTTTCATTTTTTAATGAGCTTGACACAAGGCAATGAACTATGCTCAAATTCATTGTTTCATTTTTTAATGAGCTTGACATAAGACAAGGAACAATGCTCATAGGAGTTGTTTGATTTTTTAACGAGGTTGACACAATACAAGGAACTACCCTCATGGACCCTTGTTTCATTTTTTAACGAGGTTGACATAAGACCAGGAACTATCCTCATATCCTTGTTTTCATTTTTTAACGAGGTTGACACAAGATAAGGAACTATCCTCGTACTCCTTGTTTCATTTTTTAATGAGGTTAACACAAGACCACAAACTATCCTCATAAGAGCTATTTCATTTTTTAACGAGGTTGACACAGTAAAAGAACCATCCTCATATTCCTTGTTTCATTTTTTAACGAGGTTGACACAAGACAAGGAACTATCCTCATGTCCTAAGTTTCACAACTCATAAGAGGTCATGAAGGAGAGATTTGGTTCCAATGCCCCCAATACATGATGTACAACATCACTGAATTGATCGTCAGTTGATGTAGGTATGGAATAGGTTGCCACATAATTAACCCATGGCAGGGATGTGTTGTGGCCACCAACAACCCCCCCCCTCCTTATTTAGTATTAGCAATAACACTAGGTAAGTGGGGACCCTTAGTAAAAAATTCAAAAAATTCAATTAAAACTCATGTATTATACTCCTTAAGAAAACATCGCATCGCGCAAAGAAGATAGGACATTTCCTTGTGAGTAAAATGATAAATTGCGAGAAGTGCGATGCGAAATCCATCGCATTGCATGCATTAAGAAACACTCATAAACAAAAACCTTGAGAAATCGCCGATGGCCGATATGCGACATCGCATATCGCAACATCGCATAAACAACGCATAACCATTTAACGAATTGTAACAATCTGCGATCCTGGGATAATGCGATACTGCGATCGGTGATCTTGCGATCACGCGAAATAACAATCTGTAATTTTGCGATAAACGTGATCGGCTAACCCTGCGATAACACATCTTGATGAAAACGCGATAACACGATGATGCGATGCGAATCGCAGAAATCGTCCATCGCAGATTTTCCTCCGGCTCAACATTCAAGAAAAATTGGATACACGCGTTAATGAAAATTAATGAATGTACGCCAAGTGTTAATGAAAGACAGTTTTGTGTTTTTCGAAGAGTTAGTTCACGTTACGTGGCATGTTTTTGTACATCCGTAGAGCTCAGAGCTTTCTTGTCAATTTTTATTATCATTACTCTCTCCTTGTGTGTGAACTGCAGGAATGAAAAACAGAAACAATGTGAAGCAATGTGCAGGGAGTGATTAAGGGAAAAGGTAAAGCTCCAATGCTCGGAAGCAGAGAAGAAATGCCCTCATGAACAAAAACCGCATGCAACAGAGCCGCAAATTCCAGAGCACTGCTGAGCTATCCATTACAGATCTATCAGTCAGAGCCATGGTTCAATGAGTAGTTGAACATTGTTGATATCAACAGGCGATTTAACGTTCAAGGTTAGAAGCTCACGAAAGCAGTATGTTTGCAAAATTTTAAAGCTTATACCCGGTGAAGGAAAAGGTGCTAAAGACGAAAAACGCACCAGAAAGGCCCGGATCAAAGAACGGAGGCAATTTTCTATGCGCGATTAGCGCATAGCGCTAATCGCGCATTGCTGAGAAAATTGATCAAAAAGCAAAGTCCCTAACTACTCAGTCATTCATAAGCCCGGAAGTGCAAGAAAGCAAAGGCAGAGGCAATTTGAGGGTTAACCAAGTGGAATTTGGGTTATTACTGAGCATACACAGTAAATCCACATAGCCAGAGATGATTCTCAAGTATATCTGCTATTTTGCTGGAAAAAATGGTGCCAACGCTTGCCATTTCTTTTTGCTTAGCCCAACCAAAAGCGGAAGACAGTCAGCCGACTCTACCCAGGCAAATATTGAATGCTCGCAACATTAAGGAGCAAATGCAGAAATAGTTAGATATTAGATTTAATTTTTAGAAATAATTTCGCTTAGAAAAAGGGCGGTCATTTAAACCGTATCCTGAATCTGTGTAATTAAGTTATTTAGTTAGTAGTATTTAAACCCTTCTCATGCATTTAGAGAAGGGTCTAGAAATTTATCAAAAACTTGTCCTTAGAACATGCACTTTTGCACCCTCAGAGGAGGTTTTGGTGAATGAATGGATCAAGATTTGTTGATGTTTGCATTTGATATCTGCTACTGATGTTGCACTTCTGTACTCTTAGTAGATGTTAGAGCAAGGAGAGATAAATCATTATTGCTTGAAGCTTATGAGTAGGACTAGTCATAAATGGTACTTTTATCTCTTGACCATTTCTGCTCATATGTTAAAGTGATATACAGTTTTTAGTTGTTTATATGTTATCGCATGAATGCTTGAGTTACCATTTGGCACTTTTGTATGGTGGTAGCTATTTATTTATGTTTAATGTATGAATAGCTTATTATGCGATATGTTGTTCACCACTGTTTTTCCTAACTTTTTATGCGAAATAGTTCATCTTAATTGATTTCCTTTCTTAGAATCGCTGAATGATCTTTATTACCAGTTGTTATTTGAAATCTCTTTAGATCACATAATAGAAGAGTTACATCCCAGGTTAGCATAGATTAGATGTGCTGTTTTTATTAGATTAAAATATCATAGAATTAGATTAAAGTTTGAATTATAATAGCTTAGATAGTTACTGTTAGATCAGCAACATCCAATTCTACACACACACACCCATAGATTGGGAAACTGGTCCCATTATCCCCAGTCGGACCCGCTATACCAAACGGATAAGGAGCTGCTAACCAAGGTCCGGACTGGGCGGGTATCCCCCTTGTTGTCGACCCGATTTTCAGGGCTTCAACATATTTGGCGCTAGAAGGAGGGCATTAACTATGAATGGCAAGTAAATCAAAATCTGAATACCATTCTGAGAGTAAATCGCCCTCATCATCTCCCCCGACTTCCCCATTACATTCAAATCCAGAGTCAGAAGTCGCTCGAGTATCAACCGCTGCTACACGCCCTGATATTTCAGACCAATCTACCATTGAACCTCCTGAAGTTGAATCCTTGATTCACAAACTTCAGCGATTTTCCATCTCCCCTCAGAGGTCTGATAAATCTCAAGGCAGCGTGACTTCATAGTACAACCCTGCTCATCCCCTAACCAGGTTAAAGAGTGAAAAGTTTGGCATTCAGCCAACCGAATTACCTCTTCCCACCAGGAAAAGAGCAAGGAAATCACCACAAGAGTCTGACAGTGAGACTCTTTCATCTACATCATCCATCTCAACTACTTCACCGCGAAGTCAACCATCCACACCTCCACTCTAGATCATCGTCCATCCATCCACTGGAACACCCACAAGCCCTCTTCAATCATCTACGATCATAGTATCCTCATCCTCCCAGCCAGAGGGATCATCTTCTGCACTTTCCTCTGTTAGCAGTTCAACAATGGCCCAGTCTCCATGGAACAACACTGGGGCAGTCTTAATGCCTGCACCCTTGAGTCAAATATCGGCCCATCCTGAGAAATGGTTGCCCAATTCAATCCCAAGGCAGGTATGCTAGCAGAAGAGCACATAAATAACTTCGTGCTTTCCATTAATCTCAATGGAGTTACTAATGAAGATGTTGTTGTTCAGCTTTTTCCCAATACACTGCAAGGGACAGCTGGGTCATGGTACTTTTCATTATCGTCCGGATCCATCACAAGTTGGGAAATCTTCCAGGACCAATTCCTAACCAAGTTTGGTGATGACAGATCAACGACAATGTTAATCAATGACCTATCCAATCTTAAAGCCGAAGTTAGAGAGCCTATTAAGGATTTCAATTTACGGTTCAACAAAATTCCTACTGCTTCTCAACCCAACGAAGAAGTACGATGTGAATGGTATATTACCGCTCTGCCATCGAACATAGCCATCTTCGTGGACAGGGCAAATAAAACAACCTTAGCTGAAAACATGAAAGAGGCGATAGCAGTAGAAAAACGAATAATAGCCCTAGAAAAGAGATCCGCGATAGAGGAACGTAAGTCCAAAAAAGTCACCTTCAAGGAAGACTCCAAGAAGAAACAAGAAAAAGATCCTTTTGATTTGGAGGGATTTCAGAAAGTTCTAAAGACCATGTCCAATGAGATGGTCGACATAAAAAAGCAAGTAGCAGAAACTTCTTTGAAAAATCCCTATAGAGCTTTTAAAAGAGGTCCTTCAACGGATGCAAAGCCACCCAATGCCATTTCAAATGTTGAATCCGAGGAAGAGGAAGAGGAAATCACCACTGAAGGGCAGACTGATGACGAAGAAGTTGTGGAATTACAAGGAATGTGGGATTTCATCCTCCCACAAGAGGAAGATCAAGAAGTATTTCCAGTTAGCACACGAAGTAAAAATCAGCTTGATCCTCCCCGAACTACCCCTAAGCAAAAGAGCGCAAGCTCTGCAACAAAAGATAAAGTCGCGACGAAGAAAACGACATCCAAAGCGACTCAAACTAACCCAATCCAAGCAGATTAAACGACTCCATCAAAAACACTGATAGTGTTGGATGAAATGGAGTACAATATTATTGATGACATGAAAAAGACTAGGGCTAATATCACCCTTTACGAACTGAGCAAATTGAAACATCAACAGAAGATAATGATGAAAGAATTACATGCCGTGCCAGTTGTACCTTTGCCTGCCGCTGTACTTTTTCAAGCTTCCCACAACACGGGAAGTCCTCCAACGAACACGATCAGTAAGATTGATCCAAATGACATCGCCTTGATTGGAGGAAGATCAAGATCTCACACTCCCCTGTTTCTCCTTACTTATGAAATCTTCAATAAAAATGTGCACAATTGTTTAGTAGATTCTGGTGCTTCATCGAATATTTTACCCAAATCTATATGTGGCAAATTAAATGCTCAACCACAGAAATCCGTAGTGCGCATAGTTCAGCTCGATCGATCTCAAGTCGAAGTGATCGACGAACTAAATCAAGTAACCATAAGATTGTCATCCAACCCGAAGGTATGTCAGGTTATTGACATTCTAGTTGCTGACATCCCAGAATTCTATGGCTTAATCCTTAGCAGAGATTGGCCAGAGAAACTCCATGGATACTTCGCAACTGATTGGTCACACATGTGGCTTCCCTACAACGGTAAACCGAATCAAATAAAAGTTGAACGAAAGCTACACCAGAATTACATAGTAACGGAGTTAGAGGGAGAAAATGAACTGGTAGCATATAACAACAGTATCATTGGCAATTACTCGGTAGATTCTTTCCTCAACAATTTCAATGCTCATGCGTCACCTTATTTAGAAAATTCCATTTTGTCCCAAGTTGAAAATTTTTCTCGAACTGATAGTTCAAAATGTATTAATTTTTTATATAAACCTGTAAATACATCTTTGTTCTGGAAATTATTTTTTGATGGCTTTAGATCTAACGAAGGAGCAGGAGCAGGATGCGTTCTGATTAGTCCAGAAGGAGAAAAGATCATGCTCACATGCAGACTCGAATTCGATTGCACAAACAATACAACAGAATACGAGGCTTTGATTCAAGGCCTGTACAAGGAAATCGGGTTAGAGGTCAAGTATCTTCAAGTCTTTGGAGACTCTGAGATTGTGGTTAAGCAGGTACGTAACACTATACATTGCTTATCAGGTCACTTAAAACACTATCAATCTTTAGTACAAAATCTAATTGAGCAATTCATAACGTTTAATATTTCTTCAATCCCCAAACTCCAAAATGCTAGTGCAGACCTTTTGGCTAACGTAGCTTCTAAGCTTATTCCCTCCGAAGATTTTAGTCCAGATAGATTCTCAATAGAATTAATCTTTAGACCGTCCATTCCTGACAACATCACAAATTGGAGAGTATTCAATAATGATCCTGATATCATAAATTTCCTCACATCTGAAGGATCTTACTCCAATCAAATAATTGACGAAGACCAGCACGATCGACAATTGCAACAAAATAGCACTAATAATGCTATACCGAAGTCAGTGGTCCAGTTAGAAGACTTATACGATTTGAAAGAATGGTTTAAGAGGTCTACCAATTCAAAACTCTACAGTTCAACCTTGAACTACGAATTAGTAAACCTAGGGACTGATACTAAACCACAAAACATTAATCTAGGCCTCGGCCTAGCCCCTGAAGAGAAACTAGCGTATATTCATCTTTTGAGATAATATAAAAATGTTTTTGCCTGGAATTATGATGAGCTGAAAACATACGACACTTCTATCATCCAACATACTATTCCTATGATTGATAAAGAAAAGCATGTCCAACAAAAGCTGAGAAAGATCCACCCCAATTTAGAAAATCAGATAAAAATCGAGCTCAACAAGTTACTGAAATCCAGGATAATCTTTCCCGTCAGACATTCCAAATGGGTCTCCAATATGGTACCTGTTAGGAAGAAAAACGGAGACATTAGGATTTGCATTGACTTTCGGAACCTTAACAAAGCCTGTCAAAAAGATAATTTTCCTCTTCCACCTATGGAGAAAATACTGCAGGCAGTGGCAGGCTCAGAACTAATGTCTTTCTTGGATGGATTTTCAAGGTACAATCAAGTGTTGGTACATCCTGATGATCAGTTGAAAACCACATTCAGAACTAAATGGGGCACATATGCATATTGGAAGATGCCATTTGGTTTGATTAATGCTGGTGCTACATTTCAGAGAGCCATGGACATCACATTCAAAGGTTTAGTCAATAAATCTGTAGTAATTTATTTGGATGATATAACAGTGTACTCCAAGAAGCGAAGTGACCATCTCAAAGACCTGAAACAAATCTTTCAACGGTGTTTAAGGTATGGAATTTCACATAACCCAAAGAAATCTTTTTTTGCATCAAGTGAAGGGAAACTTCTAGGATTCATAGTGTCAAAGTCCGGTATTCACATTGATCCCGACAGAATCAAAGAAATTTCTGAAATATCCCTACCTCATAACAAAAAAGCCATGCAATCTTTCCTTGGTCAAATCAATTTTGTAAAGATATTCGTTCCAGATTTTTCGCGAATCATGTCTCCTTTGTAGACCATGATTAAAAAGAATTCAAATTTTAAATGGGGTCAAGATGAACATGAAGCATTCAACCTGATCAAGCAAGCTATTATTAATGCTCCATCTTTAGCAACCCCGAATTTTTCAGAATCTTTTATTTTATACACATTTGCCTCAGATAAGTCATATGCCGCGATACTAACTCAAGCGAATCAAGAAAAAGTGGAAGCTCCAATTGCGTTTTTTAGCTCAAATTTACAAGGTGCTGAACTCAATTATTCAGACGTGGAGAAACAGGCTTATGCTGTTTTCAAAGCGGTCAAATACTTCAGACCTTTCTTACTTAAAACCCATACTAAGATCATAGTACTGTTTCCAGCGGTAAGGAATCTTCTAGTACAGAAGGATGTGGGTGAGAAAAGGGCCAATTGGGTTACTGCCTTACAGGAATACGACCTTGAGATCGAACCAGCAAACATTGTAAGAGGTCAAGGCTTCTGAAAAATGCTAGCCGGAGCATCGCAAATTTATGAAACTCCATCTGAAGAGGTACAAATGTGTGAGGTAAGCCTAAACGATGCAGAGTCATTATATGCTGATATCATTTATTATCTTAAGAACGGGTATGCTCCTTCACACCTTGATTATACTAAGAAAAAAGCTCTAAGATTAAAAGCTAAACTATATCATCTCATTAATGATATTCTTTTAAAAAAAAATTATGATTATGTTCTTCTTAGGTGTCTTGAAAAAACTGAAGCTGAAAAAGTTTTGCAGGAACTCCACGATGGGCCAGCAGGCGGACACTATGCTGGAGATGCTACTGCACATAAAATCTTACGCGCAGGATATTACTGGCCCATGCTGTTCAAAGATTCGCACAGTTACGTGAGAAGATGTCAAGTCTGCCAAACTACTGCTGGGAGGCAGAAGAAGCCGTCCCTGCCACTACAGCCGGTAAACATCGAGCAACCTTTCAGTCAGTGGGGCTTAGACATAATAGGTGAGATCGTTCCTCACTCTTCTAAGCAGCATAGATACATCCTCACGGCAACAGATTATTTCACAAAATGGGTAGAAGCAGTTCCGCTCAAGACAACCAATTCTGAAAATATTATTGAGTTCATAGATCAATTTATAATCACTAGGTTTGGATTGTCATCTGCTTTAATGTTTGATAATGCATCATACTTTTCTGGAAATGCAATGACTGAATTTACACTTAAAAGAGGATTCAAACTTAAATATTTGGCCAATTACTATCCCCAAGGTAATGGGTTAGCTGAGTCAACAAATAAAAACCTAATCAGGATTATTAAAAGAACAATTGACCAGAATCAAAAGAATTGGCACAAAGCTTTGGTATATGCTTTATGGGCAGATAGGATAACGCAAAAAGCTTCAATCGGAACTTCTCCCTTTAATTTAGTTTATGGGAAAGAAGTGGTTCTTCCAACTCACTTAGCCATTCCCTCTTTGTCTTTAGTACAACACATTGATGAAGTACCCACTTCCTCCTTACAGCTTAGACAAATGGAAATAATTAAATTAGAAGAAAAACGAGAACAAGCTAAGAAAACACATGCTCATCATCAAGCGCTAGTAAAATCCTCTTTTGATTCGAACATAATGACCAGAAAAGATTTTCAGATGGGAGATTTAGTTTTAAAGTGGGATAAGGCTCATGAAGGAAAGGGCAAACACAGAAAATTTCAAAGGATGTGGCTTGGTCCTTTTCAGATTGTTGAAGTCATAGGCCCATCAACATTTGTGTTACATGATTTAGCAGGTAAGAGGGATCCTTTGCCTGTTAATGGAAAAATTCTCAAGAAATATTTTCCATATAAGATTATTCTTCTATTTTTGTAGAATAGTTTTTTTTTTCATAATAAAACCAGTTGTGAGTGGTTACATTAGGTATTTACGAAAAAGACACCAATTCTCTTTCAGATTTTGAGCTTTTCGCTTGTATAAATAGCAAATCTTTTGGAAACTTGATCTTTATTATTGACAGATACAGTTAAAAACTTTAGCCTAGATATGATACGAGTTTCAACTTCAAAGAATTTGATGAAAGCAACCTTTAGTGAAGAAATTGTTTTATATCAGCACAATTAAAGGTATCAATAACAAAATGAAGATTCTCTGTAGAACAGCTGTTTCCAAAAACTCTATTATTGTCATCCAGAGCTATCTTAAGGAAACAATGACTTCCTCCCTGCTAAGGAAAATCGCAGCTTTCAGAGGGATAATCCAAGGATACACTATATCTTGAAGAATAAGAGGTCTCATCACGAGCCGGCTTATCATGATCATAGATATCATAACTTGCTGACTTTGCCATACTGTCTACCACAACAGGGCAATGACTCAAGATTGTTGCAATCAAAAGACAAGGGGTCTCATCACAAGCCAGCTTGTTCAACGAAGTTATGAATCAAGTGAGTGACTGTGTCATAATTTGGCTACCAAACCAAGACATTGTTCTTTAAGAATAAAAAAGAAAATCAAAGCAATAAGTGTGAATATGGATTTTTCTTTGAAATTTGTAGGTCATCTTAAGTAGGATATAGGATCATTGCTGGGTAACAGGTAACCCTGTCGAGGCTCTAAACGCCTGCTGGCAGCAGAGGCTCTACCTACGACAAATGAGCATATTTAAAACTGCTTTACAGAGGAGACTTTATTTTATCTTTACAAGACCAATTAATGACTGATGTAAATACAAGGACTAAATTGAGGAAGCAAATAATTATAATAGAAATAGGTTGAAACAAAATATCATTGACAGTTTAAAGCATAATGTACTCTATCTGTCCATAACAAAGTTTAAATTTTCTGAAAATTTTTCTATTTTGGAAGTTTGAAAAATTCAATAGGAAAACAGAGATAACTGGTTCTTCCAAGTGAATCACCAATTGTTGTGGCCACCAACAACCCCCCCTCCTTATTTAGTATTAGCAATAACACTAGGTAAGTGGGGACCCTTAGTAAACAATTCAAAAAATTCAATTAAAACTCATGTATTATACTCCTTAAGAAAACATCGCATCGCGCGAAGAAGATAGGACATTTCCTTGTGAGTAAAATGATAAATTGTGAGAAGTGCGACGCGAAATCCATCGCATCGCATGCATTAAGAAACGCTCATAAACGAAAACCTTGAGAAATCGCCGATGGTCGATATGCGACATCGCATAAACAGCGCATAACCATTTAACGAATTGTAACAATTTGCGATCCTGCGATAATGCGATACTGCGATCGGCGATCTTGCGATCGCGCGAAACAACAATCTGTAATTCTGTGATAAACATGATCGGCTAACCCTGTGATAACACATCTTGATGAAAACGCGATAACACGATGATGCGATGCGAATCGCAGAAATCGTCCATCGCAGATTTTCCTCCGGCTCAACATTCAAGAAAAATTGGATACGCGCGTTAATGAAAATTAATGAATGTACGCCAAGTGTTAATGAAAGACAGTTTTGTGTTTTTCGAAGAGTTAGTTCACGTCAGGTGGCATGTTTTTGTACATCCGTAGAGCTCAAAGCTTTCTTGTCAATTTTTATTATCATTACTCTCTCCTTATGTGTGAACTACAGGAATGAAAAACAGAAACAATATGAAGTAATGTGCAGGGAGAGATTAAGGGAAAAGGTAAAGCTCCAATGCTCGGAAGCAGAGAATAAATGCCCTCATGAACAGAAACTGCATGCAACAGAGCCGCAAATTCTAGAGCACTGAGCTATCCATTACAGATCTATCAGTCAGAGCCATGGTTCAATGAGTAGTTGAACATTGTTGATATCAACAAGTGATTTAACGCTCAAGATTAGAAGCTCATGAAAGCAGTATGTTTGCAAAATTTTAAAGCTTATACCCGGTGAAGGAAAAGGCGCTAAAGGCGAAAAACGCACCAGAAAGGCCCGGATCAAAGAATGGAGGCAGTTTTCTATGCGCGATTAGCGCCTAGCGCTAATCGCGATTAGCGCCTAGCGCTAATCGCGCATCGCTGAGAAAATTGCTCAAAAAGAAAAGTCCCTAACTGCTCAGTCATTCATAAGCCCGGAAGCGCAAGAAAGCAAAGGCAGAGGAAATTTGAGGGTTAACCAAGTGGAATTTGGGTTATTACTGAGCATACACAGTAAATCCACATAGCCAGAGATGATTCTCAAGTATATCTGCTATTTTGCTGGAAAAAATGGTACCAACGCTTGCCATTTTTGTTTGCTTAGCCCAACCAAAAGCGGAAGAAAGTTAGCCGACTCTACCCAGACAAATATTGAATGCTCGCAACATTAAGGAGCAAATGCAGAAATAGTTAGATATTAGATTTAATTTTTAGAAATAATTTCGCTTAGAAAAATGGCGGTCATTTAAACCGTATCCTGAATCTGTGTAATTAAGTTATTTAGTTAGTAGTATTTAAACCCTTCTCATGCATTTAGAGAAGGGTCCAGAAATTTATCAAAAACTTGTCCTCAGAACATGCACTTTTGCACCCTCAGAGGAGGTTTTGGTGAATGAATGGATCAAGATTTGTTGATATTTGCATTTGATATCTGCTACTGATGTTGCACTTTTGTACTCTTAGTAGATGTTAGAGCAAGGAGAGATAAATCATTATTGCTTGAAGCTTATGAGTAGGACCAGTCATAAATGGTACTTTATCTCTTGACCATTTATGCTCATATGTTAAAGTGATATACAGTTTTTAGTTGTTTATATGTTATCGCATGAATGCTTGAGTTACCATTTGGCACTTTTGTACGGTGGTAGCTATTTATTTATGTTTAATGTATGAATAGTTTATTATGCGATATGTTGTTCACAACTGTTTTGCCTAAATTTTTATGCGAAATAGTTCATCTTAATTGATTTCCTTTCTTAGAATCACTGAATGATCTTTATTACCAGTTGTTATTTGAAATCTCTTTAGATCGCATAATAGAAGAGTTACATCCTCGGTTAGCGTAGATTAGATGTGTTGTTTTTATTAGATTACAATATCATAGAATTAGATTAAAGTTTGAATTAGAATAGCTTAGATAGTTACCGTTAGATCAACAACATCCAATTCTACACACACACACCCATAGATTGGGAAATTGGTCCCATTATCCCCAGTTGGACCCGCTATACCAAACGGATAAGGAGCTGCCAACTAAGGTCCGGACCGGGCGAGTATCCCCCTTGTTGTCGCCCCAATTTTTGGGGCTTCAACAAGATGATACCATTGGTACAAAAGGACCATTTAGCGAAGATGGTTGATTGGGAGCCATATTTGGACCGGGAAACGAAAGCTAGTCAACGGTGATAATTCTACCTTCATGCGGGAAACAAATGACTCGAAAGATTGTTGAAACAATAGCTCCCATGCCATAAACATAGTCGCGCCCAAGAAGTAAGTTATAATATAAAGGGCCTGGGACTACCATCACGTTCAGATAAACAATTTTTCCTCCTAAAGTAATATGTAATTGAGAGAGGATCCCTAATGACTAACTCGTTCCTCTGTTAAAACCCAACAAATTATAGGTAACAGGCACAAGCAGCGGCGAACCAAGCGCTTGCCAAGCAGTTGAGGAAATGATGCTCATTGATTGAGGATTTAGGGATAGTTTCCTGTAACCAGATGGAAGTCACCAATTTGTTTTGGGAAGTTTTAGCATCTACGGATAAATGCTTAAACCCCTAGACTAGTAGCTAAGTCTAGAACAACAGTTTAAAGAGTTCTCTACTTTTCCTATGATCAATAGATTAAATAAGAGGCAAAGAAGCCTACCTGTAGCCTTCACTTGCTCCTTATCTCCCTTGACCGATTCTGTCGCTCCTCTCCGTACTTAATCCGCTTGAAGAGTACCTGCACACAGATAGAAGACAACAACCAATCAAAGCATATGATAATGATCTATTGATTAAACATAGCATGGAATCAAGTACATGATATACATATGAAAGCATAAATGAATAACACAAGCATATGGAAAAAGCTTTGAAAACTTTATTAGTAAAAGGAAGAGTTACAACCCATTACTCGATTCAGCATCACTCCTCTAGTTCAATCCCATCCTCTCCTCATAACAAGAAAGACATTTTGACATCATTACAATACTTGAAATCAACTCAAGTCTCATACTAACAACATCTCCCTATAATTCAATAATTTCCAGCCCTAGATCACTTAGATGAGTGGTATTTTTATAGGTGAATGAAGGAAGTTATGCCATAAATGGTGATAATGATGCCCTCCCAAACTTAGAATTTAGTCCCATGGAGGAAGGGATAAGGGATTGATGTTCCTTAACTGCCTTCCTCATCTAAATACGAGCTCAAAGGAGTAGATAACCTTGAGAAACTTCTAGAGGCATCCAATGGATAAGGAATCTTTCAAACCCTCATGGAAATTCGCTCAAATTCGCCCAGCGCAGGCCAAAGAGGGACCAAGTGCACTGCATAGCACCCTGTCAGTGTATGGTTTACATTGCATCGCACCCTAATGAAGGCCTACCTGCGCTGATCTTCTTAGAGGCAGTTTTTAGATGATTTTGGTCATGAAACTTCTTGGGAAGCTAAGCATTCTGATGGTTGACTTCTTTAGGGCATGTAACAACTGAATTAGGGTTTGATGGGCCCTAATAGTACTGATATGTAGGTTGGGGTTGATGTGCCCAAATGGATCTGTAACAGGTATCAAACCCTGGTCATACTATAGGTTGATCCTCTTAGTATAAATAGATTATCTACATGTATTGGGTCATGAAAAATATTGTAGCAAGAGCCCTATCCACTCCTGCAGCTAGTTCGTCCAAGACTGACCTTGTTCTTCCAGAAATTCATAAATAATTCCAACTTATCCAATTTCAGATTCAGAAACAGAATGCCCACCTCAGCCGTATAGAAAAGCATATTTTGTGTCTCCCTCAAACATAATTACATGGCTCGAGCGTGAAAGATCTGGCTCATGTGGACTATTATGATGATTAGTAGTACGTCATGTCTAGTGTGTTTTTAAATTTTTGTTAAGTACAAATGCAGGATATGCAGACTTTGATACTATGTTTTAGATATTTATATATTAGACGAGATAAGGATACTCATACATATATAGCTCTAAAAGACAATCTTAAACTATTTTTCTTTTGGATGGCTTATAATGCGGTATGGTGGCCAACAGATCTAGTTTCCCACTGGGAAAATTGAGGCCACCTTACCATCTAATCTTGGATGTAATATGCCCTTTTTTATAAGTGAATGAAGAAGGTACTGCCAATCTTATAAAAAAATTGTATGAATGTAAATTGAATGGTAGCTAAAAACTTTGACCATCATGAGTTTTATGTTTAATGCCCAATGGTGAATGCCAAATTTTATCATTGGTTTTATCCCATAATCAATAGACACATACACACATAGACACAAAACACTTTTTATTTTATTTTTTTGTAAGTTAGGCAGGTTGTAATGTCCTAGGGTAATTTTTTCCCCTTAGGGTTTAGAGTTAACTAGGGTTTCCTAGTAAATCAAAAATATTATATAATAACAATGCATATTCATATAAAAATAGTTATCCTTTTATGTATGCATAAATATAGGGATTTCAACAAAAATATGATTCCTCAACCAACTCACAATGAATTAGGATTTTCTGCCTAATACATAATGTTGTATCCTACCAATAGTCCATCAATACAAGAATATCACAATTTAGTAATCCAACATTCAATTCTAACTACACTAATACTACCTAATCAATTGTTACTAAGATGATTGCAACTCATTGTCTAATATTCGTTGGGTAGCTATGACAGAATGTGTTATTTTATGAATGGTCCAATGATTGCCACAAAGGTCCAAATTCATGTTCCATCCTTCAATGATCCATAATTCCCTATTTCATTGTCCTAAGTCTAAAGCTATAGTATGATGGAAACTTTGCCTGGTTGTCCGATTAATTCTTGTTGACTGGTATGTCGATTGTCCCCTGATTAAATTGATGTTACTACACTCAAGGATGTTATCTTAAACTATGGCTAGACTTCGATCTTGTGGTTGTAGCCCTCATTGTGCAGCCTCAAACCCTCAAACCTCCCACAACTCAAACCTCATTTCAACTGAAACTTTGTTAAATGATTTAGATAGGCCCAATCCTTGCTAGAATGGCCATAACCTTTGTTTTAGCATCCTTGGTTAAATATATGGGTTGTTTTAGAATGGAAATTTCCTTGATCCAAAGAGTATCTTCCTGGGTAGCCAAAATAGGTTCGATTTACTCCAAGAGAATGCCTTGTGCCAAAACAAGGAAAATAAGTGTCTAGGTAGGGTGGGATCAACTCCACCAAAGCTAGACAGGGGGATTAGCAAGGGTGGGATCACCTCAACTGAAACTAATCAAGAAGAATGGTACTTGAAACCCTCAAAGCCTCAAGCTCAAGAAAATCAAAGGTATTCTAATCCAAATTGATGATGAGAAAATGATTCTAATCCTCTCTTATTTATATATTCCTTATGGGGTTCCCTATAATGTGAGGGGTTACAAGTGCAACCCCCATTTTGGGCTTTTTGCCCCAACTACCCCAAAATTTACCAAATGTTGCCCCAAACATTGGATAATTGGGTTTTCCCCTTTATCAAAGTTTAACATCCTCGTGTTGGTTTTCTATGTACACAAATAAAACCAAGGTCATGGGGCATGTATTCCAAGTTGAATGGAGGGAAAAACACTATAGTGGGCATCACTTGTGGTTTATTAATAGCTATGGAAATTAGCAATTGAAAGAGGTAATAAATGGAAATTTAATAGGAGAAATAGAGACACAAATATGCATACAAGGGAAATTAGAGAGAGAGTAGAGGAAAATGAAAGAAAAAGGAAAGGAAGATACTAGACATCAATGATAAAAAGGAAGGAGAGAAATAGTTCACAACTTTTGTCAGTTTAGCTTTCAAACACTTTTAGAAATAGAGCTCTAAGAGAAGAGAGAGGAAGCACTTGGACAAGTAAGCAAATGAGAGCAAGGGAGCATAAGGAAAGGTTGGAAAAGTAGCTACAACAAGAGGATATTGCAGGTAATAGGTTGCATGTGTGATTTCATTGCTGAGATTTGGATGGATGGTACATGAATTTGCTTATTTGGTTAATTTGTTGTCATTAGCATGGGATTTTCCTGGATTGACAATGGCTTTCAGCCTTGCCTTTCCATTTCCTGGATAGCCATGGTGTTGTGAGTTCCTTGTTTGGTTTAAGCTTTAGATGGGTGGTAGATTTTGGATCTTGGTGAGGTGGTTGCAGGAAATTCCCAAGGGTCAAGGATGTATATGGGATTTATCTTGGAACTCTTGAGGAATGGGAGGAGATGGGATTTCTCCTGGAACTATTGAAGAATGGGTGGAGACAAGAAAATTTCTCTGGGCATGGTGAAGAAAGTTTGAGGCATCCAATCTTGTTTGGGTTAGTGATTTATGGACTGGTTTAGGTGAAATCACTATGGTTGAGGGTGGATGTGGTTTGGCCTCTGGAAGCCTTGGTTGTTTTTTTTTTGATTTATCCCATGAGATCCCACATTCATGCTTGGAATATGGCACGGGGGTGATTGACTAAAAGAAAGATTTGGTTCATCCCAATTTATGGTCAGGTGGTATGTGGAAGCCCCTGAATTGGTTGGCATTTGCATATGTTAAATAAGTTATTTACTTATTGTGATCAAGGAGCACATGTAATGATTATTATGTTGATTTAATGGTTGGTTTGTCGTGGATTCATTTGGTTATATGTTGGTTATACGACATGGTCAAATTATGTGCTCTTGTTATGGATCTTGTTCGTGATTTGATAAGCTATTAATGGTTATGTGAATGCATGGGATAACTAGTGTTGTTGCAACTAGTTTGAGAAGGCATTGAGTCTTCTTGATGATTCCTTGATGAGGTTAAGGAGACTATAACATATATGCATTCATGACCTATCTATTATCATGTTTACCATATGTTTGGCTTGTTTGGGCAAGATCTAGCCTTAGCATTCATCATATTGACTTATCATCACCTTAGACTTGATTCTGGAAAGTTATGGGTTATTCTAGGCAGTGGCCTGTAGGTTAACCTTGAAAATGTGGCATTGATTTCGTGGCCACATGCATGGAACTAGAAAATTTTGGCTGCAATCGCATGGAGGGAGGCATGTATGTGTGTGGATGGAGCCTTTGAACCACACCAACAATGGCTTATGCGTGCGGTTGGGCTCTGAGTTTAGTTAAAAATAAGTTCCAACTTAGGGTCTAAGAACCAGGGTTGTGGTTCGACACCTAGGTAATTTGATGTCCCTAAGAGGTTTCAATAAGTTTTTGCTTAGTAGACCCCACTTCCATAATTGGAACTTGGATGTTGGGTCATGTCATAGTAACTCTTAGATCATGTTTACCTAGATAGCTTGTAAAAGTGGGTAAATGTGAGATGGGGTGGTTATAGGTTGGTATCAAAGCCAAGTTGCAGCATTGGACCTCAGGTAAATGCAAATTGTTATGCATGCATGTCAATTGTTTATATGTTTATCATGCATGCATGTTATATACTTATTGTTATGGTTATGATATCCATGTATGAGTTGTTATGCTTGTGATGTTGTATCATGCTAATATGGATTGGCATGTGTAGATGCAATAGCCTCCCCTGAGATACCTTGAGGTATGTTTTTTATTATGTTTTACATAGCTAATAATGGCATATTGCAAGAAATAGAAGGCCAAGAGATGAAGAGAAGAATAGTTGAGTACAGTTCATATGACTCTCCATACATGCCTGAAGAGACCTTGGTAGGATGGGAGAGATCAATTGAGCAATAGGGAGAGGGACATTCTCCTGGTTTGGCAGACACATTGAGAATTTTGAAGGAAAAAATTGTGAGTTGCAAGGCAGACAATGAGCAGTTGATTGAGGCACAGGAAAGGCTCGCCAGAGCTAAAGAAAAGAAATTTGAGGTTAATACAATGATTCTTTGGAGCCTTACAGATTTGTAGAAGCATGGATAATTGGGGATCAGTCATGGAGAAGAGGAAAAGAAAAATGGTGCAGATGGAAGCAGGTCTTGGAAGGGGTACAATATGGACAGGGAAGATACAATAAGATGTGGTAGATCCTTGCATACATTTGACCGAAGGGATAGCACTCATGGATTTTATTCTAGCTCTGGTTCCAAGAGACATCATCATCATCATGGAAAGCATCCTTATAGGAGGAGTGAGAGGGGGTACTTTCCAAAAGAGTTCAAGAAGCCAGGCCTCCTAATTTTGATGGGGAAGTGAAGAAATTAAAATATGCAGAAGCATGGCTACTTGGGATGAAGAAGTTCTTCTGATTACACGATTACTCAGAGAACATGAAATCCAAAATGGCCATTGTATTCAGTCTCAAGGGAAAGGTAGACATCTGGTGGGAAGATGTTAAGCATGTCAGAGGCATCAAGGAAGAGGAGCCTATTTGGAATGAGTTTGAAAGACTCTTCAGGAAGAATTATCTTTATAAGAGGTATTATGATGAAAAGGCCAAGGACTTTTATGAGCTCAAGATGGGTTCCATGATAGATGAAGAGTACACAACCAAATTTCTAAAGTTGTTGAGGTATGTACCCTATCTCAAGGATGAAAAAATAAAGGTCCAAAGGTTCATCAGTGGAGTGTCATTAACATTCAAGGATTGAATTGAGTATGATGAGCATCAATCATTAGAGGAAGTCATTGGAAAGTTGAAGCATTGTTATGAGCAGTCTAAGTGCAAGCCCAAGTTCAAGCAGGATTGGAAAGGTAATGAGAAGACTAGAGGAAAATGGCCTAAGAAGTGAGGAAGATCCCAAGATGTAGGTGACAAGGAAAATGTGGGACCTCATAGGAAGTTCAATGCAGTGGAGAGAGTACATGGGTCTCAACCCAAGGAGTAGCAGAATAAATGTGATGGCAAGAAACCTTTGAGGTGTTGGACGTATGGTGGAGAGCATCGCAGAAGGGATTATCCATCACATCAGGATGGAAGGCCTTAAATTTACAGTGCTAACGAGGTGCAAACATTTGGGCATGTAGGCCAGAGCATTCCCCGAATCTATGCAACAATGGATAATATGCAAGAAGACCATCAAGCATCTATTATTGAGATGGAAGGTAAGCTTTGTGATCAAGTTGTTTATATTTTGATTAATCATGGATCTAATTATAGCTATATTAGTCCTGACCTAGTGGATCAGCGTCGGTTGAATAAGGAAGTGCATACAGAATCTTGGTTGGTGCAGTTGGCTAATGGACCAGGAGAAGGGTTAATCACTGGCTGAGATATTGTGCATTTGAGCTTAATGTCATGCCTATATCAACACATCTAAATGTGCTTCCTTTGGGATCACATAACATGCTTTTGGGCATGGATTGGTCGTTCATTTACAGGACCAAGGTGGACTGCTATGACAAGGCCATTGAGTGCCTGGATGATGATGAAGAAAAGAGTGTCTTGTAGGGAAAGAATAATCCTACATAAGTGAGAATGGTTACAGCTATGCAGGCCAAGCGCTGCTACAAGAAAGGGTGATTATTGTTTGTAGTTCATGTTTCTAGTGACAAAGGGAAAGAGGATGAGGATGATGAAGTCTTGAGGAAGTATCCTATCTTGCAGTAGTTTCAGGATGTGTTTCCTACAGAGATTCTAGAGTTTGTTAAAAATAGCAACAAGAAATTCTAATTTAATTTGTCCTTGAATTAAATTGTGAATTAAAATCGAATTCTATTCTCATAGCAACTTGTAAATAGTTAATTAAGTTAAACTGACTTAATTGACTTCGGAATTTCGAGTTTGAATTTTATCTGGAGTCATGTAAGTGTGATACCTAAATTTTAGGGGTCTAGGTTGAGTTCCTTGGAGTTGTAATTAGATAACTCAATTCAACTAAGTTATAGTTAGTTAAACTAGTTCTAACTATTGAAGGAACTAGTAGAGGTTTAGTAGTGAGTCAGTTCACCAGTGCATCCTCAGTACCACAATAGTTAACTGAAGATTCACTCACAAATAATTCATGCATGTCGGTTCAAAGGAAGAATCAGTTGAGACTAGAGTGCAGGGACAATGTACTATCAGTTGTATGATTTTACAAGTTGTATAGATCATGATCCAGGTGGATATTGGTGGCTACCTGCCAAATCCACTTGGACCCCCACCATTGTTTCTTTCAGCTTTTCAGTTTCCTTAATTGTAGCCCAGTTTACTATTTTTAGCAGTTTTTCGGGTCTTGAACTTTCGGAGCCGTTTTGAGGCCATAAACGATGTTTTTTGGGAAAACTGGGAGCAACATGGGTCCATGGACGAATGTTTCTCTTCCCAAAGTTGTATTTATCGGATAGATATTTCTAACGAGATACTTTGCGTGTCAGACGAAGATTGTATGCCAAAGTTACGACCCCAAGAAGTTGATGTACTAATTTACCCAAACGGGGCCCACAGTTTGGCGTGTCATCTTCTAGGGTTAGGTTTTGGGATGTTAAGGGTTTTCCATTGTTTCTAAACAACAAATAGGCCTTCGAGCCTCATTGTAACACAGTTCAGAGGCATGTAGCCGCCACATCTCTTCTCAAAGATAAGTTACCATCGCCCTAGCTGGTTTATTTCCAATTCTATTTGTAAGCATATTTCAGTATTTTACATTAATGAAATGAAGTATTATTTCCGCTGCATCTTTGTATTTATGGTTACCTCTGTAATTTGTTGCGTTCTTGCTTAAATCCAGATCAGTGGTATTAGAGCAGTCTGTTTTTTCTCTATTTTTCTTCGCATGTCCCCAACGAGGTCGGGATATAAGGAGTTAGGGCTTGAACTAGTCGAACCTTTGCAAGACCAACCTCGCAAATCTTGACGGCCTCCCATGGCAGATGAAAAGAAAGACAAGGGTGTAGGAGATCCTATCAAAATCTTGCTCGAAGAAGCCCTCAAGCGATAAAGGAACACAATGATGGACAACTTTGCCCAGATCCTTCAGCGGCTACCCAAGGGTGACGCATCGGCTTCCAGAAGCTACTCTGGAAACGCCACACCATTTAAGGTACAAGTTAATTTTGAAATCCCCATATTCGAGGGTTAGATAGACACAGATGTCATTGATAAATGGTTAAACCTGCTAGAGGTTTATTTTTCTGTTCATGATTTTTCCAGTCGAGAAAGGATTATTTTCGCTCTTCTCAAAGCAGCCCCCCATGTCAAGGACTGGTGGGAAACCTACTGCGAGCAAAAGGATGAAAGTACAAGCTCATCGTTTTCAGCCACAGCCACTTGGGATTCATTCCAAGATGCCATCAAGGGGCAGTACTACCCTGTCAGAAGCTATGAGGATCAATACATAAAATGGACCACGCTGCGACAGGGAAGGGACCAGGATGTGCTTGAGTTTACCAATATTTTCCATACCCTTAACACAGAGTTGGGTATCAAGGATTCGGATCAGCATTTGATACTCAAATACTGCGGTTGCCTGCACAAGTACATCTAGGAAGAAATAGAATTCCTAAACATCACCTTGCTTGGCACGACATACCGATATGTCGTCAAGGTCGAGCAAAAGTTTAAACAGAAGAAGCGAGACTTTGGATCTGCGAATCCAAAGCAAGGGAAAGGTGCCCCCAAACCGCAGAACAAAGGACAAAGCCAAGGCGGGGTGGCCCAAGACAACCTGCCAAAGCTACAAACAAAGAACAATGCTGTGAAGCTGAAAAAGGACACAGGAAAGTAGTGTGAGTTCCATAAGAGCTCCACTCACAACACAAGTGAGTGTCGGGCCAAACAGTCACTGGTGGTCGAGCTAAAGGTTTCAAAATCAGATGCATGTTCTGATTTTGAGTCAGAACCTGACAAAGGGAATGACAAAGTGAAGCAGATTATCGATGCGGAGCCCAATGCCACCATTGCCACCACGAAGATCTAGAAGGAGGAACCCGAAGATCCAGAGGAGGAGGAGAGTCTCTTCCACTCCCAGATGTGGGTAAAGGGCTCCCCGCTATAGTTCATTGTCGGCAGCGGGAGCCAAAAGAACCTCATTTCGACAGAGGTCATGAAGCGTCTGGGCTTACCAACCACATCACATCCACAACCGTACACCATCGGGTGGCTTCACCATGAACGAGATCTTTGCGTGAGCCAATGGTATCACTTTCCGTAGAACATCAAGCCCTTAAGGGATGAGGTATTGTGTGACATTTTTCCCCTTGAAGTTTTTGATGTATTATTAGGACAACCTTACTTGTGGAAGCAAAATGTTGTGTATGAATCAAGGCCCCGTGCTGTTATTGTTACTTTGGAAAATAGGTTGTACATGATACCGGAGGTAGCACCGCCTACCACCATCTCTTTGATTACTGCAAAACAATGCAATAAGCTCGTTTCCAAAACCGGGAAATTTGTTTTCCTGATGATATGCCCTCAAGGAAAGAAGAAGATGGTGGCCACAACCTCTAGACAGGGCCCCTCAGGACGACAACTATTGATGGACAAGCTCGTGGAGGAGTACGAGGATATCTTCACCTCCCCCGCAGGGGTTCCTCTACACTGTTAGGTCAAGCACTCCATCGATCTGACCCCAGGTTCACTGCTGCCCAATGGACCAATCTATCATCGCTCTGTTATGGAGAATGATGAAATCAAGAGGTATATTCAGGAGCTGCTACAGATAGGTCACATCTGTCCAAGTTCATCACCCTATGGGAGCCCAATCGTGTTGGTACAAAAGAAGGATAGAACTTGGAGACTTTGTATTGACTATCGGGCGCTGAACAATATCAACATTCGTAATAGGTACTTGATCCCACGGATTGATGACCTCTTGGACCAACTGAAGGGGGAAAAATATTTCAGCAAGATCGATTTGAAGTCAAGATATCACCAGGTACCAATCGAACCCTCTGATGTGTGGAATATTGCCTTCAAAGCCAAGGAGGGCCTTTTCGAATGGTTGGTTATGCCTTTCGGATTGACGAATGCTCCTGCAACCTTCATGAGGCTAATGGATGACATCTTGTGGCCATTCACCAACTCATTTGTAGTGGTATACTTGGATGACATCCTGATCTTCAGCTAGAGTTGGGAAGAGCACCTCCACCACATCCGACAGGTTCTCCAAACACTGCGGCAACACAAGTTATGTGCCAATTTGGAGAAATGCACTTTTGGCATGACCCAGGTTTAGTATCTGGGATACATTATTGATGAACAGGGGGTACATGTGGATCCATCCAAGATCCAAGTCATTCGATATTGGCCATCTCCAACCACTCTGATAGAGCTCCGCAGCTTTCTAGGTCTTGCCAACTTCTACCACAGGTTCGTGTTGGGATTTTATCATATCACTTGGCCCTTGAGTCAAGTCACCAAGGCAGGAGCGAAAGCGAAATTCTTTTGGTCTGAATCTCAATAGAAGGCATTCACAGAGTTGAAATATCACCTCTGCACGACACTAGTGCTCACATTACCAGACTTGCAACAACCATTTGAGGTCGACACAGATGCCTTTGACTATGCTATTGGGGCAGTCCTCACTCAACACGGGCATCCAGTGGCATATCACAGTGAGACACTTTCAGACACAGTCTAGAAGTATCCCACTTATGACAAAGAGATGTATTCCATTGTGTAGGCATGCCGACAATGGAAGCATTACATTTTGGGGAAGGAAATGGTCATCCACACAGATCACCGACCTCTACAGTTCATACAAACCCAAGGGAAATTGCAAAATGATCACCATCAGAAGTGGTCCACATACCTACAACAGTTCCATTTGAATATCAAGTATAAGAAGGGTAGCACCAATAATGTTGCAGATTGCCTCAGTCGACCACCGATCATGGCGTTAACCACTGTGCTCAACTCTTGTGGGCACGAGACTTCTGATTGGCCACTTCTCTACAAAAGCAACCCAAAATTTAGCCACACATACCAGACACTCTTGGAGGGTTAGCATGTTCCAGATTTTCACCTCCAGGATGCCTTGTTATGCCACCTGGGTCACATTTGTGTTCCTTCAAGCGAGCGTGCCAAGATGATTTGGGAAGCACACTACAGTCGGGCTGTTGGACATTTTAGGGTCGAGAAAATGGTGGCAGTACTGCAGAAGTATTTCTATTGGCCGAATCTTCGACAGGATGTCGGGAAGTACATCAGATCATGCACTGCCAAATCGACCATCAAGAAGCAAGGCCTCTATACCCCGCTGCCTACCCCTAGTCAACCTTGGGAATCCATCTCCATGGATTACATGTCAATCCTTCCTTCCACTAAGCATGGAAATGATTGTGTTTTTGTGGTCGTCAACAGGTTCTCGAAGATGGCCATTATGGCTACCTGCAAGAAGAATATCACAGTAGAAGCCATTGTTAAGCTCTTCTTTGAACGAGTGTGGGTACACTTTGGGATCCCGCAGTCTATCATCTCAGATCGGGACAACAGGTTCCTCAGTACATTTTGGTCCATTCTTTGGTCGATGCTCGACACCAAACTCACTAAGTACACAACCTTCCATCCTCAAACTGATGGCCAGACAGAGGTTGTCAACAGGATGATCGTACACATTCTGCACATGTACAACTCAAAGCATCCACACACATGGGATGAGAGCCTCCCCTATGTTAAGCATAACTACAACTGAGCTCTTCACAGCTCGACTGGCCACAACCCTTTTCAGGTGGGCTTGGGATTCTAGCCACTATGTCCCATTGATGTGGCCATGCCATTTGCAGCTACTCATGTAGATTGGGCTCATGTCCAATTCGAAACAAAAAAGGCAAACAACTTCATTGAGCACATCCAACATATTCGCCAGTAGGTCCATGAAATTATGGAGAAATCAAATGCCAAGTACAAGCAACGACATGATCAACATCGGGTGCCACACAAGTTTCAGGTGGGCAACAAAGTTTGGTTGCATTTGCAAAAGGAACGCCTTACCAGAGCCTATTGGAAACTCAGACCACTCCGACATGGTCCTTACACCATTACCAAAGCTGTGGGAGACAATGCATCTGAGCTTAGCATTCCCCCATTCCTTCGCCTGCACCCAATGTTCAATGTGGACTGCCTTCGGCCATACTTTCCACCATTACTAGACACATCCAACATTGCAGAATAGCTCACACCCACAGAGTTAAATCCAGATTGCATGGAACAAGCTGCAACTGATCGGATCATGGACACATAGATCAAGCACACTCGCCAGCAGAATATCCAATTGTATCGAGTTGTCAAAGCAGGCCAAATCCTTCACCAGGGCAAGTGGCACACCAGGGACCAAGTTCAACACACATTTCCTCATCTCATGGAGGAACTCAACACAATGGGGACCATTGCTTCCTAAGGAGGGAGGAATGATCCAGGTGGATATTGGTGGCCACCTACCAAATCCACTTGGACCCCCATCATTATTTCTTTCAGCTTTTCAGTTTCCTTAATTGTAGCCCAATTTACTATTTTTAGCAGTTTTTCGGGTCCTGAACTTTCAGAGCCATTTTGAGGCCCTGTTGTGGCCAGCAACAACCCCCTTTTTATTTAGTGTTATCACTAATACTAAATAAGTGGGGACCCTTATTCAAAAATTAAAAAAAATGATTAATGCTTGTATTTCCTTTTTCAATAAAACTTACTATCATAAACTTAGGAGAATACCCTCAAAAATCTAAAAATACTTAAGTTTTATGATAAGTTAGAATAAAATCACTCCTTAAAACACGTCACATCACAAAAAGGGTAATGGATACCTTCCCACAAGCGGAACTCTAAAAATGCGAAATTGCGATGCGAAATCACGCATCGAAAAACCCTCATCACATCGCATGCCTTAAACATCACCTACGCTGAAGTGCCTTAAAACGTCGATATGCGATGGCGCATCTCGCGAATCGCATTTCACAGAAAACACATTGATGGATGCTTGCCACACGTAAAGGAACTGTGATTTTCGATATGGCGATATGGCGATATTGCGATCTGCGATACTGCGATCTGCGATATTGCAAAGCAAATCGCAAAATCACCTTATCGCAGATCTGCATGGCCCATTGTTCGAGAAAGATTTTTCCATAAACCAAGGCCCGGTTATGCGTGTTAATGTTAATCAATGAGTTAGTTGGTAATCATTAATGAAATATGGTTTTGATCTTATCAAGGATCCAGTTCACGTAAGTTAATATATTTATATGTTTTCCGCATTTAAAGCTTTCCCATCACCTTTTCTTATCATCGTTCTCACCTCATTTGTAAACTGTAGGAGCGAAGAGCTGAGAAGTATATAGAGCAGAGTTCAAAATATTATGGGAAAGAAGGGTAAAGCTCCCAGTTCTGAAGATAAAGAGATGGCTCCCTTGTACACAGACACCACCTGTAACAAAGACGCCGGTATTACTACTTGGGAAAGCATGTATAGTTTACTCGAGGAAGAAGATCCCAAGGTAATGGAGGTTACGACTACTACAGGTTCACACGGGTCTTTTGAGGCATCTATTATAGATCTAGCATGTTCATTCTTGCATGGGATAGCGGCAAGGCCCAAAATTCTCCCGTATACGGACATGGTTAAATGAGTACTAAATAATGTTGATATGACGTATAGAGAATTTAAAGCTCAGAACTAAGAACATATAAGTTGTTCTTTCCACAAAATTTAAGTTTTATATCCTCTAACAAAAAACGCGCAAGAGGCGAAAATTGCACCAGGGAAGCCCAGATCAAGAAATGGAGGCAGTTTCCATCGCCAGGCAAAACCCCTCAAGATGGGAAGCCTCAAATTGCTCAGTCACCTGTAAGCGAGTAAATTTGTAGGAAAAGAGTGCTAAAGACAAAATAAAACTGGAACCCAAAACTAATGATATTTATCAGATATATCATCAAGTGGTATGTAAATATCTACCAAATGTACAACATCTACAAACAAGCTAGAGACAGAAGGCTTAAGAAAAGGCAGAATCAATCCAAAGGTTAACCAAGTTGAATTGGGATTCTTATTGGGCGTACTTGGTAAAACCACATAGCCAGTGCATGACTCTCAAATGTGTCATTAATTATGCCGAGAGGATGGCGCCAGCTCTTTTCGATTCCATTTTCGCAGGACAACTAAAATTGGAAGTCGGCCAGCCAACTCTCCTCAAGCAAATGCTGAACGCTTGCGACTTCAAGGAACATATACATAAATAGTTAGTTAGTAGTTTTAGTTTTAATTTTGCTTTATTTTTTCCTGAAATGAGGACGGTCATTTAAACCGCATCCTACATTTTTGTAATAAATTATTTTTAGAATTAGTTAGTAGTATTTAAACCCTTCTCATGCATTTAGAGAAGGGTCCAGAAATTTATCAAAAACTTGTCCTAAGAACATGCACTTTTACACCCTCGGAGGAGGTTTTGATGAATGAATGGAATAGGATTTATTGATATCTGCGTTTAATATCTACTACTGATGTTACACTTCTGTACTCTTAGTGGATGTTGGATTAAGAATAAATAGATCATTACTGCTGGAGCTCATGAGTAGAACTAGTTATAAATGGTACTTTTATCTCTTAACTCTTTCTGCTTATGTGTTATGGTGATATTCATGTTCAATTATTTATATATGAATGCTTAAATGCTTGAGTTATCATTTGGCACTTTTGTACAGTGATAGCTATTTATTTATGCTTAGTATATGAGTAGCTTACTATGCGATATGTTTTTCACAACTGTTTCGTCTAACTTTTTATATGGAATGGTTTATCTTTATTGAATTCTTTTCTCATAGCAATTGAGTGATCTTTATTACCAACTGTCATTTGAAATCATTTTAGATCGCATAACGGAAAGATTACATCCCAGGTTATTTTAGAATTAGATATTTCTATTTATTAGAATACAATTGCATATTTTTAGATTAGATTTAGAATAAAAAGCATTTTACTTAGGAACCATTAGGAAAGAAATATCCATTCTCAACACACACACACATATATTGGGAAACTGGTCCCATATCCCCAGGACCCACTATACCAAACGGAAAAGGAGCTGCTAACCAAGGTCCGGACCAGGTGGGTATCCCCCTTGTTGTAGACCTGATTTTCGGGGCTTCAACATATTTGGCGCTAGAAGGAGGGCCTCGAACTATGAATGGCAAGTAAGTCTAAATCTAAATACCATTCTGAGAGTAAATCGCCCTCACCATCTCCCCCGACTTCTCCATCGCACTTAGAATCTTTAAATCTTGAGCAAGAAGTCGAAAGAACAACAACCACTGCCACAAACCCTGACATTTCAAAGAAATCTACTATTGAACCTCCTGAAGTTGAATCTTTAATTCATAAACTTCAACGATTTTCTATATCACCTCAAAGATCTGATAAATGAAGGCAGTGTGACTTCATAATATAATCCTGCTCATCCTCTCACCAAATTAAAGAGCGAAAAGTTTGGTATTGAGCCAACTGAGTTACCTCTACCTACAAGGAAGAGAGCAAGGAAATCACCTAAAGGGTCTGATAGTGAGACTCTTTCGTCATCATCATCCATCTCAACTTCCCCATCGCGAAGTCAACCATCCACTCCTCCACTTCAAATCATCGTCCATCAGACCACTGGAACTTCAACATCTCCTTCTCAAACATTTGGAACTGTAATATCCTCATCTTCCCAACCGCAGGTGTTATAGACATATTTGGGCATTGCAACCCAAATCACATATGTCCATAAACCAAGGGCTTCTAAGTCCCTAAAAGTGTTGTTTCATACCCTAAAGGAGCAAGGTCAGTTGATTACATCATCTCCCAGAAGCTCTCCCTGAAAAACTGCTCAGAATTGGTCAAAACTGGATCATCTCACTTGCTCCATGGCCAGGGTGCGATGAATCTCACCTTGTACACACGGGAGGTGTGATGCATATTGAAAAGGCCTTCTATAGGGTGCGATAAGAGAGAATAGACAAATGGCAGAGACAGTTTGCTAAGTGGATGATCAAGGAATCTTCTAGAAACTTCTCATATGACACTTGCCTTTTAGAATTCGCTCAGGGATGAGTAAGAGATCAATGAAATCTCCAAGTGGAACCAAGAACTATCAGTGGAATGACACTAATCAAAAACCCAAAGCTGACTCACACCTCTGCAAATATCTATATATGGATCCCTCATCTTAGAGATCGAGAGGGTTGAGGGTTGGAATTTGGTAATTTGCAAAGAGGTGCTGCTGGTTTCTCCTTGAAGACATTGTTGGGTGATCTTGATTTGTGTGAGGTGAAGAGGGCTTTCAAGCTGGGAGGATGGCCCTGGGTCAGACCAAGTGGTTGTAATCCTCTCTTCTACTACTTTTACTAATAAATATATTTGATTTTTCCTCCATATTCTTGTGTATCTCTGAATATTATGTTGATATATGCATTTGTATGGTCAATATATATCTGATCCTATATTGTTTACAGTGAAAGATCTCTATGCTTTGATGGTATTATGTTGCTGTGAATCTACATGTGCTCTTTTGAAGCGGGACAAGTAAGGAAGCAGTGGTGAGATTCTGTCAAAGGGGAAGGAAACAAGCAAGGAGCCAAGCAGAAGACTGATGTTGGTACTCTCTGCTTCTTTCTCATCTCTCTCTCATAAAGGAAAAACAAGTGACTTTAATATGTTTGTTTCTAAGATAGCTACCCGTCTTAGTGGGACTAGCAGCTCTGAATAGACACTAGATTTTCCGATAACAACAGGGATCATCTTCTGCACTTTCCTCTGTTAGCAGTTCAATGATGGCCCAAATGCCATGGAATAACCCAGGGGTAGTATTAATGCCTGCGCCCTTGAGTCAAATACCGTCCCATCCTGAAAAATGGCTGCCTAAGTTTAATCCTGAAGCAATCATGCTAGCAGAAGAACACATAAATAATTTTATGTTATCCATAAATCTCAACGGGGTCACTAATGAAGACGTTGTCGTTCGACTTTTCCCTTACACGTTTCAAGGAGCAGCTGGATCATGGTATTTTTCATTACCATCCGGGTCTATTACTAGTTGGGAGATCTTCCAAGAACAATTCTTGACTAAGTTTGGTGATGACAGGTCTACTGCAACATTAATCAATGACCTGTCTAACCTTAGAGCCGAGTCAAATGAACCTATCAAAGATTTTAACCCGTGTTTTAATAAACTATTGTACAAAATTCCTACTGCTTCTAAACCAAGCGAAGAAGTGCGAAGTGAATGGTACATCTCTGCTTTACCATCAAATATAGAAATCTTCGTGGATAGAGCTAACAAAATAACTTTAGCTGACAATATGAAGGAAGCAATAGCAGTAGAGAAACGTATCATAGCTCTAGAAAAGAAAAACGCGTTGAAGAACGTAAATCTAAAAAGGTTTCTTTCAAAGAAGATCCAAATAAAAAACAACCCAAAGACCCATTTGATTAGAAGGATTGCAAAAAGTTTTGAAAACCATGTCTAACGAAATGGTTGACATAAAGAAACAAGTAGCAAAGACTTCTTCTAAAAAGCATTACAAGCCTTATAGAAGAAAATCCTTCGACTGATTCAAAGCCTCCTAATGCTATTACAAATGCCGAATTAGAAGAAGAAGAAGAGGAGATTACTACCGACGTACCTATCGATGAAGAAGAAGTTGTAGAGTTACAAGGTATGTGGGATTTCATCTTCCCTGATGAAGAGGATCAAGAGGCATTGCCAGTAAGTACTTGAAGTAGAAATCAACTTGATCCTCCTCAATCTACTCCTAAGCCAAAGAGCGCAAGCTGAACACCTAAGGATAAAGTCGCAGCTAAGAAAACGACATCCAAAGCGACTCAAACAAGCCCAGTCCAAACTGATTCACTAACTCCATCTAAAACATTGATTGTTTCGGATGAAATGGAGTATAATATCATAGAAGACATGAAGAATACTAGGGCTAACATCACCTTTTATGAATTGAGCAAGTTAAAACATCAACAAAAGCTCCTTTTGAAAGAATTGCATGCAGTACTAGTTGCACCTCTGCCCGCCGCTGTAATCTCGCAAGCTTCCCATGAGATGGGAAGACCTCCAAATACTGTGACTAACAAAGTTGATCCAAATGACATTGCTCTAATTGGAGGAAGGTCAAGTTCTAATACTCCGCCATTTCTTCTTACTTATGAAATTTTCAATAAAAATTTGCATAATTGTTTAGTGGATTTAGGAGCCTCATCCAATATCTTACCTAAATCGATTTGTGCAAAGTTGAACGTTCAACCTCAAAATTTTTCTATGCGCATAGTGTAGATGGATCGGTCGCAAGTTGAAGTGATCGATGAATTAAATCAGGTTACCATAAGGCTGTCATCTAATCCAAAGGTATGTCAAGTTATCAATATTTTAGTTGCAGACATTCCAGAATTATATGGCTTAATTCTTAGCATGGATTGGTCAGAAAAGCTTCATGGATACTTTGCAACTGATTGGTCACACATGTGGCTCCCTTACAATGGTAATCCAAATCAGATAAAGGTTGAGCGAGAAAGACATCAAAAATACATAGTAACAGAATTGGAGGGAGAAAATGAACCGGTAGCATACAACAATAATATAATTGGTAGCTATTCTGTTAATTCTTTCCTAGGAAATTTTAATGCTCACACTTCACCTTACTTAGAACATTCTGTTTTATCTCAAGTAGAATTTTTTTCTCAAATAGATAGTTCTAAATGTATTAATTTTATAGATAATCCTATAAATAAATCTTTATTTTGGAAGTTATTTTTTGACGGTTCTAAGTCTAATGAAGGAGCAGGAGCAGGATGCGTATTAGTTAGCCTAGAAGGAAACAAAACTATGCTAACTTGTAGACTCGAGTTCGATTGCACCAATAATACTGCAGAATACGAGGCTTTAGTCCAAGGATTATACAAAGAAATCATATTAGACATCAAATATCTACAAGTCTTCGGAGATTTTGAAATTGTTATCAGACAGGTACGGAATACTATACATTGTCTATTAGGTCATTTAAAGCATTACCAATCTTTAGTACAAGATCTGACTGAACATTTTATAGCATTTAATATTTCATCAATTCCTAGAATCCAGAATGCTAGTGCCGACCTCTTGGCAAACGTAGCTTCCAAGCTCATTCCCTCATAAGACTTTAGCCCCGATAGATTTTCAATTGAATTAATCTTTAGACCCTCGATTCCTAATAACATTACAAATTAGAGAATTTTCAATGATGATCCTGATATTGTAAGCTTCCTCACCTCTGAGGGATCTTATACTAATCAGATAATTGATGAGGACCAACATGATAGACAATTGCAACAAGATAGCACTAATAATGCTATGCCAAAATCAGTAGTCAAATTAGAAGATCTATATGATTTGAAAGATCGATTCAAAAGATCTACCAATTCAAAGCTTCAAAGTTCAACTCTGAACTATGAATTAGTAAATCTAGGAACTGATACCAAGCCACAGAATATCAACCTAGGCCTTGGCCTAGCTCCTGAAGAAAAACTAGCGTATGTTCGTCTCTTGAAACAATACAAAAGTGTCTTTGCTTGGAACTACGATGAACTTAAGACTTATGACACTTCTATCATCCAACATACTATCCCAATGATAAACGATGAAAAACCTATCCAGCAGAAACTGAGAAAGATCCATCCTAATTTAGAAAACTAGATCAAATCTGAGCTTAATAAGCTATTGAAAGCCAAAATCATTTTTCCCGTACGACATTCTCAATGGGTTTCCAATATGGTTCCTGTTAGAAAAAAGAACGGAGACATTAGAATTTGCATTGACTTTCGAAATCTGAACAAAGCCTGCCAAAAAGATAATTTTCCTTTGCCTCCTATGGAGAAAATATTGCAGGCAGTTGCAGGATCAGAATTAATGTCCTTCTTGGATGGTTTCTCCGGCTATAACCAAGTTTTGGTCCATCCCGATGATCAATTAAAGACCACATTCAGAACCAAATGGGGTACTTATGCCTATCAAAAGATGCCTTTTGGTCTGATCAATGTTGGTGCCACATTCCAAAGAGCCATGGACATCACATTTAAGGGATTAGTAAACAAATCGGCAGTAATATACTTGGATGATATAACTGTGTATTCCAAGAAGCGGGGCAATCATCTCAGAGATTTAAAACAGATCTTCAAATGGTGTCAAAGGTATGGAATTTCAATTAACCCAAAAAAGTCCTTTTTTGCATTAAGAGACGGAAAACTTCTTGGATTCATAGTGTCAAAATCTGGAATCCATATTGATCCTGACAGAATCAAGGAGATTTCTGAAATACCTTTGCCTCACAACAAGAAAGCTATGCAATCTTTCCTTGGCCAGATTAACTTTGTAAAGAGATTTGTTCCAGATTTTTCAAGAATCGTATCTCCTTTACAGGCAATGATTAAAAAGAACTCAATCTTCAAATGGGGCCAAGATGAATATGAAGCATTCAATTTAATCAAACAAGCGATTGTTAATGCTCCATCTTTAGCAACTCCCAATTTTTCCGATCCTTTTATTTTATATACATTTGCATCTGATAGATCATATGCTGCGATACTCACTCAAGCAAATCAAGACAAGGCAGAAGCCCCAATTTCTTTTTTTAGTTCAAATCTACAAGGGGCTGAGTTAAATTATTCAGACGTAGAGAAACAAGCATTTGCTGTTTTCAAAGCAATAAAATATTTCAGACCCTTTCTGCTTAAAACCCATACAAAGATCATAGTACCGTTTCCAGCGGTAAGAAATATTTTAGTACAGAAATATGTGGGTGAGAAAAGAGCCAATTGGGTTACCGCATTACAAGAATATGACGTTGAGATTAAACCAACAAATATTGTTAAAGGTCAAGGCTTTTGCAAAATGCTGGCTAGAACATCGCTTATTTCCGAAATACCATTTACAGAGATACAAATGTATGAGGTAAGCCTAAATGATGTTGATTCATCATACGCTGATATCATATTTTATCTAAAGAACAGATATGCCCCTTCAAAACTCGATTATACAAAGAAAAGAGATTTAAGGTTGAAGGCAAAGCAATATCAGCTCGTGAACGATGTACTTTTTAGGATGAATTAATATTCTGTTCTACTTACATGTCTTGAGAAATCTGAAGCTGAAAATGTGTTGCAGGAACTCCATGATGGACCAGCAGGTGGACATTATGTTGGAGATGCTATTGCACATAAAATCCTCTGCGCAAGCTATTAATGGCCCACACTATTCAAAGACGTGCATAGTTATGTAAGGAAGTGTCAAGTTTGTCAAACTGTTGCTGAAAGACAAAAGAAGCCATCGTTACCTTTGCAACCAGTCAACATTGAACAACGTTTTGATCAATGGGGATTAGATATAATAGGTGAGATTGTTCCTCATTCTTCTAAACAACATAGGTATATCCTTACAGGTACATATTATTTTACTAAATGGGTAGAAGCAGTTCCTCTCAAGACAGCTAATGCCAAACACATCATTGATTTTATAGATCAGTTCATAATCACCAGGTTTGGTTTACCCTCTAATTTAATGTTTGATAATGCATCGTAATTTTTTGGCAATGCTATGGCTGAATTTGCACTCAAAAGAGGTTTTAAGCTTAAATATTCTACCAATTATTACCCACAGGGGGAATGGGTTAGCTGAATCTACGAATAAAAATTTGATCAGGATAATTAAGCGAACCATTGACCAGAATCATAATAATTGGCACAAGTCTTTAATATATCCTTTATGGGCAAACCGAATAACGCAAAAAACCTCTATTGGCACTTGTCCCTTTAATTTAGTTTATGGGAAAGAAGTGGTTCTTCCAACTCATCTGGCAATTCCCTCTCTGGCCTTAGTTCAATATATTGATGAAACACCAACTTCTTCCTTACAACTAAGGCAGTTACAAATCCTTAAGCTAGAAGAGCAAAGAGAGCAGGCTAAAACAACTCATGCTCATCACCAAGCATTAGTAAAAGCTTCTTTTGACTCAAACATGATGTCCAGAAAAGACTTTCAGATAGGGGATCTAGTTTTAAAATGGGACAAGGTTCATGAGGAAAAGGGCAAACATATGAAGTTTCAACGAATGTGGCTTGGCCCTTTCCAAATCGCAGAAATCATAGGCCCATCTACCTTTATGTTACAGGATTTAACAGGAAAAAGAGAATCTTTACCTGTTAATGGGAAGATCCTCAAAAAATACTTTCCATAGGAGATCGTTCTTCTATTTTTGTAGATTAGTTTTTCTTTACTTTCATAATAAAACCAGTTGTAAACGGTTACATTTGGAATTCACGAAAAGGACAAGTATTTCTTTTAGATTTTGTTTTTTCGCTTGTATAAATAGAAATAATTTAGAAATTTGGTCATTATTATTGAAAGATACAGTCAAAAAGCTATAAGCCTGAATATGATACTAGTTCTAACCTTGTAAATTTTGATAAAAAGCAACCTTTAGTGGGAATTTGTTTTATATCAGTCAAATGAAAGGTATCAATAACAAAACAAAGATTCTCTGTAGAAAAGCTCTTTCCAAAAACTCTACCATTGTCATCCAGAGCTATTCTTAAGGAAACAATGATTTCCTCCCCACCTAAGGAATCACAAGCTTTAGGGAATAATCCAATGATACACTTTAAACTTAAAGAATAAGAGGTCTCATCACGAGCTGACTTATCATGATCATAGATATTATAGTTTGCTGACTTTGCCAAGACTGCACACCACAACAGGGAAATGACTCAAGATTGTTGCAATCAAACGACAAGGGGTCTCATCACGAGCCAACTTGTTCAACAAAGCTATAAATCAAGTGAGTGGCACTATCATAATTTGGCTATCAAACCAAGGCATTGTTCTTTAAGGATTAAAAGAAAATGAAAGCAATAAGTGTAGATATGGATTTCTCTTTGAAAATTGTATATTTCTCCAAGTGGGATACAGGATCATTGCTGGGTAACAAGTAACCCTGTCGAGGCTATAAATGCCTGCTGGCAGCAGTGGCTCTACCTACGACAAATGAGCATATTTAAAACTAATTTACAGAGAAGGCCTTGTTTTTATTTTTATAAACCAAGTAGTGACTGATGTAGATACAATAACTAGCTCTAGGAAGTAAATAAACAAAGTTCACATAGAAGAAACAAACTATCATTGACGGTTGAAAAGCATAATGTATTTTATCTTTCTATAATAAAGTTTGATTTTCTAGAAAAATTTCTGTTTTGGAAGTTTAGGAAATTCAAAAAGAAAAGCAGAGATAACTGGTTCTTCCAAGTGAATCGCCAATTGTTGTGGCCAGCAACAACCCCCTTTTTTATTTAGTGTTATCACTAATGCTACATAAGCGGGGGCCCTTATTCAAAAATAAAAAAAATCGATTAATGCTTGTATTTCCTGTTTCAATAAAACTTACTATCATAAACTTAGGAGAATACCCTCAAAAATCTAAAAAGACTTAAGTTTTATGATAAGTTAGAATAAAATCACTCCTTAAAACATGTCGCATTGCAAAAAGGGTAATGGATACCTTCCCACAAGTGGAATTCTAAAAATGCGAAATTGCGATGCGAAATCACGCATCGAAAAACCCTCATCACATCGCATGCCTTAAACATCACCTACGTTGAAGTGCTTTAAAACGCTGATATGCGATGGCGCATCTCGTGAATTGCATTTCACAGAAAACACATTGATGGGTGCTTTCCACACGTAAAGGAACTGCGATTTGCGATATGGCGATATTGCGATATGGCGATATTGCGATACTGCGATTTGCGATATTGAGAAGCAAATCACAAAATCGCCTTATCGCAGATCTGCATGGCTCGTTGTTCAAGAAAGATTTTTCCATAAACCGAGGCCCGGTTATGCACGTTAATGTTAATCAATGAGTTAGTCAGCAATCATTAATGAAATATGGTTTTGATCTTATCAAGGAGCCAATTCACGTAAGGTAATATATTTTATATGTTTTCTGCATTTAAAGCTTTCCCATCACCTTTTCTTATCATTGTTCTCACCTCATTTGTAAACTGCAGGAGCGAAGAGCTGAGAAGTATACAGAGTAGAGTTCAAGATATTATGGGAAAGAAGGGTAAAGCTCCCAGTTCTGAAGATAAAGAGATGGCTCCCTTGTACACAGACACCACCTGTAACAAAGACGCCGATATTACTACTTGGGAAAGCATGTATAGTTTACTTGAGTAAGAAGATCCCAAGGTAATGGAGGTTACGGCTACTGCAGGCTCACACGGGTCTTCTGAGGCATCTATTACAGATCTTACATGTTCATTCTTGCACAGGATAGTGGCAAGGCCCAAAATTCTTCCATATACGGACATGGTTAAATGAGTACTAAATAATGCTGATATCACGTATAGAGAATTTAAAGCTCAGAACCAAGAACATATAAGTCATTCTTTCCACAAAATTTAAGTTTTATATCCTCTAACAAAAAAAGCGCAAGAGGTGAAAATTGCACTAGGGAAGCCCGGATCAAGAAACGGAGGCAGTTTGAAGCCTCAAATTGCTCAATTGCCTGTAAGCATGGAAATTTGTAGGAAAAGAGTGCGAAAGACGGAAAATAAAAATGGAACCCAAAACCAGTGATATTTATCAGATATATCATCAAGTGGCATGTAAATATCTACCAAATGTACAGCATCTACAAACAAGCTGGAGACAGAAGGCTCAAGAAAAAGAAAAATCAATCCAAAGGTTAACCAAGTTGAATTGGGATTCTTACTGGGCGTACTTGGTAAAACCACACAGCTAGTGCATGACTCTCAAATGTGTCATCAATTCTACCGAGAAGATGGCACCAGCTCTTACCGATTCCGTTTTCACAAGACAGCTAAAATCGGAAGTCGACCAACCAACTCTCCTCAAGCAAATGCTAAACGTTTGCGACTTCAAGGAACAGATACATAAATAGTTAGTTAGTAGTTTTAGTTTTAATTTTGCTTTATTTTTGCTTGAAATGAGGACGGTCATTTAAACCGCATCCTACATTTTTGTAATAAATTATTTTTAGAATTAGTTAGTAGTATTTAAACCCTTCTCATGCATTTAGAGAAGGGTCCAGAAATTTATCAAAAACTTGTCCTCTAAACATGCACTTTTGCACCCTCCGAGGAGGTTTTGATGAATGAATGGAACAGGATTTATTGATATCTACATTTAATATCTACTACTGATGTTGCACTTCTGTACTCTTAGTGGATGTTGGATTAAGAAGAAATAGATCATTATTGCTGGAGCTCATGAGTAGAACTAGTTATAAATCGTACTTTTATCTCTTAACTGTTTCTGCTTATGTGTTATGGTGATATTCATGTTTAGTTATTTATATATGAATGCTTAAATGCTTGAGTTATCATTTGGCACTTTTGTACGGTGGTAGCTATTTATTTATGCTTAGTATATGAGTAGCTTACTATGTGATATGTTTTTCACAACTGTTTCGTCTAACTTTTTATATGGAATGGTTTATCTTTATTGAATTCTTTTCTCATAGCAGTTGAATGATCTTTATTACCAACTGTCATTTGAAATCATTTTAGGTTGCATAACGGAATGATTACATCCCGGGTTAGTTTAGAATTAGATATTTTTATTTATTAGAATACAATTGCATATTGTTAGATTAGATTTAGAATAAAAAGCATTTTACTTAGGAACCATTAGGAAATAAATGTCAATTCTCAACACACACACACATATATTGGGAAATTGGTTCCATATCCCCAGTCGGACCCACTATACCAAACGGAAAAGGAGCTGCTAACCAAGGTCCGGACCGGGTGGGTATCCCCCTTGTTGTAGACCCGATTTTTGGGGCTTCAACAGGTCCTAAACGACAGTTTTTTGGGAAAACTGGGAGCAACATGGGTCCATGGACTGATGTTGCTCTTCCCAAAGTTGTAATTCTCGGATAGATCTTTCTAACAAGATACTGTGCACGTCAGTCGGAGAACATATGCCAAAGTTACGACCCTGGGAAGTTGATGTACCAATTTACCCAAACGGGGCCCACAGTTTTGTGTTTCATCTTTTAGGTTAGGTTTTGGGATGTTAAGGGTTTTCCATTGTTTCTCAACAATAAATAGGCCTTCGAGCCTCATTGTAACACAGTTCAGAGGCATGTAGCCGCCACATATCTTCTCAGAGATAAGCTACGATCACCCTAGCTGGTTTATTTCCAATTCTATTTGTAAGCATATTTTAGTATTCTACATTAATGAAATGAAGTATTATTTCCACTGCATCTCTGTGTTTATGGTTACCTCTGTAATTTGTTGTGTTCCTGCTTAAATCTGAATCGGATCATGCATACAATCAGTTATGGATCCAATTTTAGATTGTGCAGTTTTGGAAGAAGGATTTCCCAATTAAATATGGGTTGATCCTCTTAGGAATTGCACAAGGAAATATGGCTTGGTAGGCAGCGAAATTGGCTAAGTGTTGGCTAGAGTGGGCTTGTGAAGCAGAGAGTTGATTATACTTGTGGAGGGATTGTTCTAGTGAGAACAAGTATTGTATTTTATTCTTGGATTTCTGATTAATGGAATATAGATATTCAGAGTTTTGAGTAGTTTCCTTCCCCAGAGAAATATAGTGTTATGTGCTATTGATATTCTTCCTCTTGCTAATTATTGTTTTCATCGATCATTATTGGTTTCCGTTGTTAAGAGTAGAGTAGATTATTGTCTCATGTTTTAGAAAATTACATGTGTTGTTGAATCTATAGAAAAATCTACATGTTATCGAAGTTGAAGATAGTATATAAGAGGAGATTTCGAGTTTGGTTGTGCAAGTAAGATTCGAATTTGCAGTTCATACTTCAGAGTCAGAAAATGGCTTTCTACAGTTTGAGACTTGAGTATACCTTGGAAGGCAACTCAAATTACATAGCCTAGAAGGACAGGATGGAAGCAGTGTTGGAAGATAGTGGCCTCAACGAATTAATTGATAAAGACATTCCTAAGCCTCCAACATTGGATACTAATGATCTAGCCGAATGGAGAAAGTGTCTGGCAAAGGCGAGGCGAATTATTCTTAAGGGAGTTCAAGACCACGTTGTCTCAAGTCTCCATGGCAAGGAAACTTCATATGCTATGTGGAAGGCATTAACGAACCTATTTTAGAGTAACAGTGACCATAGGAATTTGGCACTGAAGGAAAAACTCGGAAAGATCAAGATGGAGAAGGGCAACTCAATTCTGAAATACTTGACCAAGTTCACTCATTATTGAGATGAGCTTGGAAGTGTTGGGATTACTATTTCCGAGGATGATGTTGTGAGCCTAGCTCTTCTAGGACTCCCCAAGGGTTGTCATAGTTATAAAGACTCTGTCAATGGGAGGGAGAAGCTGCTAGATTGGGAACGACTATGGTTAGATTTGGTACAGGAGATTTGGAGGAGCACCAGGGACAGATCCTCATCAAAGATTGATGATGAGGAAAATTGTGCCTTAGCGGGTAAGAAAAATAAAGGGATGGGGAAGGCTTCCCATTCCAAATCCAATTCTTTTCATGGAGGTAAGAAGAATGACATGTCGAAAGTCAAGTTCTTTCACTATCATGAGCTGGGACATTTTGCTACAAATTGTCTGCTGAATGAGTCCAAGAAGAAGTCCTCAAGAGGAGTGACAGGTGAGGCTCTTCCCTCACAATTTGAATTTGACTTTACCCTCATTGCATGCATGGTGTCATCGAAGATGGGTAGTGTATGGTAACTAGACAGTGGAGCTTATTTCCACATGACTGGTAACAAGGAGCTCTTCAGTGACTTGGAGGAGAAGGATCTCCAGATGCATATTGAGATGGGTGATGATGGGAGGTATAGTGCTACCGGGTTGGGTACAATGACCTTCAAAGGGAGTCGGGTGCTCCTCCCACCTTACGAGATGTTATGTATTGTTGGGCGCGGAATCCCCCAAGGGAAGTTTTGGGGATTAGAGCCCAGATTTTGGTCAAAAGTTGTAACCCTGATATAAAGGCTCCACATTCTATGGGCGTGGAGTGCGTAGATTGTAAAAGAGTCATAGGGTTGTCCGCCCTCAATTTTGTAATGTAATGTCGGATGTAGAGATCTACCCATGATCCGTGGACCATGGGATTGTATAAATAGAGCAAGGCTCTAAGTAGTTAAGAGATCACTCGATCATAATGATAAGGATGAAGAGTTGAGTCATATCTGAAGTGTAAAGTCTAGTTTTGGGTCGTATAATAAGAGAAGGATCTGCAGCTGAGTGCACAGAGGGCTATGTTATCAGGAAAACTAGTGTCTATACAGAGCTGCTAGTCCCACTAAGGCTAGTAGCTACCTTAGAAACAAACACACTAAAAACTACTTTCGTTTTCCTTTATGAGAAATAAATAAGAGAAGAATAAGGAGACCAACCTCTGTCTTGCGCTTGGTTCCTTGCTCAATTCCTCTCTCTTCTGGTAGGTCTTTGCCACTCGCTTCCTTGTCTACCCAGCTTCAAAGAGTACCTGTAGAATCCAAGCAGCATAACACTATCCAAGAACATAGATCTATTATCATAAACAATATAGGATCAGATGTACATTGACCACACAAATGCATAAATCATCAATCATACAAGAATGTGGAGGAAAACTTGAATAGCTTTATTGATAATCAAGAAAGAGCAAAGAGGATTACAACCAATTGTTCTAACCCAACATCATCCTCTCAGCAAGAAATCCCTTCTTCACCTCATGAAAAGCTTAGATCACCCAACACTATGATATTGCACCAAGAAACCAGCAACACTTCCTTACAAGATACAAAATTCCAGCCTCTGGATCTCTGGGATGAGGGATCCATATATAGATGTCTGCAAGGGAGGTGAGTCAGCTTTTGAGATTTGATTAGTGTCTTCTCTCTGTTAGTTCTTGATTCCACTTGGAGATTGATGATCTCTTACTCATCCCTGGTCGAATTCAGAGAGGCAAGTGTCACAGGAGAAGTTTCCGGAAGATTCCATGCTCCTCCACCTTGCGGATTGACCTTGCCATTTGTCCACTCTCGCCCATCGCACCCCATAGAAGGGTTTTTTGACATGCATCGCACCTACTATGTGTATTCAGGTGGGATGCAATGCACTTTGCCTATGGAGCAAGTGAAATGGTCCAGTTTTGACCAGTTCTGAGTAGTTTTTCATGGAGAACTTCTGGGAGATGCTGTAATAAGTTGACCTTGTTCTTTTAGGGGTTGGAACAACACATTTAGGGACTTAGGAGCCCTTGGTTTATGGACATTTATGCTTGGGGTTGCAGTGCCCAAAAATGTCTATAATAGTTTCCCCCTAAAGCATGAGGTCATTAAACTTTTGATGTCGGGTGAAATGCTTTATCATGAGGATCCGAAGTTTTTTCAAGTTGGAAGGCAACCTGTAATAAGATACAATACAATACATTATCTTCATATTAGTTTCATGATCTAGTTGAGGCGGGCATTCCCATGCTTAGCTTCATAAATTCATTTTCATGTACATAGGAGAGACAATCGTCTGAGTGTAGACTGATGATTCTAGTAGAGCCATCATCCCTTATATTGGATGATTATCTGTGCAACAATGATGTACATTTGATGTTTTTATTCTCCTGAATATATATCACAGCCCAAATGGATGAAACTAGATCCGGGGTCTTCAATCTCATTCTATCTTCACTCAAAGTACAAGTCGATCCATGTGAGAGATGTTCTGGAGTCGAACATGGAAAGACATTGCCTAATTACTAGCCAATGATGTAAGCTGTTAACAGGCGTGAGAGGAATCACCGATAATGATGATGACCCTCAAGGTACTGCAGTACAATTCACGTGGTGCGAATAAGGGACTTGGCATCGAACACCACGCAAAATCTTTCGGTCGAAGGCCATTGATGTAAACATGTCGTCAAAAGTGAGAAACTTGCCATTGAGGCATGCAAGCTTCAAAGTACTGAAATGGTTGTTCCTAGATCGACTTCTTGGATAATGAGCTGATGTCGACAAGAAGCGATCCATCATAGGAGGGCCTTAGTGAATCCCACATCAATGACACGGAACAAAGAAAATGATTTTAATGAAGGTGAAAACGATCTGGTGATATAAGGTTCAGGGTGGCGGTCATGAAAGAATGGAGCGAAAAAGTATTATAGTGGGTTAGACACAGGTGAATTCTCTGAGCGACTTCTCTTGAAAATATCGGCAACACTGACATGATGGATTGGTAGCATTAACCCCAAATGTGGATGGTGTGATGGAACCATGGTGATGTGACCAGTGAATGGAACAACCCAACCCAACTCGGATGCAGAGTGAAAGTGTCATGTTCAAGAGCGACTTGCTACCAACAAAGTTTCTTCAAGTTTTCTTCCCAATTTTTCCCCAGTCATTGCTGACCAATACCTCTTTATTTTTGTTAAGCTTGAGGAGGATAACATATGCCTGTTCTATAATTTGCCCTTCGGACAAACCCATCACTATGTTTTAACGAGCCTAGCGATAGTGAAACTCGTTCTTGTCTGTCATGGACAAGTTTGTTGCTATTAGGTTTTAACGAGTTTAACGACAAAGATAACTCGGTCCTTTTCAATTTTAGAGAGTCTGAAAAGGGACGTAAAGGAAACTCCAAAAATCCTTTTTCGTCATCTAATCCCTTAAGTTCGAAAAAGTATAAAATAATACGAAAGGGATGAATTTTCGGTAATTTTAACGAGCCGAACAAAACAAGTGCTCGATCTTTTTGTGTAATAATCCCTCAGGTCCAAAAATATTAAAATCTAAAGGAGGGATAGCACTTCCGGTCACTTTAACGAGTTGGAGAGGCAAATGGCTCGACAATCTTTTCATATTTTACGAGTCAGTTGAAAAGAGCTTAAAGGAGACTCGTTTTTTGAGGAACAAGTGATAGATTCGGGTAGCAGCTGATTCCAGGTAAGGTTTGGAATTTCCCAATCACGGCATTGTCACAAGGATGGCTAACAAGATCACTCTTCACAACTGTTCCTCAAAAGGGGTAAACAATCAAGTGGAGGTGAATGATCGGCCAATACAGAGTGGAGGTGATGATGAGAACGCGACCAAGGCTTCAAAGGCTGAAGTAATACATTCACGATGGTTATTTACCGGAAATTTGTCCATTTTTTAATGAGCTTAAATGCTGATGGAAACACTTGCTCATTGCTTATGTTTATTTTTTAACGAGCTTGAATTCCGCATTAAAACTGCTCGATTAATCCAGTCGCATAATAAGGACGTTTCATATATAAAAACGACATTATTTCAAAGCTTTGCCTCGCATCCTCTCTTTATGCAAGTTATGAAACGACCAATCCTACGAGTTTAAAGGGTTAGAGGACCTATAAATTTAAAAAATAAATGGTCGCTCTTCGCTTGCACGCCAAAAGGTTTGCATGCCCCCAGGTATAGCGAAGTAGAGTTTCCAGGTTACCCCTCAATTTGCAGACAAAACATTTGTTTTATCGGGAAAGGCCTACCTTTTCAGGTTACCCCTCAATTTGTAGACAAAACATTTTTTTTATCGGGAAAGGCCTACCTTAATAGAGGTATCTTACTATGGTCTAATTCCATTTTCCAAAAATGGGCGGGTGTGTCAGGCCAGTCATATACTCTCCGCTGAAACCTACCCTATACCCAAGGTTTTCCTGTCGAAACAGGCCAGGGTGCATGCCCCCTGGGTTTCAGTCATATCCTCCGAATCACTCGTGCTCATCAGGAGGACAAACTGGGGATTGATGAGACATTCCTTGCGTGAAACGACCATTCAGGGTTGGTATATGGCTATTTGCTATGTGTGAATCGGGAAATGAAAGCTGGTCTACGAGCTTGACCACTCTTCCTTCGTGCGGAAAACACATTACTCTAAAGAGTGAGGAGACAATGGCTCCCATGAAATAAATATAGTCTCGTCCAAGGAGTAGATTATAATCCAGGGGTCCTTGGACTGCCATTACGTTCATGTGAACGGTTTTCCTTCTCAATGTTATCGGCACATCGGGAAGGATCCCTAACGGTCGACTGGTTCCTTTGTCAAAGCCTGTTAGATTTCTCATCTCAGGCAAAAGTGATGGCGAACCAAGCGCTTTCCAAGCAGTTGAGGAAAGGATACTCAGCCTCTTCATCTATGATGGTACCGACCATAACCATTCTATATACTTGAGCAATGATTCAGAATGGTACACTAGTCGGTAAATGGGGTCTTCCTAGTAGATTCCAGTCAAAGGAAACAACTAGGTTACTTGGAGGTGGGACCGAATAGACGGCTGGGTATGACTCTAACGAACTTCCTTCCTGCGGTAAAGGAATGGGTAGACTGCCCCCATGTTCATCGGAGTCTGTGTTTACGAAGAGTATTTGAACGGTGTCGTTCTTGTTCTCTTCGGTGACTGTATCATCTGAAGGCACGACCAGGTCAATTGCCACCTCGACCTTTTGACTTTCGTATGGTATGGATTCAGATGGCTTATCTTCAATGATAGACGCTTCGGTCGACCACAAGGGCGTGTCAGCCGGATTTTCAACTAATGCCGGACTCGCCAAGAGTTTCTTGTATCCAGGAGGAAGCCGTAACAATGAAACCGGACGGTCGTCCAAAACTCTTTTAGCTTCGTCTAAGAAGTGACAACGGTGGACGACATGATCACCTTCACACAATTTACAAGGAAATTTATATTTTCCTTTTTGTCCAGGGGCTTCACTTTCATTAGTTGACGGTGTATGCTCAACATGATCGTCAGAGGTTGATGACACCGGATTGTGCAAACGAGGAGACCAATCCCTTAAGATTCGAGGGATGCAAGGACAATCTCGATGATAATGGTCTCCTTTGCAAATGACAAATGGCGATTTAGGCCTGGTCGGTGCAGTGTGTGGATTTTTGCTAGACAATGCTTGGTTGCCCCTTTTCGCCTTTGGCTCCTTCTTCTTCTTCTCCTTCTTCTTCTCAGTTACTTGATTTTGGGCTTTACCAGCTTCATCAAGTGAAGAGGAAGGAGGAGAGGAAGAATTGAACGAATTAGAGGGTTGGGGGTAACTTTAATATCGTTTAGTTGTTGACTCGACTGTTCAGGAATCACGGTATTCTGAACGACAGAAGTTGAGAAGAGCCATATGAGCAAGCCGATTGTCAATCCTAGAAGAGACAATGTGGCCATATGGGGTGCACCAACATCTCCCCAAGAGGAGAAGGGACTAGGATTTCCTCCAAGGGGAACTCCTTGGTTGGTGGACTCCATTTTTCTCAACTTAAGATCAACGTAGGAAAGGTGATGATTATTCCGTTTAAATTTAGATGCTTTGACACAACTTGTTTTTTCAATTTTTAAGAGTCGAGAAAAAACAAAAGATGACTCTAGTCGCCTTCGATTTTTAATGAGCTTGAAGTGACAAGTTCTCAGATGGACCTTTTCCGTTAAGGAGTCTTAAAAGGAACGAAAGGGACTGCTCTGGAAGACTGGAAATCTAGACAGATGGATTACCAAACCAATCGCAAAACTGCAGAATACTTTTTACGGTACGGCAGTCAATCTTCCCGAATGCTGTGTTCAGTGCATTGCGATCGATAGGGTGGCAGACACGGCTTCCTATGGATAAAGGATAAAGCCTATTGTGGTCTCCCAAAATATACTCGACAGTATGTGGGAGCACAAGTCCGTACTGTCACTTATCATCTCAAAGTGGAGGAATCACCCAACCAACAGTGAAAACAATAGTTACCAGGCTTTACGACGCCGTAATACGTCTCTAGCCTAGACTTCTAGATGTTGTGCGTTAGGTTCCAAAGCATTTTTAGATTCATTAAATTTATTTTATGGTTGATCTTGCTTAAGAAATTTACCTTTCAGGTTCACCGCGTGATGTAGATGTACAATTCCTAAAATGCAATCTAAGATGATAAACAATGGTTTAATCTTCTTTTTACAATGAAAATCCTAGCTACTAAGGAAAGAGAGATGGCGTTCTTTCAACAAAGAGCAGAGAGCACACACTATATGCACTGTCCTAAATCGAACCAAAAAATAGTCTAAATGAAAATGCACATGCACGTATTTGTTTTCAGCCTTCTTAATATGTGTATGATAAAAAGAAAGCTAAGCACAAATCTGAATTATTTTCCAAAGCGACAATTACTAACAAGTTTCTTTTCAAAACAAAATGAGGACAATGACGACACTTTGTTATTTGGAATTGAAAACTTGCTTTCGACACTTGAAAAACTACTAACTCAAATCAAATACAAGAGTAACAGTGTAATCGACTATCAAGAACAATCAGATTCTCTTATATGACTGAAAACGACACTTGCGACACTTTCAAATCAAGAAACGACAATACAGTTGCGCTACTTCTTTGTAAAGGAGAACTGAAAATGACTCAAAAATACATAAAAACATTTACATTTCTTTGCACAATGGAGGTGGAATAACAGCAAGGAAGGGGGTTTCAAACAGAGGTGTACTGACTACAGGCAGCAAAACTCCTGAATAGAGCTGAAAAGAGTGAACACAGAAATCAAAATTTAGGAACAAGGCCTTGTCTGATCAGCGCACCCGTAACACAGTGAAACTGAAATGCAACGCACCTACTACACTCGGGAAGTGCGATGCATTTGAAGTTCACAGAACAGACAGTGCGCTGGACCAGGGACGAGACTTTGATTGGATTCTGGGTCACAGTTTGCAGTTCAGTTCAGGTATTTAGGCCGAGCAAGTGGTAATCAGTAAATCAATCACAGGGGTAGATCTAAGGAGGTTACTAGAGCCACCACGAGGGCAATTAGAGAGCTTGTAAATCAATCGTTTAATTCATAAACAAAACCTGGAGATAGACTGAAGCAGCGTTGATCTACTTTGCACTTGCATAGCAAATGCAGTTCGAAGGCTAGCTGGCTTGACTTCAGGCTCCGCCTGTAAGTTTATAAAGTAAACAAATGTAGATGAACAAACAATCTACTCGCTCCCTAGTGGAGTCGCCATTTTGTTATCGGGAAAACTAGTGTCTATACAGAGCTGCTAGTCCCACTAAGGCTGGTAGCTACCTTAGAAACAAACACACTAAAAACTACTTTCGTTTTCCTTTATGAGAAATAGACAGGAGAAGAACAACTAGACCAACCTCTGTCTTGCGCTTGGTTCCTTGCTCGATTCCTCTCTCTTCTGGTAGGTCTTTGCCACCCGCTTCCTTGTCTACCCAGCTTCAAAGAGTACCTGTAGAATCAAAGCATCATAACACTATCCAAGAACATAGATCTATTATCGTAAACAATATAGGATCAGATGTACATTGACCACACAAATTCATAAATCATCAATCATACAAGAATGTGGAGGAAAACTTGAATAGCTTTATTGATAATCAAGAAAGAGCGAAGAGGATTACAGCCAATTGTTCTGACCCAGCGTCGTCCTCTCAGCAAGAAAGCCCTTCTTCACCTCATGAAAAGCTTAGATCACCCAACACTATGATATTGCACCAAGAAACCAACAACACTTCCTTACAAGATACAAAATTCCAGCCTCTGGACCTCTGGGATGAGGGATCCATATATAGATGTCTGCAAGGGAGGTGAGTCAGCTTTTGAGATTTGATTAGTGTCTTCTCTCTGATAGTTCTTGATTCCACTTGGAGATTGATGATCTCTTACTCATCCCGGGTCGAATTCAGAGAGGCAAGTGTCACAAGAGAAGTTTCCGGAAGATTCCATGCTCCTCCACCTTGCGGATTGACCTTGCCATTTGTCCACTCTCGCCCATCGCACCCCATAGAAGGTTTTTTTGACATGCATCACACCTACTGTGTGTATTTAGGTAGGATGCAATGCACTTTGCCTATGGAGCAGGTGAAATGGTCCAGTTTTGACCAGTTCTGAGTAGTTTTTCATGGAGAACTTCTGGGAGATGCTGTAATTAGTTGACCTTGTTCTTTTAGGGGTTGGAACAACACCTTTAGGGTCTTAGGAGCCCTTGGTTTATGGACATTTATGCTTGGGGTTGTAGTGCCCAAAAATGTCTATAACAGCCTAGTAGTCCGCAGTTGAGTGCGTGGACCCCTGCAGCTGATTGCGTAGGGCGAGTCAAGTCTGTAACAGTTGGAGCATTAATAAAGAGAAGTTTCATATCCATTATGTGTATTTATTTCCTGTTTTATGCATCTGTTACATTGAATATACATTGCACTTTTAATGCTTATATAATGCACGAATATGTATGAATGTGTTGATTAAATGAAAGTAAGGTAGAATATCTGTTTTACGCAAAGTTATCTAAGATCTTTAAGAAGATAAGTAAGATATGCGGTGTAGATTGGGGAAATAGTGCAGTTCACTGCCATAGCAGCGCGAAAGCATCTCAACCCATGGCTAGGGCTGCACGAAAGGTGATTATAATATATCGTGAGGGTATTGAAGGTTAGAATAATGCACGAAGTAACCTGCGCGAGGATAGACACAGTTGGACTAAATCGACACCACGAACATCTCAAGGGTGCGGAAACTTGGTTTGAGCATCCCCCCATACTACTTCGGGTGAGACTTCAGTCCGCACTCTGCGAGCTGATGCTGAAAGGGCCAGTAGTGTAGGGATTTGTTTGGCTAAATAACTCTGAACCTAGGTCAGGCCCCATCAAGCCAACAAATGGTTCTGTTGCCGGGACCAAAATCTGCATAGAGATGTCTGATGTCGTATCATTGGAATCCAACTAAGAAGGAAATTGAAGGCTGGTTGGACAAAAGAATTCACGAGTTCGCAGCACAGGAGAACATGAATCCACGACTATCAAAAGAAGAGTGGTTAAACTGTTACCTGTACATGAATATCCACGAAATCTTCTTCGCGTCCTTCCCTACTGAGCTATACAAGTGGATCATGAAGCTAGCAGATAGCCAAGGAAGGTGGAAACTTGACGGTCCTATTGTGTGGACCCTAGAGCTAGTGCAAAGGTTGGAAGCATCGAAGGATAAGATCATGCGCGTCGTTGATCATTGGCTCGATCGTATTATAGGAGGATTCATTACTGAGTTTGTGGTTGACACCTCAGTTAGCTATAGCGACGCAAAATGATGCTTTCTCAAAGGACCGCGAGGTAAGTACGTAAAGTCTTTGAATACTTGGATTAAAATGCTATTGTGTGAAAAGAGGGTTATGTAGTTACCTTGATGTTTGGGGCTACGCGAAGTGGAAAAGCTTATAGAAACGAAGGAAGTAAGGGACTAGAAACTAGCCCCTTGATTTCATCTCCGCAAAGGGATGAGGAAGAGCTCGTGAAGGTCTCACTGCGAAGTGCGATCCATCTGATAAGGAAAATAATTCCATGAATACCACCTTCACCCACACCGCTGACAGCTTCATCATCATCACTTCCATCTTCACCCTTACCACCTCCATGACCACCATGATTCAATATGGCAAGCACAGTGAAGTTGCCTATGTTCAAATCTTTGGGAAATGAGGATTCAAACCAATTCTGGTTTGTGGTAAGGGCTGTATGGTAAGGAGTTACAGATGACAATATAAAGAAAGCAACATTGGTTAGTGCCCTGCAGGACCACACGCTAACCTGGTATATTAAACACTCCAACAATAATCCAAATGTGGGAATCGCGGATATCCAAGCAGCACTAAACAGAGAATTTAGCATGTTGAAGTCTGAGGCACAATCGATCATTGGATTCAAAGAGATAACGATGCTACCATGCAAGACTCCTTGGGAGTTGGATCAAAGGCTGACATGTACGGTTTGCGAGGCTAATATGAATTTGATGGATGGACGACATCGTGAGTGGTTTATAGCTTCACTAATTCCACATTTAAGAAGTGCGCTATCGCAGTAGAAGATAACGACTCAAGTGAAGGCCTTAGAGATTTCTATGAGGCTACATGAGACCCCGATGTAGGATCTTAACTTAGGAGTTCAACAGATCCACGCGCAACTGAAGAATTTATGCATTGAGATGCAGAGTTTGAAACAGGACAGGACAACTCGACCAGAAGTGCACGAAGAGGTGTGGTGCGTAAAATGCAAGGGTCAAGGTCATGATAAGGACCACTGCCTGGTTTTCGAAAATTACCTTACAGGAGAAGGACTGATGCCCTTAAGACTGGAATTACAAGCAGGACCTAGCACGACACCTGCTTTGTGGTGCGCGATTTGTCAAATAGCAGGAAAACATGCCACAGACAATTGTCACTTGTTACAGAAGTATACACAAAATTCACAACAATTGTTCTACAACTTTTGTAGGCCAGTGGGACACAATGACAGAACAAATTTTGTAGGTCAGTGGGACACGATGAGCGCACTTGTAGAAGCTATGAGTTAATGATGGACAGAACTCCCACCTACAGAGTTCAGGTCGAAACGTGGCACCTTGACCAAAATGCAGGAATGGCACGAACAGGATTTCAGGGGTACGGACGAGGCCGAGGTGGAGGAAGAACTGGAAAAGGTCGCAAACAGTTGATACGCTACAATTACGGAGGGCCAATACATTATGCCCGTGATTGCACAAATCCAATGCACCCATTGTGTTTGTATTGCAACTTGTTTGATCATGACATAGAAGATTGTCCTACACTGATAGCTAGGATATGCAACAAAGGAGCGCTACCACCTCCCCCGACTTAGAACCTGCAGATGATGAGGTCTGATCCGTGCAAGGAAGATCCGAATGTGAACATTGCGCTCCGAAGTGGAATCGTGATGGGAGATGACAAAGGCAAACAACCAAAAGATAGTACTTGGGTTCGCAAAGCTCCGGCAAAGGAAGTAGATTTTGATTTGGAGCGCTTTCGGGAAACCTTCATGGAAGCTAAGAAGAGCTTTGTTGATGCCTCCACTTCAGGAAGCAAAGATAAATCATAGCTGGAGATGGACCCATCTATGCTCACAATGTTCCTGGAAACATGTATGAAGCTACTGCGTGACATTAAGGTGGTGAAAGGGTTACAAGAACTCATTAACAGATGCGCTGGGACCGCGCCAGGAGAACCGCACGTAGTCAGGAAGATCAGAAAACATAAGACAAGAACGGGAAGAGAAATGAGACTAACTGCACAGATCAGAGAATATGAGATGGATCAAGTCATCCTAGATTTAGGATCGGATGTGAATGTTCTGTCGAAATAGACATGGGAGAAAATGGAGCGACTGACGTTGCAGTGGTCTCCAATTCAGCTAAGAATGGCGAACCAACAGAAAATAATACCCATGGGGCGATTGTAGGGAATAACCATGGATATTGAGGGAGTGAGCGCACTGGCAGACTTTGAAGTGATAGAGATTGTTGATGATAGTAATCCCTACCCCGCGCTCTTAGGAATTGATTGGGCCACTGACATGAACAAGGTGATTAATCTGAAAAAGCAAAAAATGATTATTAAAAAGAAGTCACTATGCGTAATTATACCCCTGGACCCTACTAAAGGATCATGCTATACAGAGTTGGTGCGCCACTATGACAGTGATGATGATTTGGACTACATCTATAAGATAACAACATGAAACCAGGACTGGGTGAATCCCACCGCAGATGGGCGGATTTCATGGAAGCGCAAAAGCTCCTGTACTTCGGATTTAGATGAGGAGACGAAGCGATGGAAAAATTAGTTACATGAGGTAACTACACTAAATTGTAATATGATGACAAGGTCACTGTGATGTGTATCGATAGAAGTAAGAGACATGCCTACTTATGATGGACTAAGTGAGGTATATACCTTCTTGAATAAATTTAAAAGGGAGGTGCCGGAAAAGCAACACTTCTAGGCCTTGGACTAGGTACTGCGTGCTAGACCCACGAGGTGGTGGGGTACGCACAAAGGGAGCTTTGATGACTAGCACGAGTGTAGGGGAATGATGTGCATATGATTTGGGAAGCCTAGGGTGCGACTGATAGATAATTACAATGGGCAGGATGATCCATGCACGCATACGGCCAAATGAATGTAGGCCTATGGGGAAAAGCCACAACCTGAGTGGGTGCACATGTTCTGTCATACCTTGGATGTTATACCGATGATTTGGTATATAGAAACAGAGCTCTGCCATGGGATATTCTATGCGAAGGGTTTGTGATGACCTTCAGTTTTGAGGATGGGTGGGACAATATTGATGAAGCGCTACAAGAGGTAAAAGCAGCCATCTTTAGGATACCACAGGAGCCAGTAGAATCGATTAAGCCTGAATGGACTACTTAGCTGAGTTGCGCGCTAGAATGTTATAGTGTAACTGCTGAAGAACAAGACAAAGATCCGCAAAAAATTAACATTCGAGAGATGGAAGGCCACAATGAGGTTCAAGGACCACAAATTGAGAACCTTGACATAACCACGCCGATGAAGACTAAGTAGGTGAATATTGGTATGGAGGCAGAACCTAAATTCGTGAAGATTGGAGACTATTGAGACGATGTGACAGTGGATAAGGTCACTGAATTACTCCACAAATATCAGGAATTATTCCCGACCAAGTTTACGGATTTAAAAGGAAACTCGGAGATTTAGGGGTAATGAAGATCACGTTAAAACCCGACGTGAAGCCAGTTAAGCAGAGGTTGTATTGCTTAAATCCAAAATACAAAGAGAAGGTTCATGTAGAACTAGACAAGATGCTCATGGCAAGCATCATTGAGCCTGTGGAGGAATCCGATTGGGTAAGATCGATGGTGGTACAAGAGAAGAAGCATACAGACGAAATAAGAATATGCGTAGATCTTAGAAAATTTAATGACAAGTGTGTACATGATCCCTTCCCAACTCTGTTCACGGATGGAGTGTTGGACAATGTAGGTGGTCAAGAAGCATATTCTTTCACTAATGGGTTCTCAGGGTACCACCAGATCAAAATCGTGCTGGAGGATAGAAGCAAGACAACTTTCGTGACTGAGTGGGGTTGCTTTCAATATGCTGTCATGCCATTTGGATTTAAGAATGCCCATGCTATCTTTTCGCGCGTGGTTATTGCGGCATTGAGGGAATATATTCATAAGTTCTTGGAGGTCTATTTTGATGATTGGACTGTATTTGGGCTGGTTAGGTGCCATGTAGCGAACCTGCGCTTGATGCTGGATACATGCTGAAGATACCAAATCACACTCAACCTCAAGAAGTGTACGTTCCTCGTTCCTTTTGGGAACCTGTTGGGGCATGTGGTTTGTAAACAAGGGTTGATGGTAGACCCCATGAAAATCGTGGTGATTCTAAATTTGGAAGCACTGCGGAGTGCGAAACAGCTGCGCACTACTCTGGGGCATACGGGGTACTACAGGAAGTTCATCAAAGGCTATGCCTAGATCACCGCGCCAATGGAAAAGCTGTTGAAAAAGGATGTCACGTTTTGTTGGAATGATGACTGTAAGAAAAGCCTGGATGTATTGAAAGAAAATATGGTTACTGTGCCGATTCTAGTCTTCCCAAACTGGAAGAAAGAGTTTCATGTCCATGTTGATGCGTCGAGTACAGTGCTGGGGGCAGTACTAAAATAGGATGGTGGAGAAGGCTTGGATCACCCTATCGCGATCGTGAGTCGCAAATTATCTAAAGCAGAAAAGAACTATTCCACCACTGAACATGAGGGATTGGCTATGGTATATGCGCTCCAGAAGTATCGACATTATTTGCTAGGAGGTCACTTTAAGATGTATATAGATCATTCCTTACTGAAGTACTTTGTCAATAAGCCTGTGTTGGGGGGGTGCATATGCAGATGGCTTTTATTGTTCCAAGAATATGATTTTGAAGTTGTTGTGAAGCCTAGACAATTGAATGCGGGACCAGATCACCTGTCGCACATTGAGACAGGAGAGGAACCTACTAGTCTGGAGGAAGGATTACCCGACGCACAACTCTTTGTTGTGCGCATAGCAGATGGACATTTTGAAGATATAATTCACTTTCTCATTGTTAAGTTATGGTATGTTCTATGCTTATAACAGTTTACTTCTTTTTCTTATTATATTCCACCGATTAGCAATCACATGTACATAAAGTAAAGTGTAGATAGAACATTAAACGATCGACAGAAAACAAGCCAAGACAAGAGACACAAGATGTGGCGGTTAGCCAGGGAAAAACCCCACAATGTGTGGGGAAACCCTTTGATCAAATCTTCTTTTATCTTCAATAATTCAGTAGAGAGAAATAGTACAATAAATCTGATTCATATCAGCAGTAGCAAACCCTAGATCAGTAGCATCAGCATTAGCGGCTTCATTTTCAAACTAGGGCAGTCGATATCTTGCAAACCGTTAGCCGGATTGACTTCATTCCACCACCAAAATTTGCGGCTTTCGGAGGAGGTTCAGATGAACCTATAGCATAGTTTATATGAGGAGATCTTCTAGGCCACGCAAGTCAATATTTACTTCTGCAGTTGCAGCTTTAAATTCAACAGCTTCCGGCTTCACATGTGTGAGAGAGAGAGAGACCCATTTCAGCGCAGTAGAGAAGAGACTCATATCTGCGCAGTAGAGAGAGAGAGATGTGATGAGATGAGTGAGTCCAAATGAGGAAAAGTCCTCTTATATTTATACACAACGTTGGTGGGTGAATAGATGCGACTGTTGGGCTTCTGAGCCTACATGAGTTGTAGGTCAGCTTGATAAAAATTCCATAATCAAAATAAATTCATATCTTCATGAATACTTATCGAAATTGGATGATCTTTATATCAATCCTACACCTCTCGACGAGAGGAATCTAATAAAAATATTATTAGCCATGAATGAGATGACCCACATGAATTTTTGCCCTGGTTGCCAATTTTAACACTCCCTCTCAACCATGGAGAACTTCATTTGCAATCTGTCTATCGGTCGTTACTATTCATCCATCAAATGCAATGCCTTGTACAGCCTGACCCTTGCCCTGCTCTGCTCTATTTTTCCTGTTAAGCTTTGTCTTGTTCTGCCCTGCACTGATCTGTACTGTTTTGTTATGTTTTGCTATGCTCTTGCATTGTTCTGTTCTACTATGCTTTTGTCCGAATTATGAAGAAGAATAAATGATCGAGGATGTATCATACTGACTCAAAGTCATTCTCAGAGTATGTACCACTGGTCCCAGACCAGTCTCAACCGACCCGAATTCAGCGTCATAGTATGGTACAACTCCTACCACTGGTCCCAGACCAGTATCATTGATCCTAGATCAATGGAGGTCATCCTAGCGTAGGGAGTACGGTAATTACAACGATGCGTCCATCGGTACTACTATGGTCCCTAACTTCATTTCCCTGCTCATTGATCAGATGAGAGGTACTTCCCATGAGTCCTAGACTGCATGGGTAGGATGCCTCGACAGGATAACTAATCAATCCTGTCCTCACAGGAGAACACATCAATCCTGCTACAATCGCCATGGAGAACACATCAATCCAGGCCTCACAGGAGAACACATCAATCCTGTTACAATCGCCATGGAGAACACATCAATCCAGGCCTCACAGGAGAACACATCAATCCTGCTACAATCGCCATGGAGAACACATCAATCCAGGCCTCATAGGAGAACTAATCATCCTGCTACAAAGGAGAGTGAATCATCCTGTTCCACAAGAGAGCGAATCATCTTGTCCCACAAGAGAGCGAATCATCTTGTTCCACAAGAGAGCGAATCATCTTGTTCCAGTGCGCACCACCAGGGGAGGGTGAGTCACCCTGTGGTCTTATGTTGCTCCAGTAAGAACCACAAGCCCTCAGAGCTCCCAGAGCTCAATGTATGCAACATGCATGATCCTTGTACAAGGGTTTCTTGATGACTCCAAGTCGTTTGGGAAAATCACAAATTAGATCTTTCCTCAGGGCTTTGACAAGGTGTATCAACCTGTACATCATCTTAATGCGATGGAGCCTCCTTGCTCATCAACTTACCATATCCCAGATGATGTCTATCTGCTGGAGCAATCGACGAATACAGGATTCCTCAATAATCGAATCCCACCTCTGGTTGTTATAGAGAATCACAATGGTATCCAATGTAAATCCAAACAGCTCACTGAAGAGCTTTCGCAACTAGACTGCCTCACACGAGACCATGCTAGCAACAGTATATCCTGCTTCAGCGGTGCTCAAAGTCACCGACTTCTGCTTCCTGCTCATCTAGGATATCAAAGTAGATCCCAAGGTGAAACAGCACTCGGAAGTGCTCTTACGGTCCACCACACTGCCTGCCCAATCAACATCAGTTTATCCAAGTAGTCTCACATCTTTGACAATGTATCTTAACCCAATGAGCCACGAAGATATCTCAGAAGATTCTTGGCATCAATCCAGTGAGGCTCAACCAAATATGAGCTCACAATGCTAACTGCAAAACATATGTTTGGATGGAGGTTCACCAAGAACATCAATGTGAATGAGTTTATGAAACTCAGAGGAATTTCCCAAATATGGTCCGACATCACTACCATATAACTTTTAAAATTTAAGATACTCGAGGTAGTCACAGGCTTGCAGTCCATCATACCAAATCTTTCCAATATCTTTACCACATATTTTCATTGAGATAGGAAAATTTCCCTTGGATTCTGCCACACTTCAAGTCCTTGGTCCTTCATTTCAAATTCAGAAGCCATCTCCCTCTTACATTTGTGAATGAGAGGGTTTGCACCTGTAGAAAGAGGTCATCCACATGCAACACTAGTATGAGAGGCTTGTCATCTTCAACCTTAAAGTAAAGGTTAGGATCGGCTTCACTCCTAGTGAATCCCAGATTCATCAAGTAGCTATCTATCCTCTCATACCATGCTCGGGGAGCTTGCTTTAGCCCATAGAGAGCTTTCTTCAACCTGCATACATGAGATTTTCGATCATAAATCTCAAATCCTTCGGGTTGCTCCATGTAGACCTCTTCTTTGATCGAGTCATGCAAGAATGCAGTCTTGAAATCCATCTGATGTAGGTTCCATCCTTGTGAAGCGGCAAGGGCTATGATCGAGCGGATGGTCGTATATCTGGCAACAGGTGAAAATATCTCATCATAGTCTATACCTTCCTTTTGGGAGAAACCTCGAGCAACAAAACGAGCCTTATACTTTTCCGTGCTTCCATCTGCTGCATGCTTTATCTTGTAAAGCCATTTGGAAGTAACAACAGTCTTGTCCTGGGGTCTGGGAACTACTTCCCAAACATCATTCTTTATGATAGACTCATATTATTCGATCATAGCATCCTTCCATACTTGATGCTTGACGACATCTAAGAATGACGAAGGCTCATTTTGTATGATCGTGCTCATGATGGTTAGGTATCCTTGATACCTATTAGGTTTCTTACTTTCATGAAAGGTTCCTTGGGGTGCAGCATGTCCTTCAACATCATCAAGTAACCCCTTAAGCCATGAAGGCCTCTTCCTAGAAGAGGAAGGCTCATATGGAGGAGGATCAATCAGATCGATGGGTTCTTCTACATCAGGCATTGATTCATCATCCTTTTCTTTCGGTTCCCTGGTGTCGGCTTCTTGAGAGCTCCTCAAAGTCGGAAGATTGATCACCTTGCTGAGAGCCATATCTTCGTCAAAGGTGACATCATGACTAATTATGACTTCCCTTTGACCGACTACATAGATTCTATAGCCTTTAGTATTTTCACCATAGCCCACGAAAATTCCCTTCTTTCCAGATGCTCCCAATTTATTTCTTTTCTCTTTTGGCACATGAAAGTATACAGGGCTTCCAAAAATTTTAAAATGAGAAACATCAAGTTTCTTACCGGTGAATTTTTCTTCAGGAGTCTTGGAACCCAATGCTTGATGAGGGCATCGATTTTTTACATATACGACAGTGTTTGTAGCTTCAGCCCATAGAAACTTAGGAAGACTTTGATCATGTAGCATGGCCCGGACAGCTTCCATAATTGTGTGGTTCTTCCTTTCTACCACACCATTTTGTTAGGGAGAATATGTAGTAGTCTCCCTCTTAATGCCAACCTCAAGTATGCCTGAGTGAACCAACTATAATATATCGGAGGTCTTGCTTTGGCTTGAGGGGAATGGTCCCCTTTTGAGCTTTCCTTCGGTACATCCCGGACATACACCTTCTTTCTCTACTTGGAATTCGGGCATCCCTGTTACCATCTGTCTTACATCGGGTAGAGCTTTGTAATGAAGGTGGGAAAACCTTCGATGCCAAATTTCGGACTAAAGAGTTGTGTCACAAGACATGACACCTAGCGGACTTCCATCGACCTGATATAATGAATCAACACTAAACCCAAGAGTAAAGGAACCTTTATCATTATTTTTCCATATACATACCTTGCCATTGCTGAAGGTTACCTTGTAGCCTCTGTCTTCCATTGCCAAGATGGACACTAGGTTCCTTTGAGGTCAGGTGCATTTAATACATCCTGGACTTTCTAGCCTTCCTGAATGGTTGTCCTCTTCCTCGATCTCCAACTCTCCTCTTACCTTTGTTGTTGAATTTGTCATTCCTTTGATTTGCCATCAGAGGTATTTTGATCATCGTCTCGGTGTGAGTCCTTTCTTCTCTTTGCATGAGAAGAAAAGGCAGCAGGAGGACCTTTAGGCATGGGCATTTCTTGCACTTTTACCCTTGTTTGTTCTTGAATGCATCTAGCCATTAATTCCTCGAAACTAGGAATTACATTATTGTTCAGAAGAGTAGTCCTGAACACATACCATTCAGATGGTAATCCTCCGAGAGTTGTGAGTGCCATTTCTCTGTCAGTAATGGTTTCCCCAATAGATAGGAGATCGTTCTTGATCTCGGTGATTCTTAAGAAGTATGCTTGCATACTTTCATCTTTACCCTTCTTGATTTCCATCAACTTATTTCTAAGAAACAAAACTTGATTTGCATCATTAACTTTAAATAAACTCACCAGTCTATCGTAGATTTCCTTGGAGGTGTCTAGATCAGAGATGTAGGCCACCAAGCGCTTGTCGATAAAGTCCCGGATGATCTTCTTTGTTTTGACTTCTCCATTTTTCCATTTGTTCCAGGCAGCAGCAGATGCATTTGATGAAGGCTCAACAATATTGCCTCTTACATGGTCCAGCACTCCTTGATCTTCAAGGGTTAGATTGATAGACATCTTCCATCCGTGATAGTCAGCTTTCTCACGGAGCTTGTCTTCGGCAGGAAAGAGTGTTGAGGACCCCATAGTTCTTTTAGGATAGCCTTGCCAATCTTCTCTTCAATGATTGCTCTTGCTCTTGCTCGGGCTTTGTCTTCACCCCAGCTTCGATACCATGTTAAGTTATGGTATGTTCTATGCTTATAACAGTTTACTTCTTTTTCTTATTATATTCCACTGATTAGCAATCACATGTACATAAAGTAAAGTGCAGATAGAACATTAAACGATCGACAGAAAACAAGCCAAGACAAGAGACACAAGATGTGGCGGCTAGCCAGGGAAAAACCCCACAATGTGTGGGGAAACCCTTTGATCAAATCTTCTTTTATCTTCAATAATTCAACATAGAGAAATAGTACAATAAATCTGATTCATATTAGCAGTAGCAAACCCTAGATCAGTAGCATCAGCATTGGCGACTTCATTATCAAACTAGGGCAAATCATATCTCACAAACCGATAGTCGGATTGACTTCATTCCACCACCAAAAGTTTTGGCTTCTAGAGGAGGTTCAGATGAGCCTACAACGCAGTTCAGATGAGGAGATCTTCTAAGCCACGCAAGTCAATCTTTAATTCTGCAGTTGCAGCTTCAGTTACAGCAGTTTCCGGCTTCAAATGTGTGTGAGAGAGAGACCCATTTCAGCGCAGTAGAGAAGAGACTCATATCTGTGCAGTAGAGAGAGAGAGATGTGATGAGATGAGTGAGTCTAAATGAGGAAAAGTCCTCTTATATTTATACACAACGGTTGTGGGTGAATAGATGCGATTGTTGGGCTTCTGAGCCTACATGAGTTGTAGGTCGACTTGATAATAATTCCATAATCAAAATAAATTCATATCTTCATGAATACTTATCGGAATTGGATGATATTTATATCAATCCTACACCTCTCGACGAGAGGAATCTAATAAAAATATTATTAGCCATGAATAAGATGACCCACATGAAGTTTTTCCCTGGTTGCCAATTTGAACACTCATGACTGGAATTGTGCCAAAAGGGTACTCTGTCCAGCAAAAGAAGGAACTAGTGGTGCATGGTATAGATTTCTCTGTCATTGAGGGGCACATATATAAGATGGGGAATGATGAGATACTGCGAAGGTATGTACCTAAGTTTGAACGAAGAAACATCCTTGCAGACGCTCGTGGGAAAGCTGCAGGAGGACATTATGTAGGGAGAGCAATCGCGTAGAAGATTCTTCGCGCAGGGTTGTGGTGGTCGACCCTTCATTAGGATTCAAAAGCACATTGCAAGGCATGTGATGTATGCCACAGAAAAGGTAAACTGTCACGAAGGGACGAGATGCCTTTGAATCCGCAAATGACATTGCAGCCCTTCGAAAACTGGGCAATCGACTTTGTAGGACCTATCAAACCTCAAGGAAAGGCAGGCGCCAGATATATTATCACTGCGATAGAGTACCTGACTTGTTGGGTAGAAGTGCAGTTGGTAAAGGATTGCACGGCCACGACATTTTTTTTTGAACATGTATTAACGCAATTCGGATGTCTGAAGATCTTGATGAGCGATCACGATACACATTTCCTGAATGAGACAATCAGCACGTTGACGGAAGAATTTTAGGTGTATCATCAGAAAATCACACCGTATCACCCGTAGGCTAACGAGACAATAGAAGCGGTCAAAAAAGTACTGGAGATTGTGCTGACTAAAGTATGTAATACACAACGAAGTGATTGGGACCTGCACGTACCCATAGTATTATGGGCTTATAAGACGGCATGCAAGAAATTGACGGCACAAACACCTTTTAGGCTTGTCTATGGAGTGGAAGTTGTAATGCCTATGGAATACATCGTGCCTAGTCTGCGCATAGTAGCGCTCACAGGTATGACGGATCGTGGAGCCCTCAAGGAGAGGCTTGCACAGTTGGAGGAGCTTGAGGAGGAATGATTTTTGGCTGGATTTCACCAGTAGGTCCAAAAGCAACGCGAAAAGGCTTGACACAATTGACATATTAAGTTGTGCATCTTCAAGGCGAATGATTTGGTGTTATTGTATGATAGTAAGTTTGATAAATTCCCAGGAAAGCTCAAAATGCATTAGCTAGGACCGTATGTTATTAAGGATATCACAGATGGTGGCGCGGTGTAGTTGGTAAAGTTAAATGGAGAACTCTTCCCAGGAAAAGTCAATGGCCGTCGTTTGAAGGCGTACACAAGTGTTTCGGCCATCTGACTAGCTGACAAAATCATAGTCTTAGCACTCTAGGCAGCTAAAAGGAGGTGCGGGACTATAAATTACTCTACCCAAGAGCTGTGCGATGTCAGGTTTGCGCACAGTAGTGAAGTGTCGCAGGGTCTGCGACAGTGCGTGGGTAGCTGTGCTGCTGCATGGGTCAGCTAGAAAGTGACCGTTAGAGTCACTATTCATGATGTGATGCTTGGTTTGAGACCAAATGGAGTGGGCGACAGGTATTTAAGGTGAAATTTATGGGATAGATTCTTGAAAATCTCCCGCCAATCGAGCATTAATGGACTGAATGTGGTGGGAACGGTCGAATTCAAATTCAAAAGGTGCTATAAATTTCAAAGGGTTGTCTAGCAAACAACACTTGGCAATTTGAGGACTGAGCTGTTGCATGCACAAACATTCATGAACCCAGATCTGTTCGATCTTCTGAAGGCGAATTCGTTGTTTGAGAATTTACCCGAGATGTTAAGAGAATTGTGGAATAACACTATGGCAGCACTTGAGGAAGCCATGGATACTGGAGTAATGACCGTTGAGGAAGCCGCGCAGGCCATGACGGAAGTAGAAGTCCCAAAAAGTGTCAGGATAGTCGCAGAAATCCATAAATCACCGTTCACACCAAGACCCAAGAAACACAAGTAGGCTATGGTACCAGTGCACATATGCCCTAGGAACCCATTAAGGACTAAGATTACCATGGAAGAAAAGGGGAAGGCTATTAATTTGGAGGTCGATGAGGAGGAAGAATTTGAAGAAATCCTGGTAGAGGAGGAGGAGGATGTAGAAATGGAGGTTGACACCTGAGGTGCGGACCCTCTTACCAGGCTGCTCGCATATGTTCCTCCGCGGAAGGGTAAAGCAAAGGTTCCTAAAGACATAGATGAGAGAAAAAGCTCTCTGTAGACTCCGCTACTCCCTGACAACATTATTTTTTATGGAGCGCACTTGGGGCGAGTGCCTGTATTAAAATTTGAAGACTGGGATCTCGCGGACCACGAGAAGTTCCCACATTTGGAAACCGCACAACTGATGTGCCAGAAGAAAGATGCGCTGATTGGAGTCATAGAGTTGGAGCCACATAAGTGGCTAAGAGGTGTAGAAAAGGTAGGATTGTTAAACCTGCTTTGGGTGCTGCATTACCATCATGCCCCAGTGACCATTTTTGTCATCAGGCAGCTGCTCTGCTTGGTGCATGATGGGTGCTTGTCGCTAGAGGAGCCCATTCCCATCACAGACCACTTGATTCACAGAATTACTCGGTTCCCTTTGCAAAGGGGAGGACTCAACGAACATCTCGAAGGGTAAAAGTGATGATTTGGCCATTGCGGAGGCCATGAAGAAGAAGTTAAAGCTGGAGAAGAAGAAGAGAGGGTACATGATTTCCAGCATCAATAACCCTGTGGTCAAAGTTGCGATGTAGATATTGGAATAGAAGTTTATGCGGAAGTGTCACGCGGATGAGGTGCCTGCACCGGTGGTTGCACTTGCAGCGCAATGCATAGAAGGGGTCCAGTTCAACTGGGCAAACTACTTATGCGGAGAGTTCCTTGAGAACTGCCACGAGGCACAGGAGTAGGGGAAGACTTTTCATTATGCATGGATGTTGTTATCCATATTGCTGGTGGCATGGGAATTACCCGAGGACAACCAGTTCCCAATGATCGCGTAGGACCTTCTAGAGGCAGCGAAGTATGCTTTGCTGTGGGCAACTAGAGATGCGTAAAGGATCAAGGAAAATAAAATATTCTGCGTGTTCATGGAGATGAACATCAGAATGGGGATTAATCACAACCCTCGGTTATCACCCACGGTCTATAACAATATGCAGAGCTTTGCGGAGTTCAAGGTGGATTTCCATCATGTTTACATCAAGGCGCAGAAGGACCCCACGAAGACGTGGTGCGAGCTACCCTACCTGGAAATAAACAATGTCATCTTCGCGGTTCTTGAGTCGTGGCTGCTGGAGTGTCGCACTCTAGCTATCTCCGACGTGGAAATGGAGAAGTCTGCCGGGTAGAGGAAAAAGGATGAGGTGAAACTGTGGATGGTGCAGTTGGCAGAGAAGCATAGGAACGAAGTGACAGTAGCTAAGGCCCAGGCGGCATGAGACGCTGCGAAGAAGGAAGAAGAACAACAGAAGGCAGCTAAGAAAGAGCATGAGGGAGACAAGTCGCCCTTGCCCAAACAGGAAACAGATACAGAGAAAGGTGGTGCAAACCCACAAACAACGACCACATAGTTGAAACGACAGTGCCCAAGAGAGCAGGTAGGGCCGCAGAAAAAGTCGAAGGCTTCCAAGACTTATTTCGACCGATCACCCTCACTGAGGAGGATCTGCATGCCATTGGGGAGACAGTGAGGGACGTCATCGTGGAGATCCTCTAGCAGTTCGCCGAGGAACACCAGATGGTATTGGGGGCTCTCTGAGCACAGATACATGAGTTGCAGGTGCACACTCCATAGGCTGGCACTATGTCAACCAGCCTCGCAGTAGGCACGTCCACGGCTGAGGAAATGCTGCGCTCCTGAATGACCAACACAATAGTGGTGCCAAAGGGAGAAATCATTATAGAAAATGAGGCCGATAGGACTATGGTCAGCGGGCTGAAGGGAATCAGGCTAAGTATGGCTGCGCTCCCTTGGGAGATGCTCTATGTTTTGAAGGAAAAATTTACTGTAGAATTGTGAGCCAGGGAGGGTTGCGCTCCAGGTCATGAGTGAGCAGTGCATCAAAATTGAACAGTTGAGCCTGCAGTGTGACGAGGTAGTGGCACAAAACCGATAGCTAGTACAGGTGGTCGAGGAAGCCTGCCAGATGGTCTCGGAGCTGGATATCCAAGCAGAAGAACCAGTGGAGGTGCGCGTTCGAAAACTAGCAGCAGGGGTGCGTGAGGCAAAGGAAGAGATGGCTAGGGTTCAGCTCGAACTGAACCTCCAGATAGCCAAACTGCAATTGAAGGCGCAACCTTCAACTCCGCCAGAGGTTAAGGAACAACACACCAACGCGATTACAACAACAATAGTGGAGGTCAACAATGTAGTGAAAGACTGCACAAAGCTATTCAAAGAGTTGTTCGAGGTTCTCACTACTTTGCAGGAGGGCCTGGACATACAACGCCTAGAAACAGAGGCACACGAGCTACAATAGAAATATGATTAAGTAAAAGGTATCACGTAGACGGTTTCCCTTACAAAGAGGCTCATGAGGATGCAACAGGTGAAAGCGCTCAAGGAACAGGTAGATGCTGCTCGACATAAGGGAGCCATTTTGAAGGCGCGCTTATAGCCATGGATTGATGAGGTGTACATTGTTACCACCTCCATTGAAGCAAAACTCGCGCAGATGCAAGGAACACAGGAAATGGTTCAGGGCTATAGTTCATCTACAACGGTCTTTTCCCAACATGTTGAGGAGGTACAACAGGCAGTCGCTCAGTGCGTTGCCGATCTTGTAGCAACTCAGGCAGAATTGGGAGGCCTTCATGCAAAGATCTCCGCACCGATAAAGTGACTCAAGGGTGAGTCACGATGTTTGTGTTGGGGGCCTGTTGGGTGTGGGATCCCCCAAGGGAAGTTTTGGGGCTTAGAGCCAAGATTGTGGTCAAAATTTGTAACCCCAACGTAAAGACTCCACATTTTGTAGGCGCGAAGTGCACAGATTGTAAAAGAGTCATAGCGTTGTCCGCCCTCAATTTTGAAATGTAATTTTGGCTGTAGAGATCTACCCATGGTCCGTGGACCATGGGATTGTATAAATAGAGCGAGTTTCTAAGTAGTTAAGAGATCACTCAATAATAATGATAAGGATCAAGAGTTGAGTCATATTTGAAGTGTAAAGTCTAGTTTTGGGTCGTAGAGTAGGAGAAGGCTCTGTAGCTAAGTGCGCAAAGGCCTAGTAGTCTGCAGCTGAGTGCGCGGACCCTTGCAGCTAAGTGTGCAGGGCAAGTCGAGTCAGTAACAATTAGAGCATTAATAATGAGAAGTTTCATATTCATTCTACGTATTTATTTCCTGTTTTATGCATCTATTACATTGAATATACATTACACTTTTAATGTTTATATAATGCGCGAATATGTATGAATGTGTTGATTAAGTGAAAGCAAGGTAGAATATCTGTTTACGCGAAGTTAACTAAGACATTTAAGAAGATAAGTAAGATACATGGTGTAGATTGGGGAAATAGTGCAGTTCGCTGCCATAGCAGCGTGAAAGCATCTCAACCCCTAGTTAGGGTTGTGCGAAAGGCAATTATAACATATCACGAGGTTATTGAAGGTTAGAACAGTGTGCGAAGTAACCTGCGTGAAGACAGGCACAGTTGGACTAAATTGACACCACAGACATCTCAAGGGTGCAGAAACTTGGTTCCCACATCCCCCCATACTGCTTCGAGTGAGACTTCAGTTCGTGCTCTGTGGGCTGATGCTGAAAGGGCCAATAGTGTAGGGATTTGTTTGGTTAAATAAGTCCGAACCTGGGTCAGGCCTCATCAATCCAACATGTATGTTCCTGGTTTGAATAAGAACTTGGTTTATGTTTCCATGTTACATAGCCACAAGACAGGTAAAGAGGATAGAGGTCCAGGTGAAGAATATTTGCAAGTTGGAGGTAGAATATTGTGTTGTCCTGACCACGAAAGCAGAGAAGGTGCAGAGCCGAGACATCGGTGAGTTCTAGCACAGATGGTTGGGTCACTTGCATCATGGTGCTTTGAAAATCATGCAACAAATTTCTACTGGTCTTCCCAAAGGTACACTAGAGAAAGTTGACACATGCAAAGGGTGTACTTTGGGAAAATTCACCAAAGCTTCCTTTCATGAAAAAGATAGTCGAGCATAGGCGATTCTAGATCGAGTCCATTCAGATGTGTGTGGACTGTTCTTGATAGCATCCATGGCCAAACACAAGTATTATGTTATATTTGTTGACAATTTTTCTTGTAAATGTTGGATCTTTTTCATGCAGAAGAAATATCAAAATTTTGTGAATTTAAAGCATTGGTCGAGAAAGATACTAGCAAGAAGGTTAAATCTCTCAGGAGTGATAACGATGGAGAGTATGTGTCAAATGAGTTTAAAAACTTATGTGCGGCAGAAGGGATTAAACGGGAGTTGACAACACCCCATAACCCACAGCAGAATGGGGTGGCTGAAAGGAAGAATAAAAGCATTGTAGGGGCAGCATGGGAAATGTTGCATGATCAGGGCCTACCGCTACACCTATGGGCTAAGGCATGCAACACATCTATTTATTTTCATAACAAAAGCCTTCATTGAATTCTTGGGATGAGTACACCAGAGAAGGATTTCTCAGGGAAGAGACCAGATGTGGGTTACTTCAGGATTTTTGGTTCATCGGTATATTGCCATGTGACCAAAGATGCATGAAAGAAGCTTGAGCTTCCAACAGAGTTGGGAATATTTGTGGGGTACACTGATACACCTCATAACTATCAGGTGTATCTGCTAACCAGTAGGATGATAGTGGTTCACAGGGATGTCAAATTCGATGAAGAGAAGGCCATGAGATGTTCCCTTGAGAGGGAGCTTCAACTCCATGTGCTTGAGGATGTTTTAGCTCTTAAGGAGGGTCCGAAGATTGATGTGGAGCAACCACATGTAGAGGATTCAGGAATGGAGATACCCACTTAGGCATAGTCTTCCAGAGATGGGAGAAAGTGCACTAGAGATGTTGAAAAATTATTGCAGGATGTGAGAGAGAATGTGGGAGCACCCACATCATAGCACTGGCAGAGGAGGTCACGTGAGAGGTACACTAGATACATGGCTCTTATGAGCAAATGTGTTGAGACAGATCCATTTTCCTTTGAGGAGCCAGTGCAACAATCGGTTTGGGTTGATGCCATGGTGGAGGAGTATGACTCCATTGTTCATAATGGTGTTTGGGATGTGGTCCCAAGACCGGTAGACAAGTCAGTGGTGAGTTCATGATGGCCTTACAAGGTAAAGCAAGCAATGGATGGTAGGGGGGAGAAACATAAGGCCATTTTTGTGGCTCGAGGATTTTTTGAGGTAGAGGGGATTGATTACAATGATACCTTTTCCCTTGTTGTGATGTTCTCATCAATCAGATCCATTTTGGCACTATCAATGCAGATGGGTTGGAAGATACATCAGATGGATGTAAAGATAACCTTCCTTAATGGCAAAATTGAGGAAGAGGTGTACATTGAGTAGCCTAAATATTTCGAGACCTTTGACCATGAGTCACATGTGTGCCAACTCAAGCAAGCATTGTATGGGCTGAAGCAAGCACCCCATGCTTGGTACACTAGGATTGATAGCTACTTCATTGGGTTGGGCTTCACCAAAAGTGAAGCAGATGAAAACATGTACCATACTGTGGTGGAAGGTAAATTGTTGATTACTGTTTTATATGTTGACGATTTGATTCTGACAAGTGATGATAAGTTGATCAATTCTTGCAAGGAGGATCTTGAAAGAGAGTTTAAAATGAAGGACTTAGGGCTAATGCACTACTTTCTGGGCATGGAAGTATGGCAAGGTGATGGGGAACTTTTTGTCTCTTAGGGCAAGTATGTCAACGAGATACTGAAAAGGTTCCACATGGAGAGCAGTAAACCCATGGAGACTCAACTAGGAGGTAACTGGAGGAAGGAGGATGCTGCTTTGAGTAAAGTAGTGGAAGCTACTGTTTACAGGCATCTTGTGGGTTCACTCATGTATTTGGTGAACACACGACCGGACATGTGCTATGCAGTTAACTAGCTTAGTAAAGCGATGGTTATGCCTACCAAGATGTATTGGAAGGCGACCATGCATGTGTTGAGATACCTTAGAGGCACTACTTAGTATGGATTGTGGTACAAACGAACAAAGGGAGTGAAGGTTCAAGGCTTCACTGATGCAGATTGGGCAGGGAGCCCATCCAATAAGAAGAGAACATCAGAAGGGATCTTCAATATTGGGTCTGCATCTTTTACTTGGTACAACAGGAAACAGAGATCAGTTGGACTTAGTTCGGCAGAGGCAAAGTACATGGCTACTAGTCAAGCAGCATGTGAGGCCATCTGGATGAATAAGATTATGGTTGGTTTGTTTGGTCAGTAGATGGATCCAACTATGATTTATCGTGATAATCAAAGTTGTATCAAACTCTCTCAAAATCAATTTTTTCATGATCAGTCCAAGCATATTGATATCCGATATGCTCATCTTCGGGATTGTGTGTAAAGGCGGATTATGTTGTTGGAGTACATTCCCACAAAGGAGTAGGATGATGACATTTTGACAAAGGCATTGTCAAGATGTAAATTTGAGTTTCACAGAGATAGGATCGGGGTAGCTGATAATCCCTTTCTTGTTGAGAGGGAGTGTTAAAAATAACAACAAGAAATTCCAATTTAATTTGTCCTTGAATTAAATTGTGAATTAAAATCGAATTCTATTCTCATAGCAACTTGTAAATAGTTAATTAAGTTAAATTGACTTAATTGACTTAGGAATTTCGAGTTGGAAGTCTATCTGGAGTCATGTAAGTGTGATCCCTAAATTTTAGGGGTACAGGTTGAGTTCTTTGGAGTTGTCATTAGATAACTCAGCTCGATTGAGATATAGTCAGTTGAACTAGTTCTAACTAATAGAGGTTTAGTAGTGAGTCACTACATCCTCAGTGCCACACCAGTTAACTGAAGATTCACTCACAAACAATTCATACATGTTAGTTTAGAGGAATACCCAGTTGAGAATAGAGTGCAAGTATAGTGTAGTATCAGTTGTATGACTTTTCGAATTGTACAAATCATGCATGCAATCAGTTACGGACCTAAGTTTGGATTGCACAGGTTTGGAAGAAGGATTTCTCAATTAAACATGGGCCGATCCTCTTAGGAATTGCGCAAGGAAATAGGGGCTTGACAGACAACAAAATTGGCTAAGTGTGGCTAGAGCGGACTTGTGAAGAAAAGAGTTTATTATACTTGTGGAGGGATTGTTCTAGTGAGAAAAAGCATTGTATTTTCTTCTTGGATTTATGATTAATGAAATATAGATATTCAAGGATTTGAGCAGTTGCTTTCCCCAGAGAAACATTTTTTTATGTGGGATTGATATTCTTCCTCTTGCTGATTATTTTTTTCATCAATCATTATTGGTTTCCGTTGTTAGGAGTATAGTAGATTCTTGTCTTATGTTTTAGAAAATTACATGAGTTGTTGAATCTACAGAAAAATCTACAGATTTTCCGCCTCATAGGGAGGTGGATTTTTCTATTGAGTTGTTACCAACAATGCCGACATCTAAGGAATCGTATAGAATGAGCACTCTAGAATTGGTGGAACTGAAGTTACAACTTAAGGAGATGCTTGATAAGGGATACATAAGTCCGAGTATGTCATCTTGGGGTGCACCAATATTGTTTTTAAGGAAGAAGGATGGTACTCTCAAATTGTGCATTGATTATAGGTAGTTGAACAAGGTGACTATCAAGAACAAGTATCCATTGCCACAAATTGATGATTTGTTTTAGCAACTAAAGGGATTTGTAATGTTTTCAAAGATTGATCTAAGATCATGATATCACCAAGTGCACATCAAAGAAGAAGACATATACAAGAATGTATTTCATACAAGGTATGGGCACTATGGGTTCGTGTTGGTTCCTTTTGGTCTTACAAATGCTCCAAACACCTTCATGTGTTTGATGAACAATGTGTTGCACCTTTATCTGGATAGGTTTGGATAGTCTTTTTTGATGATATATTGGTATATTTAAAAAATGAATAGGAGCATGCAGAGCACTTGGCAATGATATTGAGGTTATTGAGAGTGCATCAGTTATGTGCGAAGATCAACAAGTGTAGTTTCTTTCATAATCATATTCATTACTTGGGACATATTGTTTCCAAGGAAGGAATAGTAGTGGACCCAAAAAACATTAAGGCTATCATGGAGTGGCCAGCTCCGAGGAATGTGGATTAGGTCAGATATTTCATGGGACTAACAGGTTATTACATGTGGTTCATCAAGGACTTCTTAAAGTTTGGCTTTCCTATCACATCTTTTAAGAGGAAAGGGAAGAAATTTGAATGGAATAAAGAGTATGCAGCTAGTTTTGAGTAGCTAAAGCATTTTCTTACAAATGATCCAGTTTTGAAGATTGCAGATCCTGATAAGGAGTTTGTGGTTTGTACATATGCTTGCAAGGAAGGACTTGGTGGAGTCCTGATGCAGGAAGGACAGGTGGTTTGCTATGAATCAAGGAAGTTGAATGAGCATGACCATAACTATGTGACTCATCATCTTGAGTTGGCAACCTTCATTCATGCATTCAATATGCAGAGACATTATATAATTGGTAGGAGATTCATCTTCATGAGTGATCACAATGAACATAGGTACTTGTTTGACCAGACCAATCTAAATGCTAGGTAATCTAGATGGTTGACTACTCTCAGTGAGTTTTATTTTGAGATCAGGTACATCAAGGGAAAATAGAATAGGGTTGCAAATGCTCTTAGTAGGAGAATTTAGGTGAATCATATTTCAGTTGTGAGATCCCATGGGACAAATTTGTAGGAGCGGATCTTGCATGCAGTGTAACATGATGAGAGGTATCAACAGTTGAAGCGAAGATTTCAACAACAATGTGAAGGTTCTAGGGATGAGGAGTATCACCTCACAACATATGGCTTAGAAAAATTCAGGAGCATGATTTATGTGCCAAATAGTAGCGAGTTGAAGAAGCTTATATTGAGAAAGTTTCATGTCAAGCCATATTCAAGCCACCTAGGATACCAAAAGACTTTGACAATTGTTAAGAAGTTCTATTATTGGCTGAATTCGAAGAATGAGGTGGTTGAGTTTGTTGCAAGGTGCTTGGACAGTCCGTGGGTGAAAGTTGAATGCAAGCATCTATTTGATCTATTGCAGCCTATTATGATTCTAGAATGGAAATGGGAGGTCATTTCCATGGAATTCATTATAGGATTTCCTAAGACATTAAGGCAGCATGACTCCATCATGTTTGTGGTTGGAAGGTTAAGCAAGGTAGCTCACTTCATTATAGTAAAGTCTATAAATTTAGCTAGTGAAGTGGCTCAAGTCTTCATCAGGGAGATAATGAGGTTGCATGTAGTTGCTAAGAAGATCATATCAAATAGATATGCCAAGTTCACTTCCAAGTTTTGGAAGGATTTATTTGTAGGCTTAGGGATATACTTATCCTTAAGTATATCTTATCATCCACAAACAGATGGACAGACAGAAAGGGTTAACATGAATCTTAAGGACATGTTGAGGATCTATGTCATGCATTAGGAGAGGAAGTGGGAGGATTATCTTCCAATGGTGGAGTTTGCTTATAATAATGGGTATTAGGAATCCTTGAAGATGATTCCATTTTAGGTTCTCTATGGGTGGAGTTGTAATACCCTTATCAGCTGGAGTGATCCAATGAATAGGGTGTTGATTGGACCGGATATGTTGGTTGAGATGGAGCAGGAGATGCAGGTTATTATAAGGAATTTAAAGGCAACATGAGAAAGGAAAAAGAGTTATGTACATCAGCATAGAGCATTCAAAGGGTTTCAAGTTGTGGAGCATGTGTACTTGTGCATCAAGCCCAAGAGGAGCTCCTTGAGAATTTGGTCATGTCCCAAGATGGCACCTTGATATTGTGGGCCTTTTGAGATCCTTGAGAGGATTGTACCAGTGGCATACAGACTTGAGATACCACTAACAGTGAAAGTCCATGATGTTTTCCATGTTTCATTACTTAAGAGATATGCGCAAGATATTGATCATGTGATTGATTGGTCTATATTGCAGGTGGAATCAGAGAGAGAGTTTCGGCTATAGTGACAATGCATATTGCAGTGAAAACAACTCATGCTATGGAACATAGTAATAGAGCAAGTTAAAGTTCAGTGGAAGCACCTTGGGCCTGATGAAGCTACATTGGAGATGGTTGATAAAATGCGGGCATTATATCCCTCTTTTATTTGTCGGTTGAAGCAAATGAGTTTTTAATAGGTATATAATGTATATATGTATGCCACTGTAAATATTGCATTGAGTTGTGTTATAAAACTCCAATAAGCGGTATGTTTGTCATGTTTTCAGTAGTTTGTCATTGTAAATACTACAGCGAGTTGTGTTATAAATCTCTACAAAGAGTATGTTTTGCTTGCCATATGTGTCATAAAACACCGAGGATAGTGTTCCCCCAAGGGGGAGGGGTTTGTAAAAGCCCCAGATTGATTTTATATGTAAATAAATAAAACCAAGGTCACGGGACACATATTCCAAGTTGAATGGAGGGAAAAACACTATAGTGGGCATCACTTGTGGTTTATTAATGGCTACAGAAATTGGAAATGGCATTGGAAAAGGAAAGAGGAAATAAATGGTAATTTAATAGGAGAAAAGGGAGACAAAGAGACACAAATATGCATGCAAGGGAAATTAGAGAGAAATTAGAGGTAAATGAAAGAAAAAGGAAAAAGGAAAGGAAGAGACTAGGCATTAATGATAAAAAGGCATCAGAGAAACAATTCACAAATTTTTTCAGTTTAAATTTTGATCACTTTCAGAAATAGAGCTCTAAGAGAAGAGAGAGGAAGCACTTGGACAAGCAAGCAAAGGAGAGCAAGGGAGCACAAGGAAAAGTTGGAAAAGCAGCTACAACAAGAGACATTGCAGATAACAGGTTGCAAATGTGATTTCTTTGTTGAGATTTGGATGCATGGTACATGCATTTGGTTATTTGGTTTCTTTGTTGTCATTAACATGGTATTTTCTTAGATTGACAGTGGTTTTTAGCCTTGCCTTTCCATTTCCTAGATATCCATGGTGTTGTGGGTTCCTTGTTTGGTTTAATATATGGATGGCAAGTAGACTTTGGATCATGGTGAGGCGGTCTTGGGAAATTCCGAAGGGTCAAGGATGGAGATGGGATTTCTCCTGGAACTCTTGACGGATGGGTGGAGATAGGAAAATTCCTCTGGGTATGGTGAAGAAATTTGGAGGCATCAAAGCATGTTTGGGTTGGTGATTTCTGGACCGGTTTAGGTGAAATCACTATGGTTGAGGGTTGAGGTCGTTTGGCCTCTAGAAGCCTTGATTGGTTCTTTTTTTATTTATCCCATGAGATCCCACATTCAAGCTTGGAATATGGCATGGGGGTTATTGGATGAAAGAGAAATCTGGTTCAACCTAATCTATGGTCGAGTGGTATGTGGAATTCCCTAACTTGGTTGGCATTTTCATATGTTAATATGATTTATTTCCTTATTGTGATGAAGGAGCACATGTATTGATTATTATGTTGATTTTATGGCTGGTTTGTCATGGATTCATTTTGGTTATATGTGGGTTATATGCATGGTTTAATCATGTGCTTTTGTTGCGGATCTTGTTCATGATTTGATAAGTTATTGAATGATTATGTGAATTCATGGGCTAACTAGTGTTATTGCAACTCGTTTGAGAGGGCATTGAGCCTTCTTGATGATTCCTTGATGAGGTTAAGGAGACTTGAACATATATGCATTCATGACCTATAGATTAAAATGTTTACCATATGTTTGATAAAACATTTATCATATGTTTGGCTTGTTTGGGAAAAAACTAGCCTTAGCATTCATCATATTGACTTGTCATCACCTTAGAATTGATTCTAGAAATTTATGGGTTGTTATGGGTAGTGGCCTATAGGCTAGCCCTAAAAATGTGGCATTGATTTTGTATTTGCATGCATGGAATTTCGATTGCAATCGAACAAAGGGAGAACTATGCATGTGGTTGGAGCCTTCCAACTACACTTACAATAGCTTATGTGTGTAGCTAGGATGTGAGCTTAGTTAAAAATAAGTTACAACTCAGGGTCTGAGCACTAGGGGGTCATGGTTTGACACCTAGGTGATCTGATGTCCTTGAGAGGTTTCAGTAAGTTTTCAGTTAGTAGACCCCACTTCCATAACTGGAACTTGGATGTTGGGTCATGTCATAGTAACTCTCAACTCATGTTTACCCGGAGAACTTCTAAAAGTGGGTAAATGTGGGATGGGGTGGTTACACAAAGACTATAGTTGATGGGGTTGGAGAGGTTATTCATCCATCCTTGGGGAATGAATCCATAGGTGACATTAAATTCCCCCCTCCCCAACATTACTTATCCCCAAGCAATGGAAAACCTGGGTGCTACAAAATCTACCCTCCTATCTTCAAGAAGGATGACCTCTCTTGGTTGGACATCCTTGTATTGTGAGTTTCCTATAGAAAATTATGACTGGATATTACATGCAATCCACCATTTGAACTGACATCATCTTGTGTCATTATACAAGTTGGTTCCTTGAGTAGGGAAAATCCAAAGAATTTTCAATTCCACTCTTCTTTCACCTTCTTGATATCTTCTCTCTCTTAGATCATGCATCCCTTCATCCTTATTTGCTCACTCCCTTCTACATAAGTATTTTTCCTTTCATCTAAGGCTCTTATCATTCCTCTCATGTTTTCCTCTATGCATGTCTTCTCTAACTCTAAGATCTTGTGTGCCTTGATCCTTGTCTAATCTCTCTCTCCTAGAAAAGTCTTCATCCTTCCTTTGCAAGTAGTCATCATCCCTCTCATGCTTTTCTCTAGCCATATCTTCTTTATCTCTGAGATCCCTAATGCTTTGATCTTTATCCAATCTTTCTCTTCTTTGCAAGTCTTCTTCCCTCCTCCTCCTATGATAATCATCAACCTTCTCATGTTTTTATCCACCCATATCTTCTCTTTCTCTCATATCTTGTGTTAATTCAACCTTATCTACTCTCTCTTTCCAAAGTAGGTCCTCATCCATCTTTCTTATAAATTTATGATCATCCATTTTTCTAGACACATTGGAATATTATATTCTTTATCCATGCTCGTGGTCTTCTATAGATAGTTTAGGTCTCTAACCATCTTCATCCATATTCTTTCTTACATTCAAGAGATCTTTCATATCATCTCTTTCAGTGTCACATCCCCTATCCCTATGTTGCAAATCATATTTAAGTTTGTAAGAATATATCTCCACGAATCTTCATATTTCTCTCTTAGACTCTACATATCTTCATTTTTCCCTTGCCAAGCTTTAGCATATTCTTCCCTTTTCCTATGCTTACTAGTTCTTTCTTCTTTAACTCTCCTACAATATATTTTTTATTGGTCTCCATGATATAGATATTGGTCATCTCTATGGTGGTTTGGATTTTCTTTTCTTATTTAATGCATGTTATCTCACACAATACTTGTGTCTATTGTTCCAAACATACTCCTTCTGATAGATATATGGTTCCTCCCTAGGTCAAGGCTTGTCTCCTTCCTTTTCCATCCTTTTTGAAGGTTTGTATTGTGATATCTCTTCCTCACCCTTTCCATAATCTTTGGAATAGTCTCTGCTATTAACTTCATTCCAACAAAAGAATTTTGGTCTCTGTATTTTCCATCTTCATATTGTGAGTCATCATCTGCTCACCCATTTGTCACTTTTCTGGTATAATAAATAGGTTCATTATAAACACTACCATTATAATCAACATCGCATGTAACTTTTGAGACCATATTTGTAGAACATTCCTCCAATGCATCCTTTGGTTATTTAGACTTCCTAATGACATTTGCAATATCATTAAACTTGCAGACACTCTTAGAGAGACTTTCACAAATTGCTACAATATTATGAAGCTTATCATCAATTTGAATATTTAACAAATGGACATCGCCCTTGCAAACATTCAAATAAGGTCTCATAGTAGTGTCAACTATAGGAAAATTCTCATAAAATGTCATGGGTTATTTACCCCCATATACACTTTCATATTTTGATCCTAGTTCATCATTATTGCAAAAATTATTGACAGTCACAGTCACATCAACATTATCAAACCATGTTAGATTATAATCCAACTTGCATATACCCTTATCAATTACAAAGGTAGGAGTAACAACTTTACAAGAATTTTCATCAACTATGAAGGTGGGATGAACCAGATTAGTATTATTCATTTCAAGATAAGGAGAAGACGCCTCAACATTTGGTTCATTGTCAGTAGTGTTACAAGATGGGTAAGAGCCAGTGTCACCCTATTGAACCTCAATGCCATTCCAAAATTCAATCTTGTATTCCACATGCTCCAAAGTATTATTAATATAATAAAACTCTTTGTTATATCCACAATGATTTTATTTAGGAGTTTCATTCTATGCTTCAAGAGTTATCCCCTGCTTTGGTTTATAGGGTGTATCAATTTTCAGAATTAAGGTAAGGTGTTTGTCAGTTTGAAGAGACATCTTTGAAACTTGACTTGCATTGTTGGTTTCTTTTCTACCAATTTACTTCTAACAGAGTAAGAAATCCCTTGTGATAGGGCAATGTGTAGACTACTAGAGCCATCTTGTTCTAAACTTCTGGTATTTGTTGAGAAGCCAAGTGTAGTAAAGATGATGCTTGATTTATCTTAACATGATAATTACTTGTGAACGTCTGGCTTCTATTGGGAACGAGATCCCCCAAGGACATTTTTGGGGCTAAAAGCCCATGCTTTGGGTCAAATTTTGTAATAAAATTGCAAAGTCTCTGCATTTTGTGGTCGCGGAGCGTGAAGGTGTCATCAGTCATAAAGGGTTGTCTGCCCTTAATTTTGTAAAGTAAAGTTGGCTGTAAAGATCTACCCATGGTCTGCAGACCATGGGATTGTATAAAAAGAACTAAGTAAGTAAGCTCTAAGTAGTTTTAACGATTCATGAGTTGTAGATGAAGTCTTGAACGATAAGAAGAGAAGTCTAAGTTTCATGTCTTAGTGTAGGTAGAGGCTTTGTAGCTGAGTGCATGAAGGCCTAGGGTAGAAGTCCGAAGCTGAGTGTGCGAACCCCTGCAGTTGTGTGCGCAAGGCAGATAGAGTCTGTAATCCTTCGAAGATATCAACAAAGAGGAGCATTCTACAAATTCTGTGTATTATTTCCTATTAATGCATCTTGTCATATTGTGTATGAATTTCATTTATAATGTTTATATGATGCACGGATGTATGTAATTACGTTGGATAATTGAATGCAATTAAGGATATCTATTTACGCCTAACGTTGTTTAATAAGATAAGTAAGACACTTTAGGATAACTTGGAAACATGTTCTTTACGTTGCTTTAGTAGCACGAAAATACCTGAACTGCAGGTTAGGGCTGCACGAAGGCCAATTGTACCCCTTCGCAGAGGTATTGAAGGGCAGAATAAAGGGCTATGTAGATAGAGCCCTAGAACTCTACGACCTATGTGAAGGCAGGAATAAAAGGAATAAAGTGACATCACAACCATATTAGGGTGCAAAAACTTGGTTCCAACACCCCCCCATACTGCTTCGGGTGAGACTTCGGTCCACGATCCGCGGGTTGATGCCGAAAGGGCCAGTAGTGTAGGGATTTGTTTGTCTAACTAACACTGAACCTGGGTTAGGCCCCACCAAGACAACAAATGCTTCCATTTCCAGGACCTGAATCTGCATAAGAGATGTGTGATGTCATATCACTGGAATCCAAATAAGAAAGAGATTAGAGATTGGTTGGATAGGAAGATCCACGAATTCGTGGTGCAGGAGAACATAAGTTCGCGACTGACAAAGGAACAGTGGCTGGACAAGTACCTCTATCTAGAAATACACGAGATCTTTTTCTGTTCCTTTCCGGTTGAGCTATATGAGTGGATCGCGAAGCTAGCAGATAGCCAAGGAAGGTGGAGACTTGACGGTCCTAAGTTTGGACCCCAGAGTAAGTACAATGATTGGAAGCCTCTGAGTATAATATCATCCACGCTGTTGATCATTGGCTTGATCGCATCATAGGAGCATTTGTGACTAAATTCGCGGTCGATACCTCAGTCAGCTACAACGAGGTAGAGCGATGCTTTTTCAAGGGTCTGCAAGGTAAGTACTTGAAGTCTTTGAATACCTGGATTAAAATGCTATTGTGTGAAAAACGGGTTATGCAGCTACCTTGATGTTCGGAGCTACACAAAGCCGGGAAGACTTACAGGAATGAAGGGAGAAAGGGTCATGAATATAGCCCATTAATTTCAACTCCATGAGGTGACGAAGAGGGAGTAGCACAGGCTTCTTCGCGAAGTGCTATTCAGTTAATAAGACAAGGATTCCAATGACTACCAACTCCACCCACACCACCTCCAACTTCACTGCCATCACTTGCGACTTCACCCATACCACCACCGCCTCCACCGTAGTTCAGTATGGCACATTCAGTGACGCTGCCTTTGTTTAAAGGCTTGGGAAATGAGGAACCAGACCAGTTTTGGTTCGTGGTGAAAGATGTATGGGAAGTTCAAGGTGTTACAGATGATAACATGAAGAAGGAGACACTGGTCAGTGTTCTGCAGGATCGCACGCTAACCTGGTACATTAAGTACTCTAATGATAACCCAAACGCTGGAGTGGCAAACATCTAGACCGCGCTGAACAAAGAATTCAGTAGGCCTAAATCTGAGGCGCATTCGGTTGTGGGGTTCAAAGAAATTGTGATGAAGCTACGAGAGACACCTTGGGAAATAGATTAGAGGTTGAAGTGTCAGATCCGTGAAGCTAATATGAACTTGAGAGATGAACAACATTGCAAGTGGTTTGTGGCTTCGCTCTTGCCACACCTAAGGGTTGCGCTATCACAGCAGAAGATAATAACTCAGGCATAGGCCTTGGAGATTGCAATGAGACTGCATGAAACACCGGTGCAAGATCAAAATCTGGGGGTTCAGCAGATCCACGCGCAGTTGAAAAATCTGTGCCTTGAGATGCAAAGTTTGAAGCATGACAGAACAGTTCGACTAGAGGTGCATGAAGAGGTATGGTGCCTAAAATTCAAGGGTCAGGGTTATGACAAAGACCACTGCCCGGTCTTTGTGAACTACATGGCAGGAGGAGGACCGATGCTTGTGAGGCAGGAAGCTCAAGCAGGACCAAGCGTGGGGCCTGCATTGTGGTGTGCTATATGTTAGATAGTAGGAAAACATGCCACAGATAAGTGTCATTTGCTACGGAAGTTTGTATAAAGGCCACAACAACTGTTCTGCAACTTTTGTAGGTCGGTAGGGCATGATGAGCACAACTGCAGAAGCTATGAATTGATGATGGACAAAACACCTGCCTACAAGGTTTAGGCCAAAACGCGACCCCCTAACCAGAATGTGGGGATGGCGCAGACAGGCTTTCAGGGGCACAGAGGAGGACAAAGCGGAGGAGGACTTGGCAGAGGTTAGGGACAACTGATCTGCTACAATTGCAGAGGACCAGGACACTATGCCCACAATTGCACTAACCCAACATGTCCATCGTGTAAATATTGCACTTTATTTGATCATGAAACGGAATACTGTCCTATGCTAATAGAAATGATACGTGACAAAGGGGCGCTACCACCTCAGCTGACTCAGAATCTGTAGATGATGAGTTCTGAGCCTTGTAAAGAGGATTCGAATGTAAATATAGTGCTTCGAAGTGGAATTGCAACAGGAGAGGATAAGGGGAAACAAATTGAAGACAACGCATGGGTTCGCAAAGCTCCGGTGAAGGAGGCTGAATTTTATTTGGAGCATGCACGCGAAACATTCATGGAAGCAAAGAAGAGCTTCACTGAGGCCTCCACCTCAAGGAGCAAGGATAAGTTTGATAAGGAAATGAACCCTTCTATGCTTACGACCTTTCTGGAAACTTGCATGAAGTTGCTGCGTGACAGCAACGCTGTGAAGGGATTACATGAGCTTATAAATATATGCATTGGAAACACTCCAGGTGAACTGGGCATGGTACGAAATATTGGTAAGCATAAAATAAGAACAGGACGAGAGATGAGGTTGGCCGCGCAGATAGGAGAGTACGAAATGGATCAGGTTATTTTGGATCTGGGGTTAGACGCGAACATCCTACCAAAGCGGACTTGGGAATGGATGGGGAGACCCGCACTGCAGTGGTCTTCGATTTCACTAAGGATGGCGAATCAGTAGAAGGTCATCCCCATGGGGCGGTTGTAAGGGGTGACTGTAGATATTGAAGGCATGAGTGCGCTGGCTGACTTTGAAGTAATAGAAATCGTGGATGATACCAACCCCTACCCTGCGCTCCTTGGAATTTATTGGGCTACTGATATGAATGGGGTAATCAACCTAAAGAAGTGAAAGATGATATTTGAGAAGGAATCACTCCGCGTAATAGTACCCCTATATCCTGCTGAAGGATCACGCTATACTAAACCAGTCTATGATTATGAGAGCGATGACAATCTGGACTGTATCTATAAGATAATAGTGCGAGACCAAGATTGGGTGAATCCAATAGTGGATGGATGAATTACATGGGATTGCGAGAGTTCCTACACCTTAGACTCTGATGAAGAATTAAAGTGCTCGCAGAATCGGTTACATGAAGTAACCACATTGAGCTATAGCATGATGACCCGGTCGCTGCAATGTGTGTCATCAGAGGTAAGGAATTTGCCCACTTATGATGGCCTAAATGATGTAGATATATTTTTGGATGCATTTGAGAGGGAAGTACTAGAGAAGCAACGCTTCCAAGCTTTGGAATAGGCACTGCACCCTACACCTGAAAGGTGGTGGGGTACGCACAAGGGTAGCTTTGATGATTGGCATGAATGTAGGAGGATGATCAGAACATGCTTTGGGAAGCTGAAGGTACAACTGATAGACAAATATGATGGACAGGATGATCCGCGTGCACACTTGGCCAAATGGGCTCAAGATTATGAAGAGAATCCCCAACTTGAATGGGTGCAGTTGTTTTTTCACACCCTAGATGTCATCCTGATGAACTGGTACTTTGAAACAGAGATCTGCCATGGTACATGTGAATGGGATATTCTGCGCGAAGGATTCATAATGACATTTAGCTTTGAAGATGGGTTTGAGTGTATCAACGAGGCACTACAAGAAGTAAAGCCAACAATCTTTAGGATACCGCAGGATCCTTTGGACCTGATTCAACCTGATTGGGCTACTCAGCTGAGTCACGCGCTGGAATGCTATAATGTAACTGCTGAAGAAGAAGATGAGGATCTGTGAAAGGTTAACATCCCTAAAACATAAGGTCACCGCGAGGTTGAAGGACTGCGGATTGAGAATCCTAATATAACCCCGCAGCTGAAAATGAAACTAGTAAATATTGGTACTGAGACAGAGCCCAAATTCGTGAAGATTGGAGATTAGGGATGATGCGACGGTGGATAAAGTCACTGAATTGCTCCGCGAATACCAGGATTTTTTCCCTGTCAAGTTTACAGATTTAAAAGGGATAATTGGGGACCTGGGTGTTATGAAGATCACATTGAAGCCCAACGCGAAGTCGGTTAAGTAAAGACCTTACCATCTCAACCCGAAGTATAAAGAGAAGGTCTACTTAGAGCTAGGCAAGATGCTCACGGTAGACATCATTGAGCCTGTAGAAGAATCTGATTGGGTGAGCCCAATCGTGGTACAAGAAAAGAAGAAGAAGGATGAAATAAGGATCTGCGTAGATCTCAAGAAGTTGAATGACACTTGTGTACATGATCCTTTCCTGATGCCATTCACTGATGAAGTGTTGGACAATGTAGGTGGCCAGGAAGCATATTCCTTCACTGATGGGTTCTCGGGGTACCATCGGATCAAAATCCCGTCGGAGGATAGGAGCAAGACAACCTTCGCGACTGAGTGGGGGTGTTTTTAGTACACTGTAATGCCTTTCGGATTGAGGAATGCGCTTGTGATTTTTTCATGCGTAGTTTTTGCAGCATTCAAGGAATTTATTCATAAGTTCCTGGAAGTGTACTTTGATTATTGGACTGTGTTTAGGCTGGTGAAACGCCATTTCGCCAGTTTATGCCTTATGCTAGATACTTGTCGAAGATACTAGATTGTGCTCAATCTAAAGAAGTGCTTGTTTTGTGTTTCTTTTGGGACCCTGTTGGGTCATGTGTTTTGTAGGCAGGGACTGATGATAGATCCTGCGAAGATCGTGGTGATACTTAACTTAGAAGCACCGAGGAGTGTGAAGGAGCTACACGCTACTCTAGGACATACTAGATATTACAGAAAGTTTATCAAGGGCTATGCCCAGATCACCACGCCTATGGAGAAGTTGTTGAAAAAATACGCCACATTCTACTGGAATGAGGAATGTAAGAAAATATTGGGTGTATTGAAGGAAAAGATGGTCACCGCGCTGATTTTAGTCTTCCCGGATTGGAAGAAGGAGTTTCATGTACATGTCGACGTGTCATGTATAGCGCTGGGAGCAGTACTGACACAGGCTGGCAGAGGAGACTTGGACCATCCTATAGCATTCACAAGAAGAATGTTATCCAAGTTAGAGAAGAACTATTCCATCATCGAGCGTGAAGGGTTAGCCATGGTATACATGCTCCAGAAGTTTAGACACTACTTGTTGGGTGGCCATTTTAAGATGTATACAGATCATTCTACACTGAAATACCTGGTAAATAAGCCTGTGTTGTGGGGGGAGAATTTGCAGGTGGTTGTTATTGTTCCAGGAGTATGATTTCGAAGTTATTGTGAAGCCTGGACGACTGAACGCGGGACTAGACCATTTGTCACACATCGAAACTGGGGAAGAGCCCACTAATTTGAAGGAGGGATTTCCTAACGCACAGCTATTTGCAGTGCGCATCACATATGGTAATTTTGAAGATATCATACATTTCCTAACGACAAGAACTGCCCTAGAAGGATACACCATCCAACAAAAGGAGTTAGTGGTGCGCGCAACAGACTTTTCTGTCATTGTCAGGCATTTGTATAAAATGGGGTCCAATGAGATATTGCGATGGTATGTACTAGAGTTTGAAAGGAGTAGTATCCTCATGGACGCTCATGGGGGTGCTGCGGGAGGACATTATGCAGGGAGAGCGACTGTGCATAAGATTCTACGCGCAAGGTTGTGGTGGCCAACCCTCCATCAGAATTCGAAAGCGTACTACAAAGAGTGTGATGTGTGTCAAAGGACTGGTAGGCCATCGCGGAGGGATGAGCTGCCTCTGAATCCACAGATCATGTTACAACCCTTTGAGAAATGGGTGATAGATTTTGTGGGACCCATCCAACCCCAAGGAAAGATGGGAGCAAGGTACATTATCACAGTGACAGAGTATCTGACTCAATGGGTGGAGGCACAACCTATAAAGGATTGCACAGGTGTGATTGCTGCGAAGTTCCTCTTTGAGTATGTACTAATGTGATTCGGATGTCCAAAGATTTTGATGAGTGATCGTGGTACGCACTTTTTGAATGAGTCGATCAGTGCGCTAACAGAGGAATTTTAGGTATATCACTAGAGGAGCACGCCTTATCACCCGCAGGCTAATGGGATGATGGAAGAATTCAATAAAGTATAGGAGAACACGCTGACCAAGGTTTGCAGCACTCAACAAAGTGATTGGGACCTATGCATACCAACAGTACTATGGGTATATCAAACGACATGCAAGAAGTTGACTGGACAAATACCCTTTAGGCTTGTTTATGGTGTTGAAGCGGTAATGCCCATGGAATGCATTGTGCCTAGTCTGCGCATAATGACACTCATGAGTATGACAGATCGCAGAGCCCTGGAAGAGAGGCTCGTGCAGCTGGCTGAGCTTGAGGAAGAGATAATTCTAGCTGGATTTCACCAACAAGTCCAAAAGAAGCACGAAAAAGCATGACATGATTAGCACATTAAGCTGTGCACCTTTAATGTAAATGACCTGGTTTTGTTATATGACAACAAGTTTGATAAATTTCTGGGGAGATTCAGAATGCATTGGTTAGGGCCCTATGTCATTAAGAAGATTGCCAACGGAGGAGCGGTACAACTAGTCAAATTGAATGAAGATATCTTTCCAGGAAAAATTAATGGTAGTCACTTGAAGCCATACACCGGTGGTCCGGCCATGTGACTACATGAAGGTAGCACAGTCTTAGTGCTCCAGGCAGCTGAAAGGAGGCACGAGACTATAAACTACACTGAATGGGTTGGGGAGCTGCGCGATTGGAGGATTGTGCGAAGCAAGGTAGTGTCACAGGGTTCGCGGCAGCGAAGGGAGTTGCGCTACCCAGGAAGAAATCACGCAGGTTGGCCGTAAAGTGACCGTTAAAGTCACTGTTCATGATTTGATGGTAGAAATGCAGCCAAATGGAGCAGGTGACCAACATTTAAGATGAAATTTATAAGGAAGATCCATGAAAATTTTCCTCCATTCCGGCATTAATGAACCGAATTTGGGGGGAACGATTGGATTTGAATTCAAAATTCCCTATACATTACAAGTGGTTGTCCAGCAAAAAACACTTGGCATTTTGAGAATTAAGTTGTTGAGCTCTCAGGTGCATATGAATCGTGAGCACTACGAACTTTTGATAGCTAGTTCAGTATTTGAGACATTTTCGAAGGAGACACAGGAGTTCTTGTAGAACATCATGTCAGTGTCCATAGAATCTATAGATACCGAAGCAGAGGAGTCGGTGCCAAAAGTTGAGATGGAGGTAGAAGTAGTTGCTCCAGAGGTTGCCAAAGTATTAGCGGAAGTCCCCAAATCACTAAGGACGTCGAGACCAAAGCCAACCCCAACCAAGGAGACTGCGAAGGATAAAAAGGGCAAGCAACCTGCAATACCGGTGCACGCATCACCAAGAAGAAATCCACCAAAGCCTACTGCATAGGAGGGTAAAGCCATTAACTTAGAGCGAGAAGAGGAAGAACTCGAACACATCTTGATGGACGATGAGGATGTGGGAGTAGATGTGGAGGAAGTTGAGGCCCAGGGTGCTGACCCTATCACTCGGTTGCCTGAGTATGTCCCTCCGTGGAAGGGCAAGACCAAGGTATTAAAAGACATCGATGAGAGCAAGGTCCCCTTCAAAACCCCTCTGCTACCGGATGAAATTGTCTTCGAAGGACCGCACTTGGGGTGGGTTCCTCTGCTAAAAATCGAAGACTGGGACTTGGTTGATCATGAGAAGTTCCCACACCTAGCGACTGAGTAGTTTATGCGTCGCATTATTGACACAACCACCGAAATGACTACATTGGAGCTGCGGAGGTGGCTCAGAGGAGTAGACAAGGCAGGGTTGCTCAACTTGCTTTGGGTACTGCACTACAACCGCACCCCAGTGACAGTATTGGTCATCAAGCAGCTGCTATGCTTGGTGCATGATGGGTGTCTGTGGTTGGAGGAGCCAATACCCATCATTGACAGGTTGATCCATAGGATCACACGGTTGCCTTACACTGGAGAAAATCTGGCCATGATATTTGGCAGAAAAGGTGGTGAGGAAGCCCTCGTAGATCCCATGAAAGAGAAAATTAAGCTATTAAAGAAGTCAGGCAGATATGACATATCCAGCATTTGTGACCCTACTATAAAGGTGGCTACATAGATTTTAGCAGGGAAGGTGATGAGGAAGTGTTGCGTCGACGAGGTACTAGTGCCTATCATCGCGCTAGCAGCCTAGTGTGTCGAAGGAGTCTAGTTCAACTTGTCAGAATTGTTAGTTCTAGTCTTCACAGCCTGTCACCAGGGATCAACATGAGCTCTTACTATGTCTGGTTTTGTTAGATGTTTTGCACATGATTTTCAGCACAAAACATGTCACAAGTGTGTTCATCAGAAGATGCTTGAAAAAATATTTCCAACGGTATATCACAATCCCGTAACCGTTTCCTGGATTATAAGAAATGAATGAGTGATTCTTGGTTATGCATGTTTTGAGGTCAGTTGTTGCACATAATGACAAGTTTAGTACAAAATCAGTTTCTGAAATAATGGTGAGGAATTTTTCAAAAGTGAAAGAGGTTTTTTTTCATCACATACCAAATAAGGTCATTTTGCAAGCTATTGGAAACGAATTTCCTAAATTTGAGAGAGGTTTTTCTCCAAAATGACCTTATTTACAAAAACCTCTTTTAGTTTTGTAACAGGTTCTATGGTTTAGGAGATATGAGTTCATCTTCAACACCTATTTTCAGAAATTCGGCCCAAGTTTAATGTAACTAATTCTATTTTGAAGAAAATGGTTGAGCTCAATCCCTTAGTACAAGGATGAGAAAATGTATATATTTTATGAATTTCATAGTTTAGGGGTTGGATTTTGGTAGAAGGTTGGACTTTTGAGAAAGTAAAGAGCTTCATTGTACATTCATATCACCATTTTGTCTAAGTAATTGAGACCAGGATTTGCAGCACTCTTTGGGATTCATGTGGCAATTTGTCTTGGTACAATGCTTTTCTTTGTAATTGTGAATTTGATTATATGTCATGTATGCCATTATCTATCTTGTTTCTTCTGAACTAAACAAACAAGAGTGTAAGTAGAATCCATTGAAATTGCAGTGCTCTACTTGAAGTTTGCTTTAGTTTCTTGATGTTTTCAGTTGTTTGGGGAGGATCCATGATTGCTATTTCCCTCTTCAACACCTCACCTGTCTATTCCTTCCATATCATTCAATTTTAAGTGCCAAAAACAATTTCCTACCTTGCCCCATTGAGATCTCTGCAGGACTGAGCCTCAATCCCCGCACCCAAAATCTACCTTTCCATCTGAGCCAACAAAACATCATTTTATTAAATCAAATTCTCTTGCACTTATACCTAGCCTAAGATCAATATTTCTATCAGTCATCTCAAGCCCTCATCGATCATTATTTGTTGAGATTGACTCGGAGAGAGCACTCTCCTGACCTGGTGGGGCTAGCTACCACGCTGAGCGTGGTTTGATGTTGGCCCTGGATCCTACCTTTTTAGCTCGAGGTAAATCTAGGCACTAACATAGTGGCGACCATACTGGGGAAGAAAATTTTATTTGTTTGTTAGTGTTCTTTGTTTTATAGACTACAAATAGAGCCTGAAGTTAGCCAAGTAGCATCTGAAACGATCTTTCTTTGCATTAGCAAAAGTAGATAAAAGTTGCTTCAGTCAATCTCCGGTCTAGTCTTATAAATGAAGTATCTAACTTGCAAATTGCCCCAGTAACATGTATCAAGTTCAGATCTGATTTTTGATGGTGGACAATGATCAGACACATATGAAGGCTGAAATCATCTACCTGGCGACTCCACTGTTTGAAGTCCTGAGTTTCAAAGTATTGATGGTGGCTCCACTGGCTAAATGAAGGACTCAGATGTTGCTTCTATTTGTTCAAGGTATTCATGTATCGATTTTTCTAATCTTCTTGATTTTCCTAATCAATTACCAAAGGATGCATACATTTTGAGTAATGGCCCTATATTCAATGGGGAAGATATGACTTTGACTCTAGAACATACAGAAAATTTTAAAACATTTGTGGAAATTATTAGAGTTAAAAAGGAAGACGACTTCATCAGATTGTTCTTTGATTCATTTCAAGGCAAACATAGAAAATGGATTGAAGCTTTTCCTATCAGATCTATTAAGTCCTTTGTAGATTTTTGGCATATCTTTCTTGAAACATGGATGGAGAAAAAGGAAGAATTCAAAATAGAGGTGCCCTCTATTCAAGGTTTTAGAGAATGGGAAGATATGTGCATGGATGATGAGGTAGATGAGAACTTTGCTTCATCTCTTTCTTCTTATTTGAAATCCTGTCGATGCAGCCATGAAGTTAAACTCAATTTTTTGCAAGAGTTTTCCATCAAAATTGAAGGAGGTCTAACTGAATTGGAGACCCAAATACAGTCCCAGGATCTGGACTGTCGAGTCCCATTCTTTGGGGACTTTTTTCAGCAGAAGGAATAGAAGGTAAGGCTGCCCGTGGATATTTGCATTGACAGTTTGCAGCTGGAAGCATGCATTGAGGAGTTGGGGCAGAAAACAGAGTCTAGTTTTTTCGATCCTATTGCAACGTACATGGAATTTTTTTTCAGTTTAAATGATAGATTAAATTGTCTTTTGCACAACCAGACTCGTTATGTGCATGTATGGCTGTCATCATTTACATTTGTGTTATGGTTGAAGCAATTTCAAGCAGCATCCTTGTCACAGTTACTTGATTGTTTCAGATGGCATTACAACATTACTTGATCTATCAATTTTGCAGCAAAGTGGGTTATATTTGTACATAAATAAGCTGCCCAAGGCAACATTTCAGTTTTCAGTATTTGTTTATGTACAAGTTGCAGTATGTATATGTTTTTGGATTGGTATGAGTTGTTTTTGGTTTGCAGTTGTTTGACCATCCATGCCCAATGAAAGAGGCACTATCTTCTTTCCGGATATCTGTATTTCTTGGCACCTCCAAGGAGCTACCATCCCCATTGGAGCCGATGTTAGTTCCAGTCTTCGCAGCCTGTCACTAGGGATCAACATGAGCTCTTACTATGTTTGGTTTTGTTAGATGTTTTGCACGTGATGTTCAACACAAAACATGTCAAAGTGTGTCCATCAGAAGGTGCTCGGAAAAATATTTCCAACGGTATATCACACTCCCGTAACCGGTTCCTGGATTAGAAGAAATGAATGAGTGATTCTTGGTTATGCATGTTTTGAGGTCAGTTGCTGCACACAATGACAAGTTTAGTACAAAATCAGTTTCTGAAATAATGGTAAGTAATTTTTCAAAAGTGAAAGAGGTTTTTGTTCATCACATACCAAATAACAAAAACCTCCTTCATTTTATGCACAGGTGCTACTATGTGGGAGATATATAGTGATATTTGGAGCCTACATTAAAACAAAGCAAAATTTTCATATTTTTTACTGTTTTAGTCATTTTAGTGCGGGACCATTTTACAATAGATGGAAAGTAATTTTGCAAATCTCAAGGAGGGTTTTGTTAAAAACAAGCCATATAACAAAAACCTCTTTCATTTTATTCACACGTGTCATGGATTGGGATATGTGACTAGATCTTTATAGCTCATTTTCACAGATTTAAATTTTTAATGATTTTATGTTTTAGAGATGATTTTGTGGAACAGATTGCGAGCTACTGGAAACGAATTTCTCAAATTTGAGAGTTTATTTTCTCCAAAATTACCTTATCTACAAAAATCTCTTTCATTTTTGTAACAAGTGTTATTTTTTAGGAGATACGAGTTCATATTCAACACCTATTTTCAGAAATTCGGCCCAAGTTTAATGTAACTAATTCTATTTTGAGGAAAATGGTTGAGCTCAATCCATTAGTACAAGGATGAGAAAATGTATATATTTTATGAATTTCATAGTGTAGGGTTTGTATTTTGGTAGAAGGTTGGACTTTTGAGAAAGTAAAGAGCTTCATTGTACATTTATATCAACATTTTGGGTAAGGAATTGAGACCAGGATTTGCAGCACTCTTTGGGATTCATGTGGCAATTTGTCTTGGTACAGTGATTCTCTTTGTAATTTTGAATTTTCTTATATGTTATGTATGCCATTCTCTATCTTGTTTCTTCTGAACTAAACAAACAAGAGTGTAAGTAGAATCCATAGAAATTGCAGTGCTCTACTTGAAGTTTGCTTTAGTTTCTTGATGTTTTCAGCTGTTTGGGGAGGATCCATGATTGCTCTTGCCCTCTTCAACACCTCACCTGTCTATTCCTTCCATCTCATTCAATTTTAAGTGCCAAAAACAATTTCCTACCTTGCTCCGTTGAGATATTTGCAGGACTGAGCCTCAATCCCCGCACCCAAAATCTACCTTTCCATCTTAGCCAACAAAACATCATTTTATTAAATCAAATTCTCTTGCACTTATACCTAGCCTAAGATCAATATTTCTATCAGTCATCTCAAGCCCTCATCGATCATTATTTGCTGATATTGACCCGAAGAGAGCCCTCTCCTAACCTGGTAGGGCTAGCTACCAGGCTGAGCGTGGTTTGATGTTGGCCTTGGATCCTACCTTTTCAGCCTGAGGTAAATCTAGGCACTAACAAGACTATCTTCATAGAGAGATCCTAGAAAAATACCGCGAAGCACAGGAGCTCAACAAGATGTTCCACTACACGTGGTTATTGTTGTGGATTGTATTGGTAGCATGGGAGCTGCCAGAGGACAACCAATTCCCTTCCGTCGCACCAGAACTACTAGAAGCAACGAAGTACGCTTCGCTGTGGGTGACCAAGGATGCGCAGCGTATCAAGGACAGCAAGATATTCTAGATATTTATGGAGATGAACATCCACATGGCTATCAATTACAAACTGCGATTGTCGCCTACAGTGTATGCCAACGTGTAGGGCTACGCAGAGTTCAAAGCAGATTTCCACCATGTGGCCATTAGGGTGTGGAAGGACCCCACGTAGAAATGATATGAATTGCCTTACCTGGAAATGGATGACACCATTGATGCAGTACTTGACCGATGGCTGACACAGTAGCCATCTACAACAGACTTAGCAGTGGGAGGGAGCAAGTCCGCCATGTAGAGAAAGAAGGAGGAGGCCGCTGACAAAGCCCAGGAGGAGCGCGATGCCACTCAACAGACAGAGAAGCACATGGGTGGAATAGAGTAAGGCTTTGACAAAGGTATAAGGTCACTTTCACCCGAGACAGAGGAGGAGATGGATGAGCAGACAAAACAACATGGCGTAGACCCACAGGCGATGTCAGCCCGCATCAAGCATCCAAGGGAGTAGGAGAAAGGAGGGTCGAGGAAGAAATCAAAGGATGTTAAGACATCACTGGACCCAATCACGCTAATAGAGGGTGATTTACATTACATCGGTGACATGGTGCGGGATGTCACCGCGGAGGCCCTACAATAGTTTGAGCAGCAACAACAACTAGTCTTGGGGGCTATCTAGACACGTCTGTAGGAGTTGCAAACCTACACGAAACAGGCTAGCACGGTGTCTACCAGCCTTGCTATTGGCACTGCAGAAGTTGTCGAGATGTTGCGCCCGAAGGCCTCCAACGCGATAGTGCTGCCTGATGGAGCACTGACCACGATGAACGAAGCTAACATGCCCATTGTCAGCGCCCTAAAGGGAGTAGGGTTGAATCTAGCAGCGCTCCCTGGAGAAGCGCTCCACCTCTTATAGGATGGAGTGATTGCAGAGCTGAGGGCCTGTGAGCATCACGCCCTCCCAGTGATTAGTGAGCAATGGCTCAACAATGAGCAGATGGCCCTACAACGAGATTTTTCCATCACCACTGTGACTTAGGTGACCAACCAGAACAAGTGCATTATGCAGGTCATTGAGGAGGCATGCCGAATGGTCCTTGAGTTTTCCATTCCTGAGGAGGAACTAGTCGAGGTGCATGTCCGTAAGCTAGCTATAGGGGTGTGCGATGCTCGTACCGGAGATGGCGAGGGTTCAGTTTGAGTTGAACCTGCAGATCACAGAGTTACAGTTGAAGGCCGAGCCTTTAACTCCACCAAAAGTAAAGGGGCAGTGGCGACTACTGTCATAGAAGCAGTAGCGGCGGTTGATAGTGCAGTAGTAGACTGCACACAACTTTTTGAGTAGTCGTTCGAGGTCCTGCCAAGCTTGTAGGAGGACCCCAATGTACAGCGACTAGAAACAGAAGTGCATAAGCTACAACAACGCTATGATGAAGTCAAAGGCACAACGTGAACTGTCACACTCACACAAAGACTGGCAAAGCTGCAGGAGGCCAAGCAGCTGAAGGAACAGGTGGATGCAGCACTGCACAAGGAAGCAATGCTGAAGGCACGACTGAAGCCCTAGATAGATGAGGCTTACACAGTGACAACCTCTATTGAAGGAAATCTTGTGATGCTGCAAGCAACTCAACAAAAGCTTCAGGCCAATAGTTCAGGAGCAGTGACCGGGTAGATGGTTGAAGACGCGAAGTAGGCAGCCGCACAGTACACTACTGAGGTTGTGGTCATATGAGTTGCGCTGGAAGGTCTTTGTGCTAAGATCTCCACGCCTAACGAGTGACTCAAGGGAGAGTAATGATGTTTGTGTTGGGGGATTGTTGGGAACGGGATCCCCCAAGGACATTTTTGGGGCTAAAAGCCCATGTTTTGGGTCAAATTTTGTAATAAAATTGTAAAGTCTCCGCATTTTAAGGTGTCATGAGTCATAAAGGGTTGTCCGCCCTTAATTTTGTAAAGTAAAGTTGGCTGTAAAGATTTACCCATGGTCCGTGGACCATGGGGTTGTATAAAAAGAGCTAAGTAAGTAAGCTCTAAGTAGTTTTAACGAGTCATGAGTTGTAGATGAAGTCTTGAGCGATAAGGAGAGAAGTCTAAGTTTCGGGTCTTAGTGTAGGTAGAGGCTCTGCAGCTAAGTGCACAGAGGCCTAGGGTAGAAGTCCGCAGCTGAGTGCGTGGACCCCTGCAGCTGTGTGCGCAGGGCAGATAGAGTCTGTAATCCTTTGAAGATATCAATAAAGAGAAGCATTCTACAAATTTTGTGTCTTATTTCCTGTTAATGCATCTTGTCATATTGTGTATGAATTTCATTTATAATGTTTATGTGATGCACGAATGTATGTAATTACATTGGATAATTGAACGCAATTAAGGATATCTGTTTACGCGGCGGTAACTATGGTTGTTTAATAAGATAAGTAAGACACTTATGGATAACTTGGAAACTTGTTCTTTACGCTGCTTCAGCAGTGCTAAAATACCTGAACCGCAGGTTAGGGCTGCGAGAAGGCAAATTGTACCCCTTTGCGGAGGTACTGAAGGGCGAAATAAAGGGCTAGGCAGACAGATCCCTAGAACTCTATGACTTGTGCAAAGGCAGGAATAGAAGGAATAAACCGACATCACAACCATCTCACGGTGCAGAAACTTGGTTCCAACATCCCCCCATACTACTTCGGGTGAGACTTTGGTCCACTCTCCGTGGGCTGATGCCAAAGGGGTTAGTAGTGTAGGCATTTGTTTGGCCAACTAACGCTAAACCTGGGTCAGGCCCCACCAAGCCAACAACTACTTATTAAATTTATGTTCTCTTCATCAAGCAATTACCAAAACATAAAGATCACAAAGAGATAAGGAACACCAAAATTAGGCTTCAAGCCAGGGAAAAAACCCAACAAGGGGGACTCCCAAAGAAATCCCTTTTATAGAATCAAATCAAAATGATATTTCCAAAACCCAACATCAATACCAAGACTTTCACAATGAACCCAAGTATGCCCTCCTCTAACAAAGTCAAAGTCAACAAAATACAATGTTGGTCAAATCTCTGAAATCTGGTCAAACCACAAAATTTTTGGACCTACAATATATGGCCGAATTTCAGCCCTAGAACAACCTTAGAAAATTGCAAAACCTTTGCACATGTGAGCATAATTAGGTAGAAAAATCGATCTTTCTCTCTCCTTTGAATTTTGGCTAGTTTTGTCTTCTTGTTCTTGCACAAAATTTTTTGTGATGATGAGTGTGAATGAAATGTTCTTCAAGTGCTTGAGTTGACTTGTATATATACATATACAAGAGGGTCAAATAGTTGCCTGTAAGGCCAACTTTTCCAAGGAGGTCCAACTTGGCCTTGTGTTGACTATTTGACTCAAAATAAAAAAGTATTTTCCTTTTCTTACAAAAGTCCAAATGGGACTTGACTCAAGTACATTTCTTTTGATTAAAAAAATATATTCTTTTACTCTTTTTGACTCTATAAGCATGGATGATCTTGACTGCTCACCATGAATTTCATCAAGGTTTCCCTATATAGTCTTCTTTGCTGTCCAAAGACTGGTATGGTAGCAGAGGTCATATCCATCTGTAGGGTACTGTTGTAGCGGCTACAACCACCCTCCAAAATTTTGCCTTAGCCTGTTTTGGAGCCTCCCTACCAACCTTACACAACACTTTGTCTTGCTTCATCAAGTACTCAAGTTTCAAGTGTTTCCCTCCCACAAAGGCAACCTGTCGATCATAGTTGATCCATTCCCCTCATAGGCTACTCACCTAGACTTGGTCCGGTTGTAGGTTGAGCAGCTTCTCCTTGAAAATTGCGCATTTCTAGAGGGAAACCATCCTTCCCTCTAGGAATAGCGCAATCCTCTTTGACACCCTGTTGGGCTCCAAGATTGCGCAGTCCTGCCAGCCAACCCTCCCAACAGGATTTGTGCAATTTTTCCTAGCAACAGGCTGTTTAGCCTAAGATTTTCACAAATCTGGGCAGTATTCAACTGCTCTGCCAGAAATTGTGCAAATCTCCTGGGCAACCACCCCAGCTCCCAGCCATAAATGCACATTTTTCTCCAGCAATTGAGCAATCTCTTGCATGTACAACTAAGTTGATTGGTTCCCTCCAGGACTAAGCAAAATAGACTTGCATGCATGAGCTGCTTCTCCCAAGGTAACATGCAAATGCATCCCCTATTTCAAGGATCTATGTTTAACAGTTGGAGGTTACATGCAAGGAGAAATTCTGAAACCTCCCACCAAGTGTCGCTTCCCCTGGATTCGTGGCATGCACGTCACAACCTTGATGTTATCAAAACTCATCAACAGGACGCTGCAGAGCTAATTCCTCACATCAACCTTGCAGCTCTGACATCCCACATCACATCTAGGAGTAGTCGTCACATTCAACTCAGCTGGTTTAGGGTAAGCCCACTTCCCATGCCTTATGCTACATTTCTGTCGCTTTTTGTGTTTTTGCTTGTAGGAGTACTGTTTGCTTGATTTATTTGAATGCTTGTTGTTGTTTACATGTATACTAGATTTTCCTAGATCTGTTTCAGTTTTCATTGCTATCTCACTACTGTCACATGCATGAAACTGTTTTCCACGGACGTTCGCCCAACCGATGAACTACCTCACCCACATGCATGTTGATCTATTTGATTAATATTTCATTCATGTTTTTCATGCAATTTCGATCACTTTTTCCATCACTTAGTGTTGCCACACATTCATTGACTTTTTTTCAGTTTCCCGTCGGCGAGTCAGGGCAACCTTGGCCCGGGCTCTGCCTTCACCAAGGCTGCATTGTGCAATCCGGGGAAGGAAGGCTCACCTTCCTCTCTGGATTTGCACATTCCTGCCCAGCACTAGCCTCCAGGACTATTTTACGCATTTTTGGAGGAGAGTGGCTTCTTGTCCCAAGAAATTGCGCAAATCTGTCCTTGGGCCAGCAGTCCTTCCTAGTTGGAATTGTGCATTGTGCAATCCCAGAAGTCAACAAACAGACTAGACTATGCATTGCACAGTTCCAGTAGTCAGTCAGTCTCCTAGTAGCCCATATTGTGCCTTGTGAATTCCTGGCAGTCGGTCTCCCGACCTTCTGGCCGAAATTGCATAACCTCCATGATCATTCATCCAGGTATGTTACAAGCCAGTTCTCATGTTCATTTTGGTTTTCAACTAACATATTGCTTGCTATGAGTGTTGCCATGGCTCCAGTATCATAGCTGTTCATCTACCTCTCAGCAGTACAGGTACAATGGTTTCTAGGAGAGTAGAGACGAAGACACTGTTCAGAGCACACCTGGGGATGTAGTCGATCAAGTGTCCATGGACTTGCCTACCCACGAAGGCATCAAGTTGTTCGTAGACAAGGACATCAAGATATGACATCAGTAGCATCAAGCGAGTAGCATCATGAATAACAACTGAAGAAAACATACCAATGCAACGCATGCAAGAGGAGGGTTGTTGACAACATGGAGGTGGAACAAGGTTGCAAGCTCAAGTAGGTCCATTGATGATGGAAGCAACTTTGGAGACTCTGGCTACGAAGTGACGACGCGACATGAAGATCGTGCGAAGGTAGAAGATGGAATAAAGAAGGAGTTGCATGTGCTGAAGCAGCGACTCGGGAAAAACATGAAGATTGACAGACAGACGAATGAGTTGCAACAAGAACAGGAACAACAGTGGATGCAACATGCCCTCACGGATGAAACTGCACCCATACAAGTTAAGGATCCATCCTAGTAGCTGACACAGAGCAGACATGATGAGTAGTGTTATTGATCACATACAAGGGAATCGACAACATGCATGTCATTGAGCACGCACATGCAATCCAACCCATTCAATACAATCACCAAGGCGAATACAAGAAGCAAGTCACCCTAGAGCTGAACATGTACTTCAAAAAGTTGATGCACATGACCACCAAAACACACTTGAAGATCAACATGGACACCATGCATCAGTGTCTTGCCAGTTCAGTCACACCCAAAATGACCATGCACATGTTAGCAGACGAGTTGGATGGTCGAACCAATGTACCGGTTGCAACGGAGGTAAGAGTGTGCTTCAGCAAGATGTCACCATGAGGTGCATACACACCAACACGGATGACCAAGCTTGGCATCAACTCACCACCTTCACCATCACAAACATGTCAAAGAGTTAGTCTCATCATGATGGACCGAGTGTCAGTGATGTCTTGCAAGGCTTGCTCAAGCCATATTGTCTCACATGAGTACATGTGCATTGTAATGTTGAGTCATGTCAAGTGTTAATGGTTGGATGTAACAGTCATAGAGTAGGTGAAGAGTCATGAGGGTAGTTAAACTATCACAAAGGGGAATGTCAAGGGTCACCCCAACCTTTTCTATAAATAGTCCCTCATAACTCATTGTAAGGGCTTTTGGTTAGCCAAGCTTCTACTTGGAGTATTTTGAAGAAGGTTTGGACAGTATTGTAATGAGCGTTGGCTTCTCCACTGCATGGAGTTAGTACATCTCTTTGGAGGAGCAGGTGGATGTGGCTGTAGCGTTCCACTATTGGGGCTAGCAGGTTTACATGGATGTATTGTATGATTGTGACTTACACTTCTTATATAAGGAGCCAACACATTTTCATGCATATGTTGTTATTGTAGTTGGACTGCTCCAGTTGCTTTAATGATATGTGTTGTTTAACTTACGTACTTGTGTATGAACTGATTCACATGCAATTATATGAATATTGTTGTTAATGTGTTGGGTATGTTTTTAATGCTATCACCATCCATGTCGAATGCTCTACCGGACATCAGATAGACCTTTCACTTGAACCTTCCTATAACAACCATCACACTCATCTCAGACTGGTCCATGAGTGTTGTACGTGTTATCTTACCTTGTATGATGTGACTGCTGCATCTGAGTGCACTGCTTCGCTGGAAGATGTACATGTATTTTGTGTTGTGGGTTCCTAGCCAAGTTGGGACTGATCCATTTCAACCTGGAACTCACCTTCACCTCTCTAGGTTTTAACCCCGTATAGAAATTACCTGCATATGAATTCTAAAACATAGAAAATAAACAATGCGAGATCATAACACATAAAACACATATACACAGAGATTTCCCTTGGATCCCAAAACCGGGACTACTAGCTTGATTTTTCATTATGTTCCTTTCAATGTTATAATACATATTTATACATGCCGAATCATCCAATACCATGGACCAAAAAACCATCGCGTCCAATACCATGGACCGGAAACCATCGTGTCCAAAAAAACATGTGTGAAAATCATGCACAAAAGCATAGGTGGGTCCGCCCAACCTAACATAGGGTCCAAAACCGAAATTTTCTGGGGCGCTGCCCCGGACCCCATAAAGTGGGGTTACGAGTACACCTCAAATCCCCAGTGAGCCCCCGTCGCTACACAATCGGCACAACAAAGGGGGAGTGGACATTGTCTCAACTGACTGTTCGCCTCTCTCTCATTCAACAACTCCACCATTGCCTAGTGATGTTGAGCATCATATTTATACACCTGTTCAAACTTCACACTCTCCCAACATCAATCCACTCAATTTTTGTGTAGATTTGGTTGAGTCCTTCGAGTTATCATAGGATTTATTTTCTACGACCTCCGTTCCTCTCGATGATGTTTTCTTGTGTTCGTCCATTCCGGACTCTTCACTTGTTGTGAATGAGGAACAACCCACTGACGGAGTTGGTGTTGCACAACCAACATACGTTGGTATCCATGAAGAGTATGAGTGGGAGCTTGAGCATCAACACTTGGTGAAGGATGACTCCTTTTCGCCTGAGCCCCCTCTGTTCTTTCCTAACTTCATTGGTGAACCTGCCATCCATGAGTTTGCATGTGTGTCTTCATCTACGAATGCACCCATTTTTAATCTTTCGCACGACACACCATATGTTAGTTCATCATCCAACAATGGAGAGGACCAATCATTCATTGAAAATCCACTTGATCCTTCATCTACTCTTTCCAGAAACATAGAGGTTGAACATCCTTCCTTATCATCTACCCCTCTGTGTGATTCATCAAATCATGAGGATGCTGAACAACATATTGAATTTTCTAATCTTGGCTGTCATGATCTCTTCACTTCATCGCCCGATGACGATGTTGATTCACTTGTTGTTAATCCGTCTAAGCCACTGGTCTACAAAGATCTATCTGTCAATGAAGTCGAAACTCCACAGACTGTCGAGCCACTTCAGCCCGAGCTGATGGTTATGTCAGGCCCCCACTGTCCTAAGGTTGGTTTCACTCCCGATCAAGAAATTTTTAAACCACCCAAGGCTCCTCATCACTCATCTATATGCATTGAAGATCCATATCACACAAAGATCACACTTCTTCCACTCGAGCTGCATAATCCCATTGCTCATGCATTAGAGGAGTCTTACATTGCAAGCACTCATGCGCGATGCAAGTTATCTTTGTTTCTTTCATTTTTTTGCATGTCAAAGTCAAGAGTGTGCTTATGCTTCAAAGTTGCATGTAGTGTCACACCACACCATGATAAGTCCGCAGACTTCCCGTCATGCACATACACTCACTTATGTCCCATCGACACTTTGAATCATGAAGTGTGATTTTCTTCATTGTTATATCTTTCTTTCTTGCTTGCTGGTTCACACAACTGGGTTGCTCGTGGACCAAACCTTCACCAACATGGGTCTACCAATGCGCCGGTGGCTGCATTGGAAGTATCACTTCACGTGATCAGGCCCATGTACCGTTAGTATAGGAGTAGGAGTAGTGTTTGCTTTCAGTTGTTTGCTTGCATGCTTATTTGCTTACGTGTTTTGTTTGCTTGTTTGTTTGCTTACTTGTTTGTTTAATTGCTTCGCTTTCATTTTTTCTTCTGCTTTTGCTTTGCTTTGTTGATTGTTAGTTTGTTCGTTTGTTTCGTTCATAGGTTAGTTTTTCATGAAACCATGTATGACTCTTGAAGCGAGTTGGGTAAAGTACACGAGGGATTGTACATCTATCACTACTTAGTTATCTTTCATCTTGCCTCTGTATGATGAGCTTTTTACTTTTAGTCCATGATACATCGAAGGAAAATACGTACTGTTTGAAGTGAACCTTGGTGTAAACACAATGCTTGCACGCTAACTAGTGTCATCTTCTCTAGTTGATTATTTTTGGGTTAACCCTTGTCAGCTTAGTCAAGTAGAGTAAGGTGAGAGGGAAAACCTTAACAGGAACATCAGAGATATAAAAACTACTTCTCTGCTAGAAAAACCTCTTCTTCTCTCAATAAGTCGGGATCCCTCTTCCGCCTCTGAAATGAATAAGTGCTATGCACAATAAGAAAATGAAAAAAATGAAAAGTAAAAAAAAAAAAAAAAAAATGAATAAGGCAAAAGAAGAGAAAGGCTTCCTGCATAGGGAGGTGATGCAAGTAACTCCACTGAGGTACTGACCAGGCTCGCTGGCAGTGGATCCATGCTTGTGTTCCTGTGTGACTCCATCGGGGTACTGTCCAGGCCTGCTAGCAGTGGAGCAACACCATAGATGAAACTAAAACTCAGACGACTATACTACTTATGCACCTATATACCCCTCAACCCCAATTGAAGCAACTGTGTTGCCTTGGCTTGGAATGTGTGACAATTGACCAAGAGTCTAGCAGATGCTACATCTCACAATCAAACTAGTGTGAAACCAAGATGAGCTGAGAGCTGAACAATACTTCCGGAGGTGTTAGACTTGCTTTTCACGAACAAGGTCCATTCAGAGAGCCGGAGTTCTACCAATGTGTCGCCAAGTGTTGTAGTGGCTACAACCACCCTCCAAAATTTTTCCTTAGCCTGCTTTGGAGTCTCCCTACAAACCTTACACAACACTTTGTCTTTCTTCGTCAAGTACTGAAGCTTCAAGTGTTTTCCTCGCATAAAGGCAGCCTGTCGATCACAATTGATCCATTCCCCTCACAGGCTTCTCTCCCAGACTTGGTCTAGTTGCAGGCTGAGCACCTTCCCCTTGAAAATAGTGCATTTCTGGAGGGAAACTAGCCTTCCCTCCAGGAATTGTGCAATCCTCTTTGACAGCCTGCTGGGCTCCAAGATTGTGCAATCCTGCTAGCCAACCCTCCTAGTAGGATTTGCGCAAATTTTCCCAGTAGCAGGCAGTTCATCCCAAGATTTGCGCAAATTTGGGCAACAGCCAGCCACCTTACCCAGAAATTGTGTAAATATCCATAGCATCCGGCCCATCTCCCAGCCATCGATGCACATTTTTCTCCAGCAGTCTCTTGCATGTGTAGCTGAGTTGACCGATTCCCTCCAGGACTAAGCAAAATGGACTTGCATGCATGGGTTGCTTCTCCCAAGGTAGCATGCAAAGGTATCCCTTGTTTTAGGGATCTATGTTTAGCAGTTGGAGGTTACATGCAAGGATAAATTCTGAAACCTCCCACCAAGTGTTGCTTCCCCTAGATTTGTGGCATGCACGTCACAACCTTGAAGTTATCAAAACTCATCAACCAAACACTACAGAGCTAATTCCTCACATCAACCTTGAGCCTATGACATCCCACATCACATCTAGGAGCAATCGGCACATTCAACTTAACTATTTTAGGGTAAGCCCACTTCCCTTGCCTTGTGCTGCATTTCTTTTGGTTTTTGTGTTTTCGCTTGTAGGAGTACTATTTGCTTGATTTATTTGAATGCTTGCTATCGTTTACATGTTTACTAGCTTGTCCTAGTTCTGTTTCAATTTTAGTTGCCATCTCACTGTTGTCGCATGCATGAAACTGTTTTTCATGGACGTTCACCCAACCGGTGAACTGCCCCACCCACATGCATGTTGATCTGTTTGCTGAATCTTTCATTCATGTTTCACATGCTATGTCGATCACTTCTGCTATCACTTAGTGTCTCCATGCACTCACTAACTTACTTGCATTCAGTTTCCCGTTGGCGAGTCGGGCCAACCTTGGCCCGGGCTCTGCCTTCACCAAGGCTGCATTGCGCAATCTGGGAAAGGAAGGCTCACCTTCATCTCTAGATTTGTTCATTCCTGCCCAATACTAGTCTCCAGGATTGTTTCACACATTTTTGGAGGACAGTGGCTGCTTGGCCCAAGAAATTGCACAAAGCTGTCCCTGGGCCAATAGTCCTTCCCAGCTAGAATTGTGCATTGCGTAATCCCAACAGTCAGCAGCTAGACTGGACTATGTATTGTGTAGTTTGAGTAGTCAGTCAGTCTCCCAGCAGCCCAGACTGTGCCTTGTGCAATCTTTGTAGTTGGTCTCCCGACCTCTTGGCCGAAATTGCACAACCTCCATAAGCATTCACCCAGGTATGCTACAAGTTAGTTCTCATGTTCATTTTGGTTTTCAACTGTCAAATTGCTTGCCATGAGTGTTTCCATGTCTCCAAGTATCACAAGTGTTCATCTTCCTCTCAGTAGTACAGGTACAATGGTTTCTAGCAGAGAAGAGACAAAGGCACCATTTAGAGCACACCTGGGGATGTAGTCGATCAAGTGTCAATGGACTTGCCTACCCACGAAGACATCAAGTTGTTTGTAGACAAGGACATCAAGATATGACAACAGCAGCATCACAATGAGCAACATCATGAAAAACAACTAAAGACAAAATACCAAATGCAATGAATGCAAGAGGAGGGTTGTTGACAACATGGAGGTGGAACAAGGTTGCAAGCTCAAGCAGGTCCATTGATGATGAAAGAAAATTTGGAGACTTTGGCTACGAAATGACGATGTGACATGAAGATTGCGCGAAGGCAGAAGATGGAACAAAGAGAGAGTCGCATGTGCTGAAGCAGCAACTCAGGAAAAACATGAAGCTGCATAGACAGATGAATGAGTTCCAGCAGGAATAGGAACAACAATGGGCGCAACATGCACTCATAGATGAAACTGTGCACGTACAAGTTAAGGATCCATCCCAACAGCTAACATAGAGCAGACATGGTGAGTAGTGTTGTTGATCGCAAGCAAGGGATTCGACAGCATGCATGTCGTTGAGCACGTGCATGATATCCAACCCATTCAACACACTCACCAAGGTAAAGACAAGAAACAAGTCCAACTGGAGCTAATCATGTACTTCGGTAAGTTGATGCGCATGACCACCACTACACACTTGAAGATCAACAAGGAAACCATGCATCAGTATCTTTCCGGTTCAACCACACCCAAGAAGACCATGCGCATGTTAGCAGATGAGTTAGATGAAGGGGTCGAACTAATGCACCGCTTGCAACAGAGGCAAGAGTTCGCTTCAGCAATATGTCACCATGAGGTGCATACACACCAGAACATATGACCAAGCTTGGCATCAGCTCACCACCTTCACCATCACAAGCATGTCAAAAAGTTGGTCTCATCACAACGGACCGAGTGTCAGTGATGTATTGCAAGGCTTTTTCAAGCCATGTTGTCTCACATGAGTAAATGTGCATTGTAGTGTTGATTCACGTCAAGTGTCAATGGTTGGATGTAACAATCATAGAGTAAGTGAAGAGTCATGAGGGTAGTTGAACTGTCACAAAGGGGAATTTCAATGGTCACCCCACCCTTTGCTACACATAGTCCCTCATAACTCATTTTAAGGGATTTTGGTCAGCTAAGCTTCTACTTGGACTATTTTGAAGAAGGCTTGGATAGTATTGTAATGCGCCTTGGCTTCTTGTTACACTAAAAAATGTCACCTTGACTACTTACAGTTAGTATGGCTCAAATCAACAGTCATGCTACCCCTTTTAGGCAAGTCTCATGCCTCTGTTATCCATCTCAAACTCAAAGAAGAGAGAAAGTCTTGTAAAAACTATGTTTATCTCTGGGGTCGCAGGTTCTCTCTAGCCTTACCTGCGGGGACGCTGACCATGTTCACAAAAGCTGCGTCCATGGACGCTCTGTATGTTAAGGGACAGGTGCGTCCTTCTGTAAAAGGCAAAATGCGCGAGTTTCATCTTAAAAAAGTTACTTGTGGTTACTTCTAGAACATTCTAGAGGTCGGTTTGATGAAATGGATGCGCCTCCAGTTGGTTCATGTATCTCTATTAAGAGGGAACTTATCCCATCAATAAGGGAGCTATCCCACCCATAGAGGGGGATGATCCCATTGATAGTGGACCTGAATAACCTCTTTACAGCACTATAACTAAAGACATTGAGCCAGAGGGAGGGGAGGTTGGAGCTATACATTTTCTTTGGGTAAATGCTGCAGGATTTAGGTCTTCCATTAGAACCTTTGTGAGGAGAGATTGTCTTTACTTGATTCTACTTGGAAGTGGGTGAGCTTTGTCAAAGTAGAGGAAAACCCTTGATGGACCCTGGGAGGAACTTGCACAACACCAAGGCCAGGTTGTAAGAGTTTCTTTGTTTCGTTATTAATACAAACTGGTTTATTTTTCTCAATAGCTTGTGTTAATGAGTTATTTCATGTGTTCCTTGGTCTGCATGTTGAATATATGTTTTATTATATGAAATACAAGTGCTTGGTAATTGTTTGATTGTTTGTGGTTGCAGGAATTGACTTGAAGGAGGAGCTCATCCGGATTGGCAAGGACAAACTACAACAACAGCGTTTTGGAATAAGGTAAGCCTAAACACTTGTAGAATTCATGTTGTAAAAGGTGTATTTAGAGAAAGATCACTCCATTTTGTCTTGTTTGTCATTAGAACGTCTTAGACTTCTAGGAAGGTCAGTCGTGTCCGCACCCTTGACCAATTCCGTGTGACAAATTGGCGACTCCACTGGGGAATCCATTAATGAGAGAGTCTTTTCCTTTATATGAACTTTGCTTTGAGAAAATCATTTTTATTTTCTGGTTTTTGACTGTGAGAATTAGTATTTGGGTGGCTTAGCTTTAGATTTAGTTAGATTTGGTTTTTCTTCCTTTTTCCAGAAGGACGCACCCTCTGAGTACTGCACAGTGCGTCTTTGGACGCGCTGTTGCCGTCTGCACAGAGCGGGCCCGCACCTGTTGTAACGGGTTGCCTGCGTCTTCCTGTAAACTTTAAGAAAATTCCATTTTTGCTTTAAATTGCTTTTAGATTTTGTTTTTCCTTAGTGTTTTCTGCCCAGATCCTTTAGTACCCTGTCAAGAATTTTCACCTGAACTTGTTTTGTGAGCTTTGAGTGTTTTAGTGGTTTTCAACGAAGTTTAGACCTAGGGTTTGATTTTTGGATAGGTTTTGTAGTGACTTTGATAGTAGAAAGTTGTCCAACCTTAGATCTCTCTGGTTAGTCAACCTTCTTAGAAGTCGGGCCTGTCGTAAAGTCTCCTTGTGTGAGCAGCTTGCCATTTAAGTTGTTTTGGGTCAAATTTCGAATTGCTTGTTTATAAAGTATTGATTTCCATTTTACAAAAAGAACAAAAAGATTAGAGTTTTGTTTTGGCTAGTTTTTGGTTCTGCAATAAGCTAGTCCTTGATTTGATTGTGATCAAGTAAAACACCTTAGAATAATCATTGTTAGTTTTGGCCTCGTTAAAATTGCTTAGAATAAATTTGCCTTTAGTTTGCTTATGAGTGGATTTTCATAGATTTTAATAGTCGTTAAGATTGATTTTTGGTTATATTAGATTTATTTGCTTTATTAAAAGAAAAATACAAAAACATCTTCTTTAAAAAGTCTTGTTTCAAGTAGCTTTTTGTTTTTGAAAGAAGAAAAGAGTTTTTTTCGTGCATGTAAAGAGAGGTTATGTTTTTATGCTTGGAAAAGAAAAACGAATTGTTTCTTTGATTGTCTTCAATTAAGAAGTTGCTTTTATAAAGATTGCATTCTCTCAACTTTTTAGTTAAAACAATTCATCGAAAAAGCAAAGTAGTGGGTAAATCATCCTAGGTGCATTTTGTAGTGGATTCGAGTCGAGTCAACACACCACTAGTTTCACTTCCATCACCTTTTGACTTAAGAAACAACCTTAAAAGTAACGCTTAAATTAAAATCAATCTAGTAATTTTTATTTTCTAGGGCTCTAAAGCACCAACATAGCTTAGGCTAGGGTCTTGGAGTAGGTGAGTACTTAACTCTCCAAGACTACAAAACCAAACAGATAGTCTATCTTGAGTAGAATAAATCCAATTGTTTCAGTTACATTCTGGGAAAGCTCCTCTTAAAGGAGAAGCACGAGCTCGTGTCCGAACCAGTGAGGGGATCATTCCTCCCTCGTTGGGAACGACGCCAGACAGTACGTATTACAAACGGTAAACCTCGGATTAACCATTGTCGAGGAGCCAGGGGTCACTTATCGGTAAACCTTGGATTACTGTCAAGGAGCCGGTAAGGGGATTGAGCTTGTTACTCTGCCCTTGCGTGCTGTCGGAGTTTAGACTGTTCCCCCAGGTGTAATTGTTGTGATTGGTAACCTTAGTGGCCATAATCTCTAGGATTCTACCCAAGGTGACGGTGGAGGGAAGGTCCCACTGTACCTGGAGCAGACGTCGACTATACTCACTTGGATTTTCTGGGGGGTTCGCTTCACTTCGAGACGGTTAAAGTGGAGGAACTTGGTCCAGTCTATTCATTAAGCAGGTTGTCGGCGTAACTGTTCCACCCGCCATTTCTGTACTGAATCCTGCGAGGTTGGACCTAATCACCAACTAGCGCTTTTGGTCCGGAAGATACTGTTTGTGTGTGCTTTGACGCTCTAGATTCTTTAGGCGTGTGCTTCAAATTTGTTTGGTTCTTTAGAAGACTTTAGGTGGTTTGATTTGAAATTTTTTACTTTGTTTTCGTGTGTTGTAGTTAAAAATCTTTAATTGTGGCGGAATTACCGAGACGGTCCCGTCGAATTGCGGGCCAATCTCCTGAAGTTGTTTCTGTGGCCGAATTGTTGAGAAGATCCCGTGAACTTAGGGGTTCACCTCCTCGAGACGACCCCAGTAATTTAGAAGGTTTAAAGGTCCTTGTAACTCCTCCTAGTGACAGTAGAGTAGGTTCACCTGAAGAAGGAGAATCTTCCTTGGTAGTCCATCCAGATTACCAAAGTTTAGAAACAGGTTACAATCCCGAAGCTGTTACAGTTTCCGAGCTTGCTGGTAGTTTTTCATCTGCCAGTGAAACAGGCGAAGAACCTGAAATTTCCGAACCTGTTACTCCAACTCCTAGTGTTCCTGATTCACCAAGAATAGAAAGAATTATCACCGAAAATCTTCCTGTTGGATTAATTGCTATAGAAGAACTTGTTCCAGAGGAAGAAATAGGCGTTTCTGATTCTGAAGATCTAATTACCCTTGATCTAAGGGAGCGTGAATCCATCTTTTACAGTCCTCCTAGAAGTGAATCTTGGTACCTTGCATTAACCAATTTTTTAGACAACTCAGTAGGTTTTTCTACACCTCGTACTCCTTTTCCACCTAGAGGAATTCATACTCCTGTAAATATGTCTGGTCAGTCATCTGTGTTTACGCAAAGTCCTGAATCATTTTTACATGGCGGTCCTTCTGTTCCTACTGGGTATCAATCACTTTCTGGTACCTTTGCGGGAGCATCTCCTCAACCCATTGATCATGGGTTATTAGTTGGAAACAGTGGTAATGTACCATTGAGTATAGGTGATGTTTATATGATGTCAGGTTCAACTCCCATTAACCAACCTCAAGGTGGCCAATTACCGCCTGGGGGGCAACCTTCGTTAATGCCTGGGGGCAACCTCAAGGTACTTCATTCGTGTCTGGGGGGCAACCTCAAGGGTATCAACCCCAAGGGTATCAACCCCAGCCTCAATATGTACCCCAAAGTCAACCTCAGTATCAATATCAACCTCAAGGATGGCAACCTCAAGGATGGCAACCCCAAGGGTATCAACCCCAAGGGTATCAACCTCAAGGATACCAACCTCAAGGTCAAGGTCAACCCCAGTACTCGTATTTACCTCAAGGTTATCAACCTACGGGTCAATACCCTGGTCAAGGTTATCAACCACCTCAAGGGCAATCATATGGGACTGCACCTTACAGTTATCAACCCTATCCTCAATACGGCTATGGATCTCAGTATCCTCAACCTGTTACGAGTCAATACCCTGGAATGTTAACATGGGATCCGTCACAGGGTCAACAGATGTCGCAACCAAGTATACAGTCGGTACCTCAAGCAGGACAACCTGTAGTTCCTGGTCCACCCCAGCAACCGCAACCTGTCCAGTCAAGTGTTCAGACCCCTGTAACTTCAGTAGTTACTCAGCCGCCAATTGCACCTGGTACTCCACCTCACACGGCTGCAGCAACTACCGCTTCATCTACCATGCTTACTTCTGGAGTATCGGCAGCTCCGGTTTCTACTGTCCCTGTAACCACTCCTCAGACATCTGTACCGTTGTCTGGACCTACGGTTCAAACCACAGTCCAGATGCCTGCAGGCCAACCTGGTACAAGTACGGTTGTTACTACTCAACCTCAATTTGTTCAACCTCCGTACCAGGGACAGTATCAACCTGGGCAAGCTGCCCAACAACCGGTTTACCAGTATCAACCGTATCCTGGGTACACTTATCAACAACCTCAGCAACCCCAGTACGGTCCGGTTAATCCTGGTTTTCCAGGAGGATATAATATCCCAAATGCGACTCCTGTTCCTAGTTATCCTGGATATCCTCCTCCTGGGGCTGGTATTGTGACTCAGAGTTTTAGAGATCCTAACCGGCAGTTACCGTTTATTGCGACTTTAGATTTACCCGACTTGACGCGCCTAACGAACGATCCAATTCAATATCTTCAGTTCTGGCCGCCAATGCCAAATAAGTTGCCCAGCGATATACCCAAGTTCGAAGGTAAGTCTGGAGAGGATCCGTCTAATCACGTGATGACTTACCACCTCTGGTGTGCATCAAATTCCATCTCAGATGATTCCATCCGCTTACGTCTTTTCCAGCGTACACTCATTGGTCTCGCAGCCAAGTGGTACATTGAGTTACCACGGGCCTCTTTTTACAACTTTAGCCAGTTAGCTACCTCGTTCTTAACTCATTTTCAGTTACCAGTCAGATACGATAATGGTACAGAATTATTAACTTCGCTAAAACAATCGACATCCACGTACATTTCTGATCACATCCATGAGTGGAGACGTCGAAGAAGATTAGTGAAAGTTTTTATCCCGGACCAAATCTTAGCTGAATGGTTTGTCAAATCATTATTACCAAGAATTACTGAAGATGTAGCTAAGGCCGGAGTAGTTACTGAGGAGCAAGTCATTGCTCAGGCACAATACCTTGACTTAGTTTACACTCAGTCGGGTACGTTACACGAGAAAATTCCGGATCTTCCAAAGTCAAACCAAATCGCTGCTGCTCCTTCGGGATCTCATGCCGCTGATGGTATGATTGGTATCGTGACTACGAAGAGCAAGAAGAAGTCTTCCAAGGCTTCAACTACTCCAATTATCACTTTGCCTGATTCTCCGACAGGAGAGTCTTCTCCTGAACTTACCGCCGACATTCACGCTGTAGAGTCATCTACGGCCAAACCAAAAAACGGTGGAAAGAAGAAAGGAAAGAAGAAGGCTAAAGCAGACAAGGCTCCAAAGGAGAAAACGGAAAAGTCGGAAACCAATGACGAAAAGCGCAAACCTCGATATCCTTGTCTCATTTGTGAAGAAGATCATTTTACGAGAGACTGCCCTCATCGGGCCGAGGTAGTGAAAATAGTCAAAGGTTCTCCCACTCCTGCTGTGTTAAAAAATCCATTTCCAGAGCAGGAGAATAAGATGATAGGTTCTTCTTCGAATGCCAGTGAAGAACCCATTTTGATGATGTCTCATGTCAGGATTGCGACTCGATCGCAAGATTATGGTAGTAAGGCTCCTGTTGATGGTAAGGAAGCAGAATCTTCTCACTCTAACCCATCAACCTCAGCTCCTGGTTCCGATCCACTACAGATCGAAAAACCTAACCCAGACTTAGTGATTAAGCCGCCCGCCAAGGGTGTACTTCGAAGGTCTGCTTTCAATCCACATGCGAGAGCAGCCCAGAATTACAACATTGTTGAAGACTTAGCTGTTTCACCTTCAGCAATGTCGGCACTCGAAGTGCTGCAATCATGTCCAGCGCAACGAAAATTGCTTTTGTCGGCTATCGGAGCTGTCGATGTTCAGGACCCGAACCTAATGATCTTTGATCTAGAAAATAGTACACCGCGTCTCCCCCATCAAATGGCTTTCCAAATTCCAGTGATAGTCAAAAACAGGCCTATTCATCGGACTGTGATTGATGAGGGAGCTTCTACGTGTATTATGTCGATTCAATGTTGGAGATCGCTTGGTTCTCCTTCGTTGAACCAATCCCCCACCATCCTTAAGGCCTTTGATGGCCGTGGGTTCCGTCCGTTTGGTATTCTACAAGAATTGCCTATAGGGGTCGAAGGTAAAACCGTTAGTCTGGATGTGGAAGTGGTTGATGCCCCTCTAGACTACAACCTTCTTTTGGGTCGAAGTTGGTCATATGCTATGACAGCGGTCGTTTCATCGGTCTTCAGAGTCATTAAGTTTCCACATAACGGTAAGATCGTGACTATTGATCAGCTGACATACTTTTCATCCGACCCAGCCTCTTCAGAGACTATCCAACATGTTGGTAAAACGACAATCCCTTATAGGGACATTGGTGTAGGTTTAGTTAAGGATTCCGGTTTACTGGGAACTTTTCCTCTCCCTCCACTCAACGCAGACCCTTCGTTTGCAACAATTCATATGATCACGTCAGAAAACATTATTTATGATGATCCTTGGTATGTTCCATCTGACTCTGAGCTAGACTCACTCGGTGATGTTATGCCGTTGAGTCCGTATGAAATTGCTTATGAAGCTCTTATGTCTTTTACCGACTTTCATTCAACCGAAACCGACCAAATGAATGTGGTCAGTGAAGAGTCACTTTTCACCTCACCCTTAGAACGGATAACGTTTCCCGAAGAAGTGTCATCTGACGAACAACTTCGCGAAATCCTAAGTGTAGATGATCTACCATGGGAAGATCTCCATCACAGATCTTCGTTTTTACCTAAGGATGATGCATTTGAAAATGATTTTTCATCTATCTTTACCGCTGAATATGTCAAAGACGCTCAGGATCCAACGAAACATTCTGATTCAGAGCTGAATTTAGGGAATATTTCTCGTACTATTCCCATTGATATTTCAGTGAAGCCCGGAATCGAGGAGAACATTCATATAGGTGCCGCATGTACTGAAGAAGAAATCCAAACTTACAAGGCCCTATTCCAAGAATTCCGCGACGTGTTTGCCTGGTCTTACGAGGAAATGCCAGGAATCGATCCTGCCATTGTTGTTCATGAAATCAAAACCTACCCGGATGCTAAACCCATTCGGCAACGGTTGCGTCAGATTCACCCTCGAAAAGCGGCTGCGATTAAAGCAGAAGTCGAAAAGCTGTTGAAAGCAGGTTTCATTTATCCGATCCCGTTAACGGATTGGGTATCGAATATTGTTCCCGTCAATAAAAAACAAGGAACAATAAGAATCTGTATCGACTATAGGGATATCAATCGAGCTTGTCCAAAAGACAACTATCCTACGCCTTATATCGATCAAATTATTGATGATTGTGCCGGAAGTGAGATGTTTTCCTTCATGGATGGTTTCTCAGGCTATAATCAAATCAATATTCTACCTGCCGACCAACCAAAAACGGCATTCATTTGTCCATGGGGGACATTTGCTTATTGCAAATTACCTTTTGGGCTTAAGAATGCCGGCGCTACTTTTCAACGGGCGATGTCTTATGCATTTCATGACATCAAGCACATTGTGCAACCCTATCTCGATGATTTGCCTGCTCATTCTTTACATCGAGCTGATCACCTTGTCCATTTACGAGCAATCTTTATGAGGTGTAGGCATTATCGAATTCGGTTGAATCCCCACAAGTGTGTTTTCTGTATAGAAACAGGTCGATTGCTGGGATTTGTTGTTTCAAAAGCCGGCATTCGCGTCGATCCCTCGAAAGTCGAGGCTATCATCAAATTGCCTCCTCCTTCGAGTTTGCGCCAACTCCAAAGTTTGCAAGGGAAAGCGAACTTTTTACGCCGATTCATCCCAAACTACGCCGAGGTCACTAAAGGTTTTACACGGTTGTTGAAACAGAACGCACAATTCTTTTGGGACGAGATTGCCCAACAATCTTTTGATGCATTAAAACACGCGTTGACCCATGCACCGTTATTGCATCCTCCCAACTACAACCAGGACTACTTCTTATACCTCGCAGCTTCGCATTCCACCATTGGAATGGTGTTAGTTCAAGAAGATGAATTCAAAGCAGAGCATGTGATATATTATCTTAGTAGAACCTTAAATCCCACTGAGTTAAAATATTCGCATGTGGAGAAATTGGCCCTGGCAGCCGTTCAAGCTGTCCAGCGTTTTCGTCACTACATTCTTCTCCGCAAAACTACAGTTATTTCGGATTGCAACCCTATGATTTATATTTTGACAAAACAACTGCTAGGGGGCAAGTACTCTAAATGGATTGTCATCCTGCAAGAGTTCGACTTGGAGTTCGAGAAGTCCAAGTCTAAGAAATCTTTAGTTTTTGCGGAATTGATGTGTGATTTCCCGAGTGCTGACACAGAGACTGTGGCAGAGGAGTCCATTGCGGACGAATCTTTGTTTCTTATTAGCACTTTAGATCCGTGGTATGGGGATATAATCATCTATCTCCAAACCCAAACCTTTCGGCCTGAAGCTTCCAAGGAAGACCGTCGAAAAATTCGGTTTCGATCCCAGCAATACAGAATTATTGGAGATACACTTTATCGCCGGGGGGCAGACTTAGTTTTTCGACGTTGTTTAACTCACGAAGAGGCTGAGAGAGTTTTGAATGATTGTCACTCTGGAGCATGTGGCGGTCATATGTCTGGGTATGCCACAGCTCAGAAGGTGTTGCGCGCTGGCTATTTCTGGCCGTCTATGTTTAAAGATTGTATCCTTGCCGTCAGAAAATGCCACAACTGTCAAGTGTTTGATCGAAAGATGCGCGCTCCACCTGCTCCTCTCCACCCTATAATTGCCGCTGGTCCATTCGCCAAATGGGGTATTGACTTTATTACTTGTAACCCTCACTCGGCCGGGGGGCATGCGTATATCATCCTCGCGGTTGATTATTTTACAAAATGGGCCGAGGCGATGCCTACATTCGACGCAAGCGGCAAGACAGCTGCAGTTTTCGTATTCAATCATATCATAACTAGGTTTGGTGTCCCACAAGCAATCATTACTGACCATGGGAGCCATTTTCGAAACGTCATGATGACTGAGCTTACAAGCCAGCTTGGTTTGCGCCACGATAGCTCTACTCCTTATTATCCGCAAGCCAACGGTTTGGTTGAGTCAATCAACAAAGTTCTAGTCATCATGATTCGACGGATCATTGGTATCCATCGAACGAATTGGCATAACATGTTATTTTCGGCGCTATGGGCATATCGAACTTCAGTGAAAAATTCAACAGGTTTCACCCCTTTCCAGCTAGTTTATGGCTTAGAAGCTGTGTTACCTATTGAATGCGAAATCCCATCACTTCAAATGGCTGTCGAATTACTTCCAGCTACTTCCGAAGAGGAGAAACGGTTATTATACTTGGCTAAATTAGATGAGACTCGACGTGACGCTACTTTAGCTATCGAGACTCACGCGAAACGAATGAAAGCTCAGTACGATAAAAATGTAACCCCTCGAAGTTTTTCGGAAGGAGACCTAGTACTATTATATGATCAAGCTAACGATAAGCTAGGTGCCGGAAAATTCGTTCCCATGTGGCATGGGCCCTACATTGTAAAGCGAAAGCTAGCAAAAGGGGCTTATGAGTTAGTTGATTTTGATGGGGACTCTTTGGGTAAACCCAGAAATGGACTTTACCTAAAGAGGTATTATGCTTAAAATGATGGGTATGGAGAAATTTTTAGATAGGTTAGATTTTCTTTCTAGCTAGCAAGTGTGTTAGTTTAGTCAGTGTGCTTAGCTTAGCGAGTGTGGTTTTTCGTCATTATTCTGGCTTATCTTGGTTTTACTCTTGATATTGTAGATGTCGACGCCTCTCCAAACATACATTGGATTTGCTGATGGTGCTTGTCGTAATACACGGAATATCTCTTCCGCAGCTTGGGTTATCTATTCGCCCTCTGACGAGTTAGTTTCTATGCATGGGGTAAGCCTCGGTCAAACAACGAATAACATTGCAGAATACAGTGCAGTGGTTGAATTATTATCCGAATCTATTTCATTTGGAATTCGACGTTTGATAGTGAGGTTAGATTCTGAACTTGTTGTATTACAGCTTAATAGAGTTTATGCCATTAGAAATCCTGTGTTATTAAGGTTGTTTTTGAGAGTGCGTCTCTTGGAACGTGAATTTGATTACATTGAATATCAACATATTCCAAGGTCTTTGAATACATTAGCAGATGCAATTGCTTCTCGAGTGTTGGACAGACATTTATAATAATCATGCAAGTAAATTTAAAAACATTTCATCATACATGTTAAACAAGATAAGCCGGTAATAGTGATATATATAGATAGAAGTGTGTCAAAAAATATATACATCGTCTTCGATCATAGGTTGAAAACACCTTATGATCGGCAAAATGATAGTACAAAAAGTCAAAATGTCACATGTGACTACAAAAGTGACTAGTCAATCACTGGTGGTGCTCTCTGTACGACACCACTGCGCGGGCTACCTTACGCAAAAATCTCCTAAACGGTCCAGGGACCGCGACTACGAAACGCTGAAGCCTGATAGGAATGTCATCCATAGTAGTCTCAGGTATATCTGCCGTGAGACGCTCTAGATCATGCTCCAACTCAGCTAGTATTCTGCAGCCGCGTCCTGTGGGGCCGGTACCGGTGCAGCTGGATGTAGTCTATCATAAGGCCGGAGGTTGGCTGGACGCTGTGGACCAACATCTGCATTTTGAAAAGTTTTACTATTAGTTTTGAGACGATATATATAAAAAATACAAAAAATACATAATTAGAAAACTTGTGAAAATAAAAGTACCTCTGTCGTCCCATTGTTCTCCCTGTGGAAGAACCATGTCCGGATCACCTCTGAAATCCATTCCGGCATACGGAAAGTCCTGTATCACAAAAAGCTGGCCCTCTAACCAGTCAAAGTAACTATCTGAGAATCGAACCACTGCCGCACCCTCGTCAGGATGCCGGGCCATCACCGCAACCCATCGTATCAGCTTTGGCTCCCGAGGACCCAAGTCATCAACAGTGAGTTGCTGAGGGATCAGCATTGGAACTCTCTCCAAGGCAAAGCTCACGACTATAGGCCCATATCCAAAAGTCTTTAGTCGTCCGTTCTTTGCCTTGGTCAGTTGGCTCTTCATATGAGCCGACACAGCTTCACACCAGTTGAAAATGGTGCCTTGGTAACAGTCAATTGCCATCCGCATTTGGGATCCGGAAGCAATGTGCAAAGCGGCCGCGCCGCAAATCCTGGTGACCGTGAACGCAATGACTTTGAGTTCAGGCAGAGTGATGTGTTTTATCTCTATGCCTTTTGAATGGTGAGCCCCACGTGTGCACCAATCCTCGCGGAGACTATCAAGGGATTGGCCACCCGGCCTAGTCCCCGCAAGATTGAGTTGCTCACCTCTGTTTGGCAAGCCAGTGAGAAAGTATACATCCGAGGGCTCTATCTCGAGCTGGTGCCCTCCTATGTAAAAGCATTGTTCTTGAACGTTCCATCGCTCAACCAGCCATTCCAAGAATCTTACCTGGCCCCTCATGCCCGGTATGGTCCAATATTTGTATAATCCGCATGCTCTTAGGGCATCCAGAGAAGGTTGGTGATTTATTGCAGCTTCATCTTCCTCTACATGCTCTCTCTCTCTCCAGTCTAACATGATTAATGCCCTGCATATCAAAAAAGACAATTAGAAATTGATTTGAGGATTTTTGGTGGTTTTTTGAGGGAGTTGGGGTTTTGAAATGCGCACTTCTCGGAAGACGCACCCCAGCTTTGTAGCACAGGGCGTCCGGACGCAGCTGGCCTGAAGGCAGGCTGCGTCCCCCGACCGTTTTCCCGTATGAGAAAAAGTCGGGGGACGCAGGTCACCCGAAGGGCACCTGCGTCCGCCGAGAGGCGCATTCCAAAACCAAAACCCCCCCAAAAAATGAAACTAAGACCTAAAACTTAATTCTAAACGGATAGAAATGCAGAGTAGGATGTGTAAAATACCTGGATGAAGCGGCGTTCGATTCCGACGGTCAGATTTTCCGCAGCGACCACGGGAAGTTTCTTGTCAAAAGCTCCTTTTTCAACCTCCAAAGTCAAACGGTAAAAATGACATGGTAAAAGGTCTTTTTATAGGTTTTTTGGATGAATTAGTTCATTTTTTACCATGAAAAGATGTTTTTCGATGTATTTTTGCCTATTTTAAACAGGTATGAGTAATGTGTTGCTTTTGTGCAGGACAAAAGGACTTCGAGGGAAATTGTCATTTTTCACAAACAAAATATCAGAGTCATCTTTTAAGCCCTTTTCTGACTCCTAAAACATGAAAAGATCGCCGAGTGTTTCTTTTTCACTCGTTAAAACGGAATTAAAAGACGGTCCCCTTTTAGCTCTTTTCTGACCGTAAAATCAGGAAAAGATTGCCGGGTTTTTGTCGTTTCAAACTCGATAAGGAAATAAAACGACGTGTCCTTGATCGCTTTTTACTTTTCAGGTCGACGACACTATTATGAAAGTACTCCTTGGTCGCAAGATCAAGCGGTTCCCCCAGGTATTATTTTATACTTTTTCGGGCTTGAGGGACACAAATTTACGAAAAAGTTCAACGTGGAGTTTCCTTAAGTTTTTTCAGACTCTCTAAAATTGAAAAACGCCGAGTTTCTCCTATACTGGGCTCGTTAAACTTTTACAGTAAAGGACCTGTTCAATTACAAACAGGAACGAACCACTCCTTCCTAGGGTTCGAATTTAAACTAGGTTGGACTCGTCCGAAGGATGAGCTTATAATCAAGCATATGTTATCCTCCTCAAGCTTGTTAAAAATAAAGAGGTACTTGCCAGAAATGGTGGGGGAAAAGAGAGAAGAATGAACCTATTTGTTACCTTTATCTCAAAAGAACTTTATTACCACTCTTGAACACGACACTTTTTCATTCACCTGGGTTGGGAAATCTTTTACCTCACAGTTGACCAAATCACTTTGAAAGTCTTTAACCGGGTTCCGGGAATTAACTTTGAGTTATTTGTTACCAAGCCATCTGTTGTGTCGTTATGTGTTCAAGAGGTCTGCAAGCAAAACTTTCATCTGCAAAATACTTGTCATCCATTTGACCATCCCTGAGTCAGTCCTTACAGCAACATTTCTTCAACTTGAACAATGATTTCGTGTTGCAGGCTTGCCTGCAACGAGTCGCTTTCTATCGACATCGACACATTATCTAGAAAGATGACTTAGGAATCGACAGTACCTTGAAGTCTGCATGCATCAATGGCAGGTTTCTCGCCTTTGACGTCAGTTTACATCATTGACTTTCGATCAAAGGATTCCGTGAAGTGTTCGACATCAAAACATCTATTCACATTTCACGGGTTGTGCTTGGTACTTTGAGAACCATTGACATTACTGGTGGTCTCTCTCACGCTTGTTAACAGTTCACATCATCGACTGGTAATCAAGTGGTTTCTAACATGTTCGACATCAAATCATTTAATCACATGCTTAGAATCGTACCAATTCGGGAAGTAGAAGTGAAGACCCTGGATCTAGTTTTTACCATCCAGGCTGCGAGGAGTTTTGTATTCATTATCTATGTAGACTAATCATAAACAGATGGCTGCGTCCATACTGTGTCTACAAAAGTCTATAAAAATGATGTACTGCAAGATCATTCCTGTATCAGAATAGTTAGTCCATTAGTTAAAGTTTTGAATCTGAGTATGGGAATGCCTACCTCAGTGATGATATAATCTTATACATGTATTTTGTGTTGAAAATTGCAGGTTCCAACCAGGTCATCCACAAGACAATCCTTGAAATGATAAAGCGCTTCACCCTTCCTAGAATTACAAAACCCTAATCTATTCCAGGCTTCGCACTTTAGGGGGCAATCTGTTACACTAAAAAATGTCACCTTGACTACTTACAGTTAGTATGGCTCAAATCAACAGTCATGCTACCCCTTTTAGGCAAGTCTCATGCCTCTGTTATCCATCTCAAACTCAAAGAAGAGAGAAAGTCTTGTAAAAACTATGTTTATCTCTGGGGTCGCAGGTTCTCTCTAGCCTTACCTGCGGGGACGTTGACCATGTTCACAAAAGCTGCGTCCATGGACGCTCTGTATGTTAAGGGACAGGTGCGTCCTTCTGTAAAAGGCAAAATGCGCGAGTTTCATCTTAAAAAAGTTACTTGTGGTTACTTCTAGAACATTCTAGAGGTCGGTTTGATGAAATGGATGCGCCTCCAGTTGGTTCATGTATCTCTATTAAGAGGGAACTTATCCCATCAATAAGGGAGCTATCCCACCCATAGAGGGGGATGATCCCATTGATAGTGGACCTGAATAACCTCTTTACAGCACTATAAATAAAGACATTGAGCCAGAGGGAGGGGAGGTTGGAGCTATACATTTTCTTTGGGTAAATGCTGCAGGATTTAGGTCTTCCATTAGAACCTTTGTGAGGAGAGATTGTCTTTACTTGATTCTACTTGGAAGTGGGTGAGCTTTGTCAAAGTAGAGGAAAACCCTTGATGGACCCTGGGAGGAACTTGCACAACACCAAGGCCAGGTTGTAAGAGTTTCTTTGTTTTGTTATTAATACAAACTGGTTTATTTTTCTCAATAGCTTGTGTTAATGAGTTATTTCATGTGTTCCTTGGTCTGCATGTTGAATATATGTTTTATTATATGAAATACAAGTGCTTGGTAATTGTTTGATTGTTTGTGGTTGCAGGAATTGACTTGAAGGAGGAGCTCATCCGGATTGGCAAGGACAAACTACAACAACAACGTTTTGGAATAAGGTAAGCCTAAACACTTGTAGAATTCATGTTGTAAAAGGTGTATTTAGAGAAAGATCACTCCATTTTGTCTTGTTTGTCATTAGAACGTCTTAGACTTCTAGGAAGGTCAGTCGTGTCCGCACCCTTGACCAATTCCGTGTGACACTTCTCCACTGCACGAAGCTCGTACATATATTTGGAGGATCATGTGGATGTGGCTGTAATGTTGCACTGTTGGGGCTAGTAGGCTTACATGGATGTATTGTATGATTGTGACTTACACTTCTTATATAATAAGAGCCAACACATTTTCATGCATATGTTGTTATTCTAGTTGGATTGCTTTGGTTGCTTTAATGATATGTGTTGTTTAACTTACGTACTTGTGTATGAACTAATTCACATGCAATTATATGAATATTGTTGTTAATGTGTTGTGTATGTTGTTAATGTTGTCACTGTCTGTGTCGATTGCTCTGTCGGACATCAGACAGACCTTTCACTTGAACCTTGCTATAACAACTGTCACACTTGTCTTGGATTGATCCGTGAGTGTTGTACGTGTTATATTACCTTGTATGATGTGACTGTCGCATACGAGTTGACTGCTCTGCCGGAAGCTGAGAATTTCCTTTGTGTTGTGGGTTCCTATCCGAGTTGGGATTGATCCATTTCAACATGGAAATAACCTTCACCTCCTTCCCCTTTCGAAGTGTTGGAACCTCTCATACACCTTCCTTGACTCACTGCATCAGTCACACCCTTTCTACTGACAGAGTTATCTTACTTTCTTCTATGCAACATCACGGTCAAGGCGTTACCTTATGACCCACTGTTGGGATTCCTACACCAAACGGTCTGAGGTCTAATTGGGACTTCATACCAGGGAGATCCCCTTGACATGTTGTTGGGTCCAACACCTTCAACAGGTACCTTGTAATTTTTCTCCCCAAGAGCGTGACAACAACATACCATACTTAGGGGGAATATCTGCAACCACTACGTCCATTACTAGACTTTTAGCAGGTATTTGAGCTAAAGTAACACATAGGTATTTGATCAAACCTAGGCATCTAACTTTGCTGGAATCAAAGGAATACAAGTCTTTATAAAGTATAGTAATGTCGAGTCCTAATTTCTCCATAACACCTCTAGGCATTAAGTTGTGAGAAGCACCAGAATCTAGCATAACATTATGGAGGATTTTGTCATGAATATTTAGGTTAACATAGAATGGAGGAACACCCCCTTCCTGTGGTTTTCCTTCAACTTCTGGTCCAAATAAGAGTTCAGGCTGGTCATCATTCAGATTTACAGAGTCAATATTTTCCCCTATATTTAAAGCTTTCATTACTTAGGGTCTGTACACGTTTTTTCTCATTAACTCCGTGAGAGGAATTTGGATTTTCAATTTAGCTAATTCATTCTCACTGTTGAACGATGTTTGAATCTTCATTAGATTAGGAAGCTTAGATTGATCTGTAATTTTTTTTGTCATAGGCTCTTTTTGTTAACTAGTTGTTGGACATTTGTTTGAGTAGTTTTGGAAATATTGTCAACTATCTTCTTGAAAGGGATTTCTACTTTTTCTTAGCGGAATTATCCACAGTTTTCTTAGGAATACTGTCTGTGGCTTTCCTAGGTTCAGTTTCAGATGAATTTTTAGCATAATTATTTGAGTTTTGGGTGTTGAGAGAGTAGATTATTCTTTCTCCTAAGGTTATACTACCTATGGAATTCCATTGTTGCATTTTCAAACCCCTCTTTATACTCATCAGATTCTTTAGAATCCAGTTCAGTTTGGGCCAGGAGAAAAAATTCTTGCTCCTCTTGAGTGAGGAAAATTATTTCATCATCGCTTATCCCCATCAAATTTATTTGATTATCATCCAAATCTTCAACAATATTCCCTCCATCATCTATGTAATTTTCCTGAAAAGGGGGCCGAACCTGTTGATTTGGACCCTTTTTATTTTCTTTGTTTAATTTGGGGAATATTTCTCCTAAAGTTTTGGTTTCTATTTTGAGGGGAATTTTGGTTTTCTCTTACTTGAGTCTGGTCGTTGATGTTCACTCTTTGCATCATCTGATTCAATACTCTCACTAGGTTATCAATCTTATGATCAACAACAAAAGTAGAAGGTTCTTCCTTTATGGTAACTCTGCGATTAGATTTCAGTTTGGCTTTTTTGGCTAAGCTATTAGCTTCAACTTTGATGGCACTTGCTTGCATTTCTTCCAAAGTTTCCGGGACTCTTTCTCTGAGTTGATATTCCATGTCTACATCAAAACTATCTGGAAAATCAATTAGAGCTAGGGTAGGGGAGGGCTTGATGTCTTGCGGAATGGCATTGTAAACAATATTAAACTGTTCATAATATTCTTTCACAATTTCAATAGGTTTTCTTTTTAATATTTTATATTCATTTAGGAGTTGAAGTGGATTTTTCTTGATCTCCCATATAGCTAGAAAAGTTTGATGGAAAGCATCAAGGTTGGCTATATTTCCTGCAGGTAAACCCCTAAACCATTTCTTGACATCACCTCCTAAACTCTGAGAAAACAATCTCATTTTAACATCAACTTCATATACTTCTTGGAGGTCAAACACATCATTCATCCTATCCACATGCTGCTAGGTAGTATAAGCACCAATGTTATCAAAGGTCACAATTTTAGATTGGTAATCTACATGCATAACATTTAGTTTGTTTGGTAACACCAAAGGTGCATACCTGGTGAGAACCAAATTTGCAACAATAATGTTGCAACTCCTAAGTGATCTAAAAATTACTCGTGAGTGACCTCAGTTAAATAATTAATGAATGAAGGTATTGCAGACTCATGTGCTGGTGTGTCTCTATGTAATTTTAGGCAACAAATTGATCAGATTGCAAAATACACATACACTAGAAAATGGAAAACAGTAAGAGAAAGGCAGTAAGAAAATACAAGAACACAACAAATGTATAAGGAGTTCACCCTATCCTCCAGAGCCACGTCTCCGGTCCAACTTTCAATGGTGGCCTTCTTTTATTGTGTCTTTAAGGTAGAGATTTACAATGAGGAGATCAATTTAAGTCTCCCGAAATAAATAATGCTTGGCAAGGTGGTTCTTGAATTCCCCAAGCCACTAGAGTGCACAGACTCTTTTCCTTTCCAAGTCTTGACCTCTCTGGTCTTTAATGGGAGGAGCCCAATGTGGTGCTCAATTCCCGACAGATTCTCTCAGGGAATCCTTGAACCTCTCAAGCTTGTAGTCTGCTCGATGCTACCTTATGCTGTAGGTCAACTCGGCTCTCTGTCTATTTGCTTTTTGCTTCTGTCTCTCGGTCTCACTATCTCTTTTTTTCTTACAGTGCTCGCCTGTTTTCTTTCTTTGTCTGTTCGTGGCTTAAAGCCAATCTGTCCTTGACTGTTCGCTTCCTCTTCTGCCCCTTTGGATCACCTACTGTTGTTCGCTTGGATTTCCCTGCCTCTGCGTCATCGACAACGTCTCACAAGGAGGTGGCCACTTGTCCCCTCACGAGCTGCGCCAGCTCTTCCTCAACGGTTCAGTTTTTTTGGTTACACTGTGGAATGACTCATCCACCAACTCAGCAGTCAAATCAGACTTCAAACTCTTATGTGTTGTGGCTTAATCCCATGTCAAATCCGGTTCCTCCACTGGGCTCAATCTCCGTCGTCAGATCTAGAGCCCCTAGATCCTACTGTGTTTTCTCATTTCGTGCGGTTGACTTGCTCGATCGTTAGCGCACAATGAGAGGCGATTTTCTGTCTCATCTGCTGGACACACATCGTGCACTGAATGGAATCGCTCGTTTTCGGCCAAATATGCTTACCGCCCAAGGGTGCCCCCAATATACCTCCAGTTTTGGAGCGCGGGACCCACCTTTCGCCTTAGCGCTTTCCCCACGGTTTCCCGGCTTCCCATGCGACCGAGCGCTTCGGGGCTTTCCTTCTCGAGGGGTTTTGATAAAAAAATGGCCTCCATTTCCCGATCCGGGCTTCCCAAGTGCTATTTTTTCCTCCTACACAGTCTCCATGGGCCTTGGTCAGCGCACTTTGACCGAGGTCCTCGTCGTTCCTTGCTGGCTGCAAAATGCCACTGTCTAGAGGTCTTCCTGATCGCTCTTTGTTCATAAATCTTTGAAGTCTGTCCTGATTTGATACAGTCATAGAACTTGGAAAATTTTCATGGATCCAATTCGGATCATGACCTTCCCATTGAAAAGGCTTTTGGACCACCAAAATTTGGTTTTCAAGCATTGACTAAGTGAAGGTACAATTGTCTCACTTGTCCAATCTCTATCCACTTTGCACTACTTGGCTTTGAACCCTTGAGCCCAATTCTGAGGTAATCAACATCTCCCCTACGCGTCGTCCTCACCTTCCTATCCAAAAATGTGTCTTCCTGCAATTCATTAAGGTATTCAGGTAGCAGGTCATCAATAGAAGGCAATTGACTTTGCTCTTCGGGATCCTCAATTAGTGAGGGTTCAAATAATCTCAAGAAATCTGCATTTATGACTGAGTAGATGTGCATGTAAGTTGGTATATCAAGGCGAAAACCATTCTCACCAATCTTCTCAAGTATCTTGAAGGGTCCATACTTGATAGGCTTTAGCTTTTTACCTTCACCTTGCATCCTGTCCTTGCTGATATACAACCAGACTTGGTCACCAACTTGGAAACTATGCTCCATCCAATGCTTGTCATGCCTTGCCTTGTATTTGGTTTGGCTCTTTTCCAGATGTTCCTGTACTACCTGGTGGATCTCTTGGATTTTTTCAATGAACCTAGTTGCCCTGTCCACATCATTGTGTCCCTCAACTGTGGTGTCTTTACCAAAGACAAAATCCAAAGGAGACCTTGGTGTGAAACCAAAACAGGTCTCAAAAGGAGATCTCTATGTAGAAGAATGTTTTTCTCTGTTGTAAGCATGCTGCACATAACATAAATGTTCATCCCAAAGCTTAGGATGCTTGTTGCAAGATCCCCTGAGTAACTGGATCACTATCCTGTTAACTACGTTAGTCTGGCCATCGGTTTGTGGATGAAAAGTTGTGATTTTCTTCAGTTTGGTGTCCATCAGTTCCCACAGACTTGACCAAAACTTCCCCACAAATCGGGTGTCTCGATCAGATACAACGGAAGTGGGTAATCCAAAATGAACCCATACATGTTCAAAGAACAATTTTGCAGTATGTTAAGCTGTAATCTATTTATTACAAGGTATCAAGATACATATTTTGCTGAACCTATCCACAAAAAAAATAGATATTCATGACCTTTCCTAGATTTGGGCAGTCCTCCAACAAAATCCATGGAAACACTTTCCCAAGGGTGAGAAGGAACTGGCAATGGAGTGTACAAGCCTATTTTTCTATTGTTGGGTTTGCTTTTAGCACACATAGTACACCCTCTTACATATCTAGAAACTGTCTCATTCATTTTTGGCCAATAACAAAATCTTTGCAGCTGTGCAACTGTTTTACTTACCCCAAAGTAACCTGATATTAGAGAAGTGTGTGCTTCTTGAATTATCTTTACTCTCTCAGTTTGTGGAATGCATAACTTCCCACAATGGTATAAGGGTCAGTCCTTTACATGATAATCCAATTCTTCTACTCGTTTGCCTTGACTTAAAGTTGCATATACATCTTTAAAGTCTATATCTTGAGCATATTGTTCAATGTAGCTCTCATGTAACACAGAATTATGCTTAAATATAGTATATGCATTTATAATAGGTCTAGATAACATATCTGCAACTTTATTATGTATGCCCTTTTTATATTTGATGACTAAATGAAACTGTTGTAGAGAACCCATTCATCTATAGTGCCTTGATTGCTGCAACTTAGTTTGGGAGTGTAGATATTGAAGTGGTTGATGATCAGTATGTATTACTGTCTCCTTGCCCATTAAGTAATGTTTCCACTTTTTCACACTTTGCACTAATGCATGCAATTCTTTATCATATGTAGGATAGTTAACTATTGCAGAATTAAATATCTCAGAATGATAACATATGGGTTTACTGTGCTGTGTCAACACTGCTCCCATGGCATAGTCATTGGCATCTCTTTGGATCTCAAATGATCTTTGAAGATCAGGTAGTGCTAGTGCAGGTGCTCTACTAATATTTTCTTTCAAGGTGTCGAAGGCTTTTTGTTGTTTGCCTCCCCACTGAAACACCTTGTTTAATCCCGTTAAAGCATGTAAGGGAGCTGCAATTAAGGAAAAATTAGAAATGAATTTCCTCCAATATTTTGCTGCTCCTAAGAAGCTTTTAACTTCTGTAGCAGATTTGGGTTTAGGTCAGTTCACAATGACTGCCACCTTAGAGGGATCTATCTTCAATTCACCACCCCCTACTATATGACCCACATAATTCTAAGATGTTTTGCCAAATTCACATTTTGAGAGTTTAACATAAAGTTTTTCTCTTTTCAAAACATCTAGTTTTTGCTTAACATGCTTTAAGTGTTCTTCCCACATTTTGCTAAATATCAGAATGTCATCCAAATACACAATAACAAAATCATCAAGAAAAGGTCTGAGTACATCATTCATTAATCTCATGAAAGTAGAAGGAGCATTAGTTAAGCCAAAAGGCATAACCAACCACTCATACAATCCCTGCTTTGTTTTGAAAGCAGTCTTCCATGCATCTTGTTCTGCAACTCTGACCTGATGGTATCCACTGTGCAAGTCTAGCTTGGAAAAATAAGCAGCTTCTTTAAATTGATCTAAAAGATCATCTATGCGAGGAAGGGGATAACGATTTTTGATTGTTATCTTATTCAGTGCTCGGTAATCAATGCACATTCTCCATGAGCCATCTTTCTTTCTCACCAAAACGATTGGAGATCCACATGGTGATGTGCTAGGTCTGATGAACCCCTTCTCGAGCAACTCCTGCACCTACTTCTTGATTTCAACATTCTCTAAAGCAGACAACCTGTACATTCCAATGTTAGGCAATGGAGCATATTGCTTCAAAATAATATCATGCACTATTTCCTTTTTGGGTGGCAAACCTTTAGGTTCTTGAAACAAGATATCATACTCTGAAACAACCTTTTCTAAATCAGCTTGTTGTTTAACATTACAACCCTCAAATACATTGGTTTTATTAGGTTTCTTTTCCTTTACAACCATCAATAAGAATTGTTTCCATGAATTTATCATTCTTTTCATCTGCCCTAAGTTTATGAGAGTATAATTATTCTTGAGCTTATGAGCTCTTACAAAGTATTTGATTCCATCTTTAACAAGTAGATACTTGTTCTCAGCTCTATAGAAAATAGCTTTTCTGTCATACAAGTAAGGACTTCCTAAAATAATTCCACATATATCCAAAGGAATTATGTCTAACTCAACCTCATCTACAAATGCTGACCCAAAGAAGACTTGAGTTTGCATTGTCTAGTCACTTGTAGTTGTGCTTTATCATTCAACCATCCTAAGAGGTATGGTTTCTTGTGAGGTGTAGTTACTAATCCCAACTTATTTACAATTTCTTCAGAAATTAAATTTACTTGTGAGCCACTATCGAACAAAGTATTAATCTTTTTATGTTTGGAAATAACTTGAATATGGAAAATCTCATGTCTTTTTCTCTCATTTTCTTCATCAATAGTACATTGTGCAAAATTACTAGTAGATGCTTCAGAATTCTTACCTTTTATACTTGTGGCTGCAATGGTTGTTTCATCTCCTGAGTCTAACCCCAAATATTTCTGAATAGCTGCAACAGCCTTCTTCCTCTTGCCCTCGAACTTCTTAGGTCTCAGCTTTGGCTGCAGAATCCAACAATGCTCACCATCATGCCCATACTTTTTACAGTGAGTGCATGAAGCTTTGATTTTTTGTGCAGTGTTAGCCTTCCTTTCTTTCCATTTCTGCTTTCTTTTCTCCTTATTCTTGCTTGCAGTGGGTTGGGATGATCCCCCAACTTCTGGATTTCCATTCTTTCCTCTAGCTTCTAGATGAGTAGCTTGTACAGATACCTCATCTATACTAGTGGGATTAAACATGAGGATAGTGTGCCTCATGTAGCTGTGTAGACCACCAGTGTACTTCAATAGAGTCTCAGGTGAGTCTAATGAGATTCCTAGAACCAATTCTCTCTTTCTAAATTCTTGTGTGTACCCTTGCACACTTTTCCCTTTCAACTGTTGAAGAGTTTGCCAACTCATCATGGCTCACTGCATGTAGGCCAATGGATAGAACTTCTTTTTGATGGCAGAAACAAATTCACTCCAGACAGAGATAGTCTTACCATGTCTTTTCATGTCAGCTTAGGTTCTGCCTTCCCACGAAACCAAGGCAGTGCCTCCAAGGCGTAGGCTTTCCAACTGAATCTTGCTCTTGTCTGAATCGATATTCTGCACTTTGCAATAAACATCAATTTGTCTAATCCAATTGTCCAACTTTTCTGCATTCAACTCTCCATCATATATAGGTAAATCAAATTTAACATCTAGCTTAATTAAAGATTCCTTCTTTTTATGTTCAGGGATATTAGGAGGTGTGTGAAAGCTTTCTTCTTTCCCTTTGCCTTTTGAGTGGTCATGGAGGAAAGAATCATCTTCTCCTTTGTCTTGTTTGGAGCCTGATGCATCTTCATCCTTGTGTTTTCTAAAGTCCCTATACATTTCTTCTACCATGGACTTTATGGCTAGGAAACTATCTATGAATTGAGGGTCTTGCCCCATAGAACCTTCCTCTGACATTGTCTTCTGAGGATAGACTATCCCAATTTCAGGATTAGTTTCGACCAACTCTCCTTTTCCTAATTTGAGCTTTGATCTAGTTAGCATTCAACAACTAAACCAACACAAGCTTGTCTAACCTTAATAGCCTAAAGCTCTGATACCACTTGATCTGAAAATCACTCGTGAGTGACCTCAGTTAAATAATTAATGAATGAAGGTATTACAGACTCATGTGCTGGTGTGTGTCTATGTTATTTTAGGCAACAGATCGATCATATTGCAAAATACACAAACATTGGAAAATGGAAAATAGTAAGAGAAACACAGTAAGCAAATACAAGAACACAACAAATTAATAAGGAGTTCACCCTATCCTCTAGGGCTATGTCTCCGGTCCAGCTTTCAGTGGTGGCCTTCTTTTATTGTGTCTTTAAAGCAGAGATTTACAATGAGGAGCTCAATTTGAGTCTCCTGAAACAGATAATGCTTGGCAGGGTGGTTCTTGGATTCCCCAAGCCACTAGAGTGCACAGACTCTTTTCCTTTCCAAGTCTTGACCTCTCTGGTCTTTAATGGGAGGAGTCCAATGTGGTGCTCAATTCTCGACAGATCCTCTTAGGGATTGCTTGAACCTCTCAAGCTTGCTGTCTTCTCGACGCTGCATTATGATGCAGGTTAGATCGGCTCTCTGTCTATCTGCTTCTTTCTTCTGTCTCTTTTGTCTCTCGGTCTCACTATCTCTTTTTTTCTTACAGTGCTCGCCTGTTTTCTTTGTTTGTTTGTTTGTGGCTTAAAGCCAATCTGTCCTTGACTATTCGCTTTCGCTTCCACCCCTTCGGATCGCCTGCTACTGTTCGCTTCCTCTTCCGCCCCTTCGGATCGCCTGCTGCTGTTCACTTGGAGTTTCCTGCCTCTGTGTCATTTTCAACATGTCACAGGGAGGTGGCCACTTGTCCCCTCATGAACTGTGCCAGCTCTTCCTCAACGGTTCGGTTTTTTCAGTTACACTATGGAATGACTCATCCGCCAACTCAGCAGTCAAATCAGACTTCAAACTCTTATGTGTTGCGGCTTAATCCCCTGTCAAATCCGGTTCCTCCATCGGGCGCAATCTCCGCCATTAGATCTGGAGCCCCTAGATCCTACGGTGTTTGCTCATTTTGCGCGGTTGACTTGATCGACCATTAGCACACGATGAGAGGCGGTTTTCTCTCTCATACACTAGACACATGTCGTGCGCTGAATGGAATCGCTCGTTTTCAGCCAAATTCGCTTACTGCCCAAGGGTGCCCTCGATATACCGCCGGTTTTGGAGCGCGGGACCCGCCTTTTGCCTTAGCGCTTTCCCCACTGTTTCCCAGCTTCCCATGCGGCCGAGCACTTTGGGGCTTTTCCTTATCGAGGGGTTTTAATCAGAAATGGCCTCCGTTTCCCGATTCGAGCTTCCCAAGTGCCAGTTTTGCTTCCTGCGTGATCTCCATGGCCCTCGGTCAACATGCTTTGACCGAGGTCCTCGTCATTCCTTGCTGGCTGCAAACTGCCACTGTCCAGAGGTCTTCCTGATCACTCTTTGTTCATAAATATTTGAAGTCCGTCCTGATTTGATACAGTCATAGAACTTGGATAATTTTCATGGATCTAATTTGGATCACTGGGCTGCCTACTTTACTCTTATCAACCTGGTAGTTCGTAACAAACTTGGAAGCGACGGTGCTGTATGCACAAGTACTAGTTCTTACTGTACGCTGTCACTTGGTCAGCTGGCGCAAGATCACTAGAAGCTCAAGCCAACTTCTATGGATTCCAGAAGAAGCTCTATATGTGATGAAAGAAAGGAAAGCTTACTCTACAGAGGCTACTCAACTTGCATAAAGGAAAAAGACCCAAATGTAAAGTAAACCTAGCAAACCCTACTTAATCAACTAATCCTACTTTTGCAGAAAGAAATATGAAAATCATGAAATGAATGCCATTACCTACTCAAGGAAGTAAACAACATCTACTCAAGCTATTTCTAGAAGAAAAGGAGGAAAAAAAATCTTTTTGGATTTTTATGTACTTTTATGTGAATTTGTCATGCATGTAATTTATTTGTTTGTGAATGTGGTAGCGAATAGGTGGCGATGGAAGGCGGTTTTGGGACTTGAGAGGATGTAGGATGGTGTGGATGGGTCCTAGGAGGTCTTAGGTGGCCTTCTGGAGGCTTTTCCCACAATTGGCCTTCAAAAGGAAGCCTACAAGAAAATCTACAGGAGGACAAAGGGGATCTACACGAGGTCTACAGGAGGATGCTGAGAGTAGTTTTGAAGGTTTTAAAGGTGTGAGAGTGGGTCAAAAGGGTAGATGAAGGCTGGTATGATGTGTTAGGGCGCCTAGGGTTCACCAAGGATCACTAGGAGAGGGAAATATGGTCGGGAGAGAGGAAGAAATCCTATGGGAAAACGCAAAAAGCTAAGGCGGATTTGAGGTGAACTTTGGGCGACCTGTGGGGCATAGATCAGGGAGAGAATGTGATGGCTGATAGGCTGACCTATTGTGAGAAGAAATATTTTGCAAAAGAATTGACAGTCAAATAATGAAATCAAGCAAGCAAGGAATTTAAGTACATCAAAAAAACAGAATTTTGCATCAAGCTAATCTACATTATGAGCTATGGAAAGAAATGATGAAAAATGCTATAATGAGAGAAAGCATGGAAGAATAATTATTGCAAAGACAAAAATGAGCATGGTGAAAGAGACCTAAGCAAAGCATTAACCTTCTAACAAACTACAACACTAGAAATCCTATGGAGAAGGAAAATTTGTGTTTTTGTGGCAGCAAGAGGGTCTTGGCCTCAGTTCATGGTCCCAAAGGGAGGAAAGGAGGCCAAGGCACTATTTCTGGCCTTTTGTATCTTCTTTCTATCATTGTTTACCCTGCTATAGAAAACACAAATGGAAACAACCTTCTAAATCACCAAAAGCAACCTATTCTTAACCAAGAAAGAAATTCATCTAACAACAACTAATCCATAAACTGAAACAAAGCATATAAATACAAACAAGAGGAGCTTGGCTGCTTGGATTGGGCCCTAACCCAAGAGCTTCAGCCCTCTGAGGTAACTCAGTGCTAGCTCAAGAAGAATCTCATCTTTATTATCAAAATAGTAATAGGATTACATGAAACTGTCACCAAAAGTAAGCTTGAAGTTGAGCAGAGCAAAACTACAACAAAAATTCAACAAAAATTTGACCCTAGTGAGGCCCTAGGCCTCTTTACTTATACAACTAAATCTCCGAAGAACTTCTTTAAAATCAGGGAGGCTTGGCTCCCAAAAATCGAGATAAACATAAGTTATCCTCCACTTGCTCGGCTGCCTCCTAGTGCATTTGATTTGGCTGTTTGTGCTTCAAGCTGCATGAAGGAGAATTCAAAGTGGGGAGTAATAAATGAGGGGGATTCCCTCCTATAAATCCTCTCCCTTGTCTACTTCAAATTATTTCTGCCAATTGTCCATTGAATCTTCGACTTTGTCTTCAAAATTCAACAAAAATCTGAATTAAACACATATTAGACCTCATGGCATCATAACTAACCCAACTCACTCCATAAGCATAAATATAATAAAAAAACATGCAATAAGCTAAGAGTATGGTTGATTTAACTATGTTAGGAGGCAAAATGAGCCCATATAATTACCCATTTATGGGGCTCATCATAACCCCCTACTGAAGGTGTTGCTCATCCTTTGAGCAACTTAGTCCATCTCCTCATATTTGATGGCCCTGGTGGCCTCCCTAACATCCCATGCTTCTGATGTGATCTTCTCTTCTTTGTCATGGAATCCTGCCTTTTTGTCTACCTCTTCCCACTGCTGTTGCTCTTCTTCCTCTTTTATGCCTTCTAGCATGCCTAGTAGCAGTGGGGGACTCAATTTGAGGCCAATCTAATTGACCTTTAAACTTTGCATGGAGCACTTGTACATTGGCACTCTCCTTAATGCCTCTTTCATCCTTGTTGGGGAATGATACTCCCTGATCTACAAACTGTGTGTTAAGGTGTTCCACCTCCTCATACAAGCATGAATACTGTTATAGACATTTTTGTGCCTCGCGTCATGGAGCATGAAATGTCGATAATTACAGGGATCCTCAGTCCCTAAACATGTTGTTCTTACCCCTAAAAGAACAAGGTCATCAAACAACAGCATTTCCAATCAGTTCTCCACCTGAAAACACTTCAAAACAGGCTTATTTTGGATCATGTCAGCTGCTCCACTGAGCTTCTGCGCTGGAATGCAACTGTCCCTCCTTGTACCTGCGCTGGAAGTCAAAATTAATGAAGGCTACCTGCGCTGGGCGAGATTGGCCAAGTGGCACAGTCATCCTGCAAGGTGTCAACTGCCCAGGAATTTTCCAAACTGACACTTGGTTCATGAGATTCGCCCTGTGATGAGTAAGAGGTACTTGATCACCATGTGTAAGCAAGGATCTCCAAGTGGACTCAAGAACTGAAGATTAACTGAAGAGGGAGAGGACACTAGTCAGCTCTATGCCAGCCTCAAGCTGACTCATCCTCTCTTCTTCTCTCCTATATATAGAGCTCTTCTATGAGGTCTAAGGAGGCTGGAATTTTGTGTAAAGCAAGGAGGTGCTGTTGGTTTACAGTTAGAGCTATTGGGTGATTGTTTTACTAGAGGTGAAGAGGAGAGTTCTTGCTGCTGGGGAGGTGCTGCTGGATTGGAGCCATCAATGGTTGTAACCTTCTCAGAACCCTGTTACTTCTATCAATAAAGTTTTGCATGTTCTCCTATATACTTGTATTGCATTGATGTATTGTATTTACATGTATATTTGATTCACTCTAATCCATGCATCAGTTATGAGTACTTGTATCTTGTAGTTTCCTCTCTTGTTTTGTGCAGGATCTGTGTGTAGCTGGACCGGCAAAGAGAGCAAGGAGCTGGGAACAAGAGACAAAGAGAGAGGACAAGGATCGACTAAGCGAAAGACACCAGGTTGGTTGACCTTCTTTTCCTTCTCTCTGTACTTTCATAAAGGAAAACATCAAAGCTTTACTTTCAGTTGTTGCTAAAGACTGTCACCTTTAGAGTAGGGATAGGGTCATCCGCATCGGATACTTTTCCCCACAACAAACTGGCGACTCCGCTGGGGAGCCTAGTATCTTGTTGGTGTTTGTAGTATTTTGCTATTCATTTCTTGAAGAAAAGAGTACCAAATCGAAAAGCTTTTGACTATATCAAAAGCGAAGTAGAGGGGTTGCTACTCTTGCTCATTTGCTGAGCAGATTCAAGATTTGAAGAGCTTATCTACAAAAGACTCTTTACTCTTTGTGATAGATCTTCATCCTCTTGATCATCCCTTAGCCTGTACTTGACCTATAGCTTTTTATTTCAGCAAAAACAGTGCATTTTTGAGCTTTTTATGACCCGGAATTCTTTGTAGACGAAACTCTCGTGAGTCAGTGCAGGCTGTCCACAGGCAGTCTGCATTACAGCGCAGGTGCTCCCTTCGGGAACTGCGCTGAGAGTCAAACTGGCAGACTAGAACCTGCGCTGGTCCAGTTAGCCATTGTCTTGCTCAGCTTTCCCTTTGTGTCTTGGCCCTGTTTTCACTTGTTTTTGCTGATTGCTTGCTGGTCATTGTACTTGCTGTAAGCCACTTCTCCTTGACATTATTCCGCCTCAGTTGTGTGATGAAACTGTGAATGTTCTTTCAGTATTTCTTGTTTCAGTTATAGTTTCCCATTGTGAAAAGCGAACCACTATAGCTGTGACCTCTTAGATCCTGAACTGTAAAAGTGTCTTTGTGATCTGAAGAGCTAGTTTTATTACTGTTCATGGCTGTTTGAGTTTGTTTGCTCTTCATTTTTATGGTTTGAATCTATACATTTCCTGTGTTTAAACAAGTCTATCATAAGGTGTCTTTTTGATTGTGGACAAGCTTGTTTATTTCTACTTGAAATTAGATTCAAAATTATACAACAGTTTCCTTTTTGTCTTACATCAACATTAAGGATAACGAAAAGAAATACATGCATTGTGCATTTTGCATTTGACTGTGTGCTTGACGATTTAGGAAAATGTGCATTTTAGTGTGTGTTATTTGATCTGTGGAAAAAGTTGTGTCTTTCTTTTCCCTCAAGTAGATTAAGGTTTTCAAAGTTGAAAGATTGAAAAGATTTGCTTCTCATTCTTAGATTGCATATAGGAAGTTGTATATATACATCTCGTGGCGAACCTGAAAGGCAAACTGTTAAGAAAGATCAACATTAAAATAAACTCAATTTACATAACAACGCTTTGGAATTTAACGCAAACATCTAGAGGTCTAGGTAGAGACGTGTTCCGGCGTCGTTAAACATAGTGACTGTCGATCTCTACGAAGGTGGGTGATTCCTCCTGAGAGTCGGCGGCACTAACACGGACTTGAGCTCCCGCGTACCGTCGCGTATATTGGGAGACCCCTATAGGCTTTTATCCTTTATCCTTAGGAAACCGTGTCGGCCGCCCTACTGATCGCGATGCAGTGAACACAGCATTCACGAAGATTGACCACCCGTACCGTAAAACTTATTCTGTGGTTTCGCGAAAGGTTTGGCACACCCTCTGCCTAGATCTCCAGAGCAGTTTCTTTTGGCCTTTTTCAAACTCTATAATTGAAAAAGTCCAACCGAGCATTTGTCACTTCGGGCTCGTTAATACATCGAAGGCGACTAGAGTCATCTTTAGCTTTTTCTCGACTCTTAAAACATGAAAAAGCAAGTTTGTGTCTAAAAGCGTCGTTAATAAAATTTATTTTAAGCGGAACATAATCACCTGTTATTCCCACGTTGATCTTTCAGTTGAAAAGTATGGAGCCCACCAACCAAGGAAGTAACCTTGGCGGAAGTCCAAATCCCTTCTCCTCTTGGGGAGATGTTGGTGCGCCTCATATGGCTACATTGTCACTTCCAGGATTGACAATCGGCCTCCCTGTATGGCTCTTTTCGACTAATGTAGTCCAGATCGCCACTAATCCTGAGCAGTCGAATCAACAGTCAGAACAATCTAGAACTACCCACCAGCCTTCCACTTCTTATGATACTTCCTCTGATCCTTCATCTTCGCAAGGTAAAGCTGGCAAAAGTCAGCCTCCCAAGGAGAAGAAGGAAAAGAAGAAGAGAGAAAAGAAGCAGAAGGAGCCTCTGGCGAAGGCGATTGGGGGCAAGCAGAAGAAAGCTGACAAAAACCCACACACTGCACCGACCGGGCCTAAATCGCCATGTGTCATTTGCAAAGGGATCCACTTCCATCGTGATTGTCCTTGTATTCCCTGGATACTAAGGGACTGGTCCCCAAGGTTGCACAATCCGGTAGCATCAACCTCTGGTTGTCATGTTGATTGCATTCCGTCAACTAGCGAGAGTGAAGGACGAAGAAGGGGACCAAGATCACCCTGTCTATTGTGTGAAGGTAATCATGCCCTCCACAAATGTCCATTCTTAGATGAGGCAAAGAGAGTTTTGGAAGATCGCCCGGTTTCACCGTTGCAACTTCCTACTGGATACCGAAAACTCGCGCCTAATCCCTCGATAGTTGAAAATCTAGTTGACCCGCTCAAGTGGTCAACTGAAGTGTCGGTCGTTGAGAATGAACCTACTGAATCCAGACCAGACGAAAGTCTAAAGGTCAATACGGCAGTTGGCCCGGTTCTTCCTTCAGAGGTTCTATCGTCCAATGACTCCGTCATTGAAGACCCGTCTTCAAATGACACCGTCGCCGAAGAGTCATCTTCATGCGACACCCTCACTGAAGAGAATAAGGATGACACCATCCAGGTTCTTTTCATCAGCACCGACTCCGATGAGCATCAGGGCAATGCGCCCATTCCTTTATCGCAGGAAGGAACATCATCAGAGTCATATCCGGCCGTATATTCGGTCCCACCACCAAGCAACCTGGTTGTATCCTTTGATTGGAATCAACTAGGCAGACCCCGGTTACCAGCCAGTATACCATTCAGAATCATTGTCCAGATCTATAGAATGATTATGGCTGGTACTATCATTGATGAAGGGGCGTCTGTGAGTATCCTTTCCTCTGTTGCTTGGAAAGCACTGGGTTCCCCAGCGCTTTTACCTGAGTTGAGAAATCTCTCAGGTTTTGATAAAGGAACCAGTCGACCATTAGGGATCCTCCCCGATGTACCTGTTACATTGAAAGGGAAGACCGTCAGGATGAACGTGTTGGTAGTTCAAGGACCCTTGGATTATAACCTACTCCTTGGACGCGACTATATTTATTGCATGGGAGCGATAGTCTCCTCACTCTTTAGAGTAATGTGTTTTCCACACGAAGGAAGGATGGTCAAGCTCGTAGACCAACTTTCATTTCCGGGATCTCGCATCGCAAATAGTCAAATACCAATCCTAAATGGTCTGTTCACTCAAGATACGCCTCCACCCCCGGTCCTCCTTCCCGATGAGCGTGAGTAATTCGGAAAGAAAGACTAGGACCCAGGGGGCATGCACCCTGGTCTGCTTTGGGCAGAAGAAACCCCGGTTATAAGAAAGAATTTCCGCAGAAGAATATGACTAGTCCGTACCCCGTCCGAAGGAAGTGGGGTTGTTCTAGAATAATAATCTTTTGTTAAAGTTATGTGTTTGACCAAAGAGTCATTCACCTTTGTCTAAAAAAGTGGGCAATGCCCGAGTGGGAATTTCCTTATTGCAACAAATAGTAAACATCCTTGAATTCAAGCCTCGCCCATCGAAACATATGTTTTGAAGGATAAGCAGGGGCAGTCTACAAGGAAGGGGACTATTTTGTTTTGACAGAAGGTAACCATCTTTGGACAACCCAATGATAGACACCGCCGAAGAAAGAGATTGATCTGCGGCAGCAAATCGAACCGTCTTTGGAATAATAAGAAAGAGGCAAGCCTCCCTCAATAATGCCAATGTTTTATCCTTGAGTGATGTTCTTCTATTGTCACAAATAGCTGTTTGTTAAAAGTGGGCCGACGGGAAGCCTGAGTACTGCGTAAGACCCCTTAAAATAACGAGAAGACAAGTATCGTTAGCATTAGATTGGCAAGATGACAAGTAAATGTGAACACCCAAAGAAAAGCAGAAGTAGGGGAGAGGAAGGGCAGCCTCGAAATTCTATCCTATACCTGGGGGCATGCAAACCTTCTGGAGGGCAAGCTAGGGGCAGTTATTTATCTGGTTTTAAGATTAGCCGTTTCCAAACTTGCATGAAAGAAGCCTGTGGGGAAAAAGTAAAATTGTCCAAAAGTGAGCATAGCTGTGGTAAGGCATAAGCTCTATAAAAATTGGTCCTTACGGGAGGCGTTTTTTTTATGACTGGTATATCGAGCAGTTTTAGCATATAGTTCATGCTCGTTAAAAAATAAACGCAAAATTCGAGCAGTTTTATGACTGAATCTATGCTCGTTAAAAAATAGAAAAGTGTGAGCAAAAGTTTCCCCCAAAGTTCAAGCTCATGGAAAAAATGAACCGGTAAATAACCTTTTGAGATCGTAAATTCATCAGCCATAAGAGCCTTGGTCGTGTTTTCATCCATCACCTCCACCATCATTTGGCCGATCATTCACTTCCATTTGTGTGTTTACCTCTTTTGAGAAACAGCTGCGAAGAGTGATTTCACCTAGCCATCCTTGTGACACTGCCGTGATTGGAAAATTCCAACCTGTACCTGGAATCTGCTGCTATCCCTGTTTATCACTCGTTCCTCAAAAGACGAGTCTTCTTTGAGCTCTTTTCACTGACTCGTAAAATATGAAAAGTTTGCCGAGTTTTGGCCTTCCAGCTCGTTAAATGACCGGAACGCTATCCCTCCTCTAAATTTTAATCTTTTTTGGACCTGAGGGATTATTGCACAAAAGGATCGAGCGCTTGTCTTGTTCGGCTCGTTAAAAGTACCGAACAGCCATCCCTTCTGTATCGTTTTATACTTTTTCGGACTTAAGGGATTAGCTGACGAAAAAGGAATCATGGAGTTAACTTTCTGTACCTTTTTAGACTCTCTAAAAATGAAAAGGACCGAGTTTTCCTTGTCGTTAGACTCGTTAAAATGATTAAATAGCGACAAACTTGTCTTTAGACGAGAACGAGTTTCCCTATCGCTAGGCTCGTTAAATCATAGCGATGGGCTTGCCCGAAGGGCAAGTTATAGAACAAGCATATGTTATCCTCCTCAAGCTTGACAAAAATAAAGAGGTACTGGTCAGAAATGACTGGGGAAAAATTGGGAGAACATCAAAGTTTAATGGTAGCAAGTCACTCTTGAACATGACACTTTTCCTCCGTACCACATCGGGTTGGGTTGTTTCATTCACCGGTCTCATCGCCATGGTCCTCGCCAAACCATCCACATTTGGGGTAATGCTACCGATCCATCGCATCAGTGTCGTTATATGTTCAAGAGGGGTCATTCTGAAAGTGTCAACCGTGTCCCATCCACTACCATACACTATCCTTCATCCATTCATGATCGCCACCCTGAATCATATGTCACAGTTTGTTTTCACCTCCACTAAAATCATTAGCTCCGTTCCGTGTCATTGATGTGGGATTCATTAAGGCCCTCCCTTGACGGATCGCTTCTTGTCGACTTCAGCTCATTATCCAAGAAGTTGATCTAGGAACACCCCCATCAGTACTTTGAAGCTTGCATGCCTCAATGGCAAGTTTCTCACTTCCGGCGACAGGTATACATCAATGACCTTCGACCAGAAGATTTTGCGTGGCGTTCGATGCCAAGTCCTTTATTCACGCCACGTGAATTGTACTGCAGTACCTTGAGGGTCATCGTCATTATTGGTGATTCCTCTCGCGCTTGTTAACGGTTTTCATTATTGACCGGTAATCAAGCGATGTCTTTCCATGTTCGACTTCAGCGCAATTCTCACATGGATCGACTTGTACTTAGAGTGAAGATCGAACGAGTTTGAAGACCCCGGATCTAGTTTCATCCATCCGGGCTCCGATATATATTCAGGAAATATAAAAGCATTTGCCATGTACATCATTGCAGCAGATGATCATCCTATTCAAAGGATGATAATTTCAGCAGAAAATTATCAGTCTACCTTCAGACGATCGTCTGTCTTATGTACCAAAATGTATTTATAAAAGCTGAGCATGGGAATGCCCGCCTCAGCTAGATCATGAAAATAGAATGAAAAATAATGTATTGTATTGTATTGTATTACAGGGCTCCTCTTCAGCACTGGAACGAACTTCGGATCCTCTAGATAAAGCATTTCACCCGATAAACGGCCTCATACTTTAGGGGGCAACTGTTATAGACATTTTTGTGCCTCGCGTCATGGAGCATGAAATGTCGATAATTACAGGGATCCTCAGTCCCTAAACATGTTGTTCTTACCCCTAAAAGAACAAGGTCATCAAACAACAGCATTTCCAATCAGTTCTCCACCTGAAAACACTTCAAAACAGGCTTATTTTGGATCATGTCAGCTGCTCCACTGAGCTTCTGCGCTGGAATGCAACTGTCCCTCCTTGTACCTGTGCTGGAAGTCAAAATTAATGAAGGCTACCTGCGCTGGGCGAGATTGGCCAAGTGGCACAGTCATCCTGCAAGGTGTCAACTGCCCAGGAAGCTTCCAAACTGACACTTGGTTCATGAGATTCGCCCTGTGATGAGTAAGAGGTACTTGATCACCATGTGTAAGCAAGGATCTCCAAGTGGACTCAAGAACTGAAGATTAACTGAAGAGGGAGAGGACACTAGTCAGCTCTATGCCAGCCTCAAGCTGACTCATCCTCTCTTCTTCTCTCCTATATATAGAGCTCTTCTATGAGGTCTAAGGAGGCTGGAATTTTGTGTAAAGCAAGGAGGTGCTGTTGGTTTACAGTTAGAGCTATTGGGTGATTGTTTTACTAGAGGTGAAGAGGAGAGTTCTTGCTGCTGGGGAGGTGCTGCTGGATTGGAGCCATCATTGGTTGTAACCTTCTCAGAACCCTGTTACTTCTATCAATAAAGTTTTGCATGTTCTCCTATATACTTGTATTGCATTGATGTATTGTATTTACATGTATATTTGATTCACTCTAATCCATGCATCAGTTATGAGTACTTGTATCTTGTAGTTTCCTCTCTTGTTTTGTGCAGGATCTGTGTGTAGCTGGACCGGCAAAGAGAGCAAGGAGCTGGGAACAAGAGACAAAGAGAGAGGACAAGGATCGACTAAGCGAAAGACACCAGGTTGGTTGACCTTCTTTTCCTTCTCTCTGTACTTTCATAAAGGAAAACATCAAAGCTTTACTTTCAGTTGTTGCTAAAGACTGTCACCTTTAGAGTAGGGATAGGGTCATCCGCATCGGATACTTTTCCCCACAACAAATACAGTCATCCCCAAGTAATCTTTCCATATCCTCAAAATGTGCAATGGCTTGAGCTTGATCATTGATATATTTAGGGGCAATTTGGGGATTATTTGCAAGCAAGTTATGTGTGTTGATGAGTGCCATGGGATCTGATGGCTTAGCTCTGATCATTAAGGGCTCATTCTGCTCCTTTATCATCAACTTTCTTATTTCTGCTGCTCTTAACTCTTCATGATTCATCCATGAGGCCATGGCCATTAGTTGCAGGTCCCCTAGCTTGGCATTGGGGTCCCACACATTCATGTCTGTGAGGGCCATGTTATGTAGATAGAATTATGCTATTTTTTCCTTGTCTTCTGATTAGCTTTAATAACACACGTCCATAAACTGTCTGAAATCTTGAAAAGGCATTGTGCCTCTCTGTGCCAAAGTCTTTATCTAAAACTGTAGCCATTGGTCCTTGAGGTATAATCCATAGGATTTTGCTTGTTTTCTACATTGCAGTGCCTCCATGGACCAGCTGGCCATGCATTTCAATTGTGTCTCTTTTTCTTGTAGCTGTCTTCTTAACAATTCATTTCTGTTTCAAGGTGAGTTCTTGTGATTGCTTCTCTATGTCTAACAATACTTAATTCTCTGCTCATTTCTTTGAGTTGATTCTCCATATGGTCAATATCCTCAACTCCCTTGAATTTGGCTATTTGCATCCACCTATGGGTCCTTATTCTTTCTTTGTACAACTCAAAGAATAGTGGGATAGCAAATTTTTGTGGAATGATTCTTCCCCCCTCAAGAATATTGTAGTAAGAGCCAAGACTAGGCTGGAGGTCAAGTTCTTGTGCCTCTGTTGCTTCCTCCTTCCCCTGTGACTATCCTTCTACCCTTTTTTCAATTTTTTCGGTCTCTTGTAGTATTGACAGGGTCTCCTGTAGAACAGTCTCTGCCTCTTGTAGAACTGTCTTTGAGTCCTGTAGTTCTACTTTTTCTTTCCATGTGGGAGATCTAGGAGTCCCCCTTTCATAAGTGATAGGTGCCTTGGAAGGGGATCCCTTTCCTTGGTCAGAGGGTGAATCTTCAATAACAATAGGCACTTTGGAAGAAGGCTGGGGTTTCCCTGTTTTGATCCTTGTGCTCTTCCTAGCCTTGAAATACATTGAGGTCTACCTCTTCCTCTTTTGTTTTAGTTTAATTGGGGTGTTGAGGGTAGTGAGAGTAGCTGCTGCCTCTCTTTCTAGGGTATTAGGAGACACTTCTGTCTTTTCTGCCCCTTTTTCTATTCCTTTTGTCTTTTTCTCTGTCTCTATTTGTTTTGTTTCCCCTGCTCTATTTTTGTTTCTTCCTTCTTCCCTTCTTGTTCCTCAGTTTGTTCTCCTTATCCCCCTTGCTGCTCTTCCTCCTCACTATCAGAAGGACTGATATCATAGGTGAGGGCCTTTATGTAATCTTCTGCTGTCATGTTTTGGAAAATTTCCCATGCTATGGGGATTGTGAAGGTATGGAGGGCTTCTTCCACTAAAATTTTAATTAACCCACCTCATCCTTGGTGTAGGGTATGCTTGTCCTTCTAATGCCAATTTTATCTTCTATAGGATGTTCATTGTTTTGAAAGAATTTTTTCTTGGTAGCTTGTCCAATTGGTTTTTCATCTTTTCTCTAAAGTAATCCAAGAGGAAGGGTAGTAACCCTACTGATAAATTCTGGGGTGATTCCATGGAAATACCTCTAAGAGTGACAGTGGCATGGAGCCTGGTTGAATTAGTGGGCTCCTTCCTCATGAATCCTCTTGTCATTGTGCTTATACCCCTTTTGAACACCAAATGTAGAGATGGAGACAAGAATTTTGAGGAAAACAGGAAAACAGAGGATGACTATGTTTTTTTTAAGAAAACAGGTAGATTTTTTTTTTTATGTAATTCCTCTTCTTCTATGGACTCAATTCCTCAAAATGATATCATTCCGTGCACATATTGATAATCAAGGTGGGTATGCATGGAACCTACCTCCTCAAGCCAGAAATCAAGCAAAAAATCCGTGTTTTATCCTTAAAAACAGCTCACTGCCCCTCTTGTAGAACTGCCTGTAGGTGCTCCCGTAGAACTTGTAAGTGCTCCTGTCGAACACCGATAGTAGGAGGATGGATAAGAGTGATGGAGAATGATGGTTTCGAGGCTGTGGGGTGACAAGGAGCTTGCTGCAGCTAAGTGGACAAGGATAGAATGAAAGAAAAGGTGGTGAGAGTGTTTCGAGGAGGAGTACTTATTCCTTCTTTTAGATATTTCTGGTGATGGGGTGAGATAGCAAAAAGGTACGTTGGCCATATTTGGACCATTGGTCCCCACCTGCCTTCTCATCATGGTTTCTTCCTGTTATAGTCATATTTGGGCACTTCAAACCCAATCTTATATGTCGATAAACCAGGGCTCATCAACCCCTAAACGAGTTGTTTCATACCCTAAAAGAACATGGTCATCTGATTACATCATTCCCTAAAAGTTCCACCTGAAAAACCATCCAAAAATGGCCTAAACTGAACCATATTGACTGCTACACTGGCCAGGTGCGATGCATACTGAGTGATACACTGCTCAAGTGCGATGCATACTGTTTGGGCCTTCTATATGGTGCGATGGGCGAGGATGGACAAATGTTCGAGACAGTTTGCTAGGTGGTTGCTCATGGAATCTTCTAGAAACTTCTCCTATGACACTTGTCTCTCTAAATTCACCCAAGGATGAGTAAGAGATCTAAACTTCAGTTATCTCTCCTCTTGTGGAACCAAATGTAACAAGTGGGATGACACTAATCAAAACCCAGAGATGACTCACACCCTTGCACACATCTATAAATGGATCCCTCATTTAAGAGATCTAGGAGGCTGGAATTTTGTGAATTGTAAGGAAGTGATGATAGTTTGTATTTTATAAAGAGCATTGTATTGTTGGTGTGATCTTACTATTTCATGAGGTGAAGAGGGCTTCATGCTGGGAGGATGATGCTCGATCAGACAACTGGGTTGTAATTCTCCCTTCTATATAATAAAGTTCTTCGAGTTTTCTTCCACATAACTATGCAATTGTGAATGTTATTATTCATGAATGCCATTGTATGTTCATTATATTTCTGATTCCGTAATGATTATGATATAATAGATCAAGATGCTTTGACGGTTCTTTCTTACTGTGTTCCTACAGGTACTCTCCAAGCGGGATAAGTACGAAGAGGAGTTGTAAGCTCTGTCAAGGGGGAGAGAGATCAAGCAAGGAGTTAAGTGGAAGATCCAAGTTGGTTCCTTTATCTTTCTCTTATATATTATACATAGAAGAAATCATGAATTGCTTTAAACTGTTGTTTCTAGGGTAGCTGCCAAACCTAGAGGGCTAGTTGATCGAAAAGACACTAGTTTTCCCAGAAACAAAATGGTGACTCCGTTGGGGAATGAACAAATGTTTGTTTGTTGTTATTGTTTGTTTTATAAACTATAGACAGAGCATGAAGTCAACCAGGTAGTCTTCGAACTGCTCTTGCTCTGCAATTGCATAGCAGATGAATGCTACTTCAGTCATCTCTGGTTCAGTTTATGAATTAAACATTTGTCTTACAAGCATTCTAGATGCCCTTTTGGTAGCTCAGTAACCTCTCAAGGCACTCCTCTGTAATTTTCTCTTTACTGTCCATCGTAGCTAAGCTTTACTCACTGAAAACAGCTGCAAATTTGAACCAAAACCCACTTCAGTTGTGCTACCTAGGCCATCACACTGTCTATCACTGTCAACCAATATGCATTGCACCTCTCGAGTCTAAAAAGTGTGATGCATCCCTGTTTCTGTGAAGCCCAGGTGTGATGACCAACTGAACCTATTTCCATTCTTGAAATTTGGGGTTTTTGTCCTTGTTTTCAGCTCTGTTTAGTTGTTTTTTGCTGCTTATGAACAATACCTCATTACTGAAGCCTTCTTGCATCACATAGATCAGCCTCCATTGATTAGGATTAGTAAATGTTTTTATGTATTTGTCCATCATTTACAATCCTTTTTCATAAATTTGCTTAAATCAATCTTTCGTTTTGGTACAAAAAGTGTCATAACTGTCATTTTGTGTCAAAAAGAGAACTGTCGTGGAGTCTTCCTTCCTTATATAGTTGATTGAACTTTTTATCATGTATCTGATTTGATTTGTTGATATTTGAAGTTTCGAAAGCATTTTCTATTCGAAATTGAAAAGTGTCGTTTAGTCTTCCTTTCTATTTTGAAAAAGAAATTGTCGAAATGTCGCTTTGAGTAAAATATTTCAGATCTTTGCTACACATAGTTTTCCTTTTTTGCATTTTTCACATTAAGGGGAACGAAAAACAAATACATGCATTTGAATTTTCATTTAGTTTGTGTGCGAAAAATGATTTAGGAAAATAAACTAGTGTGTGCTCTTTACTCTTTGTTTGAAAGAATTGTAATCTTATTTCCCTAGTAGCTAGGATTTTCATTGATCAAAATAAACAACGATTATTTATCATTGTAGATTGAATTTTAGGAATTTCAAATCAACATCACGTGGTGAACCATTGAAAGGAAAAATTTAAACAAGATCCACTCTAAAATAAATTTCAATGAATCTAATAACACTTTGGAACTTAACGCAACACATCTAGAGGTCTAGGCTAGAGACACGTTCCGACGTCATAAAAATAGTAACTATTGTTTTCATTGAAGGTTGGGTGATTCCTTCTCCTTGATACAACAAGTGCTAGCACAGACTTGTGCTCCCCGTACCGTCGAGTATATATTGGGAGACTACAATAGGCTTACATCCTTTAACCATAGGAAGCCGAGTCTTCCACCCCATTGATCGCAACACTGAACACAACATTCGGGAAGATTGACTGCCATACATAAGTCCTTGGTAATTTCTCTTTAATTTATCACCAAGGTGTATATTGCAGTTTTGTGATTGGTTTGGTAATCCCTCTATTTAGATTTTCCAGAGTAGTGACTTTCGTTCCTTTTCGACTCTTTAAAAGAAAAGGTCCATTTGAGCACTTGTCACTTCAGGCTCATTAAAAATCTAAGGGGAACAGAGTCATCTTTAGCTTTTTCTCGACTCTTAAAAACTAAAAAAGCAAAGTTGTTTCAAAGCGTCATTAAAATTTATTATTTTGGAATAACATCCTTGTTCCTTAGTTGATCTTAGGTTGAGATATATGGAGTCCACCAATCAAGGAATCCCTCTCGAGGGGAATCCTAGTCCTTTTACTTCTTGGGGAAATATTGGTGCTCCTCATATGGCCACATTGTCTCTTCCAGGACTTACCATTGGTCTGATGGTATCGCTGTTCTCAACTGCTATGGTTCAAAATGCCGCGATTCCTCCGCAATCGAATCAACCTCCAACTAATACTAAAGTTGACCCTTCACCTTCTTCTTCGTTTGTTTCTCCCTCCCCTTCTTCCTCTTCGCTTGGTGAAAATAGTGATGCTAGTAACCAGGTGGCTAAGCAGAAGAAGCCAATTCAGCAAGGGGGCAACCAAGCAACCATTGCTCTGGATGCATCAGCTGGTGACAATCTGCACATTAAAGCTCCTAAACCAAAATTTCCTTGCATAACTTGTAGAGGAGACCGTTTCGTCGAGATTGCCCTTGCTTTCCTCAGATCTTGAAAGAATGGTCTTCCCGTTCACACCAACCAGTGTCATCAACCTTTGGTGATCATGTTGGTAATACACCATCGACTAGTGATAATGAAGTTCATGGACATAAAGGAAAGGTCAAAGTTCCATGTAGGTTATGTGAAGGAAATCATTCCCTTCACCTTTGTCCTTTTTTGGATGAAGCCAAAAGAGTGTTGGATAACCGTCCTGCTTCACCGCGGCAACTTCCATCCGGTTACTAGAAACTCTCCACAAGTCCTTTACTAGTTGAAAAACCAACTGACTTAAATCAACCGTCGGTCGAAACACCTATCACTGAAAGTGAATCTTCTGAGTCTATACCCGATGAAAGTCAATAGGTCAAGGTGATAGTTGACCCAGTTTTACGTTCAGAAGATCATACCCTTCCCGAAGAGAGTGAGAATGATACCATTCAAATTCTTTTTGTTACATCAGAGTCCGATGAACTTGGGGGAAATCCACCCGTTCCTTCGCAACAGGAGGAAAATCCTCCAATTTTTGAAACTCAAAGGGTTATTTCTCCCTTTTATTTGGTACCCGCCAAGTAGTCTAGTCAATTCCTTTGATTGGAATCGACTAGCAAGATCCCACCTTCCGGATCATAGTACAAGTTTACAAAATGATAGTATCTGGCACTATCATAGATGAAGGGGCATTAGTGAGTATCCTTTTCTCAACTACTTGGAAAGTGCTTCGTTCGTCATCGCTTATGCCTATTACACAAAATCTGTTAGGCTTTAACAAAGGAACCAGTCGACCGTTAGGGATGCTTCCTAAGTTACCGATCACTTTGGGAAAGAAAATCGTTCATATGAACGTGATGGTAGTCCCAGGACAATTAGATTAAAATCTACTCCTTGGACGTGACTATGTTTATAACATGAAAGCTATTGTTTCAACACTCTTCCAAGTGATGTGTTTCCCACATCAAGGAAAAATTGTCACCATTGACTAGCTTTCATTTCCCGATTCAAGCATAGCTCCAAGTCAATCGTCATCCCTAAATGGTCCTTTTATATAAATGGTGTCTCTTCAACCTTCATTCCATCCACCTAATTGCCATGAGTAGTCTGGTGAATGTAATGAAGCTTAGGGGCATGCACCCTTGTCTATTCTGCGGATGAACCCAACTTAAAAGATAAGTTTCCTTGTAGGTTATGTGATTGGTCTGACACACCATTCACCTTTGTATATTCTGCAGACGAAGCCAAGGAAGTGTTTTGTCTATTCTACGGATGAAACTGTCCTGCCTAACCTCAGTAAGTTTCCATATGGCTACTGGAGACTCTCCTTTTCATCATGCTAGGGGCATGCAAGCTTTTCATTTCCTTTTCTCAATTTTCTTTTTCTAGCTTTTTAGTTTTGACTTTTCTAGCTTTTTAGCTTTGTCATTTCTAGTTTTTAGTTTTGAGCTTGTGTAGAAATAGAAACTAGTTCAAGCATATCTTTTCGTTTTAAGCTTGTAAAAAAATGAAACTGAAACCGAGCATAGTTCCTAGACGGTTCAAGCTCATTAAAAAATGAACCCGCTGTAAATAACCTTTGTGATTGCCATGCTATAAGCCTTTTGAGCCTTGGTTGTGTTCCTCTCATCACCTCCATTCTTTTGGCCGATCATACGCTTCCACTTGGTTGTTTACCATTTTGAGGAACAGCTACAACAGGTGGTCTTGTTAGCCAAACTCTTCCCAGAAACAACCATGTTTTGAGAAGTTCCAAGCTTACCCAGAACTAGTTGCTACCCTACACACCACTCGTTCCTCAAAATCGAGTCTCCTTTAAACCCTTTTGTTACTCATTAAATATGAAAAGATTGTCGAGCACCGACCTTTCCAGATCGTTAAAGTGATTGGAAATGTCATCCCTCCTGTATATTTTAATCTTTTTCGGACCCGAGGGATTATCTCATGAAAAAGTTCGAGCGCTTGTCTTTTTCAGCTTGTTAAAGTGATCGAAAAGTCATCCCTTTTGTATTATTTTAATCTTTTTCGGACCTAAGGGATTATTCTACGAAAAAGAACCTCTGGAGTTTCCTTTTCGTCCCTTTTCAAACTCTCTAAACATGAAAAGGATCGAGTTATCCTTGTCATTAAACTCGTTAAAACAATAGTGACAAACTCGTCCATTCCTGGACGAGACAAAGTTTCCTTTTCATCCTTTTTCAAACTCTTTAAACATGAAAAAGACCGAGTTATCCTTATCGTTAAACTCGTTAAAACAATAGTGACAAACTTGTCCACCCAGACAAGAATGAGTTTCACTGTTGCTAGACTCGTTAAAACATAGTGACAGGTTTGCTCGAAGGGAAAATTATAGAACAAGCATATGTTATCCTCCTCAAGCTTGAAAAAAATAAAGAGGTACTGGTCAGCAATGACTGGGGAAAAAGGGAAGAAAACTTGAAAACTTTATGGTAGCAGGTCGCTCTTGAACATGACACTTTCACTCCATCACCATTATTGAGTCGGGTTGGGTTATTTCGTTCACCGGTCATCTCACCATTGGTCTTCCACACCATCCATATTTTGGGTTTAACAATACCAATCCATCTCAGTGTCATCGATATGTTCAAGAGAAGTCATTCAGTCGAGAATTCACCATCCAGTTAATGCCTCATCCACTGCAATACCTTCAACCTCCACTTTTCATGACCGCCATTCCTGAACCTTGTGTCGTCGATAGTTTTCACCTCCAGAAAATCATTTGCTTCGTTTCATGTCGTAGATGTGGGATACATTAAGGCCCTCCTATGAAGAGTCATTTCTTGTCGATATCAACTTATTATCCAAGAAGTTGACTTAGAAACAACCCTTTCAGTACTTTGAAACTTGCATGCCTCAATGGCAAGTTTCTCACTTCCGGCGACAGGTTGACATCAATGGCCTTCGACCGAAAGATTTTGCGTGGTGTTCGACATCGGATCATATATTCACACCACGTGAATTGTACTGTAGTACCTTGAGGGTCATTATCATTATCGGTGATTCCTCTCGCGTCTGTTAACAACTCACATTATTGGCTGGTAATCAGGCGATGTCTTTCCATGTTCGACTTCAGAACATCTCTTCACATGGATTGACTTGTACATCAGGCGAAGATTGAACGAGTTTGAAGACCCCGAATCTAGTTTCATCCATCCGGGCTGCGATATATTCAGGGATATAAAAACATCAAATGTACAAGGACACTACACAAATGGTCATCCAGACCAAGGATGATGACTCTACACCTGAAGAATCACCAGTCTGCATTTGCAGACAACTATCTGGTCTATGTACATGAAATGAATTTATAAAGCTGAGCATGGGAATGCCCGCCTCAGCTAGATCATGAAAGAATTATATTATGATGATGTATTGTATTGTATCTTATATAGGTCACCTTCTAGTTCGAAACCTCAAATCTTCATGATAAAGCATTTCACCCGACATCAAGATTTACGACTTCATGCTTTAGGGGGCAACTATTATAGAAATATTTGGGCACTTCAACCCCAATATTATATGTCAATAAACCAGGGCTCATCAACCCCTAAAAGAGTTGTTTCATACCCTAAAATAACATGGTCATCTAATTACATCATTCCCCAAAAGTTCCACCTGAAAAACCATCCAGAAATGGCCTAAACTGAACCATACTGACTGCTACACTGGCCAGGTGCGATGCATACTGAGTGATACATTGCTCAGGTGTGATGCATACTATTTGGGCCTTCTATAGGGTGCGATGGGTGAGGATGGACAAATGTCTGAGATAGTTTGCTAGGTGGTTGCTCATGGAATCTTCTAGAAACTTCTCCTATGACACTTGCCTCTCTAAATTCGCCCAAGGATGAGTAAGAGATCTAAACTTCAGTTATCTCTCCTATTGTGGAACCAAATGTAACAAGTGGGATGACACTAATCAAAACCCAGAGATGACTCACACCCTTGCACACATCTATAAATGGATCCCTCATCTAAGAGATCCAGGAGGCTGGAATTTTGTGAATTGCAAGGAAGTGCTGATAGTTTGTATTTGAGAAAGAGCATTGTATTGTTGGTGTGATCTTACTATTTCATGAGGTGAAGAGGGATTCATGTTGGGAGGATGATGCTGGATCAGACAACTGGGTTGTAATTCTCCCTTCTATATAATAATGTTATTCAAGTTTTCTTCCATATAATTGTGCAATTGTGAATGTTATTATTCGTGAATGCCATTGTATGTTCATTATATTTCTGATTCCGTAATGATTATGATATAATAGATCAAGATGCTTTGATGGTTCTTTTTTATTGTGTTCCTACAGGTACTCCCCAAGCGGTATAAGTACGGATAGGAGTTGCAAGATCTGTCAAGGGGGAGAGAGATCAAGCAAGGAGTTAAGCGGAAGATCCAGGTTGGTTCCTTTATCTTTCTCTTATCTATTATACATAGAAGAAATCATGAATTGCTTTAAACTGTTGTTTCTAGGGTAGCTACCAAACCTAGAGGGCTAGTCAATCAAAAAGACACTTGTTTTCCCATAAACACTTCCTGCAATCACCTCTCATCATTGCATCGAAGTTTGCAAACCCTCCACTACCTGTCATTGGGATCTTTCTTTGAGTTAACTATGCACATGTGTGGTGACATCTTCGGATGAGTGCAGTCACCTGGATGAAAGTGGCCAAGTTAACTAGCCAACTTTTCTCGTTCTACCCCAACCATCTCATTTGCTTATGCATATCTTTCAATTACACAAATGCAACAGAGGAGCGGATTAGTCACTTACATGTGAGTCGAATGTATGTGCTGTGAGGTATTTTGGCTCCTTTTACTGCTGCATGCTCATTGCTTTCTGATGTGTGGCTATTTGTCTTGTGCAGGTATCCTCTGGCTAGATCTAATCTTCAGATGTCTCCTTCAATCCCATGATTGCACTTCTTTTGCTACTGTGGCTTGATTTTAATGGGATCAACTGCTACAGGAATTCCTATAGGAGCTCCTGTAGCTACTTCTCCCTTTAAAATTTCAGCTTATTTCTGTACTGGAAGTTGTGAGGATGATGCCAGAGATGCTGATGGAGATGGAGAGGTACTAGGTAAGTTGCAGGTGAGATTTGAGGTGCTGCTTCCTTTATTTTTTTGTTTTTTTTCTAAAAACTGGTTTTTTGTGTTTTTCTGTGACAGGAAGGGAAAAAAATGATGATGATGATGTGATGTAGGTGTGGAATGGATGGAAAGGAGGGTTGATAGCTGTAGGAGGGTTTACATGTTCTTCATCCCAACCCCTCAAACTACTTTTTGGAACCATTTCTAGCTGTTTGTGATTCCTATAGGAGCCTCCTGTAGAAAACACAGGGCCTCTTGTAGAACACACAGTTTCCGGGAGGAAAAAAAACACAGTGGGGTGGAATAAAGGTCAGAAATGATGGAGAAGAGTGTGGAGGAGGTGAAATAGGATTTTTGGAATCTTCTCTTGCTCCCTATGGTCCTCCTGCAACCTGCAATACACATTAAAATTCAATTTTCCTTTTCTTCTTTTCCTCTTTTTTTTTTTAGAAAACAACTAGGGCACCTCAAGGAGGTTTTCACCCTAATTTCCTACCCTGGGCACCTCCAAGGGAGGGTTTCACCCAGGGATCTTATTCTCTTTTTTTTTTTTTGGCATCACTGAGCCGCCTCAGAAGAGGTTTTCAACTCAATGATGGGACTCAAGCACCTCATGGAGGTTTTTACTTGAGTCCTTATTTTTTTTATTTCTCTTTTCGGTTTCTTCAGTGAGTGGGTGAAGTGGAGGCTAAGACATGCTCCACTACCATCACTGTCTTATTTAGATCTTCAATGAACTCTCGCTTGGAGAGGGGCTTCTTGTAAATTTTCAACCTATGTCCATTGACAAGCATGGGGATGGCTTCCTCATCAATGGTTCTGATTAGAACTGAACCATTGTCATTGCATTTTTCCACAGTGTAGGGTCCCAGCCATCTTGTCCTCAACTTGCCTTTGAAGTCTTTATACCTTGAATCATAGAGTAGTGCCCAATCTCCCTCTTGGAATTTCTTCTCCTTGATATTTTTTTCATGCCATATCTTCCTCTGAAGCTGAACTACCTCTGTGTGGAGAAGGGCCTGCAATCTTTGTTCATCCAATCCATTGAGCTAGAGTATCCTTTGCTGCTGTGCATGGCTGAGGTCTAGGTCCAGCTGAGCTGCCATCCTTAGTGTATTGAATTCAAATTCTATTGACATCAAAGCCTTCTTCCCATTGACCAGTTCATAGGGTGTGAACCCTGTGGTGGTCTTCCATGTTGTGTTGTAGACCCAGGTGGCCTCAACTAATCTGTCCACCCAATATTTTCTACTGCTGCTCACTACCTTGGTTAGAATTCCTTCCAAGGCTCTATTAGTGACTTCCACCTGCCCATTGGCTTGTGGATGGTAAGGGGTGGAAGTTCTGTGCTTGATTTTATGATGTGTGAGCGGGTCTTCGATCAAATTGGAAGTGAACTGACTGCCTTGATCTGTGACCAACTCTCTTGGATAACCGAACTTGTAGAATATGTTTTCTCTCAAAAACTCAACTACTTTTTCCTCTATTGCTGCTTTGATTTCTTTTGTTTCTACCCACTTTGTCAGGTAATCAGTGCACACAATGATGTACTGATTCTATTTTCAAGGAGGGTTGATAGGACCCACAAAGTCCATGCCCCACTTCTCAAATGGCTCAAAGGTCACTTGAGGTTGCATGGTCATCTCATCCTTTGTAGGTTTCCCCATCCTTTGACACCGATCACATTGGTTGGTGTATCTCTTCACATCTTGATGAAGAGTGGGCCAATAGTAGCCGGCTTGCAAGATTTTGAAGGCAGTTCTCTTTGCTGCAAAATGACCTCCACAAGGCCCATCATGATAGGTCAGGAAGATGTCAAAAACTTCCTCCTCCCTAACATATCTTCTCAAGATCTGATCTAGGCCAAGTTTGAAGAGATTACCCCCAATCCAGGTGAAAGGGGTGCTTTTCCTCACTATCTTGCTCTTATCCTTCGAGAATAGGTGTGGTGGGAACTGTGCTGAAACCAAGTAGTTTGCTATATCAACAAACCATGGAGAGAGTGCTGAGATACCAAACAGGTGTTCATATGGCATTTGATCATCCACCATTCCTTCTTCACCTACAGGCAAATCTACTCTAGACAAAAAGTGAGCAACAACATTTTCTTTACCAGGCTTATCAACAATAGTCAAATCAAATTGCTGCAGTAAAAGCAACCATCTAATAATGTGAGCATTTACATCCGGTTTGTTCATTAAATATCTAATTACAACATGATCAGTGTGCACAAAGGTCTGATAGCCTGTGATATAATGTCTAAATTTGTTTAAAGACTGCACAATAGCTAGGAGTTCCTTCTTGATCACTGTGTAGTTTAACTCTGCCTTTGACAAATTTTTGCTTATAAAGTATATGGCATAAGGTAACTTTTCATCAATTTGTCATAAGGCTACTCCTATTGCTTTGTTCAAGGCATCTGTGTGAATGTGGAAAGGTAGGGCCCAGTTTGGGCCTCTCAAAATTGGGCAGTCACAAGTTTACTCTTCAAGGTATCTAAGGCTTCTCAACAGTTTTCCGACCATACAAATTCGACATATTTTCCTAGAAGACCAAACAATGGAGAGGCTAGCTTACTAAAATCTTTAATGAATCTTCGGTAATACCCAACTAAGCCTAGGAAACTTCTGACATCTCTCACCTTTTGAGGAGGTGGGACCCTTTGGATGATGGCAATTCTGTTAAGGTCCACGTGCAATCCTTGTTGAGATATTGCATGACCTAGCACGGTCCCTTCAGTCATCAAAAATTCACATTTTTCTAGACTGAGGGACAGGTTCATCTCAATACACTTGTCCAAAACTTTTCCTAGGTTAGATAAAGTTTCCTGAAAGTCAGAACCATAAGGAGTAAAATCATCCATATATATTTCCCCTACATCATGAACCAATTTAGAAAATATACTCAATACCGCTCTTTGGAAAGTGGCTGGAGCATTACAAAAACCAAAAGGAGGGACCCGATATGCAAAGGTACCCTGTTGGGTCCCTATAATACTAGTGATTACCCCATTACTATTGTAGTTATACCCCTTATTTATATTGTTGTGCCCCTATTACCCCCATATTGTTATTTCTGTGCCCCATAGAATCCCTCTATTGTTATTTTTGTGGCTTTATATTATTATTGTTAGGTCGACTGGATTATATTGTGACTCCTTAGACTCCTATATATAGAAAGGAGGTTTTTTCATTTGTATCATCCAAGAATTGTTCATTTATGTAATGTAAAGGAGGTTGCCCCCTCGAAGAGGCTGAATTCTAAGGCGTTGATCTTTCTTTTCTATCTTTTCTTGAGCTGGTTTCATAACATTTGGTATCAGAGCTTTGGATTCTAGGGTTTCGCTGCTCCAAACAGGTCATCGTGGCATTTTCGCTATAACTTTTTTTCTGTGATGTTTCAGAAGTCACAAAAAAAACCCATTTGAGAAGAAATCGTGCTGAACCTTGGGTCCGAATTTCAGATCTTTTCGCGCGATATTTGCGGAGATATGCTCTGAGGAAGTTGGTCTTTTTACAGACTCCTGAATTACATTCAAAACAGGTGACCTAGGGAAAATCGTCATAACTTTCTCTCTGGGGATCGGATTGAAATTTCGTAAGGAGGTGCAAAAAGAGGACGGACTGTAGTTTCTTGTATATCTTTTTCAGAACCAAAGGTCGAAAATTGTACACGTGGCACTTCATACAAGTTCACTCTTCTGGAAAGGTCTATAATCAGGTCATCTTGGGAGATTGTGCATAACTCTTTCTTGGAGAATCCAATTTGGATCAGACTGGTGGCATTGGAAAGAGGACATAGAGAGCTACTACAAGTCACAATTTCAAAACTAGATTATTGGAAAGTACAGAGATACATCAGAGGCAATATCAAGCTCCTACAAAGTGAAAAAAGGTGTGTAGATTTTTTTAAATTTTTGCTTAAGCTTGGTTTGAAAATTTATTTTGAAGGAATTCAAAGGGCATAGTAGATCATTATTATCGGTAACTGATGCCCCGAGGAAAGAAAATGCAAACACCTAGTAAGGAACCTGAAATCTCTAGCATGACTCATGAAGAAGAGGAAGAAATGCAACATGATATATCAAAATTACAAGACCAAGTGCAACAACTGTCCCTTGCACAAAAAGGAACAAAATCTAAGATGGATGGTTTAAAGAAAGATGTAGAAGCAAAGATGGATGGTTTAAAGAAAGGTGTAGAAGCTAAGATGGACTATTTAAAGAAAGGCGTAGAAGCTAAGATGGATGGCATGGAAGCTAAGGTGAATGGCATGGACGCTAAAATTGATGGAATGGATGATAAGATGGAAGAATTGAAGATAAATAAGAATAAGTTGCTACAAGAAATGGTCACTAAGGGTGAAAGAGTACTAAAGGAAACTCATGATGAGAACAAAAGAAATGTTAATCATGATTCCATAGACTCTAATGTTGGATCGAAGACTCACCATGTTCCAAAAATCGATATGAGGAAGTTTGATGGCAAGGATCCCGCCACATGGATATTACAGATGGAGCAATTCTTCGATCTCAATAATGTGCAAAACACACAAAAGGTACGTATGGCAACTTTATATTTGGAACCAAATCAGTTTGTATGGTATCAATGGCTTTGTTCTCGTAAACAATTTATCACTTGGGCAATTTTTACGGAAGAATTGATAGCACATTATGAGGATACAAAAAGCAACACTTTTTTTAGCCAATTGATAAGTCTCAAACAAAAGGGTTCAATAATGGAGCACATTGAGGAGTTCCAAAAATTGAACATAAGGGTAAAAGATATTCCAGAGGAGCATAGGATTGATGTGTTCATAGGGTCTTTAAAGGATAATATCCAACATGATGTGCGCCTTTGGGAACCTGATTCATTAGAGAAGGCATTCAGGTTAGCAAGAAAAATGGAAAGCAAAATTATGGCAACTAGGAAGCATACCATTCACAACTATAAAGACGGAAGTGTTGTTGCCCATAGTCTTCCACAACCTACAAGGTTGACACCACAACAATTGGAAGAAAAAAGAGCAAAAGGGCTTTGTTACAATTGTGATAGCAAATACACAAAAGGTCATAAGTGTGCTGAGAAGAAATTATTCTACATAGATTGTGAAGAGGAAGAAGAAAAGGAGCAAGAAAGGTCAAAAGAAGAGGATATATTCCAGGAACAAAGCCTAGATGAAGAACAAATAAATCCGACCATATCTTGTAATGCATTGGCGGGAATTACCACTCCTCAAACCATCAAGATAGAAGGACAAATCAAGAAGAAAAAGGTAATAGTGTTGATTGATTCAGGAAGCACCCACAATTTTATTCATTGTAGGGTAGCAAAAGAATTGAATTGCTTCCTATATCCAGCACCAGAGTGTCAAGTGATGATTGCAAATGGAGGAACAATAAATTGTTCTGGAAAGTGCCATAATATCAAGCTATCCATGGGAGAATATGTATTGACTAGCCCAATGCTTTCCATTCCAATGGGAGGTGCTGATGTTGTACTAGGAGTCCAATGGCTACAATCCTTGGGTACAATAGCTTTTAATTTTCAAGAACTTTTCATGAAATTTTTTGTGGAAGGAAAGGAAGTTGAATTAAGGGGTATTGCAGGGAAACCAGGAAAGATAATCAGCTCTAATGGCATGACAAAGCTTCTAAAAAAGGAGCAAAGAGGTGTAATTGCACAATTATGTTCGCTAGATGTTTCCACATTGGAATCATCTATTTCTCCAGATCTCCAAAAAGTCCTGGACAATCATTCCAAGGTATTTGAGACTCCCAAAGGTCTCCCACCTATGCGTGATCATGATCATGCTATTCATCTGATTCCAGGAAGTGTTCCTCCAAACATCAGGCCGTACAGATATCCATATGTCCAAAAAAGTGAAATTGAACGTATGGTTGCAGAAATGCTAGAGGCTGGTATAATTCAACCGAGTCAAAGTTCTTTCTCAGCTCCAGTAGTATTGGTGCACAAGAAGGATGGATCATGGCGCATGTGTCCAGATTATAGGGAGCTCAACAAGCTCACTATTAAAGATAAGTTCCCCATTCCTGTCATTGATGAATTACTGGATGAATTGCATGGATCAATTTACTTCACCAAGTTGGATCTTCGTTCGGGATATCATCAAATCAGAATGAAGATTGAAGACATTCCGAAAACGGCATTTAGAACTCATGAGGGTCATTATGAATTTTTGGTCATGCCTTTTGGCCTTACCAATGCACCTTCAACATTTCAAGGTTTGATGAATTCAATTTTCAAACCATTCCTTAGAAAATTTGTGTTAGTATTTTTTGATGATATACTAATCTACAACAAGTCTTGGAAGGATCATGTTGAACATGTTGACAAGGTGCTACAACTATTGGAGGAGAAACAATTATATGCAAAAAGATCCAAATGTTTCTTTGGAGTCCAGGAGGTGGAATATTTGGGTCATATTGTATCTCATGAAGGAGTTAAGGTAGACCCTAGCAAAATTAAAGCCATTAAGGAATGGAAAATCCCCACATCCATAAAGCATCTGCGAGGATTTCTTGGGTTGACAGGGTATTATCGCAAGTTTGTTAAGAATTATGGGAGAATAGCAGCACCTCTAACAACATTATTGAAGAAAGATTCATTTTCATGGACTCCGGAAGCAACAAAGGCCTTTAAACATCTTAAAGAGGCAATGTGCCAAGCACCGGTCTTAGCTACACCGGACTTCACAAAAACCTTTATTGTGGAATGTGATGCTTCAGGAAATGGAATTGGTGTTGTTCTAATGCAAGATGAAAGACCCATTGCTTTTGAAAGTCGTCCAATCAAGGGAAAGTTTTTAAGAAAAGCTATTTATGAGAAGGAAATGTTGGCAATACTCCATGCACTTAAGAAATGGCGACCCTACCTAATGGGAAGACACTTCAAGGTAAAAACGGATCATGATAGCCTTAAATACTTTTTAGAACAAAGATTATCCTCTGAAGAGCAACAAAAGTGGGTCACAAAGATGTTGGGTTATGACTTTGAAATCATCTACAAAAAAGGGAAGCAAAATGTGGTGGCAGATGCACTCTCAAGAAAGGATGAGGATATGGAAGCATTGTTGTGTGCCATTTCTATTATCCAACCAGATTGGATAAACGAAGCAAAGGAGGAATGGAAGAATGACGAAGAAGTGTGGGCACTTATTCGAAAGCTACAACAAGATTCCAGTACTTCTGATACATTTAGCTGGCAAAATGATTCGTTATGGTACAAAGATCGCTTATACCTCTGTAAGAATTCCCAGCTAAAACAAAAGATTCTTATGGAATTGCACACTTCTCCCTTAGGAGGGCACTCAGGATTTTTAAAAACTTACCACAGGGTTAAGAAGGAATTTTTTTGGGATGGCCTTAAATCAGATATTCAAAAGTTTGTGGCGGAATGTTTGGTTTGCCAACAAAATAAAGTTGAAACAATTAAGACACCGGGTCTATTACAACCTTTATCCATTCCAAGCCAACGTTGGGAGGAGGTTTCAATGGATTTTATCACAGGTTTACCCAAGTCTGAGGGAAAGAGTGTCATCATGGTGGTAGTTGACAGACTTACCAAGTATGCACACTTTTGTGCATTATCACATCCATTTAAAGCCAGTACAGTTTCTACTGCATTTATGGAAACAGTTCAAAAGCTACATGGAAACCCAAAGATTATTGTAAGTGACAGAGATCCCATTTTCACTGGAAATTTTTGGACAGAATTATTTTCTTGTCTTGGTACTCAGTTAGCTCATAGCTCATCTTATCATCCTCAATCTGATGGGCAAACTGAGATAGTAAACAAATGTTTGGAAGGATATCTTCGTTGCTTTGTATCTGATAAACAGACACAATGGGTCAAATGGTTGCCTCTGGCTGAATGGTGGTATAACACTTCCTTCCATACAGCAACAAAAATGACCCCATTTATGGCACTTTATGGGTACCAACCACCATCAATCACATCATATTTAAGAGAAAATTCTAAGGTTCAGGCAGTGGAACATCACATCGAACATCAACAACAAGTCCTCCAACTCTTAAAGGATAACCTCGTGTTGGCACAAAATAGAATGAAACAACAGGCAGATCAACATCGCAGTGAAAGAAGTTTTGATGTAGGTGATTGGGTATTCCTACGGCTACAACCATATAAGAAAATGTCCCTAAAGCAAGCTAAGAAGGATAATAAATTATCACCAAAGTATTATGGTCCGTACAAGGTGTTGGAAAAGATTGGTACTATGGCATACAAATTGGAGCTTCCTGCAGCTTCTCGATTGCACCCAGTTTTCCATGTTTCATGTTTAAAGAAGGTTATAGGTGACAAGCTCCCAGTTCAAACAATATTGCCAGAACTTGACGAGGAAGGAAAAATTATATTGGAACCAGAAGAAGTCACAGAAACAAGAACTCGACAGCTACGAAATCGATCAATTTCAGAGTATCTTATCAAGTGGAAGAACTTATCCGCTGAAGATTCCACATGGGAGGATGAGAATTTTATGCAGAAGTATCCAGAACTGCTCAAGCATTGAGGACAACACTTTTTTGAAGGAGAGGGGCATGTTGGGTCCCTATAATACTAGTGATTACCCCATTACTATTGTAGTTATACCCCTTATTTATATTGTTGTGCCCCTATTACCCCCATATTGTTATTTCTGTGCCCCATAGAATCCCTCTATTGTTATTTTTGTGGCTTTATATTATTATTGTTAGGTTGGCTGGATTATATTGTGACTCCTTAGACTCCTATATATAGAAAGGAGGTTTTGTCATTTGTATCATCCAAGAATTGTTCATTTATGTAATGTAAAGGAGGTTGCCCCCTCGAAGAGGCTGAATTCTAAGGCGTTGATCTTTCTTTTCTATCTTTTCTCAAGATCTGATCTAGGCCAAGTTTGAAGAGATTACCCCCAATCCAGGTGAAAGGGGTGCTTTTCCTCACTATCTTGCTCTTATCCTTCGAGAATAGGTGTGGTGGGAACTGTGCTGAAACCAAGTAGTTTGCTATATCAACAAACCATGGAGAGAGTGCTGAGATAGCAAACAGGTGTTCATATGGCATTTGATCATCCACCATTCCTTCTTCACCTACATGCAAATTTACTCTAGACAAAAAGTCAGCAACAACATTTTCTTTACCAGGCTTATCAACAATAGTCAAATCAAATTGCTACAGTAAAAGCAACCATCTAATAATGTGAGCATTTACATCCGGTTTGTTCATTAAATATCTAATTACAACATGATCAGTGTGCACAAAGGTCTGATAGCCTATGATATAATGTCTAAATTTGTTTAAAGAATGCACAACAGCTAGGAGTTCCTTCTTGATCACTGTGTAGTTTAACTCTGCCTTTGACAAATTTTTGCTTATAAAGTATATGGCATAAGGTAACTTTTCATCAATTTGTCATAAGGCTACTCCTATTGCTTTGTTCAAGGCATCTGTGTGAATGTGGAAAGGTAGGGCCCAGTTTGGGCCTCTCAAAATTGGGCAGTCACAAGTTTACTCTTCAAAGTATCTAAGGCTTCTCAACAGTTTTCCGACCGTACAAATTCGACATCTTTGCCTAGAAGACCAAACAATGGAGAGGCTAGCTTACTAAAATCTTTAATGAATCTTCGGTAATACCCAACTAAGCCTAGGAAACTTTTGACATCTCTCACCTTTTGAGGAGGTGGGACCCTTTGGATGATGGCAATTTTGTTAAGGTCCACGTGCAATCCTTGTTGAGATATTGCATGACCTAGCACGGTCCCTTCAGTCATAAAAAATTCACATTTTTATAGACTGAGGGACAGGTTCATCTCAATACACTTGTCCAAAACTTTTCCTAGGTTAGATAAAGTTTCCTGAAAGTCAGAACCATAAGGAGTAAAATCATCCATATATATTTCCCCTGCATCATGAACCAATTCAGAAAATATACTCAATACCGCTCTTTGGAAAGTGGCTGGAGCATTACACAAACCAAAAGGAGGGACCCGATATGCAAAGGTACCCCAAAGACAAGTGAAAGTGGTCTTATCTTGGTCTTTCGAGCTGATTTGAATTTGATTGTACCCGCTAAACCCATCTAGGAAGGAGAAAAGCTTTTTCCCCGCCAGACCATCTAACACTTGATCTATGAAAGGCAAAGGAAAATGGTCCATTTTAGTGGCTTTGTTCAATTACTGATATCCGACACAGATTCTCCACTTACCATTTTTCTTTGGCACTAGCACCAAAGGAGAGACCCATTCACTGTCAGAGATGGGGTAGATGAATCCTGCATCAAGTAATTTTTGCAACTCTTCCCTAACAATGTCTTTAAGTGACTGATTCATCCTCCTTTGAGGCTGCTTGACTGGTTTGTAATCTTCCTTAATGTATATATGATGAGTACATACTGAAGGGTGCACTCCCTTCATCTCCTTATAATTCCGGGTGAAGGCATCTAAATGTTTTCTCAATAAGCTGCACAACTCCTTCTCCTGGGACGTGGATAGGGATGGATTGATTTTCAAGGTTCTTCTTGGGCCAAACTCTATATTCTTAACACGAAGATAGTTTGGGTCGGCCACACAGAGATCAGTTAAGGGGTTGTTTTGGGTTTCTTTCACTATCTCGTCCAATGGTAAGATACTGGGGGGTGGATTCTGAATTACATTTTCAATGATATCATCCTCATCTTGCGGTTGTCCCCCCATGGCGATTTCTAATGCACAAAGTGGTGCAGAATAGACTTCATCCTCATCCTCCTCCTCCAACCAGGGAGGTAGATCATGTTCTATAAAGGGTTGGGCAGGAGGGTACAGGATTAATTGTTTGGACATATGCCCATTCTTGATGGTCATGTTCCCAGCTCGACAGCTGATGTAGGCATCAACAGTAGCCAACCAGGGTCTTCCCAGGATGAGAGGATACCCAATGAGCTTTGCCTTCGGCTGGAGAACTAAGAAATCAGCAGGGTACTCCCAAGAATAAATGGAGACCATCACATCTTCTACAATCCCTTCAGGGGTCACGGTGGAGCAGTCTGCTAGTTGCAGTACTGTCGTAGTCTTCCTCAAGGGGTCCTGGAGGTTAAGTTTGAGCATTGTGTCCTTTGTCATCACATTAATGGCATCTCCCAAATCAATCAAGGTATGTGGGATCAGGGTGCCATTGATGTGGACATCAACTACTGGGCTTCTAGGGTCCAGATATTTCAGACAGATTACATGTCCCAACATTAGGTTGGACAGTGGTCCTATGACATTGATGGTTGGGGCATCTCTCTTGCGCCTTCCTGGATGCCTAAAGCACTTCTCTTTGATCAACCTATTGTATATAGGCACATCTTTTATGGTTTGGAGAAGTGGTATCTCCACACATAACTGTTTCAATTCTCCCAGAAGTTCAGTTTCTTCCGGGGTAGGCTGTGTTGTCCCGAATAGTCTCTCAGGAAAGGGTGGAATTTCTTTAAGTTCACTTTCCTCTTTGTCTTCCTCAACCTCCCTAGGTGGAGGCTGGCTATCTGGGAGAACCTTCCAAGATCACATGTTAATATCCTGAATCTCCACAACAGACGTTGGGTATGATGGTTCCCCACTATATACTTGTTGATCTTGTCTGTTGTTCAGGTTTGGATTTGGCTGGGCAGGCATTTGGGGTTGCCTTGGTGGAACAGGAGGCAATGGTTGAGGTTGAGCAGGTGGTGGAAGCAAAAGAGCAGGAGGAGAGTTGTATTGGGGCCTCCACCCCTAATGAGATGCATTCCACTGAGGTTGCGACTGAGCATAGGATTGAAATGAATGAGCGACTGGTTGGGCATGATATTGAGATGGAAAGGACCAAGGAGGAGGCGTGGACTAGGAAGGATGAGCAGGGGGTCCCCAAGAAGGTATGGAAGTGACTTGGTTGGGGTTTTAGTATGCCTGAGATGTCCCTTGCATCCCATGCTGGTATGGTCTAGGTCCATGCGATCTCCTTTGGTTCATGAAATAGAGTGGTTTAGTGGCTCCTTCGGCCCCCTGGAATATAGCTTTAAGTTTGGGCCAGGAAGGGCACTTATCTGTAGAATGATCTTCTTCATAGACTAAACAAACCTCTATAGAGTTCAATGGACATTCGTTCCTAGGATTCCTCCTGGTGCATCTAGGACAAAAGATGGCCAAAGACCTCTCTGCTTCCCCTTGTTTCCTTTTGATATGCAAGGTATCCATTTGCATGGCAAGAGTCTGCAACATCTCACTTTTAAAGTCTTTCAACATGTTTCCGAGTTCACCTTTGATGGATGAATTGGAAGAGGAGGTAATGGCTATGGGTTGACTCCCCCTACCTCTCTTTTTGGCTGCTATAGAATGGTTTCTAAACACAGTCTTTATGTCCTCATAATATAGTTGGTAGAAGTCACCCCGGCTAGTAGATAGAGGGTGTCTAGAAGGTCTTCCAAGATTCCTTGAGCAGAACCAACTTTAGAGATTCAAGGTCAAGTGTGCACCTGGCCCTTTTGTAACTGAGATGGAACCTCTCTTCATAATCTTCCAAGGATTCATCACTTCCCATGGTCATTTAGAAGATTTCTTCCTTATTATCTTTTGACCTACAGTAGTCTCGATATTTTTTATTAAAAGCATGTTGAATCTGAGCCCAAGTTGTGATCCTATTGCTAGGTAACCCCATGAACCAGTGCAATGCTGCATCCTTGAGAGTAGAAGGGAATAGTTTCAACTTTTGCTCATCTTCTCCATAGTCATAAGTTCGACAAATGACAACGAACTCAAACAAGAAGGTGTCAAGATCTTCTGTAGTCAAACCATGGAAGTGAGGTAGGGCTGAAGCACTTATATTATTCATTTTGGTGTCCCCATTGGTCTCCTAGATGGGAAAGGTACCCTCTATTCTTTCTCCATTTCCCCTAGCATTTCTGTTTTCATCCATTGGCTCAGGAGGGATGTCTTCTTCTTCTTCTTCCCCTATAGTTTCTTCAAATATCTCTGGTTGTTCACCTAAAGGTTCTTCTTGATCACTGCCACCGAAGAAGAGAGAAGGTTGGTTGTGTGATGTAGTGGGGGTGTTGGGCAAGAATTTTCCTGAATTATCTCTATTCCTACGAGGCATGAAAGGAAATATTTTTGGTTGGTCTTTGTTTTTTTTCACTAATTGTTACTGCAAAACTGAAATGGATTGAACAATACATATTGCAACTAACTGGAATGAACTTTGCTGAAATAAAATTTGCAGAATTGAAAAGGAAAGCAAGGAAATGTAGAAACTGAAAGGAACAACTATTCTACTTTTGCTGAAATGAAATTTGCAGAATTGAAAAGGAAAGCAAGGAAATGCAGAAACTGAAAGGAAAACTATTCTACTTTTGCTGAAATAAACTACTTAGAAGAATGTTGCGATAGAAAATAGAAGAAAATAGTAATCACAACTACTCTGATGCTTCCCCAACAATAGTTCCAAAGAGTGGTGAGCACCAGTGTTGCAACAATAATGCTGCAACTCCTGGGCTACCTACTTTACCCTTATCAACCCAGTAGTTCGTAACAAACTTGGAAGCGACGGTGCTCTATGCACAAGTACTAGTTCTTACTGCAGGCTATCACTTGGTCAACCGGCACAAGATCACTAGGAGCTCAAGCCAACTTCTATGGATTCCAGAAGAAGCTCTATATGTGATGAAAGAAAGGAAAGCTTACTCTACAGAGGCTACTCTACTTGTAGAAAGGAAAAACACTAAAATATAAAGTAAACCTAGAAAACCCTACTTAACCAACTAATCCTACTTTTGCAGAAAGAAATATGAAAACCATGAAATGAATGCCATTGCCTACTCAAGGAAGTAAACAACATCTACTCAAGCTATTTCTAGAAGAAAAGGAGGAAAAAAAAATATTTTTGGATTTTTATGTGAATTTGTCATCCATATAATTTATTTGTTTGTGAATGTGGCAGTGAATAAGTGGTGATGGAAGGCAATTTTGGGACTTGAGAGGATGTAGGATGGTGTGAATGGGTCAAAGGAGGTCTCAGGTGGCCTTATGGAGGCTTTTCCCACAATCAGCCTTCAAAAAGAAGCCTACAGGAGGACATAGGGGATCTATAGGAGGTCTACTGGAGGATGCCGAGAGTAGTTTTGAAGGTTTTAAAGGTGTGAGAGTGGGTGGAAAGGGTAGATGAAGGCTGAGATGATGTTTTAGGGCACCTAGGGTTCGCCAAGGATCACTAGGAGAGGGAAAGATGGTCGGGAGAGAGGAAGCAATCCTATGGGAAAACGTAGTAAACTAAGGCGGATTTGAGGTGAACTTTGGGCGACCTGTGGGGCATAGATCAGGGAGAGAATGCGATGGCTGATAGGCTGACCTCCTGTGAGAATACATCTGTTGCAAAAGAAATGACAGTCAAACAATGAAATCAGGAGAGCAAGGAAATTAAGTACATCAAAAAAAGGAACTTTGCATCAAGCTAATATAGATTATGAGCTATGGAAAGAAATGCTGAAAAAATCTATAATGAGAGAAAGCATGGAAAAAGACTTATTGCAAAGACAGAAATGAGCATGGTGAAAGAGATCTAAAGCAAAGCATTAACCTTCTAACAAACTGCAACACTAGAAATCCTATGGAGAAGGAAAATCTGTGTTTTTGTGGCAGCAAGAGGGTCTTGGCCTCAGTTCATGGTCCCAAAGGGAGGAAAGGAGGCCAAGGTATTGTTTCTAGCCTTTTGTATCTTCTTTCTATCATTGTTTAATGTGTTATAGAAAATACAAATGGAAACAACCTTCTAAATCACCAAAAGAAACCTATTCTTAACCAAGAAAGAAATTCATCTAACAGCAACTAATCCATAAACTGAAGCAAAGCATATAAATACAAACAAGAGGAACTTGGCTGCTTGGATTGGGCCCTAACCCATGAGCTTCAGCCCTCTGAGGTAAATCAGTGCTAGCTCAAGAAGAATCTTATATTTATTATCAAAATAGTAATAGGATTACATGAAACTGTCACCAAAAGTAAGCTCGAACTTGAGCAGAGAAAAACTGCAGCAAAAATTCAACAAAAAATCGACCCTAGTGAGGCCCTAGGCCTCTCTATTTATACAACTGAAGCTCCCAATAATGTCCTTAAAATCAGGGAGGCTTGGCTCCCAAAACTCGAGATAAACATAAGTTATCCTCTACTTTCTTGGCTGCCTCCTAGTGCATTTGATTTGGTTGTTTGTGCTTCGAGCTGCATGAAGGAGAATTCGAGGTGGGGAGTAATAAATGAGGGGGATTCCCTCCTACAAATCCTCTCCCTTGTCTACTTCGAATTATTGTTGCCAATTGTCCATTGAATCTTTGACTTTGTCTTCAAAATTCAACAAAAATATTCATTAAACACATATTAGACCTCATGGCATCATAACTAACCCAACTCACTCCATAAGCATAAATATAATTAAAAAGCATGCAATAAGCTAAGAGAATGGTTGATTTAACTATGTTAGGAGGCAAAATGAGCCCATATAATTACCCATTTATGGGGATCATTAATACCTACCTGCCATAATTGTCCTGGAAGATTGGCTTGAAGATGGACCTAATGGAGGTGTAGTTCTGATAACTACAAGGATAGTAGGAATAACATTTTGAGAGATCACAAGTAAGGAAGTTGAAACTATGGAATGAGTAGGGCTAGGAGGTTGTAGATGTACAGATTGGAAATACTGACTAGACAAAGAGGTTGTTGCAATAGTTAAAGCAGAGAATTCAATAGATTGTTGAATAAAAACTTCTTCAATAGCTTGGTCCAACACTGAGACTAGACCTTGTAATTTGTTAAATTGTTGTAAGGATTCAAGATCAGGATTTGTTTCAAGGAATTCCGCTTGGGGTATATATAGTTGCAGAGGGCTTTATCAACGACAGTTTGGTCCACAAAAGCCTCAGGTTTTGATCTAAACATACTATGCTGAAAAGGAAAATCAAGTTCTATATCTTGAATAGTTTCAAATTTCTCTGGAATAGAATTAGACCTTAACAAATGAATATTTTCAGGAGGATAATTGAATCTAGACAAGGGACTATTACTACCTTGACTCTATGTAAAACTTTTCTTTCTCACCAAATTCTCAGGGTTATCTACGAATTCAGCAGGGTTGGGGTTAGGGTGATATCTAGTGAACATTATTTTGGGAGCCAAGTCTATTACAAATAATCACACAAATAAAATCAAATAAATGACACAATAAATATTTACAAATAACAACTTCATATCATGTATTTCATAATGATATAGGAGTTTGGATTTACAGAAATATTGATTAGATACCAGGGATTAATAATGTTTTAGATTAAGAATTATTATAGGTTCGATCCCCAATATGGTTGCCACTATGTTGTCATTTTGTATTTTTGAGGTTGAGGGAGTAAACACATTGGACAACATCAAAACCACTTTGGAAGTTGGGATCTAGCCCTGCCAGCTTCAGAGAGGGATCTCTCTGTTTAATTTAGCTTTGTTTTAGTGTAAGTTTTAGGCTAGCTATGATTGTACTTGTTTGTTTTGTTTGAAAGGTTTGGTTGATTTGAGTGTTATAATTCCATTGGGCTATGGAGTCTATAAACTAAACTGGAGTTTGGAATCAATTTTTAGAGGAGTTCTCATAGGGAAAGCTAGGTTGCAGTAAATGGATCTTTTCATAATTTAAATGGATGGTGGAAAAGCAGAAGTGTAAGGTTCAGTAGAGACCAAAGAGAAATTAAGAATTATTTGACCTGACTTCAGTGGAAAAAATTAAAATTAACAACAACCAAAATAGGGCGCTCTAGATAACAAATCCTATTTATCACAGTTTCTGTTGATTAATTCAGATATTTAGAAAAACAAAGGAAAGAAATAACAACATTTAAACAAATAGACAGAAGAAACACATCACCATTTAACACACCACATGAATCTTGTGAAAGGTCCCTATATTATTGATGCTCCAATACTTCAAAATTTCAATATGTAGAAGGAAATTACATTCGGAAATCAACCCTTGATACTTCAAACAATGAAATATTTATAATAAAAATTACAATAATGCTTTACAAAATCGTTGTCAAACTGACAGTGTATTATTAGCCTAATTACAAACTATATCATCTAACCTTGGCAAAATAATAGGCCACATAGGCTGTTGAAAAGAATGACGACCCTACTTTTATGATTTCGATTGCTGAGTCATCCCGAAACAATGTTGTGACGCTGAACTGGCCACTGTGTTGGAAAAATCGTTTTACTGCTACTAAGCTATCCTTCAATCCAGTAAATCAAGCAATTCCTCCCATCTCTTTTCATCTGGCATTGTAAAATTTGGTACTCTGCGGTAAATTTTATCCACCTCTATGTACTTGGAAAAAGTTGGTTTTACAGTGAAAATGTGTTTTACCTCATTTTGCACGTGGAAATCGTTTGACATGGTCTCTAGAAATTCTTTTGCTATCATACTTCCTTTAATTCCACTGAACTTAATACTGCTTTTAGCCACTTCTTTCATTGTCAGGATATAGTCTTCCTGAGTGATCAATTTGTCATTTATGACATAGATACTGGGAAGTCTCTTTTGCATTAAGGCTTCAATCCTGTTTGTAAACCTGTTTACTTGTAACTCTAAGGTTTCACACCTTTCCTCCAATTGATCAATGAGATTTCTCTTTGTCAAGATTTTCTTGACTTCCAGAATGGTGGCATTTCTATCACTAGCTCCTACTTCCTCCAGCTCATATTTGGACTTTGATTTTAAGAACTTGATTATGTTACCAGCTTTTGTTGGCATTTCTCCCAGTTTTTCTCTTCCTTGCACAATAGTTGTTGTAGCCTTCTCTATTAATTCTTTTTGCTCAAATATGATTTGGATGGAAGGCCAAAAATCATTCATGAAGTCTAATATGTTCATCCAAATAGTTTCCTTGGCTTGGGCCAAGGTCTGGCCAATTGAAGTGTCTCTCTCTACTTGGCGCAAATTCTCCAATAGTTTCTGGGTTTTTTCCATTTCAGCAGTTCGAGAAGATTCAGCCTTAGCTTTTTGCACTTCCAAAGTTTTAATTTGGATTTGAAAGGTCTTAATCTTGTTTGACTACAATGACATATTTTGCAGTGTCTGGGTTACCTTTTCAGCACTTACAGTTTGAGTGGAAGAAGTAGATGCAATAGTTCCTCCTGTTAATGGGAGTTGAGAAATAGGTATAGCCTCCAGGGGGACAATAGTGATCTTTAGACTTCCTTCATTTTCCTTTATTAATTTCTCCAATTCTGCTTCTTTTTGTCTAATCTGTACATTCTGCTCCGTGATCAACTTCATCATATCTACCTTCTATGCTTCACATTCTTCAATATCCTTGGTCATTGGATCTTCTGTGGCTAGCAGCTTGAGCTACTTTCTCAATGCTGCAATGTTCAAATTATTCTTTCTAACAATATCCTTAGCAACATTGACATCTTTAGGGTCATACCCCATCTTAATCAACAAGTCTTCCAAACACTTGATTCTGTTATCTTTGGCCAAAGAGGATACCTTCCCCATTTTCAACTATGACTGTACATTTGCAAAAGAAACCTGCAATTTGGATAAGGACATGACAATGTTAGTCATAGTGGAAGTTATCATCTCACCAGTTTTCTTGTGCATCTCCATTTGATCAATGGGATGTATGTCCTTGGTGCTGAATTCAAAGGTGGTACTCTTGTAATTTGTTGTTATTTGGGCTGTGAAATTTGGGCCTCAAGAAAGGCCATCTGCATTTTACAATGCTCTGTTTCAAAGACTAACAACAATCTACTTTGAGAGCTGGAGGTTTGCTTCCAGAATTGGTTGTAAGTGTCGTTCTTCAGAATTTTATTTCTGAGCTTTATCTCCCTGCACCTATAAAAAATTGTCTTTTCCTTTTCTGTTTGGATAGTTTGTGTTTCAAACTTAGTCTCCTTGTGACCTTATGAAGATGAAGGCTCAAAAAGAGATGTAGTGAACTTAGTAGTTGCAGGTGGTGAATCTGTAATGATGATGGTTGCCTGCTCTTCAGTTTCTTTGTCCATTTCCACTCTGGGAATCAATTTTTCTCTATTTATATAATTCATTATGAATTCTATAGCGTCACTACCAGTGGTAGATAATGATCCTTCCTCACTCTATATTTTGCTTGATTTTTCTTGAGGAACAGGAGTCTGCAAACTGGAAGTGGACACAAGCTGTTCTTCAGCTTCCTGCAAGGTATTTTCTTCCCATTCCAGTTGATTGGCATATTGTTCTATGTCTGGTTTGGAAGTATGAATGTAAGGAGTATTCTTATTTTCTACTCTGAGCTTTGAGATGATGCCAGAGGGGTCATAATACCATGTGAAGCTCAAATTAAACTTCATTTCCTTTAGTATGTTATCTGCCTCCTCACCTATTGTCCTTGTATTTCTCACAAATGGGCCCACCTGGGTCTTTATTCTTAATTGTGCCTTCTTCTTGGCCACTACAAAGTGGATGTCATATGAGTTCAACATCTACTTGATATACTCCAGTGCAAAGATCCTCATTAGGAGGTACTTGGGGAGTTTGTAGGGGGCCAGTTCAAATCCATAGACTCTAATATCTGTGTAGTTTTGATATAGATACCAATCACTTGTCTTTTCTTGGTCTAAGAGATGTAGAATTCTCTTGATTTCCTCACTAATTTTGGGTTATACTGCACTATTGAGGATGTTCATGGCTGTATGAACAAAGTCTTCAATAAATTTCTTGTCAATGAATTCCTGTTGTTCTTTCATGACCAAGGAGGTCCAAAAGATCACTGGTTGTTGGTTCCCTGCTTCATCCAACTTCTGCTATGCAAAACTGAACTTGTCTTCTTGATAAGAGATGAAAATGTAAATCAAACTAGAGGTGTAGTTGAACACCTGCTCTGTAGGAAACTTAATAAATTTTTCATGAATATTATCACTCAAGAATTGGCTGAAGTTTCAAATGGTGGAGGGTTTGCTGTTTGTGGAAAATATGGAGAGGAATCCTAAAATGGGCTCATCTACCCACTGATCAGAGTGATAGCCTAAAATGTAAGAAATGATAGAAATAATATGCTTGGCCTGATCAGGGAAAATAGAAGAAGGAAACAGAGGATGCTTCTTGGGCAATTGGGCATTCTCTGGCAAGAAAATCTAAGTTTTTTTTGGCTTTGGTGGAAAAGTACAACTTTTGATAAATTTGGGTGAGGGATTCTAGGGAGAAAGGGATAGAATTTTCCACAACGGGGGCCAAAATCATTTGGTCAATAGATTTGTCTATAATGGTGAAAAGAATGTCACCTATAGGGGTAATTATGGCTCTTTGGGCAGGGACATAACAAGCTTGACATATTCTGGTAAATTCTGGGGCTTGGAATGTCAAGGGGAAGATATAGTGGGGGAGTTTAGACTCCCAGAGCCCAATTTCATCTATCTTGTCTGTATGCTTATCCTCTAACCAACAATATAGTTCCAGAAAATCACAGTCACACTCAGTGTCATTGATCCTGTAATCTCTAATCTTTAATGGTATATGATCCAAATCTATGGAAGGAGGAATTAAAGGGTTAATGGTCTTGTCCTGTGTCATAGTTTTAGGATGCATGATTATAAAATATTTTTGAACAGTATGAATACATAGAGGAGGCTTATCGAGCTCAGAAACATTAACATTTTCTTAGGCGAAAAAGGAAAAGGGAAGTCAGCTTCTGTTGCAGTCTGATCACAGGAATGTTCTGATGGAGATTGATGTTGGAAACTGTGAACATCAGAAACAATTAGGAGTGAAAAAGGGGGAAAATGACATGCTCAGAAGGATTTTTAAACGCCGCAAAAAAGTCCCATTGGAAATGGCACAGGACTGTTACTAAACGGTTACCCGGGAAAAATTGAAGTAAATGACAAACGGTTATTTTGGCTGAGAACACATTTAATTGGCCCAACGGTCTTGACAGGTGGTAGGTGGAGAGTGGTGGAGGAAGAGTGGGAGGTGCAGCTGAACAAATAGGGGAAATGCGGTTTTCAGAGAGGGTAGTAGGCAGTAAGTGGTATCGGTCAGGGGGGGAATTACCACAACTCGCCACGTAAGGGGTAGGGCCAGGTGGGAGAAACCGCCTTCTGGAACCCCCTGATGGTAAAGGAAGAATGCAAAGGGGGGCTGGGAAAAGACAAGGCCCGTGGATGAAGCGAGGGATCAGATCCCGAGGCGTTGGATGCGACTGAACTTTAATCGCAAGCGATAAAGAATATCTGTGCTTGATGCGCTTTTATCATTAGCTTTTGAAACTTAGGATAAGGATGGATTATGAAAAGTATGAAATAGTTACCCATAGTTCACACATTCAACTTTTAAAACTTAGGACAAGGGATACATAATGAAACATTTTGAAATACATTATCCATGGCATGCACATTTTCCTCCTTTGACATATCCTCAAACTTAGGATAAAATTTACATAGGAAAATATTTACCAAATGACCTAATATACCTACCCTTAACTACACTAGCATTTTTATTTCTGTCTCTAGGGTGCACTTAGTCTAGCAAACCCATTTTATTTTCTTTTATGCATAATGAAAAACTATCTAACCTATCCCTTATTTCCCCTATTGACCCAGATTAAATAGTTGGATCAATATCATTTTATACCTAACTAATAATTTACCCAAATTAAATTGTTGGATAAAACTTTATTCTCTATCTAATTCACCGAAATTTAAATAAATTTAATCATGATTACACTGTATGATCAAACTTAAAAGTAATGGTCGTGGAATTTTGAACAAGTTGCACACAACTTATTTTATAGTAATGAAGCAAAACTAACTATGAGCAGTGGCATTTAGACTTGCAACACTTTCAATATTATTCCTTTTTTTGACTTTTGTTTCTTTTGGTGGGGTTCAATATTGTCTTCTTTTTCAATTTTTTTTTCTTCTTTATACCCTCTTTCGATTTTTTAATTCTATCGTTTCTTTTATTTGGAAATCATTGGCAGATTGACAAGTATTTAAAAAATAAGATTCCTGAGATAGAATACTCAATTACCTTGAGATCCTATAAATTATAGGACCCTAACATAATTGTTGAGGTCAAATCTATTACGGATGTAATCCCATTTTTGGTGGTTGATGTAATAATGAAGTCAAATATGTAACCCTAATGTGATTGGGTGATTAACGTAAGTTGGAGTCCTTGGTAATAGGAAAATTCATATTCAATCATAGAGTCATTTACTTCATTGCACATCCTTCAGAAGTTTCAGAATTTCCTTAAAGGGAGCATGGTCAGTATTTGCTGTTCATTGGTCAACCCTTTTCCCTTGATGTCAAAGCGAGAGAGTAACTTTGTGTTTGAAAATCTTTGTTTGTTTTACAGCTATTTACAGGTTGTGGTGACCAAACACCAAAGAGGTTTCCATCAAGTCCCAAGGGGGAGGTTGTTGACATTATGAATAATGTGTTTTCCTTGATGGAAACCTACTTAAAGAAGATGACAACAAGATGCATATACATGTGACAAAGAATTTGGTTAAAGGCATAGCAGTTCATAGACAGATGAATGATGAAGATGAAGTTGGAAGGAGTATACATGGGTTATGTGAATCAAAGTCACGTACATACATGGGTATGGAGAAGGAAATGCACGTACAGTTTCCGCACCATGGTATTCTAAATACCAAGGGTATTTACCATGGTATTGACCTATAGTATTGAGCCCAACATGGATATTTGATCCCATAAAAATAATACCATCGACAATAGTTTGGTTTTGAGGTATTGGATAAGGGATAAGCTATATAAGGAGACAAATATCAAAGTACCAGGTTTGTGCAAGTGATGAATATTTCATGAATATTTAGATCTGAACCAAGTGTGCATGTAATGGGATATTATTGATTTGTTTAATATGAAACTAAGTACGCACCCGGGAATTTGATGATGGATCAAATCCAATAGATTTGAAATGACTATATGTGATAATGGATTGATTTGATCTGTAATATTTATGTTTGACACATGTTTTATTATGTATGTTGAGATATGGTTTTGTTATGAAGGTCTGATGTGTAGCAAAGCTATAAGTCAGTAATTGCATATCTGTATGCAGGTTTTATAACCTGAAAGGTGCATACAAACGTGGGTTTAATGTTGGTAAGTCGTGTATCTATTCAAATCTATATGCGAGTTTGATTCCTGAAAAGCACGTATACACGTTGAAGTGTTTTGTGGAAAGCACGTATAAAATCTAGGGTTTTGTTGAATAAGATGTTTGATTAGACTAATCTATCTTGTTGTGTTTCTATTGTCTATCAATGAAGTCTTACTTGATGATCTGGGTTTAACGTAGTGTGTGCTTCAGAATGACAGTGATTCAGTTTTAGGGTTTAATGTTTTGAGATATGTACGCTGGTATTCTTTAAGGCAGTCGTGTATACACGTGGGTTTGCTAAAGTAAAGTAGCGTATATATTCTAACATTTTATTGACAAGGGTTTTCAGTTGGTTCAATAATTTGATGTAGTGATTGGGTTTAGTATTGGTATTTTGGTTATAGTGATCTAACTGCTTTAGTTGTTTGAGAATAAGTTGATTGATTTGGGTTTTAGTTGGTTCAATGATTGGTTGATCCAGTTGGTTCAATGATTGAGTGATTTGTTGCAGTGATCAGTTTCAGTTTATATATTTGGTATTGGGCTTAGATGATGGTAGAGGGTCCAGTTTGAAAAATTGATAAAAAGGTGGCCTAAAAGTTGTGATGTTTTGTAATAGGTGGATCTAGTGTGAAAATTGATGAAACATGGTCCACAGAGGTGTTGAGGGTTGTAGCCTTCAGTAAGGAAGTCAAAGCTTCCTTCCAATGTTAGTTGGTAAATCAGATCAGGTGGTTGGAGCTCCCTTTCCGTGGGTGCTGGTAAACGAGATCAAGGGGTTGGAGCTCCATTCCGGTGGGTGATGGTAAATGAGATCAGGGTTTTGGAGCTCCCTTCCAATAGGTGCTGGAGAACGAGAGAAGGTTGTAGCCTTCTACAGGTGGGTGCCTAAGTGCTGATATGAGTATGCATGAGTACAATATTGTAAGAAGTTTTTCTTAATAATAAAATAAGACAAAGACAACAACAACAATTGTTTTCTCCCACATTGGGTTTCCACCTAAAAATCATAATGTTCATATATGTTTCTTTTGTGTGATGCTTTATTTTTTTCTTATTGCACATGGTTACTGTATATCTAATGTTGATGAAGTAATAACAAACTGGTTCAAGATAAAATTGATTAAAAACTAACTTGATTGGATATACGCTATTTGTCTGCATTAAATTCATGTACATACACAGGTTTATTTCAGTAAAGTCGTGTACAAAAATATGAGTAAGAAAAGAAAATTTTAAGTGAGTTTTAAATATTGATTCACCCACCCCCTCTCTCAATATTTTTCCCAACAATTGGTACCAGAGTAGGTCCTTCAAAAGAAGCTTTATCACTTGAAGGAAGTTTCATCAAGATGAGCAATCAAGAAGGGACAACATCTATTAGGCCACCATTGTTCAACGGAAGCAATCTATTTTTCTGTAAGGTAAGAAAAATAGCTTACCTACAATCACTTGGAGCAGATGTATGGGGAGTTGTTGAAGGAGGCTAACAATATCCATCCTCCATTCCCACAGATGAAGAAGAGAATAATAAATATGATACCAATGCAAAGGTTATCAATGCTCTATTAGGAAGCTTGATAGAATTAAAATTTTCAAATTCATGCAATTGAATACGGTAAAGGCTATATGGGACAAGATCGTCCAAATCTATGAATGATTTGGATCTTGGGGGCCTCCCCCAAGATCTAAAAAATTGAAATGGATCTTGGGGGAGAGGCCCCAAGATCTGAAAAATTGAAATGCTAGAAGAAAATTAGGAGAATGCCCAACAAAAAAACCACAAAGAAACATTTTATTAAAACAGATAATAACTGTAAGGACTACATTGTGGTGGACAATCTGTCCTTTTACAAAATTTGACTTGTTACTTATAGTATTTTTTAGTTATAATACCATGGGTCAATTACATGGGTAAATGAATACCATGGGTGGATGTCACCGTACCATGGGCAAATACCATAGGTGAATGAATACCATGGGTGGATGTCACTTACAATACCATCAGCGGATGCCACTTACAATACCATGGATAAATTCCATGGGTGGATGAATAACATGGGTGGATGAATACCATGGGTTGATGCCATTTTCTATTCGGATCTTTCCTCTCTCCTTAAGAAGCAATTGTCCCCATTACATGAAGTTCCCTCCTGCAAAGCCTTTGTTGAATATGAAGAGCCACTGAAGAGAAGGGTTTTATGTGGTTAACTGATAACCATGATGAACAAAGATTCGAGGATAGAGATACCTTGTAATGCTTGTGACCAACTGTGATACTGACATTGTGCGGCCTAGTAAATGGAGTTCGATGAACTATGGGTTTGTGGATGACCCATAACCATGATGAACGAAGATTCGAGGATAGAGATACCTTGTATTGCTTATGACCAACTGTGATACTGACAGTGTGCGGCCTAGCAAATGGACTTTGATGAATTGTGGGTTTATGGATGACCCATAACCATGAAAACAAAAGATCCGAGGATAGAGATACCCTGTAATGCTTGTGACCAACTGTGATACGAACAGTGTGTGGCCTAGCAAATGGACTTCGATGACAAGGATTTTATGTGGTTGACCCATAAGCATGATGTTGGTTGTTGATGAAGTAGAAGGTGTCTACATAGCCTGTGGTGGGAGGGAACGTCTCCAAAGAACCCAAGTCGAATGATGCTATGCTGACACTGATGAATGTGAAGCAGGTGCCTACTAAAGCGGGGTGGGAGGGCACGTCTCCAAAGGGAACCCGCTCCGATTGCTGCTCCAGAATTAAAATGGACATAACTTAGTCAATATAACTCAGAATATTTATGATAACCTATTTTTGGAAACAAGAGGACCATTTTGCATCTTCCCATGCATTGGAAATCCTTATCTGAACACTCTAGAATCTCATATTCGCACTGCAACTTTTTCGACGTCACAAAAGTTCTGAAAAAATAACCGATTTTAAATCAGCGATATCTCCCACATCGGAACTCTGATTCGACCCATTTTTTTTTGAAATTGAATGACTTTTTGAGAGGAGCTCAAATTTAGAATCACTTTTATAAAATTATGTACTAAGACTTCAGAAAATAGATATGAGAGTTTCCATCCAGGAATTGCTGTAAGAAACATTTATGTAACATAATTGATTTTAAATCAGCGATATCTCCCTCATCTGGACTCCGATTAGGCCGATTTTGTTTTTGAATTTGGTTATTTTTTGCAAGGAATTGAGATGTGTTATTTTCTTTTGTAAATTTTGTATCAAAATTTTCATATCTGGTCTGCAAACTCGCAACCCAAAAACATTCCTGTAAAAAATGAAAAAAAGGAAAAAATATTCCCGCTTGGCCCAAGAAAATTCTTTGTGGAGGACATAGCACATGCTTGAAATTTGTTGAATATTGCTGCAAAATTTGAAACTGAAATATGCAACAAACCCTCATTCCCATGGAATCATAACTTGCTCTGATACCACTGATCTGGATCTTGGGGGGAGGACCCCAAGATCTAAAAAATTGAAATGGATCTTGGGGGAGAGGCCCCCAAGATCTAAAAAATTCAAATGCCAGAAGAAAAATAGTTGAATTCCCAATAACAAAACCACAAAGAAACTTTCTATTAAAATAGATAATAATTGTAAGGACTACATTGTGGTGGACAATCTATCCTTTTACAAAATGTGACTTGTTTCTTATAGTACTTTTCAGTTACAATACCACAGTTCAATTACATGGGTGAATGAATACCATGGTGGATGTCACAATACCATAGGCAAATGCCATGGGTGAATGAATACCATGGGTGGATGCCACTTACAATACCATGGGTAAATTCCATGGGTGGATGAATACCATGGGTTGATGCCATTTTCTATTCGGATCAATGAAGGTGACACCAAGGTAAAAAGTGAAAAACTTAAAACTCTTAGAATTCAATATGAAAATCCCAGAATGCACAATGATGAAAGTATCACAAGTTTCTTTCTTAGGGTAGATGAGATAGTGAAATCTATGAGAAACATTGGAGAAGAAATAAAAGAATCATCATTGGTTGATAAAATATTGAGGTCTCTAACTCCTAAAATAGATTCCAAAGTTTCTACCATAGAAAAAATGTAGGACTTGAAGAATCTTACTATTGTACAACTTCATGGAATTCTAGCAGCCTATGAAATGAGAAAAGTGGGTCCCTCAGATATCAGTGAAGCTTCATTCAAAGCTACTACAAGAGGAAAAGAAAAGGAAGAATCATGTTATGTATCATAAGAAGAAGAGGAAAACTTTGTAAAGAAACTCCAAGTGGGTACTGGAAGATTTGGAGGTAAGATTCCCTTCAAATATTTTGCCTATGGTAGAGTTGGTCATTATGCTGCTAAGTGTCCCTATAGAAAAAATCACGAGAAAGGGAAAGAAGTTGCAAAATAAATAGGATAAGGTTTGAAAACAAGAGAAGTTTTTATACACATGAGGATAGTGATGGTCTTTCAAATGGTGAAGAAGGTGAGTTTGATCAAGAATGTTAATTACTTATGAAATTTGAAGATAAACGTAGTAATGAGTCTGATGCACTAGAAGAAAAGGCTATTTTTATTCAAAACTTTGACAATGATATATCATATGCAGTGACAGTTACAGATGTCAGCAAATATTCAAGTTTGGTAGCACCCCGCTTTCTATTAATCAAGGATGAAGAAGATGGTAACAAAGAATTATCAGTTATGGGATTTTTTTCTCACTGCAATCCATTTCCTTGTCTATGCAATAATGATAGTGATGATGACAATGAAACAACTAAACTTGCACTCATGGGTAAAAGTGAAAGTAAGCACTCTAAAGATAAAACATGTTAAAAAGTAATGCCTCTAGAAGCAGAATATCAAGGCAAGTCATAAACAATAGACAATGCTAATGTGCATATGCTAAGCAAAGATAATTATAAACAATGGAAAGAGAATATGAAGTCTAATCTAATGAATCTTTATGTTTGGTATCTAGTATGCAATGTCTACACCAATATTCCTCCATCTGATGAAGAAGTGCAAAAGAACAATAACACTTTGAGTGACATCTTTTGTAGCATACCTGATTCAACATTAAATAAGGTTATGCATTATACAATTACAAAGCAAGTGTGGGATAAGCTACAAGCAATCCATGAATAAATCCCAAAGGAATATTCCTCATCAAGGGAACTACTAGGTAATCCTATCTCTAACAATGTGTCAATAAATGAACATGATAACAAAACAACCTTTGTTATGTGAGATGGAGTTGTTGATTTAGAAGAAGACATGTTAGAAGATTTTGTTTTTTAATTTTTATTTATTTATTTATTAATTTTTATTATTTTTAATTAATTAATTAATTAATTAATATTTATTATTTATTATTTATTATTATTATTATTTTTATTTATTAATTAATTTATTTTTATCTTAGAACAAAACTTGATATTGCTTTGAAAATATTGTTAATCTTAAAGATAAGTTGTAGGCATATGATAACAAGGATCATATTAAATCAGTAAATGATGTCGTGGAATCTAAACAATATTGTGAAGGTCTTGAAGCTGAGATCGTCTCTCTAAGAGAAGATCTTGAAAAATCAGATAAGTGGAATGAAGAACTACTTCAAGCATTTGAAGAACAAGAAAATGGGTTGAAAGATGAAATTATCAAATTAAAGGAGCAAGTGGAAGAAGGAATAAGGGTTGAAGAAGGTATGAAGAAGCATTATCTAGAAAAGGAAAAGAAATATCAAATAATGGAGGTTGAGGTAAACATCCTAAAAGGTAAATTAGAAGAAAAAGAAAAACATTTGCAATTTCAAGGTAGTACTAATATTTTGGATGATATTCTTAGTAGTCAAAGGTCTCCCGCCATCCCATATGGCCTTGGTTTTCATGAAACTATTAAAGGAGAATCTAGTTCACAAGTTGAGACAAGGAATTTAAAGGGTAACAATGCAAAACCTGAAATGCTCAGAAGTCAACCTGATAAAAAATCAAGGAAAGTGAATCTTCAAAGAAAATCATTTACTCCTAATGTTAATCGATTCTCTCCTCTAATCAATAATGTTGAATGTTTTATATGTCATAATTATGGACAAATTGCAGCGAATTGCAGAAGTAGATTGTTTCAATCACAAGAAAATAGCTGCTTCAAAAAAGATCATTAGTTTCTAGGTGCTCACGCTTCTTTAAAGGACATTGTTGTTCTTGCAATATATTTGGTCACAAAGCTATTGATTGAAATAGAAGGAATATTAAACAAAAATATTATGATTCCTCTGTTCATATAAGATGTTATGCTCGTAACAAGTTTGGGCATGTAGCAAAAGAATGCAGGAACAAATCTATGCATCACCTCAGATAAATGGCAGGTAGTCAGATAAGAATATTGATGTCAAAAGACCTGAAAAAGATATCCACAAACATTTCTATAATAAGCATAAAGAAGAAGAAGATATAAGGTGTGGTATTTCTCTCTCCTCATTTGAAGAAGAAGATGACTGGTACATAGATAATGAATGCTCACATCACATGACTGGAGATGAGAGTAAGATGGAGTCTCTCAAGAAAAATCAATATCATAAGGTTATTCTTGGAAATAATGCTCCAGCAAAAGTTTTGGGAAAGGGTAAATCCATAATTAATAAACATAGAGGAGCAGTTGATACTTTATTAGTTCAAGGGCTAAAGCAGAATATTCTAAGTGTAGGTCAAATGGAAGATAAAGGAAATATAATTATGTTTATGTCAACCAAGTGCAAGGTTATGAATGAAGAAACTGGAAAATTCATAGCAAGAGGATATAGAAACCCAAACAAATTATTTTTTTTTTCCAAAGAAAAAATTGAACTTTTTATAAACATAATAAAAAGTTACAAAGTATATGCCGGAGCATTCAGATTGCTGTATGATTTAATCATAGAGCTCTACAAGAAGTCTACCCTTCCTGTCCAAAACTGGGAAAAATATGGCACCCCTGATCTGAAACCATGAGCCTCCTCTATTGAGGAAAACAACTCCCATCTCAAAATCAGTCATAGCAGAATTAATAGTTTTCCATATGCTGAAAGTCTCCATAGATAAACAAAAACATGGCATCTATTTCCCGGGTCTCCTCAACGAGGAAAACAACCCAAACAGAAAATAGATACAAAAATAGTTCAATAAAAACCATATCAGCTGTGAAACAAAAACCAGTTTTAACTAGCCTGAAGAGTCCAAAATGTAAACAGTCTAAGTGTAAGGAGGCTGATCCGAGACACAGATCTCTCCATGGTTCTCCTCCACTATTCTCCAACGGCCCATATCTTGTTGCAGACCCTCTTTAGAAAGCCTGTCTGCTGTATCATTACGTTCCCTGTAGATGTGGCATAGAGAGAAAACATTAAAAGAAAGCTTTAACTGCATAATCTCTTCTAATAAAGGTAACAATATATAATTTTGACATCTACTTTGCCCATTGGACCATTTTATAACATTCAAAGAGTCCCCAAAAATCTGAACTGTGAAGATGTTCCTGTGGATAAGCCAGCATAAGAGCAATTTTAGAGCAGATAATTCCGCGAAGTTATTTGTGCCATCGCCTAATCCCACAGAGGCTTTTAGGTTCTGATTTTCATTGATATGAATGACCAAACCTACTCCTGCTCTATTGTTCTGGGATGCCCCATCAAAATATGCCCAAGGTATTCCCTCCTTAATTTGTTCCTCTCTGACCTGTCTGGGAGTCCTCTCCTCTTCTGATTCGGGAATACTTGTGAAAATAGAAATGCATTGAATAGCAATTGTCTCGCAAGGGGTATCCTTATCCAAGAAGATGCTCCTGTTCCTGGCTATCCAGATGCCCCATGCGATGATGGCTTGGTGGGCAACGCCACCTGGACTATGAATTTGAGCTGCCGAGGGATTGAACAATCAAAAAGGGAAAGGAAGAAAGCCTTATCTCAGGTATATCTTTCACTAGGAATTGAGAAAGCATCACTCATCTTCGATTTGCAGATGACTCAGCATGGTCGGGCCTACCTCTTGAATGATTAGACTGAATCAGAACTAAAGGGTGGTACTCATCCCAAGCACTAGTATGGTTATAATCTTAACCCTACCTCTTGAATGATTCAATTGAATAAGAACTATAGGGTGGGCATCCTTAGAACTAGAGGTTGATCATCTATCGCTAGCTCGATAGGCTGGATCCATAGCAATTAGTCTGTCCCTCTGCAGGAGCCTTGTGCAGCAAACCCCCTACGAGCGGATCGTCCGTCGTTGTCAAATTGAGTAGTCCCCGCGAAGCTCTCGGGAAGAAGGGTAGTCTTGTGCGTAGGCAGATTTCACATCGTCCCTTCAGGATATAGATGCCACCATTTATGCCAAACGTCCGTGAATATTTCCCCTTCCCAAACTACATTCTTCTAGATGAGCTTCCCAACCTCTATCCACACTTTTTTAATAAAAGGACAATCTATAAAAAGATGCCTTATAGTTTCAGATTCATTTTTGCATAGAGGGCATCTCCCCGGTCCTGACTTATATCTAGATTGAAGGATGTCCCATGTAGGGACCTTTCGCTTGAGAATGCACCAGAAAAAGAGTTTGGCTTTAGCAGGGCATTTTAACTTCCATAAGGGCTTGGCCCACCATTCCGGATCCCCCCAGCCTTTCTTAGACATAAGGAATTTATACCCGAATTTAGGGGAGTATGATCTTGATTCTGCATGGGCCCACACCAATTGATCCGGTCTGTCTTTCAGCCTTACATTTGACCTGGAAAGTTCGAGGGTATAGGCCTTCCAATCGTTCCACCATTGGGGTAGGAGGTCCAGCTCCTCTCCTGATTTCCACGCTTGACCCCAAATTGTTGAGTGACCCTGTTTCTCTGCCTAGTTAAGGAAAAAAATTCCTTTGGATTCAAGATGCCTGATAAGGTCCGGGGGTAGAGCATAATTTTCATTACAGCCCACCCAAGGGTCCTTCCCTATTCGAAGATTTGTCCCGTTCCCAATCTACCAAGCCAGACCTTGCTCAATAATCTTGAAAGCATCTATGGTAGCCTTCCAAATCATTGAAGTATTTCCTCCTTTCTTGTTGGGATTTCTTATCCAATCTTCTAAGGGGACCAGGTCTATGTATTTCCTTTTTACCACTTTTGTCCAGAGATTTTCCTTTTTAATAATTCTCCACCCTGATTTAGCTGCCAGTGAAGGACCAAAAGCTGTGAGGTCTTTAATCCCCCACCCTCCCCAGTCTTTTGGTCTTGCTACTTTCTCCCAAGCAACCCAAGGAAGCATTGATTCCTCCTTTGATCCTGCCCAGAGAAACCTGCAACAAATCCTCTTTATCTTTTCTAGAATGCCTTTAGGTACCCACGTCAAAGCTGCCCAGTATACCGGAATCACTAATAGAACATATTTGATTAGGGTCAGCCTTCCTGCTCTTGAGAGCCACTTGTAGCTCCAATGAGTAATTCTAGCTTCTATTTTTGCTAGTAGCCAATTCCAGTCCTGTTTTAATCCGAACCAAATTATATGTGCTTGAAGAATAGAATTATCACAGATATGAGGAGGATTCAGATTTAGAGTAAAATAAGTTGGTGCCCATTGTAGTCCATTATTCCTAAAATAATACTTCTCACAGTGACTGCAAAAGTGATGTGAGGTACATGACCTCATAAGAGTAGAAAATGATTATCAGGTCCTCAGGATTAGTGATGTATAATCTCAGGGGGAGAAATACATGTTTTGTCTTGATGATGATTCCCATGATTGTTTTGATATTCATGTTTCTTATATTACTGACAATGCATCTGGTGTAGTAACAATGAACAGGTACAAATAAAGCAGGCTCAGGGGGAGTTGTGGTTATATACTTTCATTATTTTACTTTATATACACGTATCCTATGAAGACAAGTCACATATATACATGATTTATGATACTAGAATTCGTGCATGTTTTGGTATGATGAAGAAAAAGTGGGAAAAACTTAGGAAACAACTCTAATATGCTTGAGTCAATTATCATTTGGTTTTCTTGTTTTCATGATTGATGATTACAGACTGTTGATGCTATTTAGAAGTGGTTTTGGATTTTTATAAGTTGTTGATGGCTTGATGGATAACTGATTGATGAAGATAATTTGATGTCCTTACTGATATATGAGATGATATGATCAAATATGACAGTGAACAGTTGGCACAGGTTCAGGGGAAGTATTTGTTATGCTTCTAATAATGCATTGTTGGCATTATGTTTGCTTGAGAATTTCTTGTTACATAATGATGCTCATGTTGCTGAATTTTTTGAATGATGCATCATGCTTTGTTGTGGTTATGGGTTTTCTTCATGGAAGATTACTTAAGTTGCATATTGATGAAGTGGTGTTGGTGTGATATTTCTTCTTGCATAAAGAAAATGGGCCAAGAAAATGATGTTACTGTAGGTTTTAAGAAGACATCTACTAAATAATACTTGGAGACATGACATCCTTAGTCACATATTGATGATCTTAAGGAATGTTTCTACTTTTCCCTATCTTACTTTCAGAGAAAATTTTAAGGATGGAAAATTATCTTGAAGCTTAAAAACAATGGCGAATCTCACTAGGCCCTAATATGAAAACTATAAAATGTGTATTGATATATTTGTAAAATTATTCAAATTTATAATGATTTTATATATAGTCTCTATATCATCTTGGTGATATTTCAAGTAAAATAATTTTATATTGTAAAATTTGGGTGAATCATTTTTATAAAAAATGGAAATTGGTGAATATTTTTTTTTTGGAAAAATCATGGAAAATTAGCCCACCTGCAAATATTAGCCCCTAAAATTTTCCATGCTTACTTTATGATGATATGCTTGGTTCTCACATATGTCGATTGATGCATGAAAATATATGTTGCTTTGATGAACATTGATTGAGGCTATTCCTACAAAGGGAAAGAGCAAGTTGACTTTGATAAGGTCAAGAGGATGAGTTGATAGCTAATCTCTATGGAAAAATCTTATGATGTTGATGTTGCATACTTGGTCACGGGTTGATGATATTGAAGCTAAAATGTCTTATCTTGAAAATTGATGATGAAAAATGTGCATGTTGTTGTTCATGTTGCTGCTGACATATGCTTATGGTGCAAATCCTATATGGTGTATGATAGTTGCTGATGACTATCATGGTCTCTTTGAGGTCTCTTTGGTCACGGTTATAAATGTCATATATGTCTTTTGATGTAAAGGTCATGTAAATACCTATGATGTAATTGTAATATTCAGTCATGGTTGAACTATTGAGGTCAAATCTATTATGAAAGTAATCCCATTTTGTGTAGTTGATGTAATAATGAAGTCAAATATGTAACCCCACTATGATTGGGTGATTGATGTAAGTTTGAGTCCTTGGTAATAGGAAAATTCATATTCATTTGAGTCATAGAGTCATGCACTTCATTGCACATCCTTCAAAATTTTTGGCATGTGCTCAGAGGGAGCATGGTAAGTATTCAATGTTCATACTCAACAGATCAGATCTACAACACTCATGGTAACAAAGGGAGAGAAGCCTTCATTCAACATTGGTCAACCCTTTTCCCTTGATGTCCAAGGCGGAGAGCAATTTGGTGTTTGAAAATCTTGGTGTGATTTATATGTAATTACAGGTTGTGGTGACCAAACACCAAATATGTTGCCATCAAGTCCAAAGGGGGAGATTGTTGGCATTATGAATAATCTGTTGTCATTGATGGCAACCTACTTGATGATTTGTCTTTTGATGGCAATGTACTTAATGAAGATGACAACATGATTTGTCTACATGTGGCAGAGAGTTTTCTCAAAGGAATAATAGTTTAGAGACAGAGGAATGATAAAGATGAAGTTTGAAGACATATACTTGGGTTATGTGAAGAAAAGTTGCGTACATATGTGGTTATGGAGAATAAAAAGTGCATACAGTTTCCACACCATTGTATTCTAAATACCAAGGGTCTTTACCATGGTATTAACCCATAATATTGAGCCCATCAACGGATATTTGATCCCATTAAAAGAATACCATCGACATTAGTTTGTTTTTGACATGTGGTATTGGATGAGGGATGATCTATATAAGGAGATGAAGATCAAAGTACTAGGTATGTGCAAGTGATGCATATTTCATGAATAGTTAGATTTGAAACAAGTGTGCATGTAATGGGCTATTATTGATTTTTTTGATCTGAAACTAAGTATGCACTCGATAATTCGATGATTGATTAGATCTAAAAGACATGAAATGACTATATGTGATAATGGATTGATTTGATATGTAATATTTATGTATGATGCATGTTTTATTATGTATGTTGAGATATGGGTTTGTTCTTAAGGTTTGATGTGCACCAAAGCTATAAGTCAGTAATTGCATATTTGTACGTGGATTTTATGACCTTAAAGGCGTGTACATATGCGAATTTAATGTTGGTAAGTCGCGTATCTATTCAGATTTTTATGTGGGTTTGATTCCTGAAAAGTTTGTATACAAGCGGAAGCATCTTGTGGAAAGCGTGTATATAAGATAGGGTTTTGCTGAATAAGATTCCTGATCAGTTTAATTAGTCTTGTTGTGTTTTTATTGTATGTCAATGAAGTCTTACTTGATAACCTGGGTTTAATAGTAATGATTGAAGTTGAATTGATTGATTGAAGAAGTGATGATGTTGCATATATGATTGAATATTTGTGATTGTTTTGTGTATTTCAGAATGATTTAGTGGTTCATGGTTTAACTCAGTGTGTGTTTTAGAATGACAATGATTCAATTTAAGGGTTCAATGTTTTCAGATTTGTATGCATGTATGCTTCAAGGAAGCCACATCTACATGCGGGTTTGCTAAAGTAAAATAGCGTCTATATTCTGACATTTTATTGATCATGGTTTTCAGTTGGTTCAGTAAGTTGATGCAGTGCTTGGGTTCATTATTGGTATTTTGGTTACAATGATCTAATTGCCTTGGCTTTTTGTGAATAAGTTGATTGATTTGGGTCTCAGTTGGTTCAATGATTGGTTGATTCAGTTGGTTCAATGATTGAGTGATTTTTTGTAGTGATCAGTTTTAGTTTTGATATTTGGTGTTGGGCTTAAATTATGGTAGTGGGTCAATTCTAAAAATTTAATGAAAAATAGCCTAAAAGTTGTGATGTTCTGTAACAAGTGGATCTAGTGTGAAAATTTATTAAATGTGTTCCGCGGATGTGTAGAGGGTTGGAGCCTTCAGCAAGGAAGTCGAAGCTTCCTTCTCATGGTAGTTGGTAAATCAGATTAGGGGGTTGCAGCTCCCTTCCAGTGGGTGTTGGTAAACGAGATCAGGGGGTTGGAGATCCCTTCCAGTGGGTGCCGATAAACGAGATCAGGGGGTTGAATCTCCCTTATAGTAGGTGCTTGAGAATGAGAGAAGGTTGTAGCCTTTTATAGGTGGGTACTTGCATGATGGTATGATTCTATGCTAGTGCAATATTGTAAGAATTGTTTCTTACTAATAAAAGAGATGATAACAGTTGTTTTTTTCTCCCACATTGGGTTTCTACCTAAAAATCATGGTGTTATATTTGTTTCTTATGTGTGATGTTTTATTATGTTCTTATTGCACTTGGTTACTATATATCTAATGTTGATGAAATACTAACATACTGGTTCAAGATAAAATTTATTAAAAACTAAGTTGACTGGATATATGCTATTTGTCTGCATTAAAGTCACGTACATATGTAGGTTTCTTTCAGTAAAGTCGTGTGCATAAATATGAGTAAGGAAAGAAAATTTTAAGTGAGTTTTAAATACTGATTCACACCCCCCCCTCCCCACCCCCAAAACTCTCAGCATTTTTCCCAACATTTTGTATCAGAATAGGTCCTTCGAAAGAAGCTTGATCCCTTGAAGGAATTTTCATCAAGATGACCAATCAAGAAGGGACAACATCTATCGGGCCACCATTGTTCAACATAACCAATCTAGTTTTCTGGAAGGTAAGAACAAGAGCTTACTTACAGTCACTTGGAGCTTATGTATGGGGAATTGTTGAATGTTGGGTTGTGTTATATTCTTTCCATGACTAGCCCACATAGTTAGCTGGGGGTTAGAGGGGGGGCAGAGCCCCCCCTTCATTGCGCCGATTGTGTAGCGGGGGGGGCGGTCACTGGGGGTTTGAGGGGTGCAGGTAACCCCACTCTATGGGGTTCGGGGCAGCGCCTTGGAAAATTTTGGTTTTGGAACCTATGTTAGGTGGGTGGACCCACCTATGGTTTTGTGCATGATTTTCGCACATGTTTTTGGACACGATGGTTTTCGGTCCATGGTTTTTGGATGCAATGGTTTTCGGTCCATGGTATTGGATGCTTCGACATGTATAAATATGTATTATAACATTGAAATGAAAATAATGAAAAATCAAGCTGGTAGTCCAGGGGAAAATCTCTGTGTATATGTGTTTTATGCTCTCAAATTGTTTATTATATGTGTTTTAGAATTCGTATGCAAATAATTTCTGTTCAAGGTTGAAACCTACATTTGGTATCAGAGCTGTTTTGAATTCAAGGGGACACCTTTGTTGCTGAGGGGTTTCGCTCGGGCCTGTGGTAGACCCTGTTCAGTGGGAGATTTGTGAGATTAATTTTGGTGGTGAAAGAAGATGGCGAGAAGTGGAAAGATAGAGATCAAGAAATTTAATGGTCAGAGTTTTGAGTTGTGGAAACTTAAGATGGAGGATCTGTTGGTAGATAAAGATCAGTGGATCGTGGTAGATCCGGGTACTAAACCAACGGGAGTGTCCGATGAAAAATGGAAGAAGTTTGATCGGAAGGTAAAGAGAACAATATGATTGTGTGTCTCAGATTCAGTATTGTTGAATGTATCAGGGGAAGTTATGGCAAAGGCATTGTAAGGGACTTTGTACCAATCTAAGTCTCTGGTGAATAAACTATTCCTGCGGAAAAAGCTGTATAACCTGAGGATGAAAGATGAAGACTCGGTGACAGAGCATCTAAATGCTTTTAATACTATGGTAAGTCAGTTAGCGTCTGTTGATATTAAAATTCAGATGAAGATAAGTGCATCAGTTTGTTGTGTTCTCTACCAGATTCATGGGATAGTCTGGTTATTGCAATAGGTAGCAATGCAACTACCTTTCAGTTTGATGAAATAGTCTCATCCTTGTTGACGGAGGAGATGAGATGGAAAAATATGGAGAGCCAGAATGGTGATGCCTTGTTTGTACAAGGAAGGTCCCAGAACAGAAACAAAAATAAGTCATCAAGTGGGAGATCTAAATCTATAGGGAGATCTAAATCTCCAAGAAAAGCTGTAAAGGTGGTGTGATGGAAATGCGGAAAGGAAGGGCACTAAAAAAGGGACTATAAATCTAAATCTCTTGATAAAGGAAAGGGATTTGATGATGCTCCTTCTACAGAGGCAAAAACCACCTCAGATGAAGGTGGGATGTGTACTTGGATTTTTCAAGTACACATGTAGATCATGAGGCATGGTTGATTGAATCAGGTGCATCCTTTCACTTCAATCCCCATAGAGAGTGGTTCTTCGAGTATGAGAAATACGATGGTGGTGATGTCTTCTTAGGAGATGATAGGAAAGCTAGAATCGTTGGTCGTGGAAAAGTAAAGTTGAAGTTGCAAGGTGGAAGGGTTAGAACACTTCACGGTGTTCTGCATATTCCTGCATTGGCCAAAAATATGATTTCTATAAGCAAGTTGGATGATGCAGGTGTAAAAATAGTGTTCGAGAAGGATACATGTAAGTTGGTTCAGGGAGCACTGGTATTGATGCAGGGAGTTTGGATTGGAACTTTGTACAAGCTACAAGGTAACACGATTGTTGATGGGTGCAACAATTATTTGGTTCCTGAAAGTGGAGCAGAAAATATAGTTGTCTTTGGAGAGAAGATCATGTTGTGGCATCAAAGGCTTGGACATATTGGAGAGAAGGGCTTTCAAATAATTCATGTTAAAGGTATGGTAGAAGGTATGAGTAATATCTCTCTGGATTTTGATTTCTGTGAAAATTGTGTATATGGGAAGCAGAATCAGGTGAGTTTCCCCTCTGGTGGTAAGAGGACGAAACATATATTAGAGCTTGTGCATAGTGATGTGTTTGGACCTGTGAAGGTTCCATCACTGGGTAAGTATGTGTACTATGTATCATTTATAGATGACTTCTCAAGGAATACATGGATATATTTCCTTAAGAAGAAATCTGAAGTCTTTGACAGGTTTAAAGAATTCAAGGCTCTGGTGGAAAACTAGACAGAGATGAAGATAAAGGTGTTGAGGACAGATAATGATGGAGAGTTTTGTAGTAAGGAATTTGAAGAATTCTGCAAGAAGTGTGGTATAGCACGACATAAGACTACTCCATATACACCTCAGAAAATGGAGTTGCAGAAAGAATGAACAAGACATTGATGGAAAGGGCAAGAAGCATGCTCAGTGGTGCCGAGTTAGGACAAGAATTCTGGGCAGAGGTGGTGGAGACAACATGTTACCTGGTCAATAGATCACCTTCATCAACATTGGAGGATAAAACTCCACAAGAGGTATGGACTGGTAAGAAACCCTCTCTTTCACATCTGAGGGTATTTGGATGTGATGCATATGTATGTGTTCGAAAGGAGAAACAAACCAAGTTGGATAGTAAATCTCAAAAGTGCATCTTTATTGGGTATACTGATGGTTTAAAGGGTTATAAGCTTTGGAAACCAGTAACAAGGAAGGTTGTGTACAACCGAGATGTGGTGTTCAGAGAGGTAAAAGATGTTATTAAACATGAAGTCCAACCAAAGGAACCTGAGAAGATAGAATTTGAGTTAAAGGAGGAAGAATCAGACTCTATAGTAGAGGAGGAATTAGAAGATGAAGAGCCACAAACTCCGAGTGTGAGAAGATTAGTTCGAGAAAGATGGCAGCCAGAAAGGTATAGTCCATCTGCTTTCTGTTCAAATTTTACTTTATCTATTACTAATGATGATCCTAGAACTGTGAAGGAAACAATAGACTCAGAGGATGGAAAACTTTGGAAAGAGGCCATGGTTGATGAAAAGGCATCTTTGCACAAAAATGAGGCTTGCGATATGGTGGAGTTGCCAGCTGGGAGGAAACCCATTGGCAGCAAATGGGTGTTCAAGAAGAAGACAAATGCAGAAGGAAAGGTGGAGAAATACAAAGCTCGGTTGGTAGCAAAAGGTTATTCCCAGGTGCTGGGAATTGATTTTGGTGATATTTTTTCTCTTGTTGCCAAGGTAACTTCTATTAGATTACTTTTATCTGTTGTTGCTGCTTTTCATTTTGAGGTAGAACAGATGGATGTGAAGACAACATTTCTTCACGGGGATCTAGAAGAGGAAATCTAAATGAAGCAGCCTGAAGGCTTTGTGGTGAAGGGTAAGAAAGAACTGGTACGCAAGTTAAAGAAGTCTTTGTATGGGTTAAAATAGTCACCAAGGATGTGGTATCAAAAATTTGATACATTTATACGAGGACTTGGCTTCACCAGAATCAAGGAAGATCACTTTGTGTATTTTAAATTAATTGGTGACTGTGTTATTTATTTGGTCTTGTATGTGGATGATATGTTGCTGGTTGGAAATGACAAAGAAATTATCTAGGATTTGAAGACCCAATTGTCCTTAAAATTTGACATGAAAGACCTTAGTGCTGCAAATATTCATTTTTCACATGGAAATTAAAAGAGACCGGGCAAAGAGGAAGCTCTGGTTAAACTAGAGGAAGTATGTCGAGACAATATTGCAGAGATTTAATATGCAGAATAGTAAACCGGTGAAGGTTCCTATTCCTGTAGGTGTAAAGTTATCTGTTGAACAGTGTCCCAAGACACAAGAAGAGGAAGAGGACATGTCTCGTGTTCCATATGCAAGTGCAGTCAGTAGCCTGATGTATGCAATGGTCTGTACTAGACTAGACATTGCACATGCAGTGGGAGTATTGAGCAGGTTTATGTCAAAACCAGGAAAGCAGCAATGGACAACAATGAAGCAGGTTTTCAGGTATTTGCGTGGCACTAGTGATTATGGTTTGTGCTATCAAGGAAGACCAGGATTGGACAGAGTGTTGGATATTTGTGGCTTTGTTGATGCAGACTGGGCTGGAGATCTGGATCAGAGAAGATCTACAAGTGGGAATATGTTTATCCTATTTGGAGGTGCAGTCAGTTGGATGAGTAAGAAACAATCTATAGTGGCACTATCATCTATAGAGGCAGAATACATGGCAACCACACATGCAAGCAAGGAAGCAATTTGGTTGCAAAGATTGTGTTCAAGTATGGTGTTGGTATAGGGAGCTATAAGGATAGACTGTGACAATCAAACTGCAATTTTCTTGGCAAAGAACCCTGCATATCATTCAAAGACAAAGCACATTGATGTTCAGTACCACTTTGTGAGGGATATGATAGAATACAAAAAGGTGTTGCTGGTAAAGGTGGAAACTTTGAAGAATATTGTATATGCATTGACAAAATCTGTGAGCTCTGAGAAGTTCTCTTGGTGTAGAGAAACAATGGGCATTGCAGGGCTGGATAAATGACTAATCTCTCTTGTGCCCCCCTGTGGAAAGAAAATAACAAGTGGGAGAATGTTGGGTTGTGTTATATTCTTTCCACGACTAGCCCATGTAGTTAATCGGGGGGTTAGAGGGGGGGCGGAACCCCCCCTTCGTTGTGCCGATTGCATAGCAGGGGGGATCACGGGGAGTTTGGTTTTGGAACCTATGTTAGGTTGGCCAAACCCACCTATGGTCTTGTGCATGATTTTCGCACATGTTTTTGGACACGATGGTTTTCGGTCCATGGTTTTGGATGCGATGGTTTTCAGTCCATGGTATTGGATGCTTCGGAATGTATAAATATGTATTATAACATTGAAACAAAAATAATGAAAGATCAAGTTGGTAGTCCCGACTTTGGGATCCAGGGGAAAATCTCTATGTATATGTGTTTTATGCTCTCGCATTGTTTATTTTATGTGTTTTAGAATTCATATATAGGTAATTTCTGTGCGGGGTTGAAACTTACATTGAAGGAGTCTATAAATATCCATCCTTGATTCCCACAAATGAAGCAGAAAAGAAGAAATATGATACCAATGCAAAGGTTGTCAATGCTCTATTAGGAAGCTTGACAAAATCAGAATTTTTCAAAATCATGTAACTGAATACGGAAAAGGCTATATGGGACAATATCATCCAAATATATGAAGGTGACACCAAGGTAAAAAGTGCCAAAATTCAAACTCTTAGAATTCAATATGAATCTCTCTGAATGCACAATTATGAAAGTATTACAAGTTTCTTTCTTAGGGTAGATGAGATCATAAATTCTATGAGAAATATTGGTGAATAAATAAAAGAATCATCACTAGTTGAAAAAATATTAAGGTCTCTAACTCCTAAATTAGATTCAAAAGTTTCTTCCATAGAATAAATGTAGGACTTGAAGAATATGATTATTGTACAACTTCATGGGATTCTAACAACCTATGAAATTAGAAAAGTGGGTCCATCAGATATCAGAGAAGTTGCATTCAAATCTACTGCAAAAGGAAAATAAAAGGAAGAATAAGGTTATGTATCAGTAGAAGAAGAAGCAAAATTCGTAAAGAAACTCCAAGTGGGTACTGGAAGATTCAGAGGTCATATTCCCTTCAAATGTTTTGCTTGTGGTAGAGTTGGTCATTACACCACTAAGTGTCCCGATAGAGAAAATCATGAGAAAGGGAAAGAAGCCGCAAAAATAAATAAGAGAAGGTTTGAAAATAAGATAATTTTTTATACACATGAAGATAGTGATGGTATTTCAAATGGTGAAGAAGGTGAGTTTGATCAAGTAAGTCAATTACTTATGGAATTTGAATATAGAAGTAGTATTAAGTCTAATTCCCTATAAGAAAAGCATATTTTTATTGAAAAATTTGACAATGTTATATCATATGTAGTGACAGTTACAAATGTCAACAAATATTCAAGTTTGGGAGCACTCCGCTTTCTATTAATCAAGAATGAAGAAGGCAGTAACAAAGAGTTATTAGGTATGGGATTTTGTTTGAATTGCAATCCATTTCCTTGTCAATGCAATAATGATAGCGATGATGATAGTGAAACAACATAACTTGCACTCATGGGTAAAAGTGAAAATAATCACTTTAAAGAGAAAATAGATTAAAAAATGATGCCTCTAGAAGCAGAAGATCAAGGCAAGCCAGAAAAAATAGGCAATGCTAATGTGCATATGCTATGCAAAGATAATTATCAACAATGGAAAGAGAAGATGAAGTCTAATCTAATGAATCTTGATGTTTGGTATCTAGTATGCAGTGCTTGCACCAAGATTCCTCCATTCGACGAGGAAGTGCAAAAGAACAGTAAGGATTTGAGTGACATCTTTTGTAGCAGACATGATTTAACATTAAATAAGGTTATGCATTATAAAAATACAAAGTAAGTGTGGGATAAGCTATAATTAGTCCATGAAGAAATCCAAAAGGAAGATTCCTCATCAAGGAAACTACTAGGTAATCATATGTCTAACAATGTATCAATAAATGAACATGATAACAAAACAATGTTTGTTATGTCAAATGGAGTTGTTTATTAAGAAGAAGACATGTTAGAAGAAAATTTTGATCTTAGAAAATAACTTTATCTTTCTTTGAAAAATATTGTTAATCTTAAAGATAAGTTGTAGGAATATGATAACAAGGATCATATTAAATCAATAAATGTTATCATGGAATATAAACAATATTGTGAATGTCTTGAAGTTGAGATCGCCTCTCTGTTAAGGGTTGAAGAAGTAGTATCTAAAAAAGGAAAAGAAATATCAAAGAATGGAGGTTGAGGTAAACATCCTAAAAGGTAAATTAGAAGAAACGAAAAAACATTTACGATTTCAAGATAGTAATAATATTTTGGATGATATTCTTAGTAGTCCAAAGGTCTCCCACCATCAAATCTGGCCTTGGATTTCATGAATCTGTTAAAGGATTATCTAAAAGTGTAAAAATGAAAAACTTGAAATACTAAGAAGTCAACCTAATCAAAAATAAAGGAAAGTGAATCTTCAAAGAAATTCATTTACTCCCAATGTTAATCGATTCTCTCCTCTAATCAATAATGTTGAATGTTTGATATGTCATAATTATGGACAAGTTGCAGCTAATTGGAGAAGTAGACTGTTTCAATCATAAGCAAATACCCACTTCATAGAAAGATCATAAGCTTCTAGGTACTCGAGCTTCTTTAAAGGATATTATTTTGCTTGCAATATATTTGGTCACAAAACTATTGATTGCAATAAAAGGAATAGAAACAAAAATATTATGATTCTTCTACTCATATAAGATGTTATGCTTGTAACAAGTTTGGGCATGTAGCAAAAGAATGCCAGAATAAATCTATGGATCACTTTAGACAACATGGCAAGCAGTCAGATAAGAATATTGATGTCAAAAGACATATCCACCAACATTTCTCATAATAAGCAAAAAGAAGAAGAACATATAAGGTGTGGTATTTCTCTCTTCTCAGTTGAAGAAGAAGATGAATGGTACATAGATAGAGGGTGATCTCATCACATCAATGGAGATAAAGTTAAGATGGAGTCTCTAAAAAAAACCAATATGGTAATTTATTCTTGGAAATAATGATCCAACAAAATTTTTGGGAAAGAGTAGAGCCAGAATTAATAAACATAGACGAGCAACTGATACTTTATTAGTTTAAAGGCTGCAACAAAATATTCTAAGTGTACGTCAAATGGCAGATAGAGGAAATATAATTGTGTTTATGTCAACCAAGTGCAAGGTTATGAATGAAGAAACTGGAAAAGTCAAAGCAAGAAGATATAAAAACCCAGACAAATTATACGTGCTGGAAGAACAAAATTCTCACAGATATGAGGAGGATTTAGATTTAGAGTAAAAGAATATGGTTACCATTACAGTCCATTATTCATAAATGAATACTTCTCATAGTGACTGCAAAAGTGATGTGAGGTACATGACCTCATAAAAGAATAAAATTATTATTAGGTCTTGAGGATCATTGATGTATAATATCAGGGGGAACAATACATGTTTTGTATTGATGATGATTCCCATGGTTGTTTTGATATTCATGTTTCTTATATTATTGACAATGCATCTGGTGTAGTAACAATGAACATGTACAAACATAACATGCTAAGGGGGAGTTGTGGTTATAAAATTTCAGTATTTTACTTTCTGTACGTGGATCCTATGAAGACAAGTCATGTATATACGTGAGTTTTGATACGAACAATTGCATATGCTTTTCTATGACGAAGAAATAATGGGACAAACTCAGGAAAAGTCTTTTATATGCTTGAGACAATTATTATTTGGTTTTCTTGTTCCGATGATTGATGATTACAGTCTATTGATGCTATTTAGAAGTGGCTTTGGCTTTTTATAAGTTGTTTATGCCTTGATGGACAGCTAATTGATGAATATACTTTGATGTCCTTACTGATATATGAGATGATATGATCAAATTTGACAGTGAACAATTGGCACAGGTTCACATGGAACATTTGTTATGCTTCTAATAATGCATTGTGTGCATTATGTTTGCTTGAGAATTTCTTGTTACATAATGATGCTTATATTAATGATGCTCATGTTGGTGTGATAGTTCTTCTTGCATAAAGAAATGGGCCAAGAGAATGATGTTGCTGCAGGTTTTATGAAGACATATTCTAAATGATACTTGGAGACATGGCATCCTTAGTCATATATTGATGATATTAAGAAATGATACTACTTTTCCCTATCTTACTTTATGATGATATGCTTGGATCTCACATATGTCGGTTGATGGATGAAAATATATGTTGATTTAATGAACAATGATTGAAGCTATTCCTATAAAGGGAAAGAGCAATTTGACTTTGATAAGGTCAAGAGGATGATTTATGATGCTAATGTTGTATACTTGGTCACAGGTTGATGATATTGAAGCTAAATTGTCTTATATTGCAAATTGATTATGAAAAATGTGCATGTTGTTGTTCATGTTTCTATTGACAGTGATCTAGGTGGATATTGGTGGCCACCTGCCTATTCCACCTAGATCCCCCAGTCAGTTTAATTTGTTTCCTTGTTCATTTCAGCATTTACTATTTTTAGCAGTTTTTCGAGTCTTGAACTTCCGGAATAGTTTTGATCCCCTAGATGGAATTTTTTTGGGTCTGCGGTAGGCTCGTGGCTATAGGCAGGGGCCTGCTATGAAACATGTGGTACTCAAAGAGACCTTTCCAACAATGTATCGTACGCACCAAATATAGATAATATGACCAAGTTATGACCCTGGGAAGTTGGTTGCCCAACTAACCCCAATGGGGCCCACAAACTCTTGGTGTTACATCTCATGGGGTTAGGGTTTTGGTTATTTAGGGTTTTCTCATGTTTTCCAATAATAAATAGGCCTTTGAGCCTTATCGTAACATAGTTCAGAGGCACGTAGCTGCCACATCTCGTTTCAAGTATAAGATACCATCGCCTGAGCTATCTTATTTCCGTTTTGTTTGTAAGCATAGCTCAATATTTTTCTATTAATGAAATGAAGTGTTTTTTCTGCTGCATATTTGTGTTTATGATTATATATGTAAGTTGTTCCATTCCCATTTAAGTTCAGATCAGTGGTATCAGAGGGGTCGTCTCTTTCTCTATTTTTCTTTGTATGTCCCCAACGAGGGGTACAAGGAGTTAGGGCTTGATTTGATTGAACCATTTCAAGATCATCCTCGCAAAACCCGATGACCTCTCACTGAAGAAGAAAAGAAAGATGAGGGGGTAGGAGATCCCTTCAAAATGTTACTCGAGGAAGCCCTCGAGTGACAGAGCGAAGAAATGATGGATAACTTTGCCCAGATCCTTCGATGGCTACCCATAGGCGATGTATCTTCATCCAACAACCACTCTGGAGGCACCACTCTTTTAAGGTACAAGTTAACTTCGATATTCCCATATTTGAAGCCTAATAGATGCAGATGCCATAAATAAAGGGTCAAATCAATTGGAAGGATATTTTCCAGTTCATGACTTTTCAAATCGGAAAAATATTACTTTTCCAATTGGGAAAATATTACTTTTACACTTCTTAAAGTCACCCCACACATCAAGTATTAGTGGGAAACCTACTATGAACAAAAGGATGAGAGTGAACCCTCATTTTTTTCAATCGCACCCACTTGGAATTCTTCCTAAGACGCCATCAAGGAACAATTTTACCATGTCAGGAGCTATGAAGACAAATATATAAAGTGGACCATGCTATGACAGGGAAGGGACCAAGATGTGCCAGAGTTCACAAAAACTTTCCATACCCTTTGCATGAAGCTGGGTATCAAGGATACTGAGCGGAATTTGGTGCTCAAGTACTCTGACTGTCTAAACAAGTACATCCAGGATGAGATGGAGTTCCTGGACATTTCCTCACTCGGCAAGGTGTATTGATACGCTGTTAAGATTGAGTAGAATTGTAAATAGAATAAGCGGGAATTTGGATATGCGAATCCAAAGTAAGGAAAAGGCACCCCCAAACCACAAAACAAAGGACCAAGCCAAGGTGACACTACCCAGGACAACCCATTGAAGCTGCAAGCAAAGAAAAACACCCCGAAGATGAATAAGGCCATAGGAAAATGGTGTGAGTTCCATAAGAGCTCCACTCACAATACAAGTGAGTGTTAGGCCAAGCAGTCACTGGTGGCTGAGATGAAGGATTCTAAATCAGACGCAAGTTTCGACTCTGAATCAAAACCCTATAAGGGAACTGAAAAAGGGAAGCAGATCATTGATATGGAGCTAATTGCCACCGTGGCCACCACCAAGATCCAAAATATTGAGCCTGAAGATCCTGAGGAGGGGGTATGCCTCTTCCACTCAGAAATGTGGGTGAAGCTTTCTCCACTGCATATCATTGTTGAAAGCGAGAGCCAAAAGAACCTCATTTCAGCAAAGGTCATGAAGCAGGTTGGTTTAAAGACCATAGCACATCAATAATTATACACCATCGGGTGGCTTCACCAAGGACGAGATTTTCATGTCAGCCAATAGTGTCGCCTTCCCTATAGCATCAAGCCCTTCACGGATGAGGTACTGTGTGACGTTGCTCCTCTTGAAGTTTGTGATGTATTGTTAGGACAACAATACTTGTGGAAGCAACATGTTTTATATAAGTCTAGGACTCGCTCTGTGATTATTACTTTGGCTAATAAGTTGTGTAGGATACCAAAGGTAGCCCCGCCTACCGCCATCTCTTTGATCACTGCAAAGAAATGAAATAAGATCATTTCCCAAACTAGGATTTTTTTATACTTATGATTCACCCCTAAGGCAAGAAGAAGGCTGTGGCCACACCTTCCAAGCAGGGTTCCTCTGCATAGTAGTAACAGATGGACAATATCATGGAGGAGTATAGGGATATTTTCGCCTCTTGTTGGAAATACTGAGAGGGGAGGTGAGTCAGTATTTCTCTTCAATTGTTATTTTTACGAGTTAAATCATTTATATTTAGAACACAAAAGGAACAATAACAATAAATGCTTTTATTAATATAATATTTACAGTAAATCAGGTACAATATATATAAGGCTCCAACCTATTACCAAGCACCAACTTGGTCTTTTATGAGGCTACAACCTCTAGGGCACCAATCCTATCTTCTCAAGGCACCAACCTTGTGTTTAGGAGCACCAAATCCAAGGACACCAATCCTTCCAATCCTGAGGCACCAACCCCAAGGGCTCTGACCCTATCTTGTCAAGGCACCGACCTTAGATTTAGGAGCACCAACTCCAAGAAAACCAATCCTTCCAATTCTGAGGCACCAACCCCAAGGGCTCCAACCCTATCTTGTCAAGATATGTTTGGTAGTAATTCTCTGCTCCCAAAATCTTCTTCACTAAGTTTTGTCAATCTATAGCTTCACTGTAGTCTCCATGCTACATCATTAATGACAACCTGTCTTCATATGAAGGAGTCTTCACAACTCTTCATATTTCCCACACAAAGTCTGCAAAGTTACCTCTTACTGTCGCGATATCTTACTTCCAAGAAACAAACTCACAAACACTTCAATGTTGGTGCTGTCTACTGCTCCCTTCAAATGATGACAGATGAAACTTTATTTCCTTTCACAGAATTGTTCTTCAAATTGCATTATGTACTTCTTCCATAGATTAATTTATCACAGGTCTGAGCCTTTCAAATATTAACCCAATCAACAGAATTACTTCGTCCTTCAGCTTCCTCCTGTCCTGCTGGACCATTGGCTTCCTTCTATCCTGTTGAACCTTCAGCTTCCTTTTGTCCTACTGGACCTTCGACTTCCTTCTATCCTGCTGGACCTTCGACTTCCTTTTGTCCTCTTGAACCTTGGCTTCCACTTTCATTCACTCGACCTTTGGCTTCCTTTTTCTCTTGCTCGACCTTCGACTCCACTTTCGTTTGCTCAACCTTTGGCTTCCTCTGTATCTTCAAGTTCACGAGTTGTGAACTTCTTTATACTTTGCTTTTATGCCGGAGATCAATTCTCAGAAGTGAAGCATTTTAACTCGTTTTTATACGAGTTTCACCAATACTCAAAAGACATGTTCATTTGAAAGGAGAGGCCAACTTATGGATATTCAACCGATTACTCATAAACTTGTTTTATTTACAGAGGATTTCATAGGAGAGACTGTACCCAAGGAGGTCCCACATCCACATCATCAATTGCAATCGCAACTTTTGGTGGTCTGCTTAACATCACCGATATTCACACTGCCGATGAAACAGATGCGATATAATATTAAACCATCGTCAATAGATCCATTGGGTCCACAACTAATATCGCAATCGGTGGTCGAGTTCACAAGAATTATCGCAATTGGCAGTTCGGTGGTGTCAACCCTTATGATTTGCATAACTTCCCCGATACCTGGACGCGATATTACATAAAGGTATATTCTATGGAGCTATCGGGTCCGCACCTTATATTGCAATCGCAGTTTTTATTATGACATCCCTTTATGACTTACTGTTATAGACATTTTTGTGCCTTACAGCATTGAGCATGAAATGTCCATAAACTAAGGGATCCAAAGTCCCTAAACATGTTGTTCCTACCCCTAGAGGAACAAGGCAAACTAACCACAACAATTCACAGAAGTTCTCCACCTGAAAACACTCAAAAACAAGCCAATTCTGGATCATGTCAACTGCTCCACTGAGCATCTATGCTGAATGTCAAATGCTACACTGGCTACCTACGTTGAATGTCAACTCCAACACTAGCTACCTGTGCTGAGCGAGTTTGGACATGTGGCAGAGTCATTCCTCAAGGTGTCAATGCCCAGGAAGCTTCCAAAATGACACTTGCATCAAGGAATTCGACTGGTGATGAGTAAGAGGTTCCAAATCTCCAAGTGGTAGCAAGAACCTCCAAGTGGACTCAAGAACTGAGAGAGGGAGAGGACACTAGTCAGATCTCAAGCTGACTCATCCTCTCTCCAAATATCTATATATGGATCTCTCCTCCATGGGATCTAGAGGCTGGAATTTTGTGATTGAAAAGAATTGTTGTTGGTTTGTGACTAGAAACATTGGGTGCTTAATGCTTTGAAGGGAGCTGAAGAAGGAATTCCATTCTGCTGGGAAGGAGATGCTGGATTGGAGCCCTATGGGTTGTATCTCTTCCTGAACCCTGTTACTTATTAATAAAGCTATCTTGATTCTTTCCTATATGCTAGTGTATTTTGTATGATTGCATTAGTGTATTTGATTTGCTTCTAATCCTGAATCATTTATGAATATGTATATTTGCCTTTGTATTGTGTTCTTCTCTTGTCGCAAGTAGCTGTTCTCTTGTCACAGGTAGCTGTTCTCTTGTGATCTCGTGGGATTCAAGTAGCTGTTCTCTTGAGCAAGCGAGGAGACAAGTAGCTGTGGACACACAAAGAGAAGAGGATCTAGATCGAGGGACAACCAGAAGACAACGGTAAGTCTACCAATCTCCCCTCTTTCACATTTCATAAAGGAAGAAATCATGATAGCTGTATTCGTTTGTTGCTAAGGCGTTGTCACACCTTAGGTGGATAGGATCGTCCTGCATAGGCATTTTTCCCCACAACAAATTGGCGACTCTGCTGGGGAGAATTTGTTTATTCATTTCATTTGTGTTTCCGTCATTTGTTTACTTCATAGACTTGACAGCAACTATTGAACTGCATCTTTCCCGGATGCAAAGTAGAAAGTTGCTGCTTTGATCCAGTTGTTGGACTTGTCTATGATCTAAACTAGATCCACAAATGATTTGATGATCCTTGTGATAGTCTTTAGTACCCTATCAAAGTATCCCTCTGTTTATACCTTGCTTGTGTTTCTGATTTGGCCTGAAATAGTTGATTTTTGAGCATTTTATGACCCAGAACCCAAGGGAAACGAGAGTTTCTCTTTCAACGCAACTGCTGTGAAGGCAGTCTGCATTTCAACGCAGGTCCCGAAGGGGCTACCTGCGCTGAATGTCAAGTCCTCAGTGTTGAGGTTGCGCTGAACTAGTTTGGCCTTGTGCAGTTGGGGTTCTTTGTCCTCTGTTGCCCTGTTTTGATCTCTGTTTTTGCAGCCTTTAACCAGCATAGGTACCAGTCTGATAAACCTTTTCTTTGCTTAGATTCCGCCTCTTTTTTGTACAAAAAGATTGTGAATGTTTTTATGTGTTTGTGGCATCATTTACAGTATTCCTTTGCATGAGTAAAGTAGTCATTATGTAGCCTTTGATTCAGATCTGATTGATAGTGATCTTAGAAGAGAGTTCATTGGATGTTCTTCAGATTGATTATAGTTTTACTTTTGCTTATTGGTTTGAATTTGTCTCTTTCAAAGTGTCAAAACAAGTCTTTATTTCAAAAATCGCAAAGTGATTGTAATCTCTTCTACCCTTGTTGATTTCGAAGAAAGTGAACTTGTTTGTATTGATCATCTTAAAAGCAAATTCAAAATTGTGCAAAAAGCTTTCTTTGTAGGCATTTATACTAAGAAAGTGGAAAACAAACACTTGCATTGTGCATTTTGCATTTGATAGTTTGCATGTTGGATTTAGGGAAAGTGCATTAGAGTGTGCTGATTGCTCTTTGAGAAAAGATAGTGTTATTCTTTTCCCTTAGTAGCTAGGATTTTCAAAGTTGAAAAGATAATAAAGCTTGCTTATCATCTTAGACTGCATTTAGGAATTTGTATCATACATCTCGTGGTGAACCTTGAAAGGCAAACTTTAAAAAGATCAACCTAAAATAAACTGAATGAACCTAACAACACTTTGTAACATAACATACAACATAGAGGTCTAGGCTAGAGACGTGTTCCGGCGTCGTTAAGCCTAGTGACTGTCGATCTCAAAGAAGGTGGGTGATTCCTCCTGAGAGACGGTAGCGCTAGTACGGATTTTGCTCCCACGTACCGTCGCGTATATATTGGGAGACCCCTATAGGCATATATCTTTTATCCTTAGGAAGCCGTGTCGGCCGCCCTACTGATCGCAATGCAGTGAACACAGCATTCACGAAGATCGATCGCTCGTACCCTAAAAAGTATTCTGTGGTTTTGCGAAAAGTTTGGCACACCCTCTGCCTAGAACTCCAGAGCAGTTTCTTTTGGCCTTTTTCAGACTCTATAACAGAAAAAGTCCATCCGAGCATTTGTCACTTCGGGCTCGTTAAAACATCGAAGGAGACTAGAGTCATCTTTAGCTTTTTCTCGACTCTTTAAAACTGAAAAAGCAAGTTGTGTCTAAAAGCATCGTTAACAATTTATTTTAAACGGAACAATCACCCTTTAATTCCTGCGTTGATCTTTAGGTTGAAAAGATGGAGCACACCAACCAAGGAGTTCCCTTGGGTGGAAATCCTAGTCCCTTCTCCTCTTGGGGAGATGTTGGTGCGCCCCACATGGCCACATTGTCGCTTCCAGGACTGACAATTGGCCTACCAGTTTGGCTCTTTTCAACCAATGTCGTTCAGAACACCACCATTCCTGAACAGTCGAGTCAACAGTTAGATCAGTCAAGAGTTGCCTCCCAGCCTTCAACTTCATCTTCCTCCCCTCCTTCCTCTTCGCTTGACGAAACTGGTCGAATTAAAAACCAGGTTCCTAAGGAGAAGAAGGAGAAGGAGAAGAAGAAGAAGAAGAAGAAAGAGAAGAAGAAGAAGGAGCCTAAGGCGACTGGGGGCAAACAAGTGTCGTCTATCAAAAGTCCACACACCACACTCGTAAGGTCTAAATCACCATGCGTCATATGCCAGGGAGACCATTTCCATAGAGATTGTCCCTGTATCCCCCGGATACTAAGGGACTGGTCCCCCCGTTTGCACAATTCGGTAGCATCGACCTCTGATAGCCATGTCGACTGCTCACCGTCAACTAGTGGGAGTGAAGCTCCAGGACAGAGCGGGAGAGCTAAATTTCCCTGTAGGCTGTGTGAAGGCGATCACGCCATCCACAGTTGTCCCTTCTTAGACGAGGCAAAAAGAGTTCTGGAAGATCGCCCGATTTTACGAGCGCATCTCCCTCCTGGATATCAGAGACTCCTGCCAAGTCCCTCACTAGTTGAGAATCCGGCTGAGCCACTTAGGTGGTCAGCCGAAGCACCTGTCATTGAAGAAGAACCGTCTGGATCCATGCCTGATGAAAGTCAAAAGGTTGATACAGCAGTTGACCCGTTTTGGCCTTCAGAGGCTCCATCTTCGAATGACAACATCACAGAGGAGAATAAAGACGACACCGTCCAGATTCTCTTCATCAGCACTGACTCTGATGATCAAGGGGGCAATGCCACCATTCCTTTATCGCAGGAAGGAAGTTCATCGGAGCGATATCCGACCGTATATTCGGTCCCACCACCAAGCAACCTGGTTGTGTCCTTTGATTGGAACCAACTAGGCAGACCCCGGTTGCTAGCCAATATACCATTCAGAATTATTTGCCAAATATACAGAATGGTAATGGCTGGCACTATCATTGATGAGGGGTCATCTGTGAGTATCCTTTCCTCTATTGCTTGGAAAGCGCTTGGTTCGCCAGCGCTTTTGCCTGAGATGAGAAGTCTATCGGGCTTTGATAAAGGAACCAGTCGACCTTTAGGGATCCTCCCCAATGTGCCTATAACATTGAAAGGGAAGACCGTTCAAATGAAAGTGATGGTCATTCAAGGACTCTTGGATTATAACCTACTCCTTGGACGAGACTATATATATGGCATGGGAGCTATAGTCTCCTCACTCTTTAGAGTAATGTGTTTTCCGCATGAAGGAAGAATGGTCAAGCTCGTGGACCAACTTTCGTTTCCCGGATCACACATCGCAAATAGTCATGTACCATCCCTAAATGGTCTATTCATGCAAGAAGTGTCTCAACCCACAGTCCATCCTCCTGATGAGCGCGAGTAATCCGGGAGGATATGATTGGAACCCAGGGGGCATGCGTCCTGGCCTACTTCGGCAGGAAAACTTTGGGTATAGAGTAGGTTTCCGCGGGAGAATATGACTAGTCCGTACCCCGTCCGTTATTTGGAAGAGGGGTTGTTCTGGAATAAGATTTTTTTGTCAAAGTTATGTGAGGAGGCGGGGGTCGTCACTCACCTCTGTCTATTTCGGTAGACATTGCCGAGGAAGTGTTTTGTTTGAAAGATTAACGAGACAATCTTTGGGTAACCTGAAAGAGGTAAGCCTCTCTCGATTAAAACAAATGTTTTGGCGGAGGGTAAGTAGAGGTAACCTTGAAACTCTGTTTTATACCTGGGGGCATGCAAACCTTTTGGAGTGCAAGCAAGGGACGACTATTTATTTTTTTAAATTTTTAGATCCTCCCTTTAAACCTGTAGGTCTAACCCTTTAAACTCGTAGGATTAGCCGTTTCCGAACTTGCATAAAGAAAGGATGGGGAGCAAAGCTTAGTGAGATGAAGCTCCATAAAAAATAGAATCTTGATGAGACACTCTTATCAAATGACTGGGTAATCGAGCAGTTTTAGCATAAAGTTCATGCTCGTTAAAAAATAAACGCAAGATCTGAGCAGTTTTAACGCGGTCTTCATGCTCGTTAAAAAATAAACGCAAGATCTGAGCAGTTTTAACGCGGTCTTCATGCTCGTTAAAAAATAAATATAAGCAGTGAGCAGAGTTTCCTCCAGTGTTTAAGCTCATTTTTAACTAAAAAATGAACCTATCCCGGTAAATAACCATTGTGAATGTAATTTATCAGCCGTTAAAGCGTTGGTCGTGTTTGCACCTGCCACCTCCACTTTTCATTTGGCCGATTGTTCACCTCCATATGATTGTTTACCCATTTTGAGGAACAGCTGCGAAGAGTGATTTCACCTAGCCATCCTTGTGACACTGCCGTGATTGGAAAATTCCAACCTGTACCTGGAATCAGTTGCTATCCCTGTTTATCACTCGTTCCTCAAAAGACAAGTCTTCTTTAAGCTCTTTTCAATTGACTCGTAAAATATGAAAAGATTGCCGAGTTTTGGCCTTCCAGCTCGTTAAAGGACAAGAAGAGCTATCCCTCCTCTAGATTTTAATCTTTTTGGACCTGAGGGATTATTGCACAAAAAGGTCGAGCGCTTGTTTTATTCGGCTCATTAAAATTATCGAAAACTTATCCCTTTTGTATTGTTTTATACTTTTTCGGACTTAAGGGATTAGATGACGAAAAAGGAACTTTGGAGTTAACTTTATGTACCTTTTCAGACTCTCTAAAAATGAAAAGGACCGAGTTATCCTTGTCGCTAGACTCATTAAAATTATTAAATAGCGACAAACTTGTCTTTAGACGAGAACGAGTTTCACTATCGCTAAGCTCGTTAAAACATAGCGATGGGCTTGCCCAAAGGGCAGGTTATAGAACAAGCATATGTTATCCTCCTCAAGCTTGACAAAAATAAAGAGGTACTGGTCAGCAATGACTGGGGAAAAATTGGGAAAAATCAAGACAACTTTGATGGTAGCAGGTCGCTCTTGAACATGACACTTTTCCTCCGTACCACATTCGGGTTGGGTTGTTTCATTCACCGGTCACATCACCATGGTCTCGCCATACCATCCATATTTGGGGTAATGCTACCAATCCATCGCATCAGTGTCGCCATATGTTCAAGAGAAGTCGTTCAGAAAGAGTCAACCGGGTCCCATCCACTTCCATACATTATCCTTCATCCATTCATGACCGCCACCCTGAATCATATGTCATAGATCGTTTTCACCTCCATTAAAATCATTAGCTCCGTTTCGTGTCACTGATGTGGGATTCATTAAGGCCCTCCTTTGACGGATCGCTTCTTGTCGACATCAGCTCATTATCCAAGAAGTTGATCTAGGAACAACCCCTTCAGTACTTTGAAGCTTGCATGCCTCAATGGCAAGTTTCTCACTTCCGGCGACAGGTATACATCAATGACCTTCGACCAGAAGATTTTGCGTGGTGTTCGACGCCATGTCCTTTATTCACACCACGTGAATTGTACTGCAGTACCTTGAGGGTCATTATCATTATCGGTGATTCCTCTCGCGCTTGTTAACGGTTTACATCATTGACCGGTAATCAAGCGATGTCTTTCCATGTTCGACTTCAGCGTAATTCTCACATGGATCGACTTGTACTTAAAGTGAAGATCGAATGAGTTTGAAGACCCCAGATCTAGTTTCATCCATCCGGGCTGCGATATATATATTCAGGAAAGATAAAGACATTTGACATGTACATCATTGCAGCAGATGATCATCCTACTCAAAGGATGATAATTTCGCCAAAATTATCAGTCTACCATCAGACAATCGTCTGTGCTATGTACAAAAATGAATTTATAAAGCTGAGCATGGGAATGCCCACCTCAGCTAGATCATGAAAGTAGTATGAATCATAATGTATTGTATTGTATTTTATTACAGGTCTCCTCCCAGCAGATGGATGAACTTCGGACCCTCCTGGATAAAGCATTTCACCCGATAAACGGCCTCATACTTTAGGGGGCAACTGTTATAGACATTTTTGTGCCTTACAACATTGAGCATGAAATGTCCATAAACTAAGGGATCCAAAGTCCCTAAACATGTTGTTCCTACCCCTAGAGGAACAAGGCAAACTAACCACAGCAATTCACAGAAGTTCTCCACCTGAAAAACTCAAAAACAAGCCAATTCTGGATCAAGTCAACTGCTCCACTGAGCATCTGTGCTGAATGTCAACTGCTACACTGGCTACCTGCGTTGAATGTCAACTCCAACACTAGCTACCTGCGCTGAGCGAGTTTGGACATGTGGCAGAGTCATTCCTCAAGGTGTCAATGCCCAGGAAGCTTCCAAAATGACACTTGCATCAAGGAATTCGACTGGTGATGAGTAAGAGGTTCCAAATCTCCAAGTGGAAGCAAGAACCTCCAAGTGGACTCAAGAACTGAGAGAGGGAGAGGACACTAGTCAGATCTCAAGCTGACTCATCCTCTCTCCAAATATCTATATATGGATCTCTCCTCCATGGGATCTAGAGGCTGGAATTTTGTGATTGCAAAGAATTGTTGTTGGTTTGTGACTGGAAACATTGGGTGCTTAATGCTTTGAAGGGAGCCGAAGAAGGAATTCCATTCTGCTGGGAAGGAGATGCTGGATTGGAGCCCTATGGGTTGTATCTCTTCCTGAACCCTGTTACTTATTAATAAAGCTATCTTGATTCTTTCCTATATGCTGGTGTATTTTGTATGATTGCATTAGTGTATTTGATTTGCTTCTAATCCTGAATCATTTATGAATATGTATATTTGCCTTTGTATTGTGTTCTTCTCTTGTCGCAAGTAGTTGTTCTCTTGTCAGAGGTAGCTGTTCTCTTGTGATCTCGTGGGATTCAAGTAGCTATTCTCTTGAGCAAGCGAGGAGACAAGTAGCTGTGGACACACAAAGAGAAGAGGATCTAGATCAAGGGACAACCAGAAGACAACGGTAAGTCTACCAATCTCCCCTCTTTCACATTTCATAAAGGAAGAAATCATGATAGCTGTATTCGTTTGTTGCTAAGGCGTTGTCACACCTTAGGTGGATAGGATCGTCCTGCATAGGCATTTTTCCCCACAACACTTACGATGCGAAGGTTCTGATACAACAGATGCGATATTACAATACGACGTGTTATACTATGACCATCGGGTCCATAACTTATATCACAATCGGGGATTTTAGTGTAACAAGGCTTCAATACTTGTGACGCAACGGATGCGATATTATATTAAGGTGTGTTGCATTTGAGTGATCGGGTCCGTAATGGATATCACAATCTATGGTTTGTGGGACTTCGACTGACACATAGATTAAAACGGCCTTAACCCCTGTAGTTGGCTGTGATCTAAGAGTTGACTATGAGATCGATGGCTAGGATTGAGTGTGGGACTTTTGCCACGATCAAGGAAATCCATACTTTCCTACCACCGCAGTTGCTAATCATCGTCAATCTAACAGATCTGTCATCTGACGATCTAGATCTATTCCTCTACCATTCTTCTTCCGCAAGAACTTGGGTTTGATCTCCACCGTTCATTCCTTGACTCCATTACATCGCAATTGGGGGTTTGAGTAGTGTTTACATACCTTAATATAATAGAACCACCGATAACACGACAGTATAATTTCTCTGATAAAGCGCTGATATCTTAACTCCTCCCTATAAACTGCTTCAGATAAATTGCTTCCCTTCTCTTACTGGCTTTCAATGACTTCTTCCTCTTACTCTTTGCATATGTGATAGATCTGCGTTGTCTTGGCTCATCACTCTTGTTGTTTCTCTTTACTCCTATTTGATACACTACTTTGATAGCTCTTGTTTCGATAGTTATTCTATGCTCCGATAACTCTTCTTTCGATAGCTCTTCTTTGATGGATTTTGATGAACTCTTCCTGCTCCTGTTGCTTCATGAATCTGCTTTGCTTCTATTATGTCTGTATATATATATTCAATCCACTTGGGTCCTATATGAGCAGTATTATGGTCAATGGGCATCAATGGGCAACCACACATGCCACAAGAATTTTCCATCACAAACACTGCCATATTAACATCAATGACAACCTAGATTAACAATCTCCCCCTTTGTCATTGATGGAAATATTCTTCTTCTCTCCCCCTTTGACATCAATGGAAAAGGAGTGCACAAAGGCTCCCCCTGTCGAACTGCTCCCCCTGTCAAAATGCTTTTGTTCTTTATGAATATAATATTTTTACACAAGATAGAAGGATTGTTGTGTCATCATCAGCTAACAAATTATCCCTTCTTTATGTCTCAAAAACTACTTTATCATGGCTTCAACAATGCTTAAAGATTCTCCATTTCAATGCTTCCAAACAGATTGCAAATATCCACACACAAAATGTTCAAGTCTAAGTTTTTATGCTTCAATCCATATTCTGTTGTCTCCACAGTCAGAATTAAGAGGGCTTCATAGTTCGAATCAAGAGAAAATTACACTGAAATTGTATTTCTTTCTATCTCTCTTCAGATATGAGTTCATTTGTGTCTCTGTGCTTCTCCTCAAGTCACTGCCATCCAACATTTCAACATCATTGCATTTGGATGAAATGGTGAGAGGTTGTGCCTCACTGTTGCTATTTTTCTAAGTGACCAGTATCAACTTGAGTTATATTTGACTGCACAACATTCTCCTTGCTACAGTCATTTTGATGAGCCTTTTTTTTGTGTTCTTGAAAGTTATCTCCACTAGCAGATTTTGATATCCAATCTGTGACTATCTTTTAAATTCTTTCTACTGATTGACAACTATTCTTGCTTCAAGCTCCATTCCCAGATGTATCTGTTTGTTTGAAGGTTGCTTCTATTTGTGTCCATCATTTACATGTTCTTACATCATATCCCTGAGTCTAGACATTCAACTTCTGTAATAATAGCAACATAGTTCTTTTCCTTATTAGCATTAGATGGCCTTCTTTGTTGCTCCAATTTCTGCTTAGTGATCAAGTGAAAAAACATCTTCAACAACAGTCCATTGGATAGTTAAGAGATCATGTTCTTTCAAAGGAGTGTTCCTGAGAAAATGATCCATCAAAGAATTATTGTCAATATAGCTCATCAAGGATTACATAAGGCCCATTCATAGATGGCTTCTGCAAGAATGCTTAATCATCATAAGCTCCCCCTAACTGTATGCATGATCTTCCTTTTGGCAGAGTCTCCCCATCAAATGCTTAGATTGTCGAAGATCAGGTCAACAACATGTGTTGTTGGCTGGAGAGTTCAAGGGACTTTCGAATTGTATTTGCTTCCTTCTCCATACTTGTGTAACTTTCTTATTTGGCATAGTTATAGCTTGAGTAGGTGCCCAAATCAAGTTACAATTACGTGCCATATGACCAATGTTATGACACTTGAAGCATTCTATGTTGTTCATGAATAAGAATTCATGAATTCTTCTTGCAAAATTGTTCCTCGAAGATTGTTGGGGACCATAATATCTATCTTTATGATATGCCCTACAATCTTTTGTCATGTGTCCAAAGTTTGTACAAGCATAACAATAACCAAGAAATAAACTCTGTTACCTGGCAGATGGAGATTTCCTTGATGTACTTCTGAAGTTTTTCTGCCTTGAGATCCTTTGATGATAACCATTGCTTCTCACATCCTTGACATCATCTACATTTCTTCTTGGAACAGGATTTCTTCCATTGTTGCCTTGACTCTTCTCCTTGCCTTTGCTAGAACTGGGAGCATCAACATTTCTTTCTGGCTTCCTCACATCCTTTTTGTTTGAAGCATTATCATTCTTGCTTGAGGATTCACCTTCATAGCCAAGACCTGATTTATCAAATGGAGGTCTTTGATGGTTGAGCACGTCATCCAAGGCTTGAGAGCTCTTCAATATTTTGTCCATTCCTTCAAATTTTTTTCCTAGGGGAGACAATCTCTTCTTCCAATCTTTCACAATCATTATTCTTCTTAGCAAGTTGTTTCTCAAACTCTTCCTTGATACGTATTGCTTCATTTGATTCTATTTTAAGGGAGATGATTTTTGATTTCATTATGAATATTTCTTCATTTTCCTTAGCTAGACTTCTCTCCATTTCTTTCATGATCCTTGTAGCCTTACATGTTTTGGCCTTGAGAAGGTTGAGGTCGGATTTTAGTTGAATATTTCTTTATCCTTTACTTTTAGTTGACATATCATGGTGTTTATCTCCTTTTCTGCTTCATCAACCTATCCTTCTATGATTTCCAATGTTTCCATTGTCTTCTCAACTCCTTGTGCTTGTTTCCTTGCTTCTTCTAGTTGTGATCTAAGGGAGGAGACCTCTTCCTTGTATTGATCAATCTTTGCTTCAAGTTTGTTCAGGCTCTTGTGCCTTTGTCCAAGGTGGCTTGACAAGTTATCTTCCCATTTCTTGCTTTATCTAATTGATTTGTCATGGATATGAATTCTTCATGATGCTTTCTTTTGCTTTGATGAAATTCCTTCTTAAGCTTGGCAAGCTCTTCATCCCTTTCTTGTACTTGAAGCTTGACAAGGTAAACTTTCTTCCTTGTTTGGTCTTGGTCACCAACTAGTGATTTCTTATTAAGTTCCTCATTTTCCTTTTTCAAATTGATAATCTCTTCTATGGCAGCCATAAGTTTAGTCAGGATATCTTCTTCAAAATATTTTTCATTCTCTTTTTCAGCTTCTATGATGGGTTCTAGATTTCCTTCTTGGTTTCCATCATCTTCTTGACTAGTGGTCATGGTTAATGCTCCTTTTGAGTGAAGGTCATGAAGTTTGTCCCACATGCCTTTCGTTGACGAACATTTTCCTAAATTGTTCTTTATAGAATTTGGTATCCCATTCAAGATTGCCTTCATTGCTTTTGCATTGTACTCCTTGGATTCTCCATCCATCATGCTATCAACAATCACTGATTTCCAGATTTCAATGCCTTGAGTCTTTAAGAAATTCCTCATTCTTGCTTCCCATATATCAAAGTTTCCATTGAACCATGGAGCCTTCACAAATTGATTGACTTCTATTTCAGTGGTAGAGGGAGACACATCTTTAAGAGGATTGGAGACTTTCTTCCTTGTCCTTGCCATTTGTGTTATAATGATCAACCTTCAAGTTGTTAGGCTTTGAGTGAAGGTACTGGCTCTGATACTAATTGTTGGAAATACTGAGAGGGAGGGTGAATTAGTATTTCTTTTCAATTGTTATTTTTACCAGTTAAATCATATATATTTAGAACACAAAATGAACAATAGGAATAAATGTTTTTATTAATATAATCTTTACAATAAATCAGGTACAATATATATAAGGCTCCAACCTGTTTCCAAGCACCAACTTGGTCTTTTGTGAGGCTCCAACCTCTAGGGCACCAACCCTATCTTCTCAAGGCACCAACCTTGTGTTTAGGAGCACCAACTCCAAGGACACCAATCCTTCCAATTCTGAGGCACCAACCCCAAGGGCTCCGACCCTATCTTGTCAAGGCACCAACCTTGGATTTAGGAGCACCAACTCCAAGGACACCAATCCTTCCAATTCTGAGGCACCAACCCCAAGGGCTCTGACCCTATCTTGTCAAGATATGTTTGGTAGTAATTCTCTGCTCCCAAAATCTTCTTCACTGAGTTTTGTCAATCTACAGCTTCATTGTAGTCTCCATGCTACATCATTAATGACAACCTGTCTTCATATGAAGGAGTCTTCACAACTCTTCATATTTCCCACACAAAGTCTGCAAAGTTACCTCTTACTATCGCAATATCTTACTTCCAAGAAAAAAACTCACAAACACTTCAATGCTAGTGCTGTCTACTGCTCCCTTCAAATGATGACAGATGAAACTTTATTTGCTTTCACATAATTGTTCTTCAAATTGCGTTCTGTACTTCTTCCATAGAATAATTTATCACAGGGATGAGCCTTTCAAAGATTAACCCAATCAACAGAATTGCTTCGTCCTTCGACTTCCTCCTATCCTACTGAACCTTCAGCTTCCTTATGTCTTGCTGGACCTTTAGCTTCCTTCTGTCTTGCTGGACCTTTGGCTTCCTTCTGTCCTGCTGGACTTACGGCTTCCACTTTTATTCGCTTGATCTTTGGCTTCCTTTTTCTCTCGCTCGACCTTTGGCTTCCTCTGTCTCTTCAAGTTCATGAGTTGTGAACTTCTTTATACTCTGTTTTTATGCTCGAGATCAATGCTCAGAAGTGAAGCGTTTTAACTCATTTTTATACGAGTTTCACCAATACTCAAAAGACATGTTCATTTGAAAGGAGAGGATGACTTATGGATATTCATCCAATTACTCATAAACTTGTTTATTTACGGAGGATTTCATAGGAGAGACTGTACCCAAGGAGGTCCCACATCCGTGTCATCAATCGCAATCGCAACTTTCGGTGGTCTGCAATCGCAACTCTTAACATCATTGATATTCACACTGCCGATGAAACGGACGTGATATAATATTAAACCATTGTCAGTTGATCCGTCGAGTCCACAACTAATATCGCAATCAACAGTCAGGTTCACAAGACTTATCACAATCGGCAGTCCAGCGGTGTCAACCCTTATGATTTTCATAACTTCCCTGGTACCTGGACGCGATATAACATAAAAGTATATTCTATGGAGCTATCAGGTCCGCAACTTATATCAAAATCACAGTTTTTATTGTGACATTCCTTTATGACTTGCGATGTGAAGGTTCTGATACAACGGATGCAATATTACAATAGGGCATGTCATACTAGGACCATTGGTTTTGTAACTTATATCGCAATCGAATATTTCAATGTAACAAGGCTTCAATACTTGCGATGCAAAGGATGTGATATTGTATTGAGGTGTGCTGTATTTTAGTGATCAGGTCCGCAATGCATATTGCAATCTATGGTTTGCGGGACTTTGACTGGCACATGGATTAAAACAACCTTAACCCCACAGTTGACTATGATCTAAGAGTTGACTTTAAGATCGACGACTAGGATTGAGTGCAGGACTTCAACCACGATCAAGGAAATCCATACTTTCCTACCTCGGTAGATGCTAATCACTATCAATCTAACAGATCTATCGATCGGACGATCCAGATCTATTCCTCCACCATTCTTCTTCCGCAAGAACTTGGGTTTGATCTCCACCGTTCATTTCTGGACTCCATTATATTACAATCAGGGATTTGAGCAATGTTTACATACCTTAATATAATAGAACTGTCGATAATGCGATAATATAATTTCTTTGATAAAGCACCGATATCTTAACTCCTCCCTATAAACTGATTCCAATAAATTGCTTCTCTTCTTTTGCTGGGTTTCAATGACTTCTTCCTGTTATTCTTTGCATATGCGATATAGCTGCATTGTCTTAGCTCATCGCTTTTGTGGTTTCTCTTTACTCCTATTCGATACACTGCTCCGATAGCTCTTCTTCCGATAGTTCTTCTATGCTTTGATAACTCTTCTTCCGATAGCTCTTCTTTGATGGATTTTGATGAACTCTTCCTGCTCCTGTTGCTTCACGAATCTGCTCTTCTTCTATTCTGTCTGTATATATATTTAATCCACTTGGGTCCTCTATGAGCAATATTATGATTAATGGGCATCAATGGGCAACCACACATGTCACAAGAATTTTCCATCACAAACACTGCCATATTGACATCAATGACAACCTAGATTAACAACCCATAAGGGTACCCATCCACTGTCAGGTCAAGCACTCCATTGATCTGATCCTGGGCACGCCACTACCCAATGGACCGATCTATCCACACAATATTCTAGAGAATGATGAGATCAAGAGGTAGATTTGGGAACTATTGTAGAAAGGGCACATCAAGACAAGCTCATCACCTTGTGGGAGACCTGTTATATTGGTACAGAAGAAGGATGGGACCTTGAGGCTCTGTATTGACTATCGGGTGTTGAATAAGAGCACGGTCTTGAATAGGTAACCAATCCCCTGGATTGAAGACCTTCTAGACCAGCTCAAGGGGGCCAAATATTTCAGCAAGATTGACTTGAATTTAGGTTATCACCAGGTACCTATCGAACGCTCTGATGTGTGGAAGACTGCATTCAAATCCAAGGAGGGCCTTTTCAAATGGTTGGTCATGTCGTTCAGATTCACGAATGCCCCTACAACCTTCATGAGACTGATGGATGACATCTTGCGACCCTTCACCAATGCATTCAAGGTGGTGTATTTAGATGACATCTTGATCTTCAACCAAAGTTGTGAAGAGCACCTCCACCATATTCGACAGGTCCTTCAAACCCTACACCAACATAAGATGTGTGTTAACTTGGAGAAATGCACCTTTGTATTGACCTAGGTTCTATATATGGGGTACATCAAAGATGAGCAGGGTGTACATGTGAACCCATCCAAGATATAATTCATTCAAGATTGGCTACCCCTAACCACTCTAACAAAGCTCTGCAACTTTTTGGGCCTTGCCAATTTCTATCGTAGGTTCGTGTTGGGGTTCTCTCATATCACTTGGACTTTTAAGTCAAGTCACCAAGGGCGGAGCGAAAGAATTTATTTTTTGGTTGGAAACCCTACAACAAGCATTATCTAAGTTGAAGAATCATCTATGTTCTGCACCAATGCTCACATTACCAGACCTGCAACAACCATTTGAGATTGAGACAGATGCCTCTGACTATTCTATTGGTGTGGTTCTTACTCAGCATGGGCATCCAGTGTCTTATCACAGTGGGAAACTTTCAGACACAGTCTGAAAGTACCCAATTTACAAAAAAGAAATGTATTCCATTATACATGCCTACCACCAATGGAAGAATTACATTCCAGGGAAGGAATCAGTCATCCACACAGACCACCAACCTCTACAGTTCATACAGACACAAGGGAAGTTGCAGAATGATCGCCATCAGAAATGGGCCACCTATTTGCAAAAATTCCATTTGAACATTAAGTATAAGAATGGAAACACCAATAATGTTTTTGATTGCCTCAACTGACCACCAGTCATGGCACTGATCACTGTGCTCGACTCCTATGGGCATGAGACATTGGGGTGGCCACATATTTACAAGAGAAACCCAGAATTTAGTAGCATATACCAGACACTCCTGGAAGGGAAGCAATTTCTAAATTTTCACCTTTAGGATGCATTTTTATGCCACCTAGGACACATATGTGTTCCTTCAAGTGAGCATGCCAATATGATTTAGGAGGCGCACTACAGTTGGGTCGCTAGACATTTCAGAGTAGAGAAAACAGTGGCGCTATTGCAAAAGTATTTTTATTGGCTGAAACTTTGTCAGGATGTTGGGAAGTACATTAGATCTTGCACCGCCAATGCCATTTCCAAACCAACCATCAAGAAGCAAGGCATGTATACTCCTCTACCAACTCCTATCCAACCTTAGTAATTTGTCTCCATGGATTACATGTCGGGCCTTTCTTCTACTAAGCACGACAATGATTGCATTTTCGTGGTCGTCAACAGATTCTCTAAGATGGCCATCATGACGGCCTACAAGAAGAGTATCATAACAGAGGCCACTACTAAGCTCTTCTTTGAGCGAGTATGGGTACACTCTAGGATCCCACAGTTCATTGTCTCAGATCAGGATAACATATTCCTGAGTGCATTTTGGTCAAGTATTTGGTCGATGCTAGATACAAAAATCACTAATTCCATGAATTTCTATCCCCAAACTAATGGCTAGAAAAATGTTGTCAACAAAATGATCGTACACATTTTACGCATGTACAACTCGAAGCGTCCACGCACATTGGATGAAACTCTCCCCTATGTCCAACACAGCTACAACAGAGTTCTCCACAACTCAACAGGCCACAACCCCTTTCAGGTAGGGATGGGATTTTAGCCATTATGCCCCATTGATGTGGCCATACCATTTGCAGCCACTCAGGTAGATTCGGCTCACATTCAATATGAAGCTGAAAGGGTTAACAACTTCATTGAGCGCATTCAACACATCCACCAACGGGTCCATGATATATTGGATAGAGCCAATGCTAAGTACAAGAAGTTTCGTGATCAACATCGAGTTCCGCACAAGTTCTAGGTGGGCGAAAAAGTTTGGCTACATTTGCAGAAGAAGTTCCTTGCTAGACCCCACCGCAAGCTTTACCCACTTCGATATGGGCCATACACCATTACCAAGGTCGTCAGTGACAATTCCTTCAAGCTCATCATCCCATTGTTGCTTGGTCTACACCCAGTGTCCAATGTAGATCACCTTCGGCCATACTTTCCACCATTGTTGAACACATTTGACATTGTATAACAACTCACACCAACATAGCTCAACCGGAACTGCATGGAACAGACCACAACTGGTCATATCATGTACACACAGATCAAGAAAACTTTCCAATAGAGGATACAACTATATGGATTTGTTAAAGTAGGCTAACTTCTTCACTAGGGATCAGGTTCAACAGAAATTTCCTCACCTCATGGAGGCCCTGCATATAATGGGGACCATTGCTTCTTAAGGGGGAAGGAATGACCCAAGTGGATATTCGTGTCCACCCACCTATTCCACCTAGACCCCCCAGTCAGTTTCATTTGTTTCCTTGTTCATTTCAACATTTACTATTTTTAGCAGTTTTTCAAGTCTTGAACTTTCAGAGCAGTTTTAACCCCCTAAACGATAATTTTTTTTTGGGTTCACAGCAGGCTTGCAGACATAGGAAGGGGCATGCAGTGAAATCTGTAGTACTCAAAGAGACCTTTCCAACAAGGTATCATATGTGCCAAACAAAGATAATATGACCAATTCACAACCCCTAGAAGATGACTGCCCAACTAACCACAACGGGGCCAAAAAAATCTTGGTGTTACATCTCCCGGGGTTAGGGTTTAGGTTGTTTATGGTTTTATCATGTTTTCCAATAATAAATAGGCCCTTGAGCCTCATTGTAACACAATTTAGAGCCATGTAGCCACCACATCTTGTCTCAGAGATAAGCTACCATCGCCCGAGCTCTGTTATTTCCATTTTGATTGTAAGAATAATTCAATATTTTTCTATTAATGAAATGAAGTGTTTTTCTCCTATCTCTATGATTATGCTTATATATGTAAGTTGTTGCATTCATGTTTAAGTTCAGATCAGACAGATGATTATAGTGCAGATCCTATATGGTGTATGATAATTACTAATGATCATCATGGTCTCTTTGGTCACGGTTATAAATGCCATATGTGTCTTTTGATGTAAAGGTCATGTAAATATCTATGATGTGATTGTAATATTCAGTCATGGTTGAACTATTGAGGTCAAATCTATTATGAATGTAATCCCATTTTGGATGGTTGATGTAATAATGAGGTCAAATATGCAACTCCATTACGATTGGGTGATTAATGTAAGTTTGAGTCCTTAGTAATAGGAAAAGTAATATTCAGTTGAGTCATAGAGTCATGTACTTCATTGCACATCCTTCACAAGTTTCAACATGTGCTCAAAGGGAGCATGGTTACTATTTGGTGTTCATACTTAGCAAATCAGATCTACAGTGCTCATGTCAACAAAGGGAGAGAAGACTTCATTCAACATTGGTCAACCATTTTCCCTTGATGTCAAAGGGGGAGAGTAACTTGGTGTTTGAAAATATTGGTGTGTTTTATAGGGATTTACAGGTTGTGGTGAGCAAACACCAAAGAAGTTTCCATCAAGTCCAAAGGGGGAGATTATTGGCATTATGACTAATGTGTTGTCCTTGATGGCAACCTAATTAATGAAGATGACAACAAGATGTGTCTACATTTGACGAAGAGTTTGGTCAAAGGCATAGAAATTCATAGACAAAGGAATGATAAAGATGAAGTTTGAATAATTATACGTGGGTTATGTGAAGCAAAGCCACGTGCATACGTGGGTATGGAGAAGGAAAGTGCGTACAGTTTTCGCACCATGTTATTCTAAATACCAAGGGTCTTTACCATGGTATGAATCCATATTATTGAGCCTGATAATAGATATTTGATCCCATCAAAAGAATACCATTTCCAATAGTTTGGTTTTGACCTTGGTATTGGAAAAGGGATAAGCTATATAAGGAGATGAAGATCAAAGTACTATGTGTGTGCAAGTGATGAATATTTCATGAATAGTTAGATATGAAGAAAGTGTGCATGTAACTAAGTATTATTGATTTATTTGATCTAAAACTAAGTATGCACCTGAGAATTTGATGATGGATTATATCTAATAGATCTGAAATGACTATATGTGATAATGGATTTATTTTATGTGTAATATTTATGTCTGGAGGTCATATGTGCAGCAAAGCTATAAGTCAGTAATTGCATATTTGTACACTGGTTTTATAACTTGAAAGGTGCATTCACATGCAAGTTTAATGCCAGTAAGTCATGTATCTATTCAGATTTGTACGTGGGTTTTATTTTTAGAAAGATCATATACACATGGAAGTGTTTTGCGGAAAGCGCGTATATAAGCTAGGGTTTTGCTAAATAAGATGTTTGGTCAGTCTAATCAGTCTTGATTTGTTCCTAATATCTTTCAATGAAGTCTTACTCGATGATTTGGGTTTAACAGTAATGATTGAAGTTGAAATGATTGATTGAATAAGTGATTATGTTTCTATCTATATATATTATTGAATATATGTGATGGTTTTTTTATTATTTCATAATGATTCAGTGGTTCAGGGTTTAAATCAACGTGTGTTTCATAATGATAGTGATTCAGTTTTAGGGTTCAATGTTTTGAGATCTGTATGCAGTGATGCTTCAAGGAAGTCATGTATAATTGCTAAAGTAAAGTAGCGTATATATTCTGAAATTTTATTGATCAGGGTTTTAGTTGGCTCAGTATGTTGATGCAGTGTTTGGGTTCAATACTAGTATTATGGTTATAGTGATCTAATTGCCTTGGCTATTTGAGAATTCACTGTTTGAGAATAAGTTGATAGATTTGGGTCTCAGTTGGTTCAATGATTGAGTGATTTGTTGTAGTGATCAGTTTCAGTTTTGATATTTGGTATTGGGCTTAAATGATGGTAATGGGTCCAGTCTAAATTTTTTGATGAAAAGTGGCCTAAAAGTTTTGATGTTTTGTAACGAGTGGATCCAGTGTGAAAATTTATGAAGTGTGGTCCACGAAGGTGTTGAGGGTTGGAGCCTTCAGTGAGGAAGTCGAAGCTTGCTTCCAATGGTAGATGATAAATTAGATCAAGGGGTTGGAGCTCCCTTCCAGTGGGTGTTGATAAACAATATTGGGGGGTTGGAGTTCCCTTCCAGTGGGTGCTACTAAAAAAGATCAAGGGGTTGGAGCTCCCTTCCAGTAGGTGCTGGAGAACGAGAGAATGTTGTAGCCTTCTATAGGTGGGTTCCTGCGTGTTGGTATGAATCTGCACCATTACAAGATCGTAAGAATTTTTTCTTAATAATAAAAGAAAACAGAGACGACAACAACGGTGGGTTTCTGCCACATTAGATTTCCACCTAAAAATCATGGTGTTCATATGTGTTTCTTATGCGTGATGCTTTATTTTGTTCTTATTGCACATGGTTACTGTATATCTAACGCTTATGAAGTACTAGCATACAGGTTCAAGATAAAATTTATTAAAAACTATGTTGATTGGATATATGTTAGTTGTCTACATTAAAGTCACATACATATGCAGGTTTCTTTTAGTAAAGACATGTACAGAAATATGAGTAAGAAAATAAAAGTTTAAGTGAGTTTTAAATATTGATTCACCCCCATCCCCTCTCAGTATTTTTCCCAACAAATATCGGTCAGGAAAGGAAAGCATTGTTGCAGACTTTTTGACAATAATTCCAGCTATAATCAATTTTTTCCTAGTTGAAGACCAATTCCCTGATGAATATTTGTTTGTTGTAACTATCAAAACACCCTGGTATGTTGATGTACCAAATTACTTGCCAGCTAGAAAATTGCCATCACATTTGTCATCTCAGGAAAATAAGCTTATTATATAGAGCAGGGCATGCTTTTCGTGGATGAACAATTACCTTTTTCATACAGGGGATTATCTTCAGATTCGAAGATGTGTCAGATAAGATGAAATTTATGATATCCTCAGGGAATGCCATGATAAGCCTAGTGGGGGCCACTTTGTTGATCTAAGAATTGGACACAAAGTATTACAAACAAGTTATTTTTGGACCATAATATTTAAAGATGCAAAGAAATATATCCGTAGTTGTGATAGTTGTCAAAGGATGGGTCATCACATTCATTCTGACAAAATTCCCCTTCAACTGCAAATTGTACTAGAACCATTGAAAGATGGGAAATAGACTTTGTCGGCCCCTTTAACCCACCTTCAAATCAGAAAGCATACATTCTGGTTTATACAGACTATGTTACTAAATGGGTGGAAGCAGTAGCACTCCCAAGGGCCACGAAAATAGAAGTCATTAATTTTTTGTTCAAACTATTTGTTCAATATGGGTTTCCTTTGGAGTTTGTAACAGATGGGGGTCCACAGTTCACTGCTCACAAAATTTAACCACGCTACAAAATTACGATGTTAAAGATAGAGTTAATTCTCCTTACCATATGCAAGAAATGGGTAGGTGGAAAGCACTAATAAAGTCTTAGAGGCGATTTTAACTAAAACAATATCTTTGAATTGTCGAGACTGGGCTACCAAACTCCTAGACGCCTTATGGGCCTATCGGAAAACCTTGCGCAATATTACGGGTTATTCACCTTATCAACTTGTTTTCGATAAGGAACCCATTTTTCCAATTAAAGTTGAAGATAATACTCTCAAACTTCCAAGGAAGTCGGATTGGACCTCATAGAAGCACAAACATAGTGCTTACAATAACTCAATGAATTACATGAAATGCGTCTTCTTGATTTACAATGGACTACCGTAATTTAGCAGCATAGGGATAAATGGAATGATAGCTTGATTAAAAAGAAAAATTTCTAGAAAGGAGATTGGCCATTGCTATACGATTCGAGATTCCAATATTTCCCAGGTAAACTTCAAACGAGGTGGCTTGGTGCTTACGGAACTACCGAAGTTTATGACAATGGAATAATATGCCTTACTACAATTGATAAGGTTGGCATTTCGTTCCTTGCCAATGGGCATCGTCTCCGTCTGTACCATTGACCACTTACCAAAGGTTTATTTCTTCACAAAATCGATAATGATGCTAATTTGCAGGTTGTAGTTGATCAGGGAAATTTCCCAGTGACAACAATCAAGTAAATCTTTTTGAACAAATTTTCCTTATTTTGTACATAATGTAAATAATTCTCTTTTTGTTATTTCTTGAAAAACTAATAATAATAATAATAATAATAATTAAAAATAAATCATTGTTGTTTCCTCAGTCACCGTTGTTGTTTACTTAGCCACAACCATTGTTTCCTTAGTAACAGTCATTGTTTCCTTAGTCACAATTGTTGTTTCCTTCGCCACAATCGTTGTTTCCTCAATCACAGTTGTTTTTTCCTTAGCCACAGTCGATGTTTCCTCAATCACAGTTGTTGTTTGCTTAGCCACAAACATTGTTCCTCAATCACAATTGTTGTTTCCTTAGCCACAACCATTGTTTCCTCAATCACAATTGTTATTTCCTTAGTCATAGCTGTTGTTTCCTCATTTACAGTTGTTGTTCCCTTAGTCGCAACCATTGTTTCCTCAGTCAAATTTGTTTTTTCTTTCATTATGTTATTGTTTCTTTATGCACAACATTTTTTCCTTTAAATATAGTAATTGATATTTAACATGTGATTATCATTTTTTTAGTGGTATCTTTATTCCTTTAGGGAAAGGAACATTTTTAGGTGTCTCCTTATATGATGGGAAACTAATTTGTTTTATGGCTATCATTAGAGAATATTTTATGAGAAATAATTATCAGAATTTTGAAATTTCCATGAATTTTTAATTCTTTCTACAATCGTTAAAAAATTAAAATAATTCCCATATTGAATTCCTTTCATCACCACTTATGAAATATCTTTTAATTCCAATCTTCCAACGATAAATGACCATAAAATTTTTTAGGAAAAATTAGCAAGTTATAAGAGTAATTACTATAATACTTATTACACCATCCCTAGCTCTTAAGGAGTTGACATTCCACCCCACTTACTAAGTAACCTATTAAGATTGATGAAAATTATAAGTTAAAAAAGGATAGGAGGTCTCATCACGAGTCAGTCTAGCATGATCATAGGATCTAGTAGAGTGACATTACCATTTCTGGTCACCAAGGAAGGATAATGGCCTTTGGCTTTTAAGTCGAAGGACAAGAGTTCTCATCACGAGCCAACTTGTTCACGTCATTAGCTCTGGTGAATGGAATTGTTGTTAACTAGTCAGCATGTCAGAACAATGGCCTTCTGTAAATACTAAAAAAAAAATTATAAGAACAAAATTCAGAAAATCTCTTAGTAACTGGGACACTAACATCTCAAAGGGTTAAAAATGAAACCCTGTTGAGGCTATGGATGCTTGCTGACAGTAGAGGCCACGCGTGTGGTATTGAAGTAAAACCAAGAATTACAATATAGCTTGGATTTTTGTTCCTTCAAAATTAAAACATGAACGGTCATTAAACCTATTTATGGACATACTTACACTCTTCCAAGAATGTGGTGATGTTTGGTTCTTTATGAGCACTTTACTATAATTCTACATATTATAAATACTCTTTTTCTAGAAAATAAACATTCTAAATTAATCTCCATTTTTTTCTCTAATGATACACTTGATATAACTATTACTTCCATCCATCTAGTCCTTTGTACATAGTTCCCCATGCCTTTGTTTTTTCCACATACTCCGTGGGTTTTAATAAATATCACTGTTATTACCGCACACAAATCATAATCATTTCCTCATGTACCGTAGATATATCATGATTTCTATTTATCCTTTTGACGGTCTATTTATTACATTGCATTAATGTACCATTATCTTCCAAATGTGCCAAATCTGCCATCTTGTCCAAATTTTATTAACAACCACAAACAACCTCTACTCTAATTTGGGGGGAAAATTTGCACTGACAGACAACTATTATCTACATTTTTGAATCCCATTGCATGTCTTCGAAACTACTATACTTTGTACAAGCTTATTTTAATTTTATATTGTGAATTCTATTGTTTCCAAATTGCAAGATTGCGCCCTGTTGAACAATTAACAATGGGTGGGAATTAAGTCCGAAATGAACCCATGTGATGAGCCTCATTATTGAGTAATTATATGGGTCGTAATTGGCCTTAATTCACCTCATAGCTTAATCAAACCAAATATTCTCACAACTTATTGCATACTTTTGATTATATTTTGTTTATGAAATGAGTTAGAGTTGGATATTTGGCTTTGTGGTCTAATGTGCATATAATGCAGGAATAAAGGATAAAATCAAGGAGAAATGCAGGTATAAAGGATAAAAGCAAATAACTATAGCAAATACCCTAGTAAAGACTCGAATGGGACAAGGTAGAGGAATTATAGGAGGTTAATCCTCCTCATCTACTACCCCTCCCTTCAAATATTCCTCCACCAACTTGGAGTGAAAAAAACCACATCACGAGGACTAAAAGACAACCAAGCAAGTGAAAAGGATAAAAAACAATTTATTTTGAGTTGGGAGCCAAATCACCCTAATTTGAGAGGAAGTTGTTGGAGAATTCATATGTATAATAGAGAGGCTTAGGACCTCACTAGGATTCAGAATTCATTTGTAAAACTCTATTTTATTTCTGAACTACAAAGACTTGTGAATTTGCTCTGTAATCCATGGTTTCTATAATGAAGATGAGTTTTGTTTAAGCTAGCTTTGAGTTAAACTTCGAGGGCTGAAGCTCTTGGGTTAGGACCCGACCCAAGCAACCACAACTCCTCTTTATTGTATTATTATTCTAGCATAGAGTTCTGTTCTGTTTATTTGTTAAGTAGTTTCATGGTTTGCTGATGCATTTGCTCAAGAAGTTTCTGGTTCTGATTCATTTGGTTAAGCAACTTTCTGGTTCTATTCACTTATTTGAATAGCTTCATGTTTCTACTCATCCATTTATGTAGTTGCATCTGATGTATGTTACTTTCACTTGTCTTTTTAATTCACAGGTTGGATTAGAGGAAAATATTACTATCAGGTTGTGCGCAGGTGTCTCAGCCTCATCTCCTCCCTCTGGGACCATGACTTGAGGCAGAGACCCTCCAGCAACCCCAAAAACACAGTTTCTGGTTCTCGCATGGGCTATGGAGTTCATTGTTTAAATATAGTTAGTTGTTTACTCGCACTAGTTTTGTTTGTCATTTTCCTTTTAAGCCACCTCCAGCACGTTCCCCCTCCATCGCTTCCTCGCCGTCCGATCACCAACAAACCTTCACAATCACTATTCGATTCACTATTTTCTTCAACTGTCACCTCTCGTGGAGTCCACTATTCACCTTATGAAATTTAAGTCCCCACCATCAATCTGCCTTGCCTAATCCAACAACTGTCGCTTCACCCGATCGCCAACTAGCTTGGCTGATCTCCACCGTTGATCAGCCCCGCCTGATCCAACAGCTATCGTGCCATATCATGTGGACTTCTGTTTGATCATTATCCACCTGAGAGCACGCAAAATGGGTGGTTTCCCCATGCTACATGTTTCCCGGGGAGGCTAATTGCATAAAATTTGAGAAATCCACTTACAACCTTGAGGGTGCGCGATAAACAGCTTACCGCCCTCTAAACCCACTCCACCATTTCCGCATGTTCTTTTGCTTGCGATCTAATCTCCACCATCCATATACTGACTAGCCTCATCTGTCCATCTCTTGCCTTCACCCACGCGATAATATCTTAGCCGTTCATCGCTCTTGTCAGCCTCACCCATCCATCTCTTGGCCTTATCCACGCGATTAAATCTCAGCGATTCATCTCCTTTGCTCCCTTGTTCGCCCATCCACCTACATAACCTCCTACGCTCAAATCCCCGCCATTCATTTACCTTTCACCTGACTAATCGAACGATTCTTACGCACTGTTTCTCCCTCACGTCCTCCTCTCACTAATTTCAACCTTCGATTGTTTTTTCTGCCTGAAACCCGATTTAGCTTAAGTTCCATTATTTACCCCTTAGTCTAGTTTTAATATTTTTTTCTTCTGCAACATAGATAATTAGCATTAGGTTAATGTTAAATTAGAAATTATGATTAGCATAGTTGTTTGATTGATTAAGTTAGGTTATGGTGCAAGTTTAGCATTTCATGCTATTTTCTTCATTCTTGCAGTAGAATGGCTTTCTCTTAGAATAAGGTTTTCTCTCCTTCCATCAAAGAATTAAGCTTCTTCTAACTCTATAAAAGTTTGGCTTGGAACCCCTGGGGTCTCTTGCTAGATAAACAGTGACAAAAAGCATGACCTTCACTTCTACTTGTGCATATAGCACTGTCACCTCCAAGTTTGTACGAACCCCGGGTTGATAAGTAAAGATGGTAGCCCTGGGAGTTGCAGCATTCTTGTTGCAATACCTAGGCTCATCACTTTTTGGCGTAATTTCTGGGGAGGTGTCTAAATAGAAGTAATTACTGTTTTCTTCTATTTGTAGTCTCCTACTTTCTTTTCTTCTACTTATAGTCTTCAAACTTTCTTCCATTAGTTTATTTCTGCAAAAGTAATCTAGTTTCTTTCTTTCTTCTAGTTATAATCAGCTCCTTTCTGTTCCATTCTACAAGTACTTTCTAGCTTTAAAACAAAATCTTACAAAAACCAACCCAAAAACATTTCATTTCATGCCTCATAGGATTAGGGACAATTCAGGAAAATTCTTGTCAAATACCCCCACTGCATCTAACAGGCAACCTTCTCTCTTCTTTAGTGACGGTGAATTGGAAGACCCTTTAGGTGAGCAAACTTACCTATTTGGGGAGCCTACAAAAGAAGAAGAAGTGGAAGAACCCATTCCTACTAAACCAATGGCTAGAAACCAAAATGACAGGAGAGATAGAGAGAGAATTGAGAGTGCCTTCCCCATCAAGGAAACCAATGGGGACACCAAGATGAAGAATATAAGCCCCTCTGCTCTACCTCATTTCCATGGCTTGACCACAGAGGACCCTCACAGTTTTCTATTTTAATTTTTTGTTATATGCCAAACCTATGACTATACAAATGATGAGAAAAAGTTAAAACTATTCCTATCTACCCTCAAGGATGCAGCATTGCGTTGGTTCATGGGTTTACCTGGAGATATCATCACAACTTGGGCTCAGATGCAGCAAGCTTTTAACAAAAAATATAGGGACTATTGTAGGTCAAAATACATTAAAGACGAGATTTTCAGGATGACCATAGGCCAGGATGAATCCCTAGAAGACTATGAAGAAAGATTCCAGCTTAGTTACAGAAGGGCCAGGTGCACACTTGACCTTGAGTCACTAAAGTTGGTCTTGCTTAGAGGAGTAAGGGAAGATCTTCTGGATACCTTACATATGATAGCAGGAGGATATGTTTACTAGTTACCCTATGAAGACATTAAGATTGTCTTTATAAACCATTCTAGGACAGCGAGGAAAAAGGGTAAGGGTAGTCAACCTATGGCCAGGACATCAACCTCTAACTTATCCATCAAAGGTGAAATTGGAAATATGCTGGAAGATTTCAAAAGTGACATGATGCAAACCATTGCCTTACAATTGGACACCATGAACATCAAAAAGAAGCAAGAGGAATCAAAGAGATCCTTGGCCATTTTTTGTTTAGATGCTCTAAGAGGCATCCTAGGAACGCTTGTCCATTAAACTGTATTCAGATTTGCTTAGTCTGTGAAGAAAACCACTCCACAGACAAGTGTGTTGTGGGGAAAAATGCCTATGCAGGATGATCCTATCCACCTAAGGTGTGACAGTGCCTTAGCAACAAACGAATACAGCTATTATGATTTCTTCCTTTATGAAATGTGAAAGAGGGGAGATCGGCAGACTTACCTTTGTCTTCCGGTTGTCCCTCGATCTAGATCCTCTTCTCTTTGTGTGTTCACAGCTACTTGTCTCCTCGCTTGCTCAAGAGAACAGCTACTTGAATCCCACGAGATCACAAGAGAACAGCTACCTGTGACAAGGGAACAGCTACTTGCGACAAGAGAAGAACACAACACAAAGGCAAATATACATATTCATAAATGATTCAGGATTAGAAGTAAATCAAATACACTAATGCAATCATACAAAGTACACCAGCATATAGGAAAGAATCAAGATAGCTTTATTGATTGATAACAGGGTTCAGGAAGAGATACAACCCATAGGGCTCCAATCCAACATCTCCTTCCCAGCAGAATGGAATTCCTTCTTCAGCTCCCTTCAAAGCATTAAACACCCAATGTCTCCAGCCACAAACCAACAGCAGTTCTTTGCAATAACAAAATTCCAGCCTTTAGATCCCATGGAGGAGAGATCTATATATAGATATTTGGAGAGAGGATGAGTCAGCTTGAGATCTGACTAGTGTCCTCTCCCTCTCTCAGTTCTTGAGTCCACTTGGAGGTTCTTGCTTCCACTTGGAGATTTGGAACCTCTTACTCATCACCAGTCGAATTCCTTGATGCAAGTGTCATTTTGGAAGCTTCCTGGGCATTGACACCTTGAGGAATGACTCTGCCACATGTCCAAACTCGCTCAGCGCAGGTAGCCTTTGTTGGAGTTGACATTCAACGCAGGTAGACAGTGGAGCAGTTGACATTCAGCGCAGATGCTCAGTGGAGCAGTTGACATGATCCAGAATTGGCTTGTTTTTGAGTGTTTTCAGGTGGAGAACTTCTGTGAATTGCTGTGGTTAGTTTGCCTTGTTCCTCTAGGGGTAGGAACAACATGTTTAGGGACTTTGGATCCCTTAGATTATGGACATTTCATGCTCGAGGCTGTAAGGCACAAAAATGTCTATAACAGTTGCCCCCTAAAGTATGAGGTCATTTATCGGGTGAAATGCTTTATCCAGGAGGGTCCGAAGTTCATCCATCTGCTGGGAGGAGACCTGTAATAAAATACAATACAATACATTATGATTCATACTGCTTTCATGATCTAGCTGAGGCGGGCATTCCCATGCTCAGCTTTATAAATTCATTTTTGTACATAGAACAAATGATCGTCTGATGGTAGACTGATAATTTTGGCGAAATTATCATCCTTTGAGTAGGATGATCATCTGCTGCAATGATGTACATGTCAAATGTCTTTATTTCTCCTGAATATATATCGCAGCCCGGATGGATGAAACTAGATCTGGGGTCTTCAAACTCATTCAATCTTCACTCTAAGTACAAGTCGATCCATGTGAGAATTGCGCTGAAGTTGAACATGGAAAGACATCGCTTGATTACCGGTCAATGATGTAAACCGTTAACAAGCGTGAGAGGAATCACCGATAATGATAATGACCCTTAAGGTACTGCAGTACAATTCACGTGGTGTGAATAAAGGACTTGGCGTCGAACACCACGCAAAATCTTCTGGTCGAAGGTCATTGATGTATACCTGTCGCCGGAAGTGAGAAACTTGCCATTGAGGCATGCAAGCTTCAAAGTACTGAAGGGGTTGTTCCTAGATCAACTTCTTGGATAATGAGCTGATGTCGACAAGAAGCGATCCATCAAAGGAGGGCCTTGATGAATCCCACATCAGTGACACGGAACGGAGCTAATGACTTTAATGGAGGTGAAAACGATCTGTGACATATGATTCAGGGTGGCGGTCATGAATGGATGAAGGATAATGTATGGCAGTGGATGGGACCCGGTTGACTCTTTCTGAACGACTTCTCTTGAACATATGGCGACATTGATGCGATGGATCGGTAGCATTACCCCAAATATGGATGGTATGGCGAGACCATGGTGATGTGACCGGCGAATGAAACAACCCAACCCGATTGTGATACGGAGGAAAAGTGTCGTGTTCAAGAGCGACCTGCTACCATCAAAGTTTTCTTGATTTTTCCCAATTTTTCCCCAGTCATTGCTGACCAGTACCTCTTTATTTTTGTCAAGCTTGAGGAGGATAACATATGCTTGTTCTATAACCTGCATTGCATTCAAATCGGTGGTTGGAATGAAGGTTGACCTTTGAGATTTGAAAAGGGGATTTGTTTCATTTTTTTAATGAGTTTGACATAGTAAAAGAACTATCCTCATGACTCCTTGTTTCATTTTTTTAACGAGGTTGACACGAGATAAGAACCGTCCTCGGAGTCCAAATCCATTAGATATAGAAGGTTTCATATTCCACTGTGGCCACTTCCGCCAGATTACTCGGAGGAAGTAGGGCAAAAGTACCCATTAAGGAAGGGTCTTTTAGGAGACCTACTCCGATATTTTGGAGCGAATGATTGCTTCCATGGATCATGGGAATGCTTCCTGTAACTTGTGAACCATTAGGGAGGAAGTTTTGTTGGTCGACGATCGTAATCCCTCCTTCAAATGGGAATGCGATCTTCCTAAAATAATTCGACACAACAGCTGCCATGGCATAGATCCATGGTCTTCCCAGTAGGATGTTGTAGTCAAGATTCCCATTGATGACTTCAACATCTATTTCTACTGTTTTTCCTCCCAGTTCAACCTTCAAGTTATTAAGGATACCGTATGGGGTATAAGTCCTTCCGTCGAAAGCTTTTAATGTCGTCGAAGATCGCGACAAGGTTGGAGATCCTAAAGTTTTCCAGCAACTCATTGACATAATACATGTAGATTCCCCCTCATCAATAATTGTTCGGTGAACAGTTTTGTAGAGGGCTTTCACTTGAATAAGGAAAGCTAGTTGAGCTGGTAACTGAGGATCGTATCCTTTGTGATCAAAAGATACAAGATTGGAATCCTTAGGATCAACTCCACCAATAGCCGATAACAAAGCCTGCCTTTGGGATGGGCAATTTTGTAGTACTTCAAGAGTCGACATAGCGGATGGCGATTGGGCCAAATCTTCCACTATGTTATAATGCTACGCCGCTCTGGCGTGAGGATTAAATGTCGACTTGTGTACTACTCCCTTTGGCGGTTTTATTGTTAATTCAGAGATGATGGGCGGTACAACTTCTGTCGAAGTTGTTGTCGAACTACTCGGTTGATCTTTACCTTTGTCGTTCGACAGCTGCGGATTCTCGTAATCTTTGTTCCTTGTCGAAATCAAAGCATCATTCTACTGTTTTGAAACTGACAACATAAGCACTTGTGACGGGGAAGCATTTCCACTATCAACCAGATTTTGACCTGGATTGGGAAATGGATTAGTTAACACAACTGAGGTTTGTGAACTTTTAAAGAACCTCTTAAGCTCAGCTTTATAGGGACGATTCCTTGTCCAATGATCCTCCTCATCACATATGTGACATTGATTATTTGGTTTCCCTTTCCCAGGAGGGTTTGAAGAATTTTTTCTAGGGGATGACTCACCCTGTTTCTTCTTCTTCCCTTTGTTTTTCTTCTTCTTGCTTCCTGGTTGATTGGTTTCTTTGCCTTTATCTGCTGATACGACATTTACTTCCGAAGCAAGAATTTCTTCTTTTGCATTTTGATCCGAATTCTTACGGGCTTTCTTAGACGAAGCCTTTATCGATTTCGTGTTTGCCGTGCCAATCACGCCATCACCGGCATGAGAGTGACTATTGGATTTAGGAGGAGGAGGAATTGAAAATTCCGGTCTAGGGGCGTCAGGTATTTTGTCGTAGAGCGTGCCAGACTGAGTATAAACTAAGTCTAGATATTGTGCACGAGCAATAACTTGCTCCTCTGTTACGACTCCCCCCTTCGCCACATCTTCCGTTATAACAGGAAGTAACAACTTTATAAACCATTCAGCTAACAGCTGATCGGGAACGTATGTTTTCAACATCCTACGACGACGACGCCACTCATGTATATGATCAGATATATGAGTGGCAGTTGTCTGCTTGAAGTTGGTTAATATTTCTGTTCCCGTTTCATACCTTATTGGTAATTGAAAATGGGTTAAGAAATTCGTGGTTAGGGAGCTAAAATTGTCGAACGAGGCTCTAGGTAATTCAATATACCATTTTGCCGCTGGACCCGTTAATGTCCTCTAGAAAAGGCGAAGCCTTATCGAATCATCATTTAGGGTGTTCGATGAACACCACAGGTGAAAAGTCATCACGTGATTCGATGGGTCTTCACCTGGATTTCCATTGAATTTAGGAATGTCAGACGGAAGTTTGTGAGGAATCGCTGGCCACCAAGGGGCGTAAGCAATCGGATCATTGGTTAACCGGTGTAAATCGGGTAACTCTAAAGTTGCCACGAATGGTAACTGCTGATTCAGGTTAGGCGAAGCATAACCAGGGTACGACGGAATCGCTTGAGCAGTGGGCCTTTGCATACCAGCATAATGTAATTGATGCTGGTACGACTGATACGGTTGGTGGACTTGACCACTGTAAAGCGGTTGGTTTTGACCGTTTTGAATATACGGTTGTCCACTGTTCGCAAAGATCTGCTGCTTAGAACCTTGGTACACTTGCTGGAATTGTGGTTGTTAGTATTGCACCAGCCATGGTTGTGAAGCCATGTTCTGTTACGCTATGCTAACCGTTGGACCAAGGTGTGGGGTAATTGTACCCGTTTGGACCTGTGTCGTCCCACCAGTTGGCGATTGTGGTTGTGACTCATGGCCAAGGGGCTGTTGCATTACAACCTGAGAAATTTGAGGTTGACATGCAACAGGCATCGCTTGAACTTGTGACACTGTTACAATAGCCGGTGTGGTTGGGATGTTCGTCATAGGTACACACTGTTGCATAGAATATACAACCCTTGGTTGTTGAGGTATCATAGGTACCCAACCACTTGATGTAATTCCAGTATAACCTGAATACTGTTGTGAACTCCCGTATGGATACCCTCCCGGAGGGGGTAATGAAAGGGCATACTGCCCCCCATACGGTAGCAATCCGGAACTCAAGGGGATTGATTGTCCTTGGGGACTGGATTGCCCAAACTAACCTCCAAATGGATCAATCTGGCGAGTCTCAACATAAGAGTTGCCGGATATTATTCCGGATGAACAAACTGGAACAGACCACACTGTCGAAATAGTCCCTTGGTGGACTCCTTCTAGCTGTTGTGAGCTAGTTGGGACAGATGGTATGCCGGCAAACATTGTCGGAGTGACAGCAGGGGCTTCTGTTGTCGCTGTGTCATTTGACACAGTCCTAGATGTTGACGGTTGTTCAGACATTTTAAGTCTATCCAATAGATTGCCTAACGATTCTACAGGAACTTCCACTTGTGGTGGATTAACTTCTGATGAAGGAAATAGAGTGACCCCGACTCCAAAATGGGTTGGAGTACTTGCTTGCGGATCCTCTACAATTTCCTCTATCGCAATCAAACCAGGTGGAAGAGGAAGACCGTCAGGTCCATAAAATATTTCTGGTGCCGAAGAAGGGGTTGTTTCGACAACGACAGTTGTTTGAGGAACAAAACTCTCTGGACCGGTTACAGATGGAACTGGTTCAGTAACACAAGTATTTGCCCCCAGACTAGGATCAGTATTACTGTCCCTCTGTGGCTGTTGAACTTCTTCTATAGAGGCAGGGTTTCCAGAAATGTTTGGAGTAACCGAATCTCGGATGTAGTTGGAACACTTGTTCTAACTTTGATAGGATATTTCGAACCGGTTAAACGAGTTCGCTTTGTCCGTACTGTTTTCGATTCCGGAGACAAAGACGGTTGACTCGTAAGCCTCCGCGAACGACGGGGTTTCAATTGACTTTCTTCCATGATTGCGGATTACTCGATCAACCAAAATACAAAAAGGGGAAATTGGTGTTTCTGAATTGAATGAATTTTATTAGACGCTTTAGACACAACTTGCTTTTTCAGTTTTAAAGAGTCGAGAAAAAGCTAAAGATGACTCTAGTCTCCTTTGATGTTTTAACGAGCCCGAAGTGACAAATGCTCGGATGGACTTTTTCTGTTATAGAGTCTGAAAAAGGCCAAAAGAAACTGCTCTGGAGATCTAGGTAGAGGGTGTGCCAAACTTTTCGCAAAACTGCAGAATACTTTTTAGGGTATGGGCGTTCAATCTTCATGACTACTGTGTTCACTGCATTGCGATCAGTAGGGCGGCCGACATGGCTTCCTAAGGATAAAAGATATATGTTGAAAAGTGTGCAACAAGAAATGCTTGTTGAGAGTGCAACAAGGTGATGGAGCTTAGTGAAAAGAGTCGCCTTCACTAAGTGGGCCCGCAGGCTATTTTTGGCGCAAGTCTATTTTTAGACATATGGATCATGTCTATGGATGATTGATCACAGTGTGAGTGATTACAGTGTGAGTGATCACAGTGTGAGTGATCAAAGTCAAAAATAGAAAAGTCAAATATTATTATCTCACAATAATATTTGGACTATAAACTTAATCTTATTCTCTTGGAGCACTTCAGTTTGAGCTACGGAAGTGGCACATGCAGCTGTCAGAAGGAAATTCGTTTTTCTTATGAGTCAGTTGAGTTGTTGCATGCATGACTTCAGTTAGAACTCAAGTGAGTTGAGTTTAGTGGACTGGAGGTACAGTTGATGGAGTTGTGTTCAGTTTAGCTTTGTTAAACTGGTTGTATTTAGTCTAACTGATCAATAGAATAAAGATGAGTTGGGTGAATTAGTTATTAATTAATTCACAAGTTATTAACTCATAATGCAACTATAGAATACATCAGTTAACTCAGTTGCATGTCAGTGCATGTTCAGTTCAGCAGGGACAGGTGTTAGAGGATCAGATTGCTATCAGTTGTGACTATAGCTGTGCATGATGATTTGCACAATCAAAGGATTGAGTATGCCAATGAGTTTGCTCACGTATCTTCATGATATTATAGCTGTTGCTCACGTCCAACATAGTGTGGGTGACTATTTTGCAGTGTAAAATCGAGTTTGGGAAGCTATTCTCATCAGTTCTCGAGCAGGTTTGAGCAGTGGAGGCAGGCAAGCAGCGGGAGAGATTTGGAGATCAAATCTGAGCTGTATTGTGTGTAACAGGTGGAGATACTTGTGAGAAGTATTATGCTTTGTATTGTTACATGATTCAATCAATATAATATACAGATAGTGTGGGGTTTTTAGCGAGATGCTTTCCCCGGGATACATACTGTGTTTATGAGTTTGATTGATGCTTCTATGTGTGCCTGTGGATGTTTCTGCTTCTGTAATTTGATGATCAACGTAGAGGAGATTATGTATTATACATGTTCCACTTAAATTGTATGATCAGGATAATCTCTATTGAATATGTGTCATATTATTCAAAATTTCTACATGGTATCGGAGCTGCTTGATTTGTAGAAGAGATTTTTACAGGACATCAAGCGAGGATTGATCATCGGGTCTATTATTCAGGAAGTGTTTACATTTTATTTCTTCAGGCAGAGTCTGTAATCGGGCCAGGTAGCCTCTGGATTCATCCTTCTTTTGGAAGGTGAGATATCCGGTGAATGCCCATACAGTCGATCTCTGTATGAGAAATATTTTGTTCTCACGAATTCTAGATCGGAAGCAGTTGAGTTTTGTGCTGGTGGAATTCGAATTTAATTCCAAAGCAAGAGATAAAACTCAGAAACATTCAGTTCGAGAATGGAGATAGTATGCCCCAGTATCTCACGAGGTTCACTTAGTGTCGAGATGAGCTGGGAAGTGTGGGGGTTACTGTTGATGATGAGGATGGTGAGTCTAGGACTCCTTGACCTTCCTAAGAGTTGGCATAGCTACCAGGACTCGGTGAATGGAAGGGAGAAACTGCCAAATTGGGAACAACCATGGTCGGATTTGATGCAGGAGGAGATTAGACGGAGCACTAGAGACAGTTCTTCATCTATGCATGATGAGGAGAACTGTGCCTTAGCGAGTAAGGCGAAGAAGGGGAAGGAGAAGGTTTCTCTTTTCGAATCTTGTTCTTCCAGTGATGGGAAGAAAGGTGACAAGTCGAAGGTGCGATGCTTTCATTGTCATGAGATTGGTTCATGGGTCAGGAACCTGTATGCTCTTGAGGTTCAAGATGCATGCAAAGCCTTGAGCAGCGAGGCAACTGATGGAGACTTGGTGGTTGAGAGGGAGCGTATATTACCTCTCAAAATGCAGAGCCAGAAGAAGTCTCAGACAATTGTGGAGGAGCCACGATTGGTGCAGCAGCTTCAGGAGATTGTGGAGGAGCCACAACAAGGGAAGCTGAAAGGAGATCGAGTAGAGACATCTACTCATCCAGAGACCTCCAGTAGGGGGAAACTTCAAGCCAGGTGGGCTGAGGGATCGCATGCATCCATACCTCCAGGTAGGAGGTGGGGTGATGTGGATTGATTGTCCCAAGGAGGAGGGGCAAGATCCTTGAGGTACCCAACCTCTTGGATGAGACCTTGCTATGGGAGCCCCGATGTGTAGTAGCAGGAACTGACTGATTGGGTAGAGACAGATGTGGATAGAGCGGCAGAGAGAGCGACAGTGCAGGGAATCCCAGGACAACGCATAGCTAGCAGGCTGTAGCAATGCGAGAGGCACAAGTGTTTTGCACAGTGCTAGGTGGCACAGAGAGGTGTGCAATGGTGCGAGATGCATGGAGATGTTGCAGTAGCGCAGATGTCAGAGAGGGAGCACTTGTCAGCAGCAGGTAGAGCTTCAGCATCAGAGGATGTTTCTATCCCAACAGGGAGGTCAGTTGGGAGGTGCAGTGCGGATGCAATGCTGGGAGATAGAACCAGCAGCAGCACGGATGCAGTCAGAGATCAAAGTGACAGAGGCTAGAGCAGTCAGATACTGAAGAGCACAGAGATGCAGAGTTTCAGTTGACAGAGGCAATAGCAGTCAGAGACTTTGATGACAGAGCAAGTGGACCGGCCAAATGTGTTGAGAACATTCCAGAGTTACAGGATCGGGTTTGAGAGGAAGCCTTTCTTATTGAGAGGGAGTGTTGAAAAGTGTGCAACAAGAAATGCTTGTTGAGAGTGCAACAAGGTGATGGAGCTTAGTGAAAAGATTCGCCTTCACTAAGTGGGCCCGCAGGCTATTTTTGGCGCAAGTCTATTTTTAGACTATGTCTATTTTTAGACATATGGATCATGTCTATGGATGATTGATCAAGTTGGGAAAAATAGATGGACTTCTATTTTTTATCACAGTGTGAGTGATTACAGTGTGAGTGATCACAGTGTGAGTGATCAAAGTCAAAAATAGAAAAGTCAAATATTATTATCTCACAATAATATTTGGACTATAAACTTAATCTTATTCTCTTGGAGCACTTCAGTTTGAGCTACGGAAGTGGCACATGCAGCTGTCAGAAGGAAATTCGTTTTTCTTGTGAGTCAGTTGAGTTGTTGCATGCATGACTTCAGTTAGAACTCAAGTGAGTTGAGTTTAGTGGACTGGAGGTACAGTTGATGGAGTTGTGTTCAGTTTAGCTTTGTTAAACTGGTTGTATTTAGTCTAACTGATCAATAGACTAAAGATGAGTTGGGTGAATTAGTTATTAATTAATTCACAAGTTATTAACTCATAATGCAACTATAGAATACATCAGTTAACTCAGTTGCATGTCAGTGCATGTTCAGTTCAACAGGGACAGGTGTTAGAGGATCAGATTGCTATCAGTTGTGACTATAGCTGTGCATGATGATTTGCACAATCAAAGGATTGAGTATGCCAATGAGTTTGCTCACGTATCTTCATGATATTATAGCTGTTGCTCACGTCCAACATAGTGTGGGTGACTATTTTGCAGTGTAAAATCGAGTTTGGGAAGCTATTCTCATCAGTTCTCGAGCAGGTTTGAGCAGTGGAGGCAGGCAAGCAGCGGGAGAGATTTGGAGATCAAATCTGAGCTGTATTGTGTGTAACAGGTGGAGATACTTGTGAGAAGTATTATGCTTTGTATTGTTACATGATTCAATCAATATAATATACAGATAGTGTGGGGTTTTTAGCGAGATGCTTTCCCCGGGATACATACTGTGTTTATGAGTTTGATTGATGCTTCTATGTGTGCCTGTGGATGTTTCTGCTTCTGTAATTTGATGATCAACGTAGAGGAGATTATGTATTATACATGTTCCGCTTAAATTGTATGATCAGGATAATCTCTGTTGAATATGTGTCATATTATTCAAAATTTCTACAATATATGCCTATAGGGGTCTCCCAATATATACGCGACGGTACGTGGGAGCACAATCCGTACTAGCGCTATCGTCCCTCAGGAGGAATCACCCACCTGCCACGAGATCGACAGTCACTAGGCTTAACGACGCCGGAACACGTCTCTAGCCTAGACCTCTATGTTGTGCGTTATGTTACAAAGCGTTGTTAGGTTCATTCAGTTTATTTTAGGTTGATCTTTTTAAAGTTTGCCTTTCAAGGTTCACCATGAGATGTATGATACAAATTCCTAAATGCAGTCTAAGATGATAAGCAAGCTTTATTATCTTTTCAACTTTGAAAATCCTAGCTACTAAGGGAAAAGAATAACACTATCTTTTCTCAAAGAGCAATCAGCACACTCTAATGCACTTTCCCTAAATCCAACATGCAAACTATCAAATGCAAAATGCACAATGCAGGTGTTTGTTTTCCACTTTCTTAGTATAAATGCCTACAAAGAAAGCTTTTGCACAACTTTGAATTTGCTTTTAAAAAGATCAATACAAACAAGTTCACTTTCTTCAAAATCAACAAGGGTAGAAGAGATTACAATCACTTTGCGATTTTCGAAATAAAGACTTGTTTTAACACTTTGAAAGAGACAAATTCAAACCAATAAGCAAAAGTAAATCTATAATCAATCTGAAAATAGCCAATGAACTCTCTTCTAAGATCACTATAAAATCTGATCTGAATCAAAGGCTGCAGGATGACTACTTTACTCATGCAAAGGAAAACTGTAAATGACGCACAAACACATCAAAACATTCACAGTCTTTTTGTACAAAAGAGAGGCGGAATCTAAGCAAAGAAAAGGAGTTATCAGACTGGTACCTATGCTGGTTAAAGGCTACAAAAAACAGAGATCAAAACAGGGCAATAGATAGCAAAGAACCCGAGCTGCACAAAGCCACACTGGATCAGCGCAAGTCTAACACTGTGGAGTTGACATTCAGCGCAGGTAGCCCACACGGGACCTGCGTTGAAATGCAGACTGCCTTCACAGTGCCTGCGCTGAAAGAGAAACTCTCGTTTCCCTTGGTTTCTGGGTCACAAAATGCTCAAAAATCAACTGTTTCAGGCCAAATTAGAAACACAAGCAAGGTATAAACAGAGGGATGCTTTGAGAGGGTACTAAAAGACTATCACAAGGATCATAAAATCATTTGTGGATCTAGTTTAGATCATAGACAAGTCCAGCAAACTGGATCAAAGCAGCAACTTTCTACTTTGCATCCGGGAAAGATGCAGTTCAATAGTTGCTGTCAAGTCTATGAAGTAAACAAATGACGGAAACACAAATGAAATGAATAAACAAGTTCTTCCCCAGTGGAGTCGCCAATTTGTTGTGGGGAAAAATGCCTATGCAGGACGATCCTATCCACCTAAGGTGTGACAGCGCCTTAGCAACAAACGAATATAGCTATTATGATTTCTTCCTTTATGAAATGTGAAAGAGGGGAGATCGGCAGACTTACCTTTTTTTTCCGGCTGTCCCTCGATCTAGATCCTCTTCTCTTTGTGTGTTCACAGCTACTTGTCTCCTCGCTTGCTCAAGAGAACAGCTACTTGAATCCCACGAGATCACAAGAGAACAACTACCTGTGACAAGAGAACAGCTACTTGCGACAAGAGAAGAACACAACACAAAGGCAAATATACATATTCATAAATGATTTAGGATTAGAAGTAAATCAAATACACTAATGCAATCATACAAAGTACACCAGCATATAGGAAAGAATCAAGATAGCTTTATTGATTGATAACAGGGTTCAGGAAGAGATACAACCCATAGGGCTCCAATCCAGCATCTCCTTCCCAGTAGAATGGAATTCCTTCTTCAGCTCCCTTCAAAGCATTAAACACCCAATGTCTCTAGCCACAAACCAACAACAATTCTTTGCAATAACAAAATTCCAGCCTTTAGATCCCATGGAGGAGAGATCTATATATAGATATTTGGAGAGAGGATGAGTCAGCTTGAGATCTGACTAGTGTCCTCTCCCTCTCTCAGTTCTTGAGTCCACTTGGAGGTTCTTGCTTCCACTTGGAGATTTGGAACCTCTTACTCATCACCAGTAGAATTCCTTGATGCAAGTGTCATTTTGGAAGCTTCCTGGGCATTGACACCTTGAGGAATGACTCTGCCACATGTCCAAACTCGCTCAGCATAGGTAGCCTTTGTTGGAGTTGACATTCAACGCAGGTAGACAGTGGAGCAGTTGACATTCAGCGCAGATGCTCAGTGGAGCAGTTGACATGATCCAGAATTGGCCTTTTTTTGAGTGTTTTCAGGTGGAGAACTTCTGTGAATTGTTGTGGTTAGTTTGCCTTGTTCCTCTAGGGGTAGGAACAACATGTTTAGGGACTTTGGATCCCTTAGATTATGGACATTTCATGCTCGAGGCTGTAAGGCACAAAAATGTCTATAACAAAGTGCCCTTCTTTACCTGGACTCAAAGCTATATATCAAGGAGCTGAAGGGGTGACTGAGCAGCTTTGCTACATCAACCAAAGGATACCTCCTGGGCCTATACCATACCATCAGGGTATGCAAGGGCCATCCCATGCATACTACAACCCCAACCAAGCCACAACTATACCTTCTTGGGGACCCCCTACTCATGCTTACTAGTCTACACCCCCTCTTTGGTCCTATCCATCTCAGTATCAATCCCAACCAACCATCCATTCATTTCAACCTTATGTTAAGCCACAACATTAGTGGAATGCCCTACCCAAGGGGTGGAGGCCCTAATTCAACAACGTTCCACCTCTATTTCCTCCACCACCTGCACAACCAGAACTCCTACACTCTGCTCCACTGAAGCAACCCCATATGCCTGCCCAACCAAATCCAAACCCAAACAATAGGTAGGCTCAGCAAGCATACAGTGGAGAGACATCATACCCAGCTTATGCTGTAGAAATCCAAGAGATCAACCTAAGATCATGGAGAATTCTCCCTGATAACCAACCTCCCTCTCCACATAAGGAGGTTGAGAAAGAAAGAGAGGAAAGCAATCTAAATGTAAATCCACCCTTTCCTCAATGATTAGCCCAACCACTCCAGCCTACCCCAGAAGAAACTAAACTTTTGGGAGAATTGAAAAATCTATGTGTAAAAATCCCCCTTCTCCAGGCAATCAAATATTTAATTAACAAACCAGATGTAAATGCTAGAATTATAATATGGTTTCTTCTATTACAACAATTTGATCTAACCATTATTAATAAGCCTGGTAAGGAAAATGTTGTTGCTGACTTTCTATCTAGAATAAATCTGCCTGTAGGTGAAGAAGGAATGGTGGATGACCAGTTACCAGATGAGCATATGTTTGATATTCCAGTTCTCTCCCCATGGTTTGCTGATATAGCAAACTATCTGGTATCATCACAGTTCCCACCAAACTTGTCCTCCAAAGAAAAGAGTAAGATAATAAAAAAGAGTGCCCCCTTCACCTGGATTGGGGGCAATATTTTCAAACATGGCCCAGATCAAATCTTGAGAAGATGTGTAAGGGAAGAGGAAGTATTTGACATCCTTCTGACCTATCATGATGGCCCTTGTGGAGATCATTTTGCAGCAAAGAGGACAACATTCAAAGTGTTGCAAGCAGGCTATTATTGGCCTACTCTTCATCGGGATGTGAAGAATTGCATTAATCATTGTGATCAATGCCATAGGATGGGAAAGCCTACTCCAAGAGATGAAATTCCCCTACAACCTCAAGTGACTTTCGAGCCATTTGATAAGTGAGGCATGGACTTCATTGGGCCTATTAACCCCCCTTCAAAGCAAAAAAAACACATCATTGTGTGCACTGATTACTTAACTAAGTGGTCTGAAACCAAGGCAATTAAGGAAGCAACAAAAGAAAGTTGGCTGAGTTCCTAAGGGAGAATATATTCTACAATTTTGGGTACCCTAGAGAGCTAGTCACAGACCAAGGCAACCAATTTACCTCTAGCATGATTGAAGAACTGCTCGAGCATCACAAAATCAAGAATAGGACCTCCACTCCTTATCATCCACAAGCTAATGGGCAAGTGGAGGTGACCAACAGAGCACTGGAGAACATCCTAACCAAGGTAGTGAACAACAAAAGAAAGGATTGGGCAGAAAGACTAGTTGAGGCCACTTGGGCCTATAATACAACATGGAAGACCACCACTGGATTTACACCCTATGAGCTGGTTTATGGGAATAAGGATTTGTTGTCCATTGAATTTGAATATAACACATTGAGGATGGAAGCCCAACTAGATTTAGATCTCAGCCATGCGCATAAAGAAAGGTAGTTTCATTTGAATGGCTTGGATGAATTCAGAATGCAAGCCCTCCTACATACAGAGATAGTTCAACTTCAAAGGAAGATCTGACATGAAAAACACATCAAGGAGAAGCAATTTCAAGGAGACTAGGCATTTTTATATGACTCTAGGTTTAAATATTTCAAGGGCAAGATAAGGACAAGATGGCTTGGACCTTATGTGGTGGAAAGATGCCATAATGGTTCAGTGAAAATCAGAACTATTGATGAATAATCCATTCCATTGCTAGTTAATGGACATACATTGAAAATGTACAAGAGGCCTTTATCAAGACAAGAGTTGAATGACAACATTAAAAAGACAGTGATGATGGTGGAGAAAGTTCCAGCTCCTCCCTCATTTGGTTACTAAAAAAGGACAAATAATAAGGATTCAGGTGAAAACCTCTATGAGGTGCCTGAGTCCCATATTTGGGTTGAAAACCTCATGATGCGACCCAAGGATGAGAAAAATGAAAAGGATAAGAATATCCCTAGGTGAAAACCTTCATGAGGCACCCAGGGTAGATATCTAGGGTTAAAACCTCTCTGAGGAAGCCTAGATGTTTTGTTTAATATATATAAAAACATAATTGTTATGTGAAAGTGGGTGAGAAAGACAACTAAGGAGAAAAGATAAGATCCAAAGGGAACCTTGCCTCACATATATTTCATCTTCTCCAATCCTTACCAATGCATCCCTCCATCAATTCTATTGTTTTTTCACTTCATTGCTTCCATTCAAGTGAAGATTGTGTTTTCTAACAGAATCAACTCAACCATTACCATCATCCCTGAATCCACATACACTCCTACTCCCTCTGTCCATTCATTACAACATCCTCACAGCACCATCCAACAACATGATCAAGAATTCTAAAGAAGACACTAATCATTTCCAAGTGGAAATCTAAGAGCTCCACTGTAGTAGCAACATCAAGTCCAAGAGCTCCAAATCAGCAGAAACATCAAGTCCAAGAGCTCCACAGCAATAGTAGCATCAAGTCCAAGAGCTCCACAGCAGTAGCAACATCAAATCCAAGAGCTCCATAGTAGCAGCAACAACATCAGATCTTCAATCTACCTACAAAAGCTTCTAAGCCATCAGTAGACAACAAAGGAGGAAGAAGAAGGATCATCAATAGCTCCTCTGATCTTTGACAACTACAACATGGCATCAAGACCACAGATAATTATCCTACTCACTCACTCATATGCATCATTTGATCAAAAGTTGTAAAGGTTAAGAGGTAGTTGGTTTACAAGTGAAAAGATGGAAAAAAGGAAATTCTTTGTTAAGTCAAAAGCGAATGTAAGAGTCCATAGATACAGTATTGTTATGGCAACCATTTGAGAATGCTTGAAGAATTAAGGTTTGGGGTAGAAGCACCAGTTCACCAAAGACTCAACATACCCTATTTCTTAATGCAATCACTCATAGACTCCAGTAGCCAAGTAAAGGAAGGAAATTCCCAACAGTTAGTTCACCATGGGTTGATCAAAATGCTCATTAAGGATGCCCTCCAAAACCTCAGGATCCCTATAAAATGGCCAGTCTTCAGAGACTTACCAGCAAAGGATGACATCAAAACCCTCACCTATGATGATAGTCCTCCTGTCAGTGAGGAAGAGGCAAAACAAGAAGAAACTAATATAGAGGAACATGATGAAACAAAACACAAGGAGGATGATGCTAAACTAGAGGAAGAAACTGATGGAGATAAGAAAGAACAACAAAAGGAAGAAGATAAGAAAAATAAAGGAGATAGCTGTAGAAAAAGGAAATTAGCTAGCATATATGACCAACCTCTCCTTGGAGGCCATCTAGTGTAGGATGATAGCTAAATCCTATGCTCGCTACCTCAGAAAACAATGGCTGCAATTATAGATTAAAACCTTAGCACAAAGGAGCACCTTTGCTATTTTAGGATTGTAGACAATTTCTTAATCTTTGTGATCAAAGTGAACTAAAGGATGGGGCCAAAATGGCCGAGTTTTACTTGCATAACATAGCTCATATATAGATGAATATTTGAGACCCTAATGAATAGCTAGGAGAGCTACAATTAATGGATTTGGCATCATGGATAAACCATGAGAAGTCAAGGGCTGCAGAGATAAAATAATATTGTCTAGAGAGAAAATGAACCTCTTTTCATTGGAGCTGAATAATTAAATCCCATGGCCCTACTCAGCACCCATAATCTAATTGCAAATGATCCTCAGCTAGAACTTAGATATCTTGCTGCCTAAGGGCAAGCAATTTCACATTTTGAGGAAATATTTAAGCTGCTAAGATATGATAATATACATGCCTACTAAAATGGAACACACTGCCACACAGTTTGAAGTTCAAAGAAAAAAGAGGAAAAGAGGCAGAAAGGAAAGCAGGTTTCTATGAACAAAAAGAAGAGACCACAGCAGAAGCATGGGATGTTAGAGAGGTTATTAGAGGCACTAAGTTTTTCAGAGGATGAGCAAAACTTTCAGTAGGGGGTGATGATGAGCCTCATTATTGAGTAATTATATGGGCCTTAATTGGCCTTAATTCACCTCCTAGCTTAGTCAAACCAACTATTCTCACAACTTATTGCATACTTTTGATTATATTTTGTTTACGAAATGAGTTAGAGTTGGATATTTGGCTTTGTGGTCTAATGTGCATATAATGTAGGAATAAAGGATAAAAGCAAGGAGAAATGTACATATAAAGGATAAAATCAAAGAACTATAGCAAAGACCTTGGTCAAGACTCGAATGGGACAAGGTAGAAGAATTATAGGAGGTTAGTCCTCCTCATCTACTACCCCTCCATTCGAATATTTCTCCACCATCTCGGAGTGCAAACCACCACAAAATGAGGACTAAAAGATAGACAGGCAAGTGAAAAGGACAGAAAATAGTTTATTTTGAGTTGGGAGCCAAACCACCCTAATTTGAGAGGAAGTTGTTGGAGACTTCATATGTATAAATAGAGAGGTTTAGGACCTCACTAGGATTCAGACTTCATTTGTAAAACTCTATTTTATTTATGAACTACAAATACTTGTGAATTTGCTCTGTAATCCATGGTTTCTATAGTGAAGATGAGTTACGTTTAAGCGAGCTCTGAGTTAAAATTCGAGGGGTGAAGCTCTTGGGTTATGGCCCGACCTAAGCAGCTACAACTCCTCTTTACTGTGTTTTTATTCTAGCATAGAGTTATGTTCTATTTATTCGTTAAGTAGTTTCATGGTTTGTTGATGCACTTGCTCAAGAAGTTTATAGTTCTGATTCATTTGGTTAAGAAACTTTCTGGTTCTATTCACTTATTTGAATAGCTTCCTGTTTTTGTTCATCCATTTCTGTAGTTGCATCTGTTGTAGGTTACTTTCATTTGTGTTTTTAATTCACAGGTTGGATTAGAGGAAAAGATTACTATCAGGTTGTGCACAGGTGTCTCGACCTCATCTCCTCCCTTTGGGACCATGACTTGAGGCAGAGACCCTGCAACAACCCCAAAAACACAGTTTCTAGTTCTCGCATGGGTTATGGAGTCCGCTATTTAAATACAGTTAGTTGTTTACCCACACTAGTTTTCTCTGTCATTTTCTCTAGTGCGGGTAAACAACTAATTGTATTTAAACAGTGAACTCCATGGCCCATGTGAGAACCAGAAACTGTGTTTTTGGGGTTGTTGGAGGGTCTCTGCCTCAAGTCATGGTCCTAGAGGGAGGAGATGAGGCTGAGACACTTGTGCACAACCTAATAGTAATATTTTCCTCTAATCCAACCTATGAATTAAAAACACAAATGAAAGTAACCTACAACAGATGCAACTACAGAAACAGATGAACAGAGACATGAAGCTATTCAAATAAGTGAACAGAACCAGAAAGCTGCTTAACCAAATGAATTAAAACCAGAAACTTCTTGAGAAAATGCATCAACAAACCATGAAACTACTTAACAAATAAACAAAATAGAACAATATGCTAGAATAAAAATATAGTAAAGAGGAGTTGTGGCTGTTTGGATCGGGCCCTAACCCAAGAGTTTCAGCCCTCAAAGTTTAACTTAGAGATGGCTTAAACAGAACTCATCTTCATTATAGAAACCATGGATTAAAAAGCAAATTCACAAGTCTTTCCAGTTAAAAAATAAAATAGAGTTTTACAAATGAATCCTAGTGAGGTCCTAAGCCTCTCTATTTATACATATGAAATCTCCAACAACTTCCTCTCAAATTAGGGTGGTTTGGCTCCCAACTCAAAATAAATTGTTTTCTGTCCTTTTCACTTGCTTGGTTGTCTTTTAGTCCTCATGATGCGGTTGTTGGCACTCCGAGCTGGTGGACGAATATTTGAATGGAGGGGTAGTAAATGAGGAGGATTAACCTCCTATAATTCCTCTACCTTGTCCCATTCGAGCCTTAACCAAGGTCTTTGCTATAGTTCTTTGCTTTTATCCTTTATACTTGCATTTCTCCTTGATTTTATCCTTTATTCCTGCATTATATGCACTTTAGAGCACAAAGCCAAATATCAAACTCTAACTCATTTCATTAACAAAATATAATCAAAAGTATGCAATAAGTTGTGAGAATAGTTGGTTTGACTAAGCTAGGAGGTGAATTAAGGCCAATTAAGGCCCATATAATTACTCAATAATGAGGCTCATCATCACCCCCCTACTGAAAGTGTTGCTCATCCTCTGAGAAACTTAGTGGCTCTAGTAGCCTCTTTGACATCCCATGCTTCTGCTGTGGTCTCTTATTTTTTTTCATAGAAGCCTACTTTCCTTTCTGCTTCTTCCCACTGCCTCTTTTCCTCTTTTTTTCTCTGATATTCAAACTGTGTGGTAGTGTGTTCCATTTTAGTAGGCATGTATATTATCATCTCTTAGCAGCTTAACTATATCCTCAAAATGTGAAATTGCTTGCCCTTGGGCAGCAAGATATCTAATTGCCAGCAGAGGATCATTTGCAATTAGATTATGGGTGTTGATTAGGTCCATGGGATTTGATTATTCAGCTCTGATGAAAAGAGGTTCATTTTGCTCTCTGGCCAATATTCTTTTATCTCCGTAGCCCTTGACTTCTCATGGTTTATCCATGATGCCAAAGCCATTAATTGTAGCTCTCCTAGCTATGCATTAGGGTCCCAAATATTCATATCTGTGAGGGCTATGTTATGCAAGTAAAACTTAGCCATTTTGGCCCCATCCTTTAGTGCACTTTGATCACAAATATTAACAAACTATATGCAATCTTGAAATAACATGGTGCTCCTTCGTGCTAAGGTTTTAATCTGTAATTGCATCCATTGCTTTCTAAGGCAGGGAGCATATGATTTAGCTGTCTGATCCGGATTTAAACAGGAACGCAACAAATTACAGAGATAACCATATACACAAAGATGCAGTGGAAATAATACTTCATTTCATTAATGGAAAATACTGAAATATGCTTACAACCAGAAATGGAAATAAACCAGCTAGGGCGATGGTAGCTTATCTCTGAGAAGAGATGTGATGGCTACATGCCTCTGAACTGTGTTACAATGAGGCTCGAAGGCCTATTTATTGTTGAGAAACAATGGAAAACCCTTAACATTCCAAAACCTAACCCTAGGAGATGAAACGCCAAACTGTGGGCCCTGTTTGGGGTAAATTGGTACATCAACTTCCCAGGGTCGTAACTTTGGCATATAATCTCCGTTTGACGCGTACAATAGCTCATTAGAAAGATCTATCCGAGCACTATCATTGTTGGAACAGGAAACATCGGTCCATTCCATGGACCCATGTTGCCCCTGGTTTCCCCAAAAAACGTCGTTTAGGGCCTCAAAACGGCTCCGGAAGTTCAGGACCCGAAAAACTGCTAAAAATAGTAAGTTGTGCTACAATTAAGGAAACTGAAAATGTTGAGAAAGACAATGGTGGGGGTCCAGGTGGACTTGGCAGGTGGCCACCAATCACCTGGATCATTCCTCCCCCCTTAAGAAGCAATGGTCCCCATTGCGTTGAGCTCCTCCATGAGATGAGGAAACTTCTTCTGAAATTGTTCCCTGGTGAGTCACTTGCCCTGCTGAAGGAGTTGGCCTGCTTTAACAACTCGATACAGTTGGATATTCTGTTGGCGAGTGTTCTTGATCTGTGTGTCCATGATCCGATCAGTTGCAGCTTGTTCCATGCAATCTGGATTTAATTCTGTGGGTTTGAGTTGTTCTGTAATGTCGGATGTGTCTAGCAATGGTGGAAAGGATGGCCGAAGACGGTCCACATTGAACACTGGGTGCAGGCCAAGGAATGGGGGAATGCTGAGCTCAAATGCATTGTCTCCCATAGCCTTAGTAATGGTGTAAGGACCATATCGGAGTGGTCTTAATTTCCGATAGGCTCTAGTAAGGCGTTCCTTTTGCAAATGCAACCAGACTTTGTCGCCCACCTGAAACTTATGTGGCACCCGGTGTTGATCATGTCGCTGCTTGTACTTGGCATTTAATTTCTCAAGAATGTCATGGACCTGCTGGCAAATATGTTGGATGCGCTCAATGAAGCTGGTGCCCTTATCTGTTTCGGACTGGACATGAGCTGAATTCATGTGAGTAGCTGCAAGTGGCATGGCCACATCAATGGGGCATAGTGGCTGGAATCCCAAACCCACCTGAAAAGGGCTATGGCCAGTGGAGCTGTGAAGAGCTCGGTTGTAGTTGTGCTGAACATAGGGGAGGCTCTCGTCCCATGTGCGTGGATGCTTTGAGTTATACATGCGCAGAATGTGCACAATCATCCTGTTGACAACCTCTGTCTGGCCATCAGTTTGAGGATGGAAGGCTGTGGACTTCGTGAGTTTGGTGTCCAACATTGACCAGAGACTAGACCAAAATGTGCTGAGAAACCGACTGTCCCGATCTGAGATGATAGACTGTGGGATCCCAAAGTGCACCCACACTCGTTCAAAGAAGAGTTTAGCAGTGGCTTCTGCTGTGCTATTCTTCTTAAAGGCCATCATAATGGCCATCTTCGAGAACCTGTCGACGACCACAAAAACATAGTCATTTCCATGCTTAGTGGAAGGAAGGCCTGACATGTAATCCATGGAGATGGATTCCCAAGGTCGACTAGGGGTAGGCAACGGGGTATAGAGGCTGTGCTTCTTAATGGTCAGTTTGGCAATGGCACAGGCAGTACATGATCGGATGTACTTCCCAACATCCTGTCGAAGATTCGGCCAATAGAAATAATTTTGCAGTACTGCCACTGTTTTCTCGACCCCGAAATGCCCAGCAGCCCGACTGTAGTGTGCTTCCCAAATCATCTTGGCACGCTCGCTTGAAGGAACACAAAGGTGACCGAGGTGGCATAATAGGGCATCCTGGAGGTGAAAATCTGCAACATGCCGATCCTCCAAGAGTGTCTGGTATGTGTGGCCGAATTCTGGGTCGCTTTTGTAGAGAAGTGGCCAATCAGAAGTCTCGTGCCCACAAGAGTTGAGCACGGTGGTTAGTGCCATGATCAGTGGCCGACTGAGGCAATCTGAAACATTATTGGTGCTGCCCTTTTTATACTTGATATTCAAGTGAAACTGTTGCAGGTATGTAGACCACTTCTGATGGCGATCATTCTGCAATTTCCCTTGGGTCTGTATGAACTGCAGAGGTCGGTGGTCTGTGTGGATGACCGTTTCCTTCCCCAAAATGTAATGCTTCCATTGTCAGCAGGCTTGTACAATGGAATACATCTCTTTATCATAAGTGGGGTACTTCCGGACTGTGTCTGAAAGTGTTTCACTGTGATATGCCTCTGGATGTCCATGTTGAGTAACTACTGCCCCAATAGCATAGTCAGAGGCATCTGTCTCGACCTCAAATGGTTGTTGTAAATCTAGTAACGCGAGCATTGGTGCCGTCCAGAGGCGATCCTTCAACTCCCTGAATGCCTTCTGTTGAGATTCAGACCAAAACAATTTTTCTTTCGCCCTGCCCTTGGTGACTTGACTCAAGGGCCAAGAAATATGAGAAAACCCCAACACAAACCTGCGGTAGAAGTTGGCAAGACCTAGAAAGCTGCGGAGCTCTGTTAGAGTGGTTGGAGAGGGCCAATCCTGAATGACTTGGATCTTGGCTGGATCGACATCCACCCCCTGTTCATCAATGATGTATCCCAGATACTGAACCTGGGTCATGCCAAAAGTGCATTTCTCCAAATTGGCACATAGCTTGTGTTGCCGCAGTGTTTGGAGAACCTGTCGGATGTGGTGGAGGTGCTCTTCCCAACACTGGCTGAAGATCAGAATGTCATCCAAGTATACTACTACAAAGGAGTTGGTGAATGGCCGCACGATGTCATCCATTAGCCTCATAAAGGTTGCAGGAGCATTCGTCAATCCGAAAGGCATGACCAACCATTCGAAGAGGCCCTCCTTGGATTTGAAGGCAGTCTTCCACACATCAGAGGGTTCGATTGGTACCTGGTGATATCCTGACTTTAGATCGATCTTGCTGAAATATTTCGCCCCCTTTAGTTGGTCTAGGAGGTCATTAATCCGCGGGATCGGGTACCTATTACGGACAGTGATCTTGTTCAGCGCCCGATAGTCAATACAGAGTCTCCACGTCCCATCCTTCTTCTGTACCAACACGATCGGGCTCCCACAGGGCGATGAACTTGGAGGGATGTGACCTTTCTGTAGGAGCTCCTGAATCTGCCTCTTGATTTCATCATTCTCCAGAACGGAGCACCGATAAATTGGTCCATTGGGTAGCGGTGCACCTGGGGTCAGATCGATGGAGTGCTTGACTTGACAGTGCAGAGGAACCCCTGCCGGGGAGGTGAAGATGTCCTCATACTCCTCCACAACCTTGTCCATCTGTAGTTGTCGTGCAGAGGGACCCCGTTTGGAGGCCACAACCACTGTCTTCTTCTTTCCTTGAGGGCGTATCATCAGGAAAACAAATTTCCTGGTTTTAGAAATGATCTTACGGCATTTTTTTGCAGTAATCAAAGAGATGGCGACAGGTGGTGCTACCTCTGGTATCCTGAACAACTTCTTTCCCAATGTAATAATAACAACACGGGGCCTTGATTCATACACAGCATGTCGCTTCCACAAGTATGGTTGTCCTAGTAATACATCACAAACTTCAAGGGGAGCAATGTCACACAATACCTCATCCGTGAAGGGCTTGATGTTGTATGGAAGGCGACACTGCTGGCTCACACGAAGATCTCGTCCTTGGTGAAGCCACCCAATGGTGTATGGTTGTGGATGTGCTGTGGTCGGTAAGCCCAACCGCTTCACGACCTCTGCCGAAATGAGGTTCTTTTAACTCCCGCTATCAACAATGAACTGTATTGGGGAGCCCTTTACCCACATCTGGGAGTGGAAGAGACGCTCCTCCTCCTCTGGATCTTCGGGTTCATTTTTCTGGATCTTTGCGGTAGCAACAGTGGCGCTGGGATCCGCATCAATGATCTGCGTCCCTTTTTCATACCCCTTATCGGGTTCTGACTTAGAGTCGGAACATGCATCTGATTCTAAAACCTTTAGCTCAACCACCAATGAATGCTTGGCCCGACACTCACTTGTGTTGTGAGTGGATCTCTTATGGAACTCGCACCATTTTCCAGTGTCCTTTCTCGGCTTCGCGGCGCTGTTCTTTGCTTGCAACTTCTGCTGGTTGTCTTGGGTTGTCCCGCCTTGGCTTTGTCCTTTGTTCTGTGGTTTAGGGGCACCTTTCCCCTTCTTTGGATTCGTAGATCCAAAGTCTCGCTTCTTTTGTTTAAACTTCTGCTCGACCTTGACGGCATATCGGTTTGTTGTGCCGAGCGAGGGGATGTTTAGGAATTGTATTTCTTCCTGGATGTACTTGTGCAGGCAGCCACGGTATTTGAGTATCAAATGTTGCTCCGAATCCTTGATACCCAACTTTGTGCGAAGGGTATGGAAAAGATTGGTGAACTCCGGCACGTCTTGGTCCCTTCCTTGCCGCAGCGTGGTCCACTTTATGTATTCATCCTCATAGCTTCCGACAGGGTAGAACTGCTCCTTGATGGCATCCCGGAACGAATCCCAGGTGGGTGCGGCTGAAAATAGTGAGCCAGTACTTTCATCCTTCTGCTCGCAGTAGGTTACCCACCAGTCCTTGACATGGGGGGCTGCTTTGAGAAGAGTAAAAACAATATTTTCCCGACTCGAAAATTCATGAACAGAAAAATAACCCTCTAGTAGATTTAACCATTTATCTACGGCATCTGTGTCTATCTGACCCTCGAATATGGGGATTTAAAAATTAACTTGTACCTTAAAGGGTGTGGTGTTTCCAGAGTAGCTTCTGGAAGCCGATGCGTTGCTTCTGGGTAGCCGCTGAAGGATCTGGGCGAAGCTGTCCATCATCGCGTTCCTTTGTCGCTCGAGGGCTTCTTCGAGCAAGATTTTGATGGGATCTCCTGCCCCCTCGTCTTTCTTCTCGTCCGCCATGGGAGGCTGTCGGGATTTGCGAGGCTGGTCTTGCAAAGGTTCAACCAGTTCAAGCCCTAACTCCTTATACCCCGACCTTGTTGGGGACATGCAAAGAAAAACAGAGAAAAAGCAAACCGCTCTGATACCACTGGTCCGGATTTAAACAGGAACGCAACAAATTACAGAGATAACCATATACACAAAGATGCAGCGGAAATAATACTTCATTTCATTAATGGAAAATACTGAAATATGCTTACAACCATAAATAGAAATAAACCATCTAGGGCGATGGTAGCTTATCTCTGAGAAGAGATGTGATGGCTACATGCCTCTGAACTGTGTTACAATGAGGCTCGAAGGCCTATTTATTGTTGAGAAACAATGGAAAACCCTTAACATTCCAAAACCTAACCCTAGGAGATGAAACGCCAAACTGTGGGCCCTGTTTGGGGTAAATTGATACATCAACTTCCCAGGGTCGTAACTTTGGCATATGATCTCCGTTTGACGCGTACAATAGCTCATTAGAAAGATCTATCCGAGCACTATCATTGTTGGAACGAGCAACATTGATCCATTCCTTGGACCCTTGTTGCCCCCGATTTCCCCAAAAAACGTTGTTTAGGGCCTCAAAACGGCTCCGGAAGTTCAGGACCTGAAAAACTGCTAAAAATAGTAAGTTGTGCTACAATTAAGGAAACTGAAAATGCTGAGAAAGACAATGGTGGGGGTCCAGGTGGAATTGGCAGGTGGCCACCAATCTCCACCTGGATCACTGTAATCCTACACTAGATGGCCTCCATGGAGAGGTTGGACATATATGCTAGCTAATTTCCTTTTTCTGTAGCTATCTCCTTTGTTTTTCTTATATTCTTCCTTTTGTTGTTCTTTCTTATCTCCATCAGTTTCTTCCTCTAGTTTAGGATCATCCTCCTTGTGTTCTGTTTCATCATGTTCCTGCTGAAACGAGAAAGAGTCAGCTGTTTGCGAGAGCACCAAGAGAGAAGATTGGGGCCAAGGAATATGCAGCCACCAGAAGTGGAGCGGCGATCATCAGGGCACCCGGCCCAATCAGCATCAGAATAAGCAAGAAGCATTTGTGATTCGTCAAAAACGAAGACCATACCCCTTCTTTTAAGTAACGTAAGATGCGCTTGACTGCCTCAAAGTTATTAGTTTCTTCTTGTTTTGCCTCTTCCTCACTGACAGGAGGAATATCATCATAGGTGAGGGTTTTGATGTCATCCTATGCTAGTAAGTCTTTGAAGACTGGCCATTTTATAGGGATCCTGAGGTTTTGGAGGGCATCCTTAATGAGGATTTTGATCAACCCATGGTGAACTAACTGTTGGGAATTTCCTTACTTTACTTTGTTGTTGGAGTCTATGAGTTATTGCATTAAGAAATAGGGTATGTTGAGTCTTTGGTGAACTGGTGTTTCTACCCCAAACCTTAATTCTTCAAGCATTCTCAAATGGTTGCCATAACAATACTGTATCTATGGACTCTTGCATTCTCTTTTGACTTAACAAAGAATTTCCTTTTTGCCATATTTTCACTTGTAAACCAACTACCTCTTAACCTTTACAACTTTTGATCAAATGATGCATATGAGTGAGTGAGTAGGATACTTACTTATGGTCTTAATGCCATGTTGTAGTTGTCAAAGATCATAGGAGCTGCTGATGGTCCTTCTTCTTCCTCCTCTACTGTCTGCTGATGGCTTATTAGCTTTTTTAGGTGTCTGTGACTGAACATCTGATGTTGTTGCTACTGCTGTGGAGCTCTTGGATTTGATGTTGCTGCTGCTTTGGAGCTCTTGGACTTGATGCTGCTGCTGTTGTGGAGCTCTTGAATTTCCACTTGGCAATGTTTAGTGTCTTCTTTAGAATTCTTGATCATGTTGCTGGATGGTGCTATGAGGATGCTTTAATGAATGGATAGAGGGAGTAGGAGTGTATGTGGATGCAAGGATGATGGTAATGGTTGAGGTGATTTTGTTAGAAAACACAACCTTCACCTGAATGGAAGCAATAAAGTGAAAAAACAATAGAATTGATGGAGGGGTGCATTGGTAAGCAGTGGAGGAGATGAAATATATGTGAGGCAAGGTTCCCTTTGGATATTCTCTTTGCTCCTTAGTTGTCTTTCTCACCCACCTTCACATAACAATTATGTTTTTTTTCTTTATATATATATATATATATATATATAAACAAACACCTAGGCTGCCTGAGAGAGGTTTTAACCCTAGATATCTGCTCTGGGTGCCTTAGGAAGGTTTTCACTGAGGGATCTTCTTATCCTTTTCATTTTTCTCATCCTTGGGCTGCGTCATGATTTTTTCAACCCAAGGAATGGACTCAGGCACCTCATAGAGGTTTTCACCTGAATCCTTATTCTTTTTCCTTTTTCAGTAACCGGATGAGGGAGGAGCTAGAACTTGCTCCACTATCATCGATGTCTTATTAATGTTGTCAATGAACTCTTGTCTTGATAAAGGCTTCTTGTACATTTTCAATCTGTTTCCATTAACTAGTAATGGAATGGATTCTTCATCAATAGTTTTGATTTGCACTGAACCATTGTCATAGCATCTTTCCACCACACAAGGTCCGAGCCATCTTGTCCTTAGCTTACCCTTGAAATTTTTAAACCTCAAATCATATAACAATGCCCAATCTCCTTCTTGAAATTGCTTCTTCTTGATGTGCATGTCGTGCCATATTTTCCTTTGAAGCTGAACTATCTCTGTATGTAGGAGGGCATGCATTCTGAATTCATCCAAGCCATTCAAATGTAACAACCTTTATTTCTGCACATGGTTGAGATCTAAATCTAGTTGGGCTACCATCCTCAATGTGTTATATTCAAATTCATTGGACAACAAAGCCTTCTTCCCATAGAGCAGCTCATAGGGTGTAAATACAGTGGTTGTCTTCCATGTTGTATTTTTTAGGGCCTAAATCTACCTCAGGCTGAGAAAGGCAGGATCTAGGGTAACATCAAACCACGCTTAACCTGGTAGCTAGTGCTACTAGGTCGGGACAGGGCTCTCTCCTTGTCAATCTTAGAAAAAATGGCCAATAAAGCTTGAGATGACTAAAGTAAAGACTGATTTTAGGCTAGGTATGTGCACAAAGGAGTTTGATTGAGTTTAATGTTGGTTTGTTGGCTCAAATGTGAAAGGCAGTTTTGGGTCCGGGGAATGGGCACAATGTTGCAGAGATCTCTATGGGGCGAGGTAGGAAAATGGTTTAGCACTTCAAATTGAGTGATATGGAGAGATTTTAGACTGGTGAGGAGTTGAAGAGGGCATGAAAGTCTCAGGTATCCTCTTCAAACAGCTGAAAACATAAATAACTAAACAAACCCTAGGTAGAGCACTGCAACTTCAATGAATTCTACCTTTATCCTTGTTTCATTTAGTTAAGATGAATAGAGAGAGATGATGGCATACATAAAACACATGTAAACTTGCAATTACAGAAGGAAACACAATACCAAATCAAGTTGCCACAAGAATCCCATAAAGTGCTACAAACCCTGGTCTATTCCTTTGCCAAACTGCTGAAATGAATGTACAATAATTCTCAAAGCATTCACAAGAGTCCAACCTTTACAAATGACTGAAAAACTACTAGATATAGGAAACCAAAAACCCATGCTAGGCTTTAGGGGTAGAATTCATGAGTTTATGATCCGTTTCAACAAATATAAACTAAGAACTAAAAAGTAGGTAGTGGAACAACATGCCTCTAAACCCTAGGAAACTGATTCATTCAATTGCAAACTACCTTTTGATGATGAATCTACCTCTATGAGTGAAAATTTAGCATATTTACATCATAATCCATCAAGTCACATCAAATTACATCATTATTTTGACTATTATAAATATAAAAGTCAAACTGTGAAGAAACTAGGCGAAAAACAGAGTTTTTTGGCCAAAATGAGAAAATTTCATTTTGTGCGTTGCGCTCCTGTCCCTGTGCGCTGCGCTACTTTGGAGATTATTTTGGAGGCCTTCCCATGCACCAAATTTTCTCCAAGTGGCCATGTTGCAAAGGTCAGCCTATCTACTTTCCATAACAAGTGGAATTTCTAAATTTGGTCTCCATTTGCCCCTCCAAAAATGAGTTCTCCCAACACTGCTTCCTGTGTGGCCAAAAAGGGGCAAAAATGTCAAATTTGAGGTGTTTTTTACCCTTTTGGAAGCTCAAAACTTGTCAAAATTTCTTGGCCATGTGAGGGAATTCATATTTTTCCATGAGAAATCCAAAAATGTTTAGTTTTCCTCAAAAGGAGTTCCGTATCAAAAGCGCGCGCCAGGTGACGCAACGCACCAGGCAAAAAAACCTGTTTTTTAGGCCAAAAATTCAAAATTTGCAAAAGATTCCCAAATTTCTTGAAATTTGGGCTGAGTGTCCTTCATCAGGTGCTATGTTGGGTTAAGGAAGCCTCAGCCAAGATCTGGAGTCTATCTTGCTCTTTTCTCTTCCTCAATGCTTTCTTCAACGTGGCCTTCAAAATCCTAATTCTCGCTTTACACACCTTGTTTCTCACCAAGTAGTGGTGGGCCATGTGCCTCAACATCCTTTTCTCTTTGTTTGCCTTCTCCATCATCTTTTCCAAGTGAAAATTTTTCCTCTCAAGCCAAGATTCACGATCAGCTTGAATTTCTTGTTCAAGTGTTGTCAACTTGGTTTTCATTCTCTTGGCAGCTTGCCGTTTTGCCTTTATGTTTTGGAGCTCCATAATGGTTTGCTGATCCTCTTGTTTCTCTGCTCCAAATAGTTGATTATCCACTTGGCTCTTTCCAGGTTGAGAGAAAAATGATGAATGTCATATTGTTGCTCCCGGATGATCTCTTTGAGCTTTGAGCTCAAATATAAGTGTCATCATCCTGAATAAGAATGAAATCTGCCTCTTGACCTCCTGAAGGTCCCTCATCATGCAAGGGCTTCTTACCCTTGTCCTGTACCTACTCTGCTGATGGAGGAAACGAGACCCCTTCCACCCTGGGTGGAGATAGTACTCGTTTTGCTGCTGCAAACAATCTCTTAGTGCCCTTTTGTTATGTGACAAACACTGGCACACTAGTGGTTTGTGTCTCATGAACCTCCTGCTAATGTGAAGGCTCTCTTGCCTCATGAAAAATTGATGGGGGCACTTGAGGACCAGTGAAGACCTCATGTGAGATGAAATCTTCCCATGAAACATTCAGTAGACTAAGCTGATGCAAAACCACAATTTTGATTAGTGCAAAGTAATAGATGTTGTTATACTGCTGATGAGGAGGCTTCCTCCACACCAATGTGGTCATCTTCTCAATATTCCAACAAATTAAATAAGGGAGGTTCATCATCCTCACCCTAGTAAAGTGCATCAGCAATCTGATATGGTAGGTGTACAGATGAGAAAATTTGCCCTCACAGCTAAAATATTTGATTATGAGTTTCATCAAGGAAGCATATGTATCCTGTAGGTACCTGAAGGGGAAGACCCTACTGACATGTCTCTGAAAACCAGCCTTGATATAAGGCTCATAATGATCTCTGTCAACTACCCCTTATTCCACTGTTCACCTACATTCAGAATACCGGTTGCTTGAGCAATAGTCTCAGGTGTCAAGGTGAATGTCAAACTTGCCAAATTGACTTGGCCATTATGAAGATGGAGTACAAACAGTCTAGCAAGCTCATGGTAGTATTTGACTCTTTCCACCATCTCACAGAATTGGTAATAAGATTGATGTTGGAAACATGTGACAATAAGAGGATAGGTCAACAACTCAGCAAGTGAAGTAGGCTCCTCCTGGTTATGTTTTCCACCCTTATGAGGTCTCCTTGGTGCATGAATTTCTCTGGAAGAGTCACTGACTGTTTCCTCATTTCTATCATAGGAAGAATCTGACTCCATGTTTGCCAATGCTTGGGTTTTCTTAGATGAGTATGAAGAGATTTTAGAGTGACAATAGGAATTTGTTGGTAAAAGATAAGAATTAAAGAGGGCACCATGGAAGGACTGTGTATGAGAGGTTGGGTATATTTTTTGTAAGGTTTTTTGGGAATGAAAGGGTTTAGGGAATAATATTTAGGGTTTAGGGAATAATATTTAGGGTTTGGGATAAGTGAAGGTAGGGATTAGGGTTAGTAATTTAGGGATATGTGGAATAGGGAATGGGTAAATATGAATGAAAAGGGAGGGAGAAAATGAAGTCAGGGAGTGAAAATGATAGGGGTGGGATTTAGCAGCAAAAACAACAATTTTTAAACCCTAAGTAGTGTTTTTTCAATAAGTAGTGCAAGGAGCTAGGGTTTCAATATTTCCCTATTGAATCAGCAAGAAGACTGAAGCAAACTTATGCATTAAGCATATGGGAGTGTGAACTTACTTGGGCAATGAAGAATTAGCGATTTTGAGAGTTTGGAGGAAGCTGTGTGTAAAGTTCAGGCGTTGTAGACTGGTGCATCGCACCACCTCACAGGTGCATCGCGCTGCCTCAGTGTGTCGTGCCAATACAAAATTTCAACACAAACTGTGCTATGTGTGCGCCGTGCTCTAACCCAGGTGCGTCGCGCCTGCAATTTCCCTTGTTTTGAATGGAAAATCGCTCTCTCGGCTTTGAATATGGAAATGCACTTGCTCTCCTTCACTTGTGGACACAAATGAGCCTTCTTTGTCATGAAAACACTTTATATAGCAATGGCTTTAATTTTTGACTCAAGAAAACCCACTTTCCTAATGTTTGATTTTCACTTGCTAAAAAAACTTTGTTTTTGGGCAGTTTTCTTTACTTTTTTCCTTTGATGGACTAAATGCTTTGACATTTTGTTTCTTTTGTAGGAACTGGAGTTGCAGAGGCTTGGCAAGGTGACCAGGGCTGCCTCTTGAAATTATTACATATAGAAAAATGAAATTACATGAGATTTTGTACATGAAACATAAAAAACTCTGTTTTTCGGAAAAATCAATCACTGAGCATGTGATTATTGAAATTATTGTTGCTGAGACTTTATTTGACCTCCTCATGTGCCTGCTGACCATTATTGAGCATTGACAAGACCTTATTGATGAAACCCTAGACCTAATGAGACCTAAAACCCTAAAAAATGACTGTAGATTATTTATATGTATGAAAATGGGCCAGCAGGTAAAGAACACGAGGGAAAATGTATAATATGCCACTACCATTAGATGATCCATGACCCTAATGGAATGCAACTAATTGGATGAGACACCTAACATGCAATGCAACAAGAGAATTTGATCATTGATGGAGGGATGAAGATACTGACACTAACAGTATTATAGGCCCAGGTGGCCTCAACTAGTCTTTATGTCCAATCCTTTCTGCTGTTGTTCACTACCTTGGTTGGGATGTTCTCTAGTGTTCTGTTGGTCACCTCCACTTGCCCATTAACTTGTGGATGATAAGGAGTGGAGGTCCTATGCTTGATTTTGTGATGCTAGAGTAGTTCTTCAATCATGTTGGAGGTAAACTGGCTACCTTGGTCTGTGACTAGCTCTCTAGGGTACCCAAATTTGTATAATATATTCTCCCTTAGGAACTCAACCACCTTTTCTTCTGTTGTTTCCTTAATTGCCTTGGTTTCAGCCCACTTAGTCAAGTAATCAGTAAACACAATGATGTGTTGTTTTTGCTTCGAAGGGGGGTTAATAGGCCGAATGAAGTCCATGCCCCACTTGTCAAATGGCTGAAAAGTCACTTGAGTTTGTAGGGGAATTTCATCTCTTGGAGTAGGCTTTCCCATCCTCTGGCATCAATCACACTAACTAATGTACTTCTTCACATCCTGATGAAGAGTAGGCCAATAATAGCCGGCTTGCAACACTTTGAATGCTATCCTTTCTACTGAAAAATGACCTCCACAAGGCCCATCATGATAGGTCAAAAGGATTTCAAAGACTTCCTCTTCCCTTACACATCTTCTCAAGATTTGATCTGGGCCAAGTTTGAACATATTGCGCCCAATCTAGGTGAAGGGGGCGCTCTTTCTGATTATCTTGCTCTTTTCTATATCAACAAACCATGGGGAGAGAACTGAAATAACAATCATATGCTCATCTGATAATTGGTCATCCAGCATTCCTTCTTCACTTGCAGAAAGATTTATTCTAGATAGAAAGTCAGCAACAACATTTTCCTTACCAGGATTATCAATAATGGTTAGATCAAACTGCTGTAATAGAAGAAACCATCTTATAATTCTAGCATTTTCATATGGTTTGTTCATTAAATATTTGATTACAGCATGATCAGTATGCACAAATGTTTGATGGCCTATGATGTAATGCCTTAATTTGTTCAATGAATGCACAACAGCTAGGAGTTCTTTTTCAGTCACAATATAGTTTAGCTCAGCCTTTGAGGAGTTTTTACTGATAAAATAGATGGAATAAGGTAATTTATCCTCTTCCTGACCTAAGGCTGCTCCTATGGTTTTCTGTGAGGCATCAACATGAATATGAAAGGGGAGGGTCCAATTTGGGCCTCTAAGGATTGGTGCAGTAGTCAACTTACCCTTGAGAACATCTAAGGGCTCTTGACAATTCTTTGACCATATAATTTCAGAATCTTTGGCCAACAATCCAAACAAAGGAGAGGCAAACTTGCTGAACTCCTTTATGAACGTCCGATAGTATCCACCCAATCTTAAGAAACTTCTGACATCTTTCTGCTTTTATGGAGGTGGGACCCCTTGGATGATTGCTATTTTGTTTGGGTCCATCTGCAGTCCTTCCTAATATATTGAATGACCTAACACAGTCGCTTCAGTCATTAAGAATTCACACTTTTCTAGACTAAGAGACAAATTTATTTCAATGCATTTGTGTAATACTTTGCCTAGTTTAGTCAGGGCTTCTTGGAAATCACAGCCATAAGGTGTAAAGTCACCCATATAGATTTCCATAGCATCATGTACTAATTCAGCAAAGATACTCAAGACTTCTCTCTGGAAAGTGGCAGGAGCATTGCATAGGCCGAAAGGAAGGACCCTATAGGCAAAAGTACCCCAAATATAGGTGAATGTGGTCTTGTCCTGGTCTTCAGGGAAAATTTGGATTTGGTTATATCCACTGAATCCATCTAGGAAAGAAAAGAATTTCTTCCCTGCCAGGCCATCTAGCACTTGGTCAATGAAGGGTAGGGGAAAATGATCCTTCTTGGTGGCTTTGTTCAAATCCATATAATCCACACAAATCCTCCACTTACCATTTTTCTTGTGTACTAATACTAAAGGAGAGTCCCACTCACTGTCTGAGATAGGGTAAATAAATCCTGCATCTAACATTTTTTGCAGTTCTTCCTTAACTCCCTTTAAGAGTTGGATTCATCCTCCTTTGTTGTTTCCTAACTAGCTTGCAACCTTCTTGGATGTAGATGTGGTGAGTACACACTGAGGGGTGTACTCCCTTCATTTCCTTATAGCTCCAAGCAAAGGCTTCTAGGTTCTCTCTCAGCAGGTTGCATAACTTTTCCTCTTCCAAAGTAGAAAGAGATGGATTAATTTGCAAAGCTTTCTCTGGGCCAAATTTTATGGTTTTGACATGGATTGGTTTGGATTTAGCCATGCATAAATCAATTTGATGTTTGTTCAGGGTTTCTGTTACTTCTTATTCTAATGGCAAGGAAGTAGGAGTTGGATTTTGGAGCAGGTGTTCAATTAAATCATCCTCATTTTGTTGTTCTCCTCCTATGATTGCTTCCAAAGTATAAAGTTGGACAGAGTAACCCTCATTTTGTTCCTCCTCCCTTAACCATAAAGGTAAATCGTGTTCTAGCGAAGGTTGAGCAGGACGGTATAGGACTAATTGTTTGGAAATATGCCCATTCTTGATTGTCATATTCCCAGCTCTACAGCTAATGTAAGCATCAACTATGGCTAGCCATGGCCTCCCAAGGATGAGAGGGTAACCGGTAAGCTTAGCCTTAGGCTGGAGAACTAGGAAATTTGTAGTGTATTCCCAGGAATCAATGGTGACCATCACATCCTCCACAATTCCCTCAGGGGTGACTGTGGAACGGTTTGCAAGTCGCAGCACTGTTGTGGTCTTTCTCAATGACCCTTGGAACTTGAGTTTGAGCATGGTGTCTTAGTCATCACATTAATGGCAGCCCCAAGATCAATCAAAGTGTGTAGTACAATGGTTCCATTGATGTGTACATATACTGCAGGGCTTCCAGGGTCGAAATATTTTGGACATATTACTTGCCCCAACATTAAGTCAGACAAATACCCAATGACATTAATGGTAGGGGAATCCCTTTTTCTTCTTCCTGGATGCTTGAAGAACTTCTCCTTAATAAATTTATTGTAAATAGGCACATCTTTGTTTGCGTGGAGAAGGGGGATTTTTACACATATATTTTCAATCCTCCCAGAAGTTCAGTTTCTTCTAGGGTAGGCTAGAGTCATTGGGCTAATCTTTAAGGAAAGGGTGGATTCACTTTCAAGTTTCTTTCCTCTCTTTCTTCCTCAACCTCCCTATGTGGACAGGGAGGTTGGTTATCAAGGAGAATTCTCCCTGATCTTAGGTTGATCTCCTGGATTTCTACAACATAAGCTGGGTATGATGTCTCTCCACTGTATGCTTGTTGAGCCTGCCTATTGTTTGGGATCAAATTTGGTTGGGCAAGCATCTAGGGTTGCTTGGGTAGAGAAAAGTGCAGGAGTTGTTGTTGTGTAGGTGGTGGAGGCAATAGGGCTAGAACATTGTTGAATTAGGGCCTCCACCCCTGGGGTGGGGCATTCCACTTATGTTGTGGCTGAAAATAAGGTTGAAATGACTGGCTGGATGGTTGGGATTGATACTAAGATGCATAGGACCAAGGAGGGGGTGTAGACCAGGATGGATGAGCAGGGGGTCCCAAAGAAGGTATAGTTGTGGCTTGGTTGGGGTTGTAGTATGCATGGGATGACCCTTGCATACCCTGATGGTATGGTCTAGACCTAGGAGGTCTCCTTTGGTTGATTTAGAAAAGCTGCTCAGTGACCCCTTCAGCGCCTTGATATACAACTTTGAGTCCAGGTAAATAAGGGCACTTGTCTATGGAGTGGTTTTCTTCACAGACTGACGAAATCTGAATACATTTTAATGGACATTCGTTCCTAGGATGCCTCCTAGTGCATCTAGGGCAAAAAATGGCCAAGGCTCTCTCTGCTTCCTTTTGCTTCCTTTTGATGTTCATGGCGTTCAATTGTAAGGCAAGGGTTTGCATCATGTCACTTTTGAAATCTTCCAGCATATTTCCAATTTCACCTTTGATGGATAAGTTAGAGGTTGATGTACTGGCCATAGGTTGACTACCCCTACCGTTTTTCCTGGTTATCCTAGAATGGTTTCTAAATATAGTATTAATTTCCTCATAGGGTAACTGGTAGACATATCCTCTTGCTATCATATGTAAGGTATCCATAAGATCTTCCCTTACTCTAAGCAATACCAACTTTAGTGGCTCAGGGTCAAGTGTGGACCTGGCCCTTTTGTAACTAAGCTGGAATCTTTCTTCATAGTATTCTAGGGATTCATCCTGGCATATGGTCATCTTGAAAATCTCATATTAGTGTCTTTTGACCTACAGTAGTCCCTATATTTGTTGTTAAAATCTTGCTGCATCTGAGCCCATGAACCAGTGCAATGTTTCATCCTTGAGGGTAGATCAGAATAGTTTTAACTTTTTCTCATCATTTGTATAGTCATAAGTTGGCATATAACAGAAAATTCAAATAGGAAAGTTTCAGGGTCCTCTATGGTTAGGCCATGGAAATGAGGTAGAGAAAAGGGGCTTATATTCTTCATCTTGGTGTCCCCATTGGTTTCCCTGATGGGGAAGGCACTCTCAATTCTCTCTCTATCTCTACTGTCATTTTGGATTCCAACCATTAGTTTAGTAGGAATTGGTTCTTCCTCTTCTTCTTTTTTTGTAGGTTCCCCAAATAGGTAATTTTTCTCACTTAAAGGGTCTTCCAATTCACCGTCACTGAAGAAGAGAGAAGGTTGCCTATTGGATGCAGTGAGGGTATTTGACAAGAATTTTCCTGAATTGTCTCTAATCCTATGAGGCATGAAAGGAAATGTTTTTGGGTTGGTTTTTGTATGTTTTAAAGCTATAAAGTACTTGAAGAATGGAAAGGAAAGTAGCTAATGATAATTAAAAGAAAGAAAGAAAATATATTACTTTTGCAGAAATAAACTAGTGGAAGAAATTTTGAAGATTAGAAGTGGAAGAAAAGAAAGTAGGAGACTAGAAATAGAAGAAAGCAATAATTACTTCTACTTAGACACCTCCCCAGAAATGGCACCAAAAAGTGATGAGCCTAGGTATTGCAACAATAATGTTGCAACTCCCAGGGCTACCAGCTTTACTTATCAACCCGAGGTTCGTACAGACTTGGAGGTGATAGTGTTATATGCACAAGTAGAAGTGAAGGTCCTGCCTGTTGTTGTTGTTTATTTGGCAAGAGACCCCAGGGGTTCCAAGCCAAACTTCTATAGAGTGAGAAGAAGCTTAATTCTTTGATGAAAGGAGAGGAAACCTTATTCTAAGAGAGATCTATTCTACTACAAGAATGAAGAAAACAACATGAAATGCTAAACTTGCACCATAACCTAACTTAATCAATCAAATAGCTATGCTAAGCAGAATTGCTAATTTAACATTAACCTAATGCTAATTATCTATGTTGCAGAAGAAAAAAAACATTAAAACTAGGCTAAGGGGTAAACAATGGAACTTAGGCTAAATCGGGTTTCAGGCGGAAAAAATAGTCGGAGGTCAAAATCAGTGAGAGGAGGATGTGAGGGAGAAACAATGCGTAAGAACTGTTGGATTAGTCAGGTGAAAGGTAAATGAACGGTGGATATTTGATAACAGGAGGTTACGTAGGTAGATGGGTGAACAAGGGAGCAAAGGAGATGAATGGCTGAGATTTAATCACGTGGGTAAGGCCAAGAGATGGACTGGCGAGGCTGACAAGAGCAATGACCGGCTAAGATCTTATCACACGGGTGAAGGCAAGAGATGGATGGATGAGGTTAGTCAGCAGATGGACGACGGAGATTAGATCATGGGCAAAATAACATGGGGAAATGGTGGAGCGGGTTTAGAGGGCGGTAAGCTATTTATCGCGTGCCCTCAAAGTTGTAAGTGGTTTTCTCAAATTTTACGCGATTAGCCTCCCTGGGCAACACGTAGCATGGGGACCATTTCGCGTGCTCTTGGGAAAATAACGATTGGACAGAAATCCACGTGATATGGTGCGATAGCCGTTGGATCAAGCGGGGTTGATCAACAGTGGAGATCGGGTGATGCGACAGCCGTCGGATCAGGTAAGGTAGATAAGCGGTGGGGACTTAAAGTTCATAAAGTGAATGGTGGACTCCACATGAGGCAGTAGTTGAAGAAAATAGTGAATTAGATGGTGATTGTGAAGGTTTGTTCGTGATCGGACGATGAGGAAGCGATGGAGGGGGAACGTGCTAGAGGCAATTTCAAAGGAAGATGGCAGAGAAAGCCAGTGTGAGTAAACAACCAACTGTATTTAAAAAACAAACTCCATAGCCCATGCGAGAACCAAAAACTCTGTTTTTGGGGTTGCTGGAGGGTCTCTGCCTCAAGTCAGGATCCCAAAGGGAGGAGATGAGGTCGAGACACCTGCGCACAACCTGATAGTAATATTTTCTTCTAATCCAACTTGTGAATTAAAAACACAAATGAAAGTAGCCTACAACAGATGCAACTATAGAAACGGATGAACAGAAACAGGAAGCTATTCAAATAAGTGAACAGAACCAGAAAGTTGCTTAACTAAATGAATCAGAACCAAAAGCTTCTTGAGCAAATGCATCAGCAAACCATGAAACTAGTTAACAAATAAACAGAATAGAACTCTATGCTAGAATAACAATACATTAAAGAGGATTTGTGGTTGCTTGGGTCAGGCCCTAACCCAAGAGCTTCTGCCCTCGAAGTTTAACTCAGAGCTGGCTTAAACAGAACTCATCTTCATTATAGAAACCATGGAATACAGAGAAAATTCACAAGTCTTCGCAGTTTAGAAATAAAATAGAGTTTTTCAAATGAAGTCCGAACCCTAGTGAGGTCATAAGTCTCTCTATTTATACATATGAAGTCTCTAACAACTTCCTCTCAAATTAGGGTGGTTTGGCTCCCAACTCAAAATAAATTGTTTTCTGTCCTTTTCACTTGCTTGGTTGTCTTTTAGTCCTCATGATGTGGTTGTTTACACTTCGAGCTGGTGGAGGAATATTCGAATGGAGGGGTAGTAGATGAGGAGGATTAACCTCCTATAATTCCTCTACCTTGTCCCATTCGAGTATTGACCAAGGTCTTTGCTATAGTTCTTTGCTTTTATCCTTTAAACCTGCATTGCTCCTTGCTTTTATCTTTTATTCCTAGATTATATGCACATTAGACCAAAAAGCCAAATATCCAACTCTAACTCATTTCATGAACAAAATATAATCAAAAGTATGCAATAAGTTGTGAGAATAGTTGGTTTGACTAAGCTAGGATGTGAATTAAGGCCAATTAAGGCCCATATAATTAATCAATAATGAGGCTCATTAGTGTCTGATGAGCCTCATAAATGGGTAATTATATGGGCTTATTTTACCTCCTAACCTAGTCAAATAAACCATTCTCTTAGCTTATTGTATGATTTTATGATTATATTTATGCTTATAGGGTGAGTTGAGTTATTTATTATGCCATGTGGTCTAACATATAATTAATGCAGATTATTGATGTATTTCGAGGTCAAAGTCAAGGATCTAGTGGCCAAACTACAAAAATAACTCGAAGTAGACAGAGGAGAGGACTTATAGAAGGGAATCTCCCTCATTTATTGCTCCTCACATCGAATTCCCCTTCATTCAACTCGGAGTACAAGTAGCCGAATCATGCACTAGAAGGCAGCCGAGCAAGTGGAAGATGATTGACAGTTATCTCGAGTTTTGGGAGCCAAGCCTCCCTTATTTTAAAGAAGTTGTTGGTAGCTTCAGATGTATAAGTAGAGAGGCCTAGGGCCTCTCTAGGGTCGACTTTTTGCTTGTGTAAACTCTGCTCAAACTTCGAGCTTACTATTTCAGGACAATTGTATGTAATCTTGCTATTTTTTTATAGTGAAGATGGAATCCTTTTTGAGCTAGCACTGAGTTACCTCAGAGGGCTAAAGCTCTTGGGTTAGGGCCCAATCCAAGCAGCCAAGCTCCTCTTTACTTGTATTTGTATGCTTTACTTCAGTTTGTAGATTAGTTTGTTGTTAGATGTATTTCTCTTATGGTTAAGAATAGGTTGCTTTTGATGATTTAGTAGTTTTCTTCCATTTGTGCTTTCTGCAGCAGGTTAAACAGTGATCAGAGAAGATTCAAAAGGTTAGAAATAGTGCCTTGGCCTCTCTTCCTCCCTCTGGGACCATGATTTGAGGCAAAGACTCTCTTGCTGCCCCAAAAACACAGATTTTCCTCATTCTTAGGACTTCTAGTGTTTGCAGCTCTATAGTAGGTTGATAGTCCAATTTTACTTTGCTTTAGATATTTTGTATCATGTTCACTTCCTGATTTACAATAGTCCTTTTGCATGCTTTCCTTTCTTGTAGCATTTCCCAGCATTTCCTTCTATGCATCATAGTTTAGGCCATTTCAATGTAAAACTTTGTTTTCCTAGGATGCACTCATTTCATTGGTTGCTTGATTTTCTTGGTTGACTGTCAGTTTCTATGCTGCAGATCTCTTCCAGTAGTAGACCAGCTTACCATCAATCACACCCCCCTCCCATCTGATCCATGTGCTATAGATCTCCCAAACCTCACCTCAATTCTGCCCTAGTTTCCTTCATTTTTCGTAGAACTTCTTCTCTCTCCTTGAGAAAACCCAACCATCTTTCTCTCTCCTAGTAATTCATGGTAGACCTTAGGCACCCTAACACCTCATTCCAACCTTCATCCACCTTTTTCACCCACTCTCACACCCTCAAAATAGTGGAAATCTCTCTCGGCCTCCTCTTGTAGGCCTCCTGTAGTTTTCCTATTTCCATGCTGTAGTTTTTCCTCTAGGCTTTCTTTTGAAGGCCGAGTGTGGGAAAAGCCTACAGAAGGCTACCTAAGGCCTCCTAAGACCTATATACACCATCCTACATCCTCCCAAGCTCCAAAGCCTCCCTCTAACGCCACCTGTTCGCTGCCACACTCACACACAATAACTTAGATGCATGATTAATTCACATAAAAACACATAAAAATCAAAAAATATGATTTTTGCTTATTTACTTCCAAAAATAGCATGGTTAGATGTTGTTTACTTTCTTCAGCAGGTAATGGAATTTCTTTCATGGTTTTCATATTGTTTTTGGCAAAAGTAGCATTAGCTTGTTAACTAGGGTTTACTAGGTTTTGCTTTACATTCTAGTCTTTCTCCTTTCTGCAGTTAGAATAGCATCTGTAGAGTAATCTTTCTTTCCTTTCATCATACATAGAGCTTCTTCTAAAATCTATAGAAGTTGGCTTGAGCTCCTAGTGATGTTGTACCGGTTGACCAAGTGACAACCTGCAGTGAGAACTAGTACTTGTGCATATAGCACCTACACTTCCAAGTTTGTTACGAACTACCAAGTTGATAAAAGTAAAGTTGGTAGCCCAGGAGTTGCAGCATTCTTTCTGCAATAGTGGCGCTCACCACTTTTTGGCACCATTGCCGGGGAAGTGTTAGAGTATTTTGTGATTACTGCTTTCTTCTATTTCCTATTACAACATTCTGCTAATAGTTTATTTCAACAAAAGTAGACTAGCCATTTATTTTCTTTCAGTTCTGCATTTCCTTGCTTTCCTTTTCAATTCTACAAATTTCCATTCAACAAGTTCATTTCATCTAGTTTCAATTTGTTTTGTTCAATCACAATTTCAGTTTTTGCAGGTACTTTCAGTGTGGGGAAAAGAAATAAAAACAAAACAAAAAGATTTCCTTTCATGCCTCGTAGGAATAGAGATAACTCAGGAAATTTTTTGCCCAACACCTCCACTGCTTCACACAACCAACCTTCTCTTTTCTTTGGTGGCTGCAATCAAGAAGAACCCTTAGGTGAACAGCCAGACATATTTGAGGAACCTATAGGGGAAGAATAAGAAGAAAACATTCCTCCGGAGCCAATGGCTGAAAGCAAAAATGTTAGGGGAAATGGAGAGACAATAGAGGGTACCTTCCCCATTCGGGGGACACCAAAATGAAGAATATAAGTCCTTCGGCCCTACCTCACTTCCATGGTCTGACTACAAAATATCCTAACACCTTCTTGTTCGAGTTTTCTGTCATCTGTCGAACTTATGACTATGCAGAAGATGAGCAAAAGTTGAAACTGTTCCCTTCTACTCTCAAGGATGCAACACTGCGTTGGTTCATGGGATTACTTAGCAATAGCATCACAACTTGGGCTCAGATGCAGCAGGCCTTTAACGACAAGTATCGAGACTATTGTAGGTCAAAAGATACTAAAGAATAAATCTTCTGAATGACCATAGGAAGTGATGAGTCCCTGGAAGACTATGAAAAGAGGTTCCAGCGCAGTTACAAAAGGGCCAGGTGCACAATTGACCCTGAGTCTCTAAACTTGGTCCTACTCAGGGGAATTCGAGAAGACCTTTTTGACACCCTCCATCTACTGGTCGGGGGAGACATCTACCAACTATCCTATGAGGACATAAATAATATTTTTAGAAACCATTCTAGAGCAGCCAAAAAGTAAGGTAGGGGGAGTCAACCCATAGCCAATACCTCTTCTTCCAATTCATCCTTTAAAGGTGAAATTGGAAACATGATGGAAGACTTCAAGAGTGAAATGCTGCAGACTCTTGCCATGCAAATGAATACCTTACATATCAAAAGAAAACAAGAGGAAGCAGAGAGGGATTTGGCCATTTTTTGCCCTAAATGCACCACGAAGCATCCTAGGAATGAATGCCCATTGAAATATATAGAGGTTTGTTCAGTCTGTGAAGAAGATCATTCTACAGATAAGTGCCCTTTCTTGCCCAGACTTAAAGCTATATACCAAGGGGCCGAAGGAGTCACTGAACAGATCTATTACATAAATAGAAGGAGGTCGCATGGACCTAGACCATACTAGCATGGGATGCAAGGGACATCTCAGGCATACTACAACCCCAACCAAGGCACCTCCATACCTTCTTGGGGCCCCCTGCTCATCCTTCCTAGTCCATGCCTCCTCCTTGGTTCTTCACATGCTTATATGGGCCAGACCCAGGTTCGGAAGAGTTAATTAGCTAAACAAATCCCACAGCTACCGGCCCTTTCAGCAACAGCCCGCGAAGCGCGGATAGAGGTCTCACCTGAGGTAGCAGGGGAGGGTGCTGGAACCAAGTTTCCACACCCTTGGGATGTCTTGATGTGGTCTGGAAGGTTCGCACTCCATTATACGTCTTTGTGCTACTCTGCCCCGCGTAGATCCGGACCCAGGAAAATCCTTAATACTTATTAATGTCCTGTTATAAATTAGATCTACTTTCTATTGTCTTTAAGTAAACATTTAACAAAAATAACCAATTCGCGCACCCAGAAAAGATACAGAATTGAATAAACTCATAACATAAGCATATGTGCATAGATCAAACAATTATATCAACCATAAATTAGCCAGATATGCAATAATTCAAATTTAACACAGAATTTCAAAATCAACTTATCTTTATTCAATTCCTTCACCAATACATCCATATCTTCCCTGTGCACTCAGCTATAGGGGTCCGCACACACAGTTGTGAACTCTATTAGGCCTCTGCGCACACAGTTGCAAAGCCTCTATCTACCTACCAACACCCTTGACTCGGATTTACAGATGCTTCAAGACTTCGTTCCTCAAAAACCCATTACATTCCAAATCCACACGTACATACCAAAGTTGGCTTCTATCCATAGAGCCTCACTCTATTTATACATTCCCATGGCCAAGCCAACTTACTTCCTATTATTTTATATTATTTTTGGGCGGACAACCCTCTGACTTGAATCAATTACAATTCGTGCTCTGCATACTTCGCGGAGTCCTTACCATACCTTTCCCAAAATTGTGGGCTTTGTGATCCGGATTTAAACAGGAACACAACAAATTACAGAGATAACCATATACACAAAGATGCAGCGGAAATAATACTTCATTTCATTAATGGAAAATACTGAAATATGCTTACAGACAGAAATGGAAATAAACTAGCTAGGGCGATGGTAGCTTATCTCTGAGAAGAGATGTGATGGCTACATGCCTCTGAACTGTGTTACAATGAGGCTCGAAGGCCTATTTATTGTTGAGAAACAATGGAAAAACCCTTAACATTCCAAAACCTAACCCTAGGAGATGAAACGCCAAACTGTGGGCCCCGTTTGGGGTAAGTTGGTATATCAACTTCCCGGGGTCGTAACTTTGGCATATGATCTCCGTTTGACGCGTACAATAGCTCATTAGAAAGATCTATCCGAGCACTATCATTGTTGGAACGGGCAACACCAGTCCATTTCATGGACTCGTGTTGCCCCCGGATTCCCCAAAAAACGTCGTTTAGGGCCTCAAAACGGCTCCGGAAGTTCAGGACCCGAAAAACTGCTAAAAATAGTAAGTTGTGCTACAATTAAGGAAACTGAAAATGCTGAGAAAGACAATGGTGGGGGTCCAGGTGGACTTGGCAGGTGGCCACCAATATCCACCTGGATCATTCCTCCCCCCTTAGGAAGCAATGGTCCCCATTGCGTTGAGCTCCTCCATGAGATGAGGAAACTTCTGCTGAACTTGTTCCCTGGTGAGCCACTTGCCCTGCTGAAGGAGTTGGCCCGCTTTGACAACTCGATACAGTTGGATATTCTGTTGGCAAGTGTTCTTGATCTGTGTGTCCATGATCCGATCAGTTGCAGCTTGTTCCATGCAATCTGGATTTAATTCTGTGGGTTTGAGCTGTTCTGCAATCTCGGATGTGTCTAGCAATGGTGGAAAGTATGGCCGAAGGCGGTCCACATTGAATACTGGGTGCAGGCCAAGGAATGGGGGAATGCTGAGCTCAAATGCATTGTCTCCCATAGCCTTAGTAATGGTGTAAGGACCATATCGGAGTGGTCTCAATTTCCGATAGGCTCCAGTAAGGCGTTCCTTTTGCAAATGCAACCAGACTTTGTCGCCCACCTGAAACTTGTGTGGCACCCGATGTTGATCATGTCGCTGCTTGTACTTGGCATTTGATTTCTCAAGAATGTCATGGACCTGCTGGCGAATATGTTGGATGCGCTCAATGAAGCTGGTGGCCTTATCTGTTTCGGACTGGACATGAGCTGAATTCATGTGAGTAGCTGCAAGTGGCATGGCCACATCAATGGGGCATAGTGGCTGGAATCCCAAACCCACCTGAAAAGGGCTATGGCCAGTGGAGCTGTGAAGAGCTCGGTTGTAGCTGTGCTGAACGTAGGGGAGGCTCTTGTCCCATGTGCGTGGATGCTTTGAGTTATACATGCGCAGAATGTGCACAATCATCCTATTGACAACCTCTGTCTGGCCATCAGTTTGAGGATGGAAGGCTGTGGACTTCGTGAGTTTGGTGTCCAGCATTGACCAGAGACTGGACCAAAAGGTGCTGAGAAACCGACTGTCCCGATCTGAGATGATAGACTGTGGGATCCCAAAGTGCACCCACACTCGTTCAAAGAAGAGTTTAGCAGTGGCTTCTGCTGTGATATTCTTCTTGCAGGCCATCATAATGGCCATCTTTGAGAACCTGTCGACGACCACAAAAACACAGTCATTTCCATGCTTAGTGGAAGGAAGGCCTGACATGTAATCCATGGAGATGGATTCCCAAGGTCGACTAGGGGTAGGCAACGGGGTATAGAGGCCTTGCTTCTTAATGGTCGGTTTGGCAATGGCACAGGCAGTACATGATCGGATGTACTTCCCAACATCCTGTTGAAGATTCGGCCAATAGAAATAGTTTTGCAGTACTGCCACTGTTTTCTCGACCCCAAAATGCCCAGCAACCCGACTGTAGTGTGCTTCCCAAATCATCTTGGCACGCTCGCTTGAAGGAACACAAAGGTGACCGAGGTGGCATAATAGGGCATCTTGGAGGTGAAAATCTGCAACCTGCCGACCCTCCAAGAGTGTCTGGTATGTGTGGCCGAATTCTGGGTCGCTTTTGTAGAGAAGTGGCCAATCAGAAGTCTCGTGCCCGCAAGAGTTGAGCACGGTGGTTAGCGCCATGATCGGTGGTCGACTGAGGCAATCTGCAACATTATTGGTGCTGCCCTTTTTATACTTGATATTCAAGTGAAACTGTTGCAGGTATGTAGACCACTTCTGATGGCGATCATTCTGCAATTTCCCTTGGGTCTGTATGAACTGCAGAGGTCGGTGGTCTGTGTGGATGACCGTTTCCTTCCCCAAAATGTAATGCTTCCATTGTCGGCAGGCCTGTACAATGGAATACATCTCTTTATCATAAGTGGGGTACTTCCAGACTGTGTCTGAAAGTGTTTCACTGTGATATGCCATTGGATGTCCATGTTGAGTAAGGACTGCCCCAATAGCATAGTCAGAGGCATCTGTCTCGACCTCAAATGGTTGTTGTAAATCTGGTAACGCGAGCACTGGTGCCGTGCAGAGGCGATCCTTCAATTCCCTGAATTCCTTCTGTTGAGATTCAGACCAAAAGAATTTTGCTTTCGCCCCACCCTTGGTGACTTGACTCAAGGGCCAAGAAATATGAGAAAATCCCAACACAAACCTGCGGTAGAAGTTGGCAAGACCAAGAAAGCTGCGGAGCTCTGTTAGAGTGGTTGGAGAGGGCCAATCCCGAATGACTTGGACCTTGGCTGGATTGACATGCACCCCCTATTCATCAATGATGTATCCTAGATACTGAACCTCGGTCATGCCAAAAGTGCATTTCTCCAAATTGGCACATAGCTTGTGTTGCCGCAGTGTTTGGAGAACCTGTCGGATGTGTTGGAGGTGCTTTTCCAAACTCTGGCTGAAGATCAGAATGTCATCCAAGTATACTACTACAAAGGAGTTGGTGAATGGCCGCAAGATGTCATCCATTAGCCTCATAAAGGTTGCAGGAGCATTCATCAATCCGAAAGGCATGACCAACCATTCGAAGAGGCCCTCCTTGGATTTGAAGGCAGCCTTCCACACATCTGAGGGTTCAATTGGTACCTGGTGATATCCTGACTTCAGATCGATCTTGCTGAAATATTTCACCCCCTTTAGTTGGTCTAGGAGGTCATCAATCCGCGGGATCGGGTACCTATTACGGACAGTGATCTTGTTCAGCGCCCGATAATCAATACAGAGTCTCCACGTCCCATCCTTCTTCTGTACCAACACTATCGGGCTCCCACAGGGCGAAGAACTCGGATGGATGTGACCTTTCTGCAGGAGCTCCGGAATCTGCCTCTTGATTTCATTGTTCTCCAGAACGGAGCGCCGATAAATTGGTCCATTGGGTAGCGGCGCACCTGGGGTCAGATCGATGGAGTGCTTGACTTGACAGTGCAGAGGAACCCCTGTCGGGGAGGTGAAGATGTCTTCGTACTCCTCCACAATCTTGTCCATCTGTAGCTGCCGTGCAGAGGGGCCCCGTTTGGAGGCCGCGGCCACTGTCTTCTTCTTCCCTTGAGGGCGTATCATCAGGAAAACAAATTTCCTGGTTTTGGGAATGATCTTACTGCATTGTTTTGTAGTAATCAAAGAGATGGCGGCAGGTGGTGCTACCTCTGGTATCCTGAACAACTTATTTCCCAATGTAATAATAACAGCACGGGGCCTTGATTCATACACAGCATGCCGCTTCCACAAGTATGATTGTCCTAGTAATACGTCACAAACTTCAAGGGGAGAAATGTCACATAATACCTCATCCGTGAAGGGCTTGATGTTGTATGGAAGGCGACACTGCTGGCTCAGGCGAAGATCTCGCCCTTGGTGAAGCCACCCAATGGTGTATGGTTGTGGATGTGCTGTGGTCGGTAAGCCCAACCGCTTCACGACCTCTGCCGAAATGAGGTTCTTTTGACTCCCGCTATCAACAATGAACTGTATCGGGGAGCCCTTTACCCACATCTGGGAGTGGAAGAGACGCTCCTCCTCCTCTGGATCTTCGGGTTCATTTTTCTGGATCTTTGCGGTAGCAACAGTGGCGCTGGGATCCGCATCAATGATCTGCTTCCCTTTTTCGTACCCCTTATCGGGTTCTGACTCAGAGTCAGAACATGCATCTGATTTTGAAACCTTTAGCTCAGCCACCAGTGACTGCTTGGCCCGACACTCACTTGTGTTGTGAGTGGAGCTCTTATGGAACTCACACCATTTTCCAGTGTCCTTTCTCGGCTTCGCGGTGTTGCTCTTTTCTTGCAGCTTCGGCTAGTTGTCTTGGGCTGTCCCGCCTTGGCTTTGTCCTTTGTTCTGTGGTTTAGGGGCACCTTTCCCCTGCTTTGGATTCACAGATCCAAAGTCTCGCTTCTTTTGTTTAAATTTCTGCTCGACCTTGACGGCATACCGGTATGCTGCGCCGAGCGAGGGGATGTTTAGGAACTGTATTTCTTCCTGGATGTACTTGTGCAGGCAGCCACGGTATTTGAGTATCAAATGTTGCTCCGAATCCTTGATACCCAACTTTGTGTGAAGGGTATGGAAAAGATTGGTGAACTCCGGCACGTCTTGGTCCCTTCCCTGTCGCAGCGTGGTCCACTTTATGTATTCATCCTCATAGCTTCCGACAGGGTAGTACTGCTCCTTGATGGCATCCCGGAACGAATCCCAGGTGGGTGCGGCTGAAAATAGTGAGCCAGTACTTTCATCCTTCTGCTCGCAGTAGGTTTCCCACCAGTCCTTGACGTGGGGGGCTGCTTTGAGAAGAGCAAAAACAATCTTTTCCCAACTCGAAAATTCATGAACAGAAAAATAACCCTCTAGCAGATTTAACCATTTATCTACAACATCGGCGTCTATCTGACCCTCGAATATGGGGATTTCAAAATTAACTTGTACCTTAAAGGGTGTGGCGTTTCCAGAGGAGCTGCTGGAAGCCGATGCGCCGCTTCTGGGTAGCCGCTGAAGGATCTGCGCAAAGTTGTCCATCATCGCGTTCCGTTGTCGCTCGAGCGCTTCTTCGAGCAAGATTTTGATGGGATCTCCTGCCCCCTCATCTTTCTTCTCGTCTGCCATGGGAGGCCTTCGGGATTTGCGAGGCTGGTCTTGCAAAGGTTCAACCAGTTCAAGCCCTAACTCCTTATATCCCGACCTTGTTGGGGACATGCAAAGAAAAACAGAGAAAAAGCAGACCGCTCTGATACCACTGATCCGGATTTAAACAGGAACACAACAAATTACAGAGATAACCATATACACAAAGATGCAGCGGAAATAATACTTCATTTCATTAATGGAAAATACTGAAATATGCTTACAGACAGAAATGGAAATAAACTAGCTAGGGCGATGGTTGCTTATCTCTGAGAAGAGATGTGATGGCTACATGCCTCTGAACTGTGTTACAATGAGGCTCGAAGGCCTATTTATTGTTGAGAAATAATGGAAAAACCCTTAACATTCCAAAACCTAACCCTAGGAGATGAAACGCCAAACTGTGGGCCCCGTTTGGGGGTAAGTTGGTACATCAACTTCCCGGGGTCGTAACTTTGGCATATGATCTCCGTTTGACGCGTACAATAGCTCATTAGAAAGATCTATCCGAGCACTATCATTGTTGGAACGGGCAACACCAGTCCATTCCATGGACTCGTGTTGCCCCCAGATTCCCCAAAAAACGTCGTTTAGGGCCTCAAAACGGCTCCGGAAGTTCAGGACCCGAAAAACTGCTAAAAATAGTAAGTTGTGCTACAATTAAGGAAACTGAAAATGCTGAGAAAGACAATGGTGGGGGTCCAGGTGGACTTGGCAGGTGGCCACCAATATCCACTTGGATCACTTTGAGCCCCAAAACTATTACGCAGGCCCTCTGTTACCCAACGGTCCCCCAACACAATCATCGTGACTTGTCCCGAGTCACTCAAATGGTGCAGTAATCTTCGCGCGAATTTCATTCAACAATTTTTGCGCGTTGCTTGTGCTTGCAATGCACTCGACTGTAAGCTTCTGTACCTATTCTATGCGAGCCACTGATGCATCCGTATCACTTGGAATTACCTGTCCAGGATCACATACTGTCTACATGTGCACTATGTTTCCTTCTATGGCTGTGGAGTACGTGAATGCTTCATCAATCCAAGGATGGATGTGTTCCTTAAGCACTGCCTCCTTTTGCTGTGTGGCGTCAACTTGTGCCTTGAGAGCCCAGGCCTCCTTCATTTTAGCTAATCGCTGCGTGATAGCGACGGTTTGCACACTCCCTTGGACTGTGTCATAAGCCTGCTACAACTCTCGCGCTTTGGTTTCTACCTGTTTTATGGTTGGGTCTTCCTGGAGGGCGATGAGCGTAAGGAGGGATTGATCTAATAGTCCCGAGAAATCTCATACAACACACTTTATCATTTCCAATCCTGCTTGAATTTCACCACGGCGCTGCTCCTGGATTTCCGGCGGTGTGGCCAACTGCGCCTTCAATCTTAGCTTTTCAATTTGTATATTTAATTCCCATTGAGGCTTCACGGCCTCCTCCTGGGCCGTACGAAATCTTGTGGCCATGCGATGAATCTTGTAAGTGGTTGGAAGTTTGGCTAAGATAGCTAACTCCGAGACCTTGCTGCAAGCGACCATAATGGCCTATTCCACTTCCTGGGTGTGTGAGATCAAATCATCTTGCTGGAGACTGACCTACTTCAGATTTGCCTTGTGCTCCATTACTGTTTGTAGGGCGCATCCTTCCCAGGCACGAAGTTCAATGGTTACCCCATCCTGTAGTTGGTATAAGATTTCTCTAGGAAGAGCGGTCAGATTCAATCCCCAACTTCGCACATCCCCCTCTACTTCGGCCAAGACAACACCTGCTGGCAACACTAAGGTGTTCATTGTATTGGTACATACCATCTGGTCGGCTACAACTATGCCCTCGGTTAATTGTAGGCTTACCCTGCCGGGGGTCGCACCTGTAACGCCTCTAACTATGCTCAGATCACTCAGATCTCCTCCAACACAATTGTCTGCTCGGTGATCAGTTCCTTCAATGCATCGGTAGGGACATTACTAAATGGTTTTCTGCTGCCAAGAAACTCCTTCTCCAAAGCTTTGGTTGTCTTTGACTTTTTGCGTGTGTGCGTTGATTCCGTGATGCGCGATCACTTGACGGGGGTTGATTCGGTAAGATGGTCGTGCATTCCTGTATCTCCTTCTCCTATTGCATATCGTGGTCTGAGGCCATTTCTTGATATGTCGTGGTTCCTTCGGTTAGCACTTCCTTGGATACTTCCTTCTGCAAAGCTGCTTGTTGTCCTTGACAAGCCTTTTCTGCCAAGTTAGTGAGTCACTACTAGAGGTCCTTTTTACGCTACTGTGCTGCCATTTTTTCTAGTACAGCCCTGGCTGGGGCACGCCATTCTGGGGGCCATGTTTCTAACACCACATAAATAGCATCGTCTATTTCCATGAATGGAAGCGTGACCCATGCTCGCTTCTAATCCTCCCGTGCTTGGATATATAAGTTATGCATGTCGGCTTTGAACTCAGCCGTGCTTCGCAGAGTGTTGTAGATTGTTGGAGACATTCGTTGCCTGTGAGCAATTTGTGCTCGGATAGTACCCTCCATGAAGGTCCAAAAAACCCTAATGTCAGAAGCCCTCACTGCGTCCTTTGTAGCCCAAAGTGAAGTATACCGCACTACTTCCGGTAGGCTGTCTTCAATGCTGGGAAACTGGCTACCCTGCGGCAGCTCTCCTGCAACCAGAAGGATAGAGAGTAGCAGCCATGCATAATAAAATGTCTTACCTTTGTCCTATGGTTCCTGAAAGTTTGTCAAAAATTTGTCGCATAAGAACTGTGCTAGTTAAACTGAACCCCTCTCGCGCACTGTTCCGCAAGCGCAATGACAGGAGATAGCACCTCATCTGCACGACATTTCCTCATTAGTTTACTGACTAGTAATTGGGTAGCAATTCACACCCCTTGGTCTTTGATTCTTGCTATTGCATACCCCTACTTCCGCTTCTCCAACTTATATTTAGCCTTCATTGTTTTGGCGCGACCTGCATCACTACTTTTTCCACCTATGTTTGTGGGTTCATTCCCTTTTACCGGAAAGTGGGTAATTTGGTGTACTAAATCAGTCGTGATCGGAGTTAGCTCCTCCAACCAGAGAAACCTATCATGTACCAGACATAGTAACTACCAGATAACACAGATGGTGAGGGTCGTATAGTGATAGTGAGGTATCCACCTTAGATTGAGTAACCCCACTTTCTCCACACCTAGTAACCACTTCTGCGGCAGTAATTTGTCTTCGGCCAACTCGGGGAACTTGTTGCTGTCTACAAGGTCCCAGTCTTTGAACTTGATACTTGGGACTCGGCCCAGCGATAGCCCATCGAACCTTATCTCATCCAGAAGAAGTGGGGTTTGGAGTGTATTCCTTGCAGCGTCCACGTCCTTTGGTAGCTTGACCATGCCGGTCCATGGGAGAATATATGGGGGTCATGATGGGATTTGGAAAGCATCCTCTTCGGCCTCATCTTGTGCGTCACTCTGATTGATAAAATCTTGCAAATCTTCATCGTCCTCCTCAAGTTCGGTGGTGATTTCTTTGCCATTTTCAGCTCCTGATAGCTTATTGAACCTCGCCGATATCCTGACTGGCCCCATTGGCTGCTTATTTTTCCGAGACCGCGGTGTGCATGGGAATTTTGGGACTTCGAGGACCGTGGTGACTTCATCTAGTGCCACCTGGGTTGAGTATAGTTCTTCGGCGAACCGTGCGCGGGTTCTCGCCATGGTACTCATGGAAACCTTGGTAACCAAGTGTTTGCTTGTCGTTACTAGTTCCAATGTCAAATATCCCGGTGTCGTCTAGAGGTTAGTTGATGAACACATAAATTTGAATGAATCCCTTACCTCCACTTCCAGCTTATTAACATCGTTTAGGCGGCAAATCTTTTCGTATCTAGATCGAAAATTTCATCTTAATGGCCTGCCACCCGCTTCTCCCTGACATAACTTGGCTTTCTTGTCAAGAATAGTGGTGTTAACGGTCAATTCTTGAGTTTTCTGCGTGGTGGCACCGTCACTCGAGTGCCGCTGCGATTTTGTGGACCGAATGACTCTGTAGAGAACCTTTTTGCTGCATCGGCCTCCCACAGACTCGTTTATAGTCCCGCACCCTCTTTCAACTACTTGGGGTGTTGGGACTGTGCTTCCTACATTTAGTCAAGTGGTCACACCCCTGGGGCGATTTTGGAACTTCCTGGCTAGCCCGAGCTATGAGCACCTTCCGAGTGTCTTTGTAGTCGTTATCTCTTCGTGCGTCGTCGTGTGGGGTGTATCCTTTTGTAGGTGCGGGCGCAACCATGATAGTAGGGTCATGGCGCGTTCGCATTCTACAGGATACCTGACCTGGCCCGATTTCCTTATGCACAGACTCGTGCGGCCTTAATGGGCATCGCTACCTTTCATTTTGCTACTTCCTTCCCCAACTAGCGCGCTTTTCTTCCTGAGCCGTGCCCATAGGTTCTCGATTTCGCGAGGCTTGCTGCTACCCCGCTTAGTCTAGGCTCCTGTCCATTTACTTCTTGACACTGTCATCTATGCCTCCCTTCTGGTATAGGCCCATTGAACCCGTGGTATCCGCAATTTCTCGGTGGGTCGTTTTCTCGAGCGAACGCTGAGCAAACTTCCCCCTGTTCCCCTGGTGACTTTGTCACAGGCTGCTGGCTAACGAGATTTCCCCCTAACCCTTGCGCGTACCTACTTCCGATATCTGCTCCACTTTCACCGAATCTTTGGGCATGTGCTCCATTCGTGGACAATCATCGCGCACGGTGTCTCCACAGGGTCATCTCGTAGCCTTTGTCTCAACATTGTCATTTCGTGCTAGTCGACTGGTGCCTCCGCCTGCGTGCATCCTCATCCATTGGCCTATCCCTTTCTTCCATGGTTGCACAACATAGAGATCTAACCATCATATTAAAATTTAGTGTCGTTACCTCATGCAATTGGTTCTGCCACCGTTGAATCTCTTCATCTGAGTCTGATGTGCAAGAGCTGTCACGATTCCATGAGATTCGTCTTTCTGCGGTTAGATTCACTCAGTCCTAAGCCTGCGCCTTGACCTGGTAAATACAATCCAGTTCATCATCGATTTCCTCGTTGAAAATTGGCTCAGTATAATGTGCTCCTTCAGCTAGGTCTAGCGGAACCACTATGCGGAGAGATTTTTTCTCGAATATCAATTTTTGTTTTTTTAGGTTGATGACTCCATTCATATCCGTTGCCCAATCTATCCATAATAATGCAGGATATGGGTTACTATCATCAACAATCTCTATGACCTCAAAATTGGTTAGTGTGCTTACACTATAGATGTCTACTGTAACTCCCTGCAATCTTCCCATAGGCAAGATATTTTGTTGGTTCGCCATCCGTAGCTGGATAAGGTACCATTGTAGTGTGGGCCTAGCCATGTGCTCCCAGGTTTGTTTAGGTAGGAAATTTGTGTCTGAGCCCAAGTCTAGAACAACATGGTCCATCTCATAGTCCCCAATCTGGGCAGTCAACCGCATTTCCCGCCTCGTTCACAATGCATGCTTGCCCAACTTCTGTACCATTCGAGGTTCGTCTGATCCTGCACGCCTAGTCGTTAACTCTTGCAATCCCTTCACCACTTTGGTATCTTGGAGTAGCTTCATGCATGTCTCTAAGACAGTAGTTAGCATAGAAGTATCCCTCTCTAGCTTCGTTTGATCCATGCTACCCGAAGTGGAAGTTTCTGCGAAGTTCTTCTTGGCCTCCATAAAAGTTTCCTTCGCGAGCTCCAAATCAAATTCTGGTTGTTTCGCGGGAGCCTTGCGAACCCATGCATCCTCCTCTAGTCGCTTCCATTTATCTTCTCCCGTAGTTGCACCACTTCTAAGCATCATATTCACGTTAGGGTCTTCCGCATGTGGTTTAGCCTTCATCATTTGGACATTCTGAGTGGGGGTAGCCGAAAGCACTCCTTTTTCCCACATCTGAGCAATTAGTGTGGGGCAATCGACTACTTCATGGTCGAATTGGTAATAGTACGGGCAACAGGTTCTATTCAGGTTCGTGCAGTCACGCGCGTAGTGCCCCGGTCCTCCACAATTATAGAAAATCAGTTGTCCTCATCCGTGTTCGGGTCCCATTCCTCCTTGGCCCCATCCGCATCCTTGGAATCTGCCCCGCACTATTGCTGCAGTAGGATCTTGCCCACACACCTCCATCTGCATTCTATAAGTAGTTGTTTGATCCATCAACATCTCGTAACTTTGACAGTTTCTTTCATCGTGGCCCACCGTCCTACAAAAGTTGCAAAATAACTGTTGGGGGGGCTGTCTCAGATTCTGTAATAGATGACAGTTGTCCGTGGCATGCTTTCCTCCCTCCTAGCATTTCGCACACTAGAGTGCAGGCACCTTGTTTGGCCCTACTTGTACTTTGGTCGCAATGGTATTGGTCCCCTCACCACCACATATTTGGCAAAGACTAGACAATTTTCCTTGTTGTGGCCCTGGCCCTTACATTTGATACACCATACTTCTTCATGCCCTTCTGACCACGGCACCTGTCCTTGTTTCAAACTTCGTATCTCTAAGGATAGGTTTTGTAATTAGGCGTGTATTTGCTGAACTCCCAACCCCTAATCCTATATTGGGGTTTCGTGCAATCTCATCACGGTCTCTAATGCTTCGGCTTGGCTTGAGATCTTTTGATGTGATAGCATTGTCCTTAGATGTGGTGTTAAGGACGCTACAAACCACGCACAGTGTTGCGCATCCGTCAATGTCATGTTAGCCTCGTGGATTTTGCTCTTTAATCTCTGATCCAGATCCCACGGGGTTTCACCCAGTAACATCACTATCTCTTTGAACCCAATTACTGATGGGGTCTCTAATTTTGGCCGACCAAATTCTTTGTTCAAGGCGTCCTGGATCGTCGTTATTCCCACATTCGGATTATCACTTGAGTACTTTATATACCACATCAACGCACGGTCCTGCAGCGTGCTCACTAGGGTAGCCTTTTTTATGTTATCATCCATTATGCCTTGGGCTTCCCATACAGCCCTTACCAGAAACTAGAATTGACATGGTTCCTCATTTCCTGCACCCTTAAATACCGACAACTTGACTGCGCTCGCCATCCCAACCTTCAGTGGTGGTGGAGGTGGAGGTGGAGTGGGTGAAGATGGATTTGACGCCGGTGAAGTAGGTGATGGCATAGACGGAGGTGGTATTAGTTGAAAACATTGTTTAATCAACTGGACTATGCTTCTTGGAGAGAACCTCGTGAGCTCCTCCTCACTTTCTTGTGAAATAGAAATTAGTGAAATGTTCTCTACTCCTTTGGTTCCTCGGTAGCCTCTTCCACTCCGCGTTACGCCAGACATCAATAAATGCACATAATCTATTTTTCACACAACAACATCTTAATCCAAGTGTTCAACGATTTAATATACTTACCCCGGGGTCCTTGGAGAAAGCGCCTTTCTGCTTCACTATAACTCACAGTTGTGTCTATTGTAAACTCAGTAATAAACCCTCCTATTATCCGATCCAACAAGTGATCTACTGCGTGGGGAATCTTATCTTCGGATGCTTCTAACCTGCGCACCAATTCTGGAGTCCACACAATAGGTTGACCTAGTCTGCACCTTCCCACACTTTCGGCTAACCTCGTGATCCACTCGTACAATTCTATTGGGAATGTCACAAAGAAGATTTCGTGGATATCAACGTATATGAAACGATACAACCACCCTTACTCAGATATCCACATGTTTCTATTTTCTTGTACCACGAATTCGTGAAGCTTCTGATCCAGACAATCTTCAAGCTCTTTCTTTGTAGGATTCTAGTATTTCGACATCAGACATCCCTTAGGCAGATCCTGGTCCCGGCAACGAAACCATTTTTTGGCTTATATGGGCCTGACCCAAGTTCAGAAGAGTTATTTAGCCAAACAAATCCTGTAGCTATCGGCCCTTTCAACAACAGCTCGCGGAGCGTGGACTAAGGTCTCACCCGAGGTAGCAAGGGAGGGTGCTGGAACCAGGTCTCCGCACCCTTGGGATGTCTTAATGTGGTCTGGAAGGTTCGCACTCCATTATGCGGCTTCGTGCCACTCTGCCCCGCGTAGATCTGGACCCAAGAAAATCCTTAATAGTTATTAATGCACTGTTATAGATTAGATCTACTTTCTATGGTCTTTAAGCAAACATTTAACATAAATAACCAATTCGTGCACCTGGAAAAGATACAGATTTGCATAAACTCATAACATAAGCATACGCGCATAGATCAAAAAGTTATATCAACCATAAATTAGCCAAATCCGCAATAATTCAGATTTAACACAGAATTTCAGAATCAACTTATCTTTATTCAATTCCTTCACCAATACATCCAAATCTGCCCTGTGCACTCAGCTGCAGGGGTCCGCACACACAGCTGCGGACTCTACTAGGCCTCTGCGCACACAGTTGCAGAGCCTCTATCTACCTACCAACACCCTTGACTGGGACATACAGATGCTTCAAGACTTCATTCTTAAAAAACCCATTACATTCCAGATCCACACGTACATACCAAAGCTGGCTTCTATCCATAGAGCCTCGCTCTATTTATACATTCCCATGGTCCGCGGATCGTGGGCAAGCCGACTTACTTCCTATTATTTTACATTATTTTTGGGCCAAAAACCCTTTGACTTGACTCAATTACAATTTGCGCTCTGCGCACTTCGCGGAGTCCTTACCATACCTTTCCCAAAATTGCGGGCTTTGAGCCCCAAAACTGTTACGTGGGCCCTCTGCTACCCAACAATGTAGCACTGCATTGGTTCATGGGATTACCTGGTAATAGCATCACAACTTGGGCTCATATGCAGCAAGCCTTTAACGATAAGTATCGAGACTATTTTAAGTCAAAAGATACTAAAGAAGAAATCTTCTGAATGACCATAGGAAGTGATGAGTCCCTGGAACACTATGAAGAGAGGTTCCAGCTCAGTTACAAAAGGGCTAGGTGCACACTTGACCCTAAGTCTCTGAAGTTGGTCCTGCTCAGGGGAATTCGGGAAGACCATTTAGACACCATCCATCTACTTGTCAAGGGAGACATCTACCAACTATCCTATGAGGACATAAAGACTATTTTTAGAAACCATTCTAGAGCAACGAGAAAGTAAGGTAGGGGGAGTCAACCCATAGCTAGTACCTCTTCTTCCAATTCATCCTTTAAAGGTGAAATTGGAAACATGCTGGAAGAATTCAAGAGTGAGATGATGCAAACTCTTGCCATGCAAATGGATACCTTACACATCAAAAGAAAACAAGAGGAAATAGAGAGGACTTTGGCCATTTTTTGCTCCAGTTGCACCAGGAGGCATCCTAGGAATGAATGCCCATTGAACTCTATAGAGGTTTGTTGAGTCTGTGAAGAAGATCATTCTACAGATAAGTGCCCTTCCTTGCCTGGACTTAAAGCTGTATGCCAATGGACCGAAGGAGTCACTAAATAGATCTATTACATAAACCAAAGGAGGTCGCATGGACCTAGACTATACTAGTAGGGGATGCAAGGGACATATTAGGCATACTACAAACCCAACCAAGGCATCTCCATACCTTCTTAGGGCCCCCCTGCTCATCCTTCTTGGTCCACGCCTCCTCCTTGGTCCTTCACATCTCAATATCATGCCCAACCAGCCACCCACTCATTTCAATCCTATGCTCAGCTGAAAACTCAGTGGAATGCATCTCATCAAGGGTGGAGGCCCCAATACAACTCTCTTCCCGCTCTTCTACCTCCACCACCTATGTAACCACAACCGTTACCTTCTGCTTCACCAAGGCAACCCCAAATGCCTGCCTAGACAAATCTGAACCCGAACAATAGACAGGCTCAACAAGTGTATAGTGGGGAACCATCATGCCCAACTTATGCTGTGGAGATTCAAGAAATTAACTTGCGATCTGGGAAATTTCTCCTAGATATCCAGCCTCCACCCAGGGAGGTTAAGGAATATAAAGAGGAAAGCGAACCTAAAGCAAATCAGCCCTTTCCTGAGAGACTATCCATGACAATCCAGCCTACCCCAGAAGAGATTGAACTCTTGGGAGAATTGAAACATTTATGTGTAAAGATACCACTTCTCCAAGCCATAAAAGATGTGCCTATCTACAATAGGTTGATCAAAGAGAATTTCTTTAGGCATAGGAAGGCGCAAGAGAGATGCCCCAACCATCAATGTCATAGGACAACTGTCCGACCTGATGTTGGGGCAAAAAATCTGTCCAAAATATTTGGACCCTAGAAGCCCAGTAGTTGATGTCCACATCAATGGCACAATGGTCCCACATACCTTGATTGATCTGGGAGCTGCTATTAATGTGATGACAAAGGACACAATGCTCAAACTTAACCTCCAGGGCTCCTTGAGGAAGACCACGACAGTGCTACAGCTAGCAAACCGCTCCACAGTGACCCCTGAGGGGATTTTAGAAGATGTGATGGTCTCCATTGATTCTTGGGAGTACCCTATTGATTTCTTAGTTCTCCTACCAGGGGCAAAGCTCACTGGGTATCCTCTCATTCTGGGAAGACACTGGTTGGCTACAACCAATGCCTACATTAGCTATCGAGCTAGGAACATGACCATAAAGAACGTGCACATGTCCAAGCAATTAATCCTATATCCTCCTGCCCAACCCTTGCTAGAACATGATCTACCTCTCTAGTTGGAGGAGGAAGATGAGGATGAAGTTTATTCTGCACCACTTTGTACATTAGAAATTTCCATGAGGGAAAACTGCAGGATGAGGATGATATGATTGAAAATTTGATTCAAAATCCAACTCCCAGTATATCTCCATTAGAAGACATAGTAAGAGAAACCCAAAACAACCCCTCAACTGATCTTTGTGTGGCTGACCCCACTTCTCTCCGTGTTAAAAATATTGAGTTCGGCCCAGAAAGAACTTTGAAAATAAATCCTTCCCTATCTACTTCCCAAGAGAAGGAGCTATGCAACATACTGAAAAAACATCTAGATGCCTTTGCCTGGAGTTATAAGGAGATGAAAGGAGTGCACCCTTCAGTATGTACTTATCATATATACATCAAGGAAGATTGCAAGCCAGTTAGGCAGCCTCAAAAGAGGATGAACCTAGCACTTAAAGATATTGTTAAAGAAGAACTACAGAAATTTCTTGATGCAGGATTCATCTATCCCATCTTTGACAGTGAATGGGTCTCTCCTTTGGTGCTAGTGCCAAAGAAAAATGGTAAGTGGAGAATCTGTGTCGACTATCGGGAATTGAACAAAGCCACTAAAAAGGACCATTTTCATTTACCTTTCATAGATCAAGTGTTAGACGGTCTAGTAGGGAAAAAGTTTTTCTCTTTCCTAGATTGGTTTAGCAGGTACAATCAGATTCGAATCAGCCTGGAAGACCAATATAAGACCACTTTCACTTGTCCTTGCCATACCGGGTCCTTCCTTTTTGTTTGTGCAATGCTCTAGCCACTTTCCAAAGAGCGGTATTGAGTATATTTTCTGAACTAGTTCATGATGCAATAGAAATATACATGGATGATTTTACTCCTTACGGCTTTGATTTTCAGGAAGCTTTATCTAACCTAGGAAAAGTTCTAGATAAGTGTATTGAGATGAACCTGTCCCTCAGTCTAGAAAAATGTGAATTTTTGATGACTGAAGGGACCGTGCTAGGTAATGCAATATCTCAACAAGGACTGCAAGTGGACCCCAACAAAATTACCATCATCCAAAGGGTCCCACCTCCTCAAAAGGTGAGAGATGTCAGAAGCTTCCTAGGCTTAGCTAGATATTACAGGAGATTCATTAAAGAATTCAGCAAGATAGCCTCTCCTTTGTTTGGCCTCCTAGGCAAAGATGTTGAGTTCATATGGTCGGAAAACTGTCAAGAAGCCCTAGATACCTTGAAAAGAAAGCTAGTGACTACCCCAATTCTCAGAGGCCCAAACTAGGCCCTACCCTTTCACATTCACACAGATGCCTTGAACAAAGCAATAGGAGCAGCCTTAGGACAAATTGATGAAAAGTTACCTTATGCCATATACTTTGTAAGCAAAAACTTGTCAAAATCAGAGTTAAACTATATAGTGACCAAGAAGGAACTCTTAGCTGTCGTGCATTCCTTAAACAAATTTAGACATTATATCACAGGCTATCAAACCTTTGTGCACACTGATCATGCTACAATTAGATATTTAATGAACAAACTAGATGTAAATGCTCGCATTATTAGATGGTTGCTTTTACTACAACAGTTTGATCTAACTATTATTGATAAGCCTAGTAAAGAGAATGTTGTTGCTACCTTTTTGTCTAGAGTAAATTTTCCTGCAGGTTAAGAAGGAATGGTGGATGACCAAATTCCGGATGAACACCTTTTTTCTATATTAGTACTCTCTCCATGGTTTGTTGATATAGCAAACTACTTAGTTTCAACACAGTTCCCACCACACCTATCCTCAAAAGAGAAGAGCAAGCTAGTAAGGAAAAGCATCCCTTTCACCTGGATTGGAGGTAATATCTTCAAACTTGGCCCAGATTAGATCTTGAGTAGGTGTGTCAAGGAGGAGGAAGTCTTTGACATCCTCATGACCTATCATGACGGGCCTTTTGGAGGTCATTTTGTAGCAAAAAGAACCGCCTTCAAGATATTGCAAGCAGGCTACTACTGGCCCACTCTTCCTCATGATGTGAGGAGATACATGAGCCAGTGTGATCGGTGTCAGAGGATGGAGAAACCCACTCCAAAGGATGAAATTCCCATGCAACTTCAAGAGACGTTTGAGCCATTTGAGAAGTGGGGCATGGACTTTGTGCGGCCTATCAACCCAACTTCAAAGCAGAAGCAATACATCATTGTGTGCACCGACTACCTGACAAAGTGGATGAAGACAAAAGTAATCAAAGTAGTGACAGAAGAAAAAGTAGTTGAGCTTTTGAGGGAAAACATATTCTACAAGTTCGAGTATCCGAGAGAGTTGGTCACAGACCAAGACAGTCAGTTCACTTCCAACTTGATTGAACACTTGCTCACACATCATAAGATCAAGCACAGGACTTCGACCCCTTACCATCCACAAGCCAATGGGCAAGTGGAGGTCACTAACAAAGAATTGGAAGGAATCCTAACCAAGGAAGTGAGCAGCAGCAGAAAATACTGGGTAGATAGATTAGTTGAGGTCACTTGAGCCTACAACACAACTTGGAAGACCACCACTGGGTTCACACCCTATGAACTGGTCTATGGGAAGAAGGTTTTGCTATCAATAGATTTTGAATTCAATACCCTTAGGATGTCAACTCAGCTAGACCTAGACCTCAGCCATGCACAAAAAGAGATATTACTGTGGAGCACTTGGAAGGTATGCTTTTTGACAAGCAATCTAGTGGTTTTTCAATAATATTTCTAACCTTTTCTGCATTATGAGTCTAAAGAATATAAGGGTTTTGATAAATTGTGTGAAAATGGACAAACGGAGCTCAATCACTAATAATTGATGTTTTCTATGCAGAAGGACGCGGAAACAGGGAATCATCGAGTAAAAACAAGAAGCGAAGGGAAAGTAACTGATGTCCCGTCGACAGGGAACCGAATGCGGACAAGATCAAGTAAAATTAGAGCCGAATAGTCCAGGAAAAGAACGCAGGATACCGAGATGGAGAACGCAAGAAAGGAAAGAGAAGAACTGAACGATTAGCAAATCCCTCAGGATCTTCGATCCTGAGGGATCGCTGCTTTAAGCTTATCTTTTGTATCTAGATATCTCCGTCATTTCTGTTATATAAAGGTACCACGCCATCGAGCGTGGGGGACGACTGTTGTTGTAATTACAAGCTTCAGAACAACTTTGATCATTAAGTTTTGTTAAGACCTGATTTTGTATACTTTTGTTAATGCAATCAATATAAAGGACTTGGTGTTCACTTCGTTTCTGCATCTGAAGTAACTTTAAGCAGTGTACCATTGGTAGCCAAGGGCCCAGCTCCGACGGTCACTTGCTGTTGTATCATACGGTGATTTGTGTGGTTTGCTTATTTCTCTTGTTTCAGTAATCCGATATATCTTTTATATGATAGACTATGCTTCCTAATTAATATCTGAATCTGAATAAGTTCTTTAACCCACGTCTCTGTATTACACAAAGTGAATCTATTCGAATTGCATCCATTTCTATAGCAAGATATTGGTATGAATGTTATCATCATTGGATTCATATAAAATAAGTATTTGCGAGGTTTGAAGATAATATCACTTTGTTCAGAAACATAGTCACATCATACATTACTCTCGGATTGCTACAGTAGTCTAGAACGTGTACATACATTTGAGTTTGCTCTTCCAATTTATATGATTGACGTTTCCTGTTTATGATAGTTTGTTGTTCCATTTAATTACTGCTATTCCATTTGATTACTGCTGTTCCATTTTAGAATTGTTGTTCCATTTTACTTTCGCTAATCTGCCTTTATTGCTTTTGCGTGATAGCAGGCCTAAGGCTGTCGTGAGCCCAGCAAGACGCTGCCTAGCTCCCAGACCTATAAGTCCATGCTTTGGTTTTCTTTCTTTATCAGTTTCTAAAGGGAAGGGTTATTGTTTCCGTACCCTTGACTGATCAACTGCTTTGTGTGATTTTATCTTTTGAGTTGGTTTAGTTACAGCTTAGTGTTTGTTTCCTTTCAAATCATTAGAACGCTATACTACCGAGCATTACTTGGACAAAACAGCCTCGGATTGAGTTACTCCTTGAAAGAACAAAACGATCCCAGATTGACTTAATAATGTGGAATAATTGGTGGTGTGAGAGACCCTAGTTATCGCTCTACATTTTGGCGCCGTTTCCAGGGAAGGGGTAATAGCCATTTTTCCTTTATAGAGTAGTGCGCAAATCTGCTAGGAGGGAGTTGGATTTTAAAAACGGAAGGTAAGAACCTGCGTACGGAGCATGTAAAAGCCCTGCTCCACCATTCGATCTCTTAGTAGAATTGCTGGTTGATAGGATTTAGTAGTTTTCCTAGAGTGCATGACTAAGCAGAAAAAGATAGAAAAGAATATCAAACTTCCAGTTAAAGCCAAAGGACCGGTGACCCTTAGTAGGACAACCTTTATAGACGAAATCTACAAGGAAACTGGATCTCAGCCGTCGGTAGGCTTTAGAAAAACTAATTCTAGGCAGCCTACCAGTTCCCTTCAGGCTACAGCATCACCATCTGGAGCCTTTGCTGAGGTCCACAGCCAGACTAATGAACAGGACTATCAAGAAATTGAAAATTCTGTGACAGAACGGCTGCAGGAAGGGAACTTAAGTAACCTTTGTGAAGGAGAAGGGGAAACAGGGGAAATAGAAGAACCAAGGTCTCCTTCTAGGATAATCCAAATGTTAAACAGCCCAGATAAGGGGAGCGCAGCTAGAATTAATATTGAAGGCACCCCATTCCTTCAGATAGAGATTCCAGCTGTAGAAATTCCAGACAAGGGAAGCGTCATTAAACCAACCCCTGCCAAGTCCGTCCCTTCCCAACCTAGGAACACCCTCCTAGAAATCCCGGAAGGATATTGGCACATATTTGATCCCATGGCACAGAATCAGCCAAATACCCAAACCTCTACCTTACAATATCCTATAGTAGATTTTGCTGTGAATGCGCCGATGAAGGCAATTTCGCTTCAACACATCCCAACATTTCATGGACTCACATCAGAAGACCCTGATGCATTCTTATTCGAGTATGATGTGTTATGCAGGGGGTACGATTACACCACTGACCCCCAAAAAATAAAGTTGTTCCCCTCTACTTTGAAGGGAGCAGCTCTGAGATGGTTTATGGGTTTAGGTGGTGGAGTCATAAACAATTGGGAAGAGATGAAAGAAGCCTTTCTCAAGAAATATCAGGATTACTGTAGGTCAAGGGAACTGAAAGATGAGATTTTCCAAATGACGGCCAAACCAAATGAAACTTTAGAAGAATATGTGGAACGCTTCCAATACAATTTACAAAGATCCCCCTATGCATCATTACCTTTGCCTGACAATGTGTTGAAAACTGCAATAATCAGAGGTATGAAAGAACAGTGGATTGAAACATTGAATATCATGGGAAAAGGGGACATTTACCAAGAAAACTTTGCTGATATTATTAAGTTATGCATCAGGAGTTCAAGGGGTAGCACAAGAATAAAACCAACAGAATACGATCGGTTTGTTAGAGATAATAAAATTTCAACAGAGGGGGTAACACGTGTAGAGCTTGGGAATTTATTAGAAAATTTCAAAACCGATATTCTAGGGACATTAACTACACAGCTTGATATTGTGCAGGCTAGACAAAAGCAAATGGAGGCAGAACAAAATCTGGCAATTTTTTTCCCCCGATGCAGAAAAAAACACAGCCACAAGGAATGTCCACTAGATTCAGTCCAAGCATGTGCTATTTGTACAAAGGATCATCCTACTGAAAGCTGCCCCTCACTCCCTGGACTGAAGGCAGTATACAAAGAAGCAGAAGAGGAACCAGAGCCTGCATACTTTGTTAACCAGCGTCGCCAATGGCAGCCTAAGCAACCAGGTATGTTTTCGGATCCAACCTCTTCCTTTCAGCCTCCACAGTATAATACTCGGCAATATGGTATATGGCAAAATCAATCTGCACCCCCATTTTCAAACTGGCCATCACAACCATTTCCCTCTTCAAACCCATGGATGAATCAAACAAACCAATTCGGTTGGCCAAATTTTCCTTATGCCCCACCATACTGGCAAAATAACTCATATCCCCTGCAGTGGATTCCCCCTACTTCACAAGGTTCACCCTGGCAGACCAATTGGCCAAGATCGACATATCAATCAACAGGAACTATCCCACTCCCTCAACCAACTCTGCCAGCTTTACAACAAAATCCCCAGTCTAATCTGAGACCGCAACTCCCAGCCCAACCCAATCCCAATCCTAATAATAGGCTAGTCCAATCCATCCAAATCATAGACACATCAGAGATTGGATCTGACCTAAGGGAGTGCAATGATCTTCAGTTAAGATCTGGACGAATAATAGAAACAGAGGGAGACAAAACAATTCGCATTGAAGATCAGTTACCAATAGAACAACCCCCACAACAGAAGGATGAAAACAAAGAGCAAAACAATAAACAAGCAAGTACATCCTCTCCTCCTTTCCCAGAATGATTAGTCATATCTCGACCTATACAACCTCCAGACTTCGACATTTTGGGAGAATTACAAAATTTGTATATAAAGATTCCATTCCTCCAAGCCATACAAGATATTCCTATATATGCAAAAACCATAAAAGAATTGTGCATCAAAAAATCAAGGAGGAATAAAAATACTAACCCCAGAGTCCAAGTAGTTGGTACTTTATCCGACCTATTATCAGGAAAAGAGGCACCTATCAAATATGAAGATCTCGGGAACCCAATTGTAACTGTCCAAATCTATGGCCAAACCCTGACTAACGCTCTAGTTGACCTGGGAGCTGCAATCAACATTTTGACAACCTCCACCTGCCAAAAGCTTGGCATCACGTCAGTAGAACCTACCTCTACTCTGTTAGAATTGGCAAATCGATCTGTAGTTCGACCAGAAGGTACTCTGAATGATGTCATGGTTTTCGTAGATTCCTGGGAGTATCCCACAGATTTCCTGGTAATTAATCCTAAAACCCGACTAGATGGACATCCGTTAATCCTAGGCAGACCATGGCTTGCTACTGCCGATGCCTACATTGGCTGCCGGCAGGGAAACATGACTATAACTAAAGGACCAGATGTTAAAAATTTAATTTTATATCCTCCAGCACAGTCGAGCCTGCCAATGATTAAAACTAACTCTTATCCTGTGTCATATCTTGCTAACAATATCAGATCTCCATTAACTATACAGAAGGCTTTAGACTTTAAAGATCAAACAGAAGACGACGCCATTAACAATTTTACTAGTCAAACTGAAGCTAGAACACATATGCAGTGTTTTATGATAGAAGCAGCATTTGACAGTGAGCTAGAAGAAGATCCTTTAAAAGATCCACATGACCAAACAATACCAGTAACTGTTGTTGCCAATAGCAAAGTAGTGGAAATTGAACCTGGTAAAACTCTGAATATTAACGCCAACCTTACATCAGATCAAGAAATAAAGCTTGTTAATCTGTTACAAAAATACAAGGATGCATTTGCGTGGGATTATCCTGACATGAAGGGGATTGATCCTCAATTATGCACCCATCACATCTATATAGAGAAAGATGCAAGACCTGTCCGTCAGCCACAAAGAAGACTCAACCCTCACCTAAAAGAGATAGTAAAAGACGAACTTCAGAAGCTCTTAGATGTTAACTTTATTTACCCTATCTCTGACAGTAAATGGGTCTCTCCCCTTGTGGTGGTACCCAAGAAAAATGGAAAATGGAGGATTTGCGTGGATTACAGGGAGTTAAACAAGGCTACACAGAAGGATCACTTTCCCCTCCCATTTATAGACCAAGTATTGGACACGTTAGCAGGGAAGAAATTTTTCTCCTTTCTGGACGGCTTCAGTGGATATAACCAAATCCAAATTGCCCCTGAAGACCAGGATAAAACTACCTTTACGTGCCCCTGGGGAACGTTTGCCTATCGAGTATTACCCTTCGGCCTATGTAACGCCCCTGCTACATTTCAAAGGGCTATTCTCAATATTTTTGCAGATCTAATAAACGATGGACTTGAGGTGTATATGGACGACTTCACACCGTATGGGGATGAATTTGATCCAGCTCTGGATACCCTGGAAAAAGTTCTACAACGTTGCATTGCTACCAGACTCTGCCTGAGCCACGAAAAGTGCTACATGATGATGACGGAAGGGCTCATTCTAGGGCACTACATTTTAGCAGCTGGCATCCAAGTAGACCCTACTAAAATTCAGATTCTTTTGCTCATCCCTACCCCCACTACTCAAACAAAGGTACGTAGTTTCCTTGGATTTTCTGGATATTACAGACGATTTATAGAACATTATTCACGAATTGCAGCACCTCTATATGCCTTAACTGGTAATGTTGATTTCTTGTGGACAGAGAAATGTGACTAGGCTTTTAAAGAATTGAAAAAGTTGTTGTCAATAGCTCCAGTCCTTCGAGGACCAAACTGGAATTTGCCATTCCAGATCTCATCTGATGCCTCGGATACAGCAATCGATGCAGTCCTAGGACAAGAAGAGGATAAGAAGCCATACACTATTTACTATATTAGCAAAAATTTATCCTCTGCCGAACTCAATTATACTGTTACTGAAAAGGAATTCCTGGTTGTAATTCATGCTGTTAATAAATTTAGGCATTATATTACAGGTTATCCTGTTGTGTTATATACAGATCATTCTGCTATCAAATATCTAGCAAACAAACCTGTCACGAATGCTAGAGTAACTCGATGGTTGATCCTGTTGCAGGAGTTCGACATCACAATTAAGGATCGACCTGGCAAGGAGAACCCTGTAGCCGACTTCCTCTCAAGAATACCCAAATCAATCGAAACAACAGCAGTAGAAGATCAATTCCCTGATGAACATCTGTTTGCCATTGCCATTCGAACACCCTGGTATGCTGATGTCGCCAATTACCTTGCAGTGGGTAAGTTACCAAAACACCTAACCCCTCAGGAACAAAAGCAAATTGTTCAAAAAAGCACTCGATTTTCGTGGATTGGAGACCATTTATTCCATACAGGGGTGCAAATCAGGAGGTGTATTCGAGAGGATGAGATCCTAGACATCTTAAAAGCTTGTCATAATGGACCATGCGGGGGGCAATTTGCCGACAAAAGAACAGCACATAAAGTACTACAGGCAGGATACTATTGGCCTACAATTTTTAAGGACGTGAAAAAGTTTGTACAAGCCTATGATAGCTGCCAGCAAGCAGGAAAACCTGGTCAAGCTGATGAAATGCCTCTGAGACCACAAGTGGTTATTGAGCCATTTGAACGATGGGCTCTCGATTTCGTCGGGCCCATTAATCCACCATCAAACCAGAGGACATACATCCTGGTAGCAACAGACTATGTTACTAAATGGGTTGAGGCTGAATCATTAGCTAGGGCTACAGAAGATTCGGTAATACAATTTTTGTTCCATTTGTTTGTACGTTATGGACTTTCGAGAGAAGTAATTACAGATGGTGGACCACAATTTGTTGGAAATAAACTAGCTACAACACTTAACAACTATCATATCCAACATAAGATCACTACCCCCTACCATCCGCAAGCAAATGGACAAGTAGAAAACAGTAACAAGATAATTGAATCAATCTTAACAAAGACTATCGCATCACACAGGCATGATTGGGCTGCTCGGCTACCTGAAGCACTGTGGGCTTATAGAACCACATGGAGAAGTACGACAGGCTATTCACCTTATCAATTGGTGTTTGGGAAACAACCAATCTTTCCTATCGAATTTGAGATCCAAACACTACGAACTGCACAAGAGGTTGGCTTAGATCTGAATGAGGCACAGATCAATCGACTACGACAAATCAACGAATTGGATGAGATTAGGCTCTCTGCATTACAAAACACAGCATTAATCCAACAGCAGCGAGCTAAGTGGCATGATGCACTTATAAAGAATAAAGTCTTCCATGAAGGAGACTGGGCTCTGTTATACGATTCTCGGTTCCAGGATTTCCCGGGGAAACTCCAGACTCGCTGGCTAGGACCATATGAGATCCAGAAGGTGCATGACAATGGGACCCTCACTCTGATCACAATTGACGGTTCTGGACATACGTTCAAAGTAAATGGCCACCGAGTTCGTCTCTATCGAAGACCTCTTACTCGGGAATCCTTTTGTCATCAGCTACAGCAAGATACTGATTTGGAGATCTTAGGAGAGGAAGCGAAATCTTCCTCACCTATAACTTAAGCAACTCGTTTTTCATAATTTGTACATAACATCCTGTACATATGTTCTTTTCATCTTTGTTTGTAGTATTTTTGTTACCTTATTTTGCACAGCACTTTTTGATTTTGCTGTTCCTTTTCAAAAGGAACATCACTGGTTTGATTTTGCTGTTCCTTTTCAAAAGGAACAGCACTCGTGTGATTCTGCTGTTCCTTTTCAAAAGGAACAGCACTTTTGGTGTTTTGTTGTTCCTTTGCGAAAAGGAACATCACTTGGTGTTTTGCTGTTCCTTTGCGAAAAGGAACAACACTTGTTGCTTTGTTGTTCCTTTGCGAAAAGGAACAACACTTTTTGCTTTGCTGTTCCTTTGCGAAAAGGAACAGCACTTTTTGCTTTGTTGTTCCTTTGCGAAAAGGAACAACACTTTTTGCTTTTCTGTTCCTTTGCGAAAAGGAACAGCACTTTTTGCTTTGCTGTTCCTTTGCGAAAAGGAACAGCACTTTTTGCTTTGTTGTTCCTTTGCGAAAAGGAACAACACTTTTTTGCTTTGTTGTTCCTTTGCGAAAAGAAACAACACTTTTTGCTTTGCTGTTCCTTTGCGAAAAGGAACAGCACGTGTGGATTTTTGTTGTTCCTTTGCGAAAAGGAACAACACTTCTGTGTTTTGGAATTTTTTGTTGTTCCTTTGCGAAAAGGAACAACACTTTTGTGTTTTGGAATTTTTGTTGTTCCTTTGCGAAAAGGAATAGCACTTTTTTGCTTTGTTGCTCCTTTGCGAAAAGGAACAACACTTTTTGTTTTGCTGTTCCTTTGCGAAAAGGAACAGCACGTGTGGATTTTTGTTGTTCCTTTGCGAAAAGGAACAGCACTCTTTGTGCTTTGCTGTTCCTTTGCGAAAAGGAACAGCACTCGCATATTTCTTTTTCCAAGATACAGAATTTGGCTAATTCTGCTATTTCTTTTCCACAAGATAACTCATTTACATGCTTCTCTCAGAAAGGACACCATCAGAACCTTTTTGCTCCTATTGGGACGTTTTGCGATTATGCTCTCCTAAATCCTTTAGATATAGCAATGACATTATGTAATGAACATAAAGCATGATATACCGAAACTAGCATATCATAAATCGCTACTATTTTAACAGTCAGTATATATAAGAAGACAAGAGGAGGGACATTAACTTTCGTCTTCACTGTCATTATCTTATTCCCGAACCGCGGTTTGGTAATTTTTATCATGTCGATCTCCCTAAAAACTTTCTTGATCATTACTGAGGAATATGAGCAAACGATTTATATCTGTCTGTTGGGATTGTAAGACTTCTTCCACCATTCCCCGCTCTTAAGGAGTGCGGAACCACCCTTATGTGTAATTGAACAAAGAAAAAGAGAAGTGTGCTGCAAAAGAAGAATAAAAGAAAAAATAAAAACAAGATATGAAATCGTCAAATGCAGGATAGGGGGTCTCATTCAGAGCCAGCCTACCATGATCATAAGGATGGAAGCGAAGTGGCATTCCCATTACGGCCACCACACCAGGGATATGGTCCAAAGGTAAAATAACAAGCAAACCTTGGAACAGGAGGTCTCATCACGAGCCGGCCTGACCACGTTTCGTGCCTACCTTGTGAATGGCATTATGGTTATCTGGTCACCAAGCCAGCATAATGGCCTGCATTTTGACAAAGCACTCTTCAGTAGATACACAAAGGATAATGGTTCTGGAGGGTGAGATAAACAACTTTTCCAAGGTTATGAATACCTGTTGGCAGCAGAGCTCTGTTAATGGAATTAGAGTCGTAATATTTACACCAACAGGTATGATATTAAGTCTGTTTGTCTTTTATATCCTTTGCATGTATCATATGTCACACCCTGATATAATTATCGCATGAACATTATCACCAATCATGGCAACAGAATTGACAATGACTACTGGAGACTTGGTACAGTTGACAGACGTCCAACCCCTCGGTTCCTCATTATATCACACTGGCTTATCTAAAAAGCGATCCACTGTTCTGCCTTGGTTTCGGTACTCCATTGTCCTTTTACAACATGGCATAATTCTACCTGCTGTACTTTATGATTTGACTCCCGACTGGCTGCTGCTCCTCTCTTTGACGGCTGGGGGCAGCCTATCAGATCGCGGGGGGGAGGTAACCTCATTACTCCAATGGTTACGTGGCTGCACACCATTCGGGCAAAATAATGACACGATTTAACGGTATGATGATCTCATTCTACGGACTGCCATCCACGATCTTTCTCTTTGCTGCATGCTCTGCGAAGATCCTTCCTAAAATTAGCATCGATTATCCTCTCTGCTTGGTAAATACTGCAAACAGTTGTTGTTTCATTCCTGAGTCTATTTCTGAGTAAGCTATGGGTGGGAGGACAATCCGAAGTGAACTGCACAAGCTGACCACGTCCGCTGCTGCCCGCGAAATTCTGGAAAATGCAAGATGGTTGAATTACTTCAACCGCCTGCAAGAATCGAATGAGGCTGTAGCGTTGGAATTCCTGCAAAATTTGCAGGAAAACCACTCTATAGTCGGAGGAAAGTGGATAGGAGTTACGGAGGACATTATCGCAGAAACCTCAGGATTACCAGCTGTTGGACCCAGATGGGAGCTGAAGAAGGAAAGACTGCAGAAAGTAATGGAAATTTTCCAAAGCGAGGGCCAAAGTCTGACAGTCAAAGGGAAAGGAGTTCTGCCGACAACACTGGGGGAACCCTGGACCGAGCTGGCGAAGATAGTGTAGAGCTATATCACCTGCGAAGGGAGAAAAGATGTGGTAAGGGCTCGTCACTTAAAACTTCTAGCTGTTTTAAAGGGAAAATGTTCTGTAAATCTCCCTGCCCTTTTAAACTTGTTATTACATGATGCGGCCCGAAGCCTGAAGAAGGCCCAGCACACAGATACGGTTGTTAGCCACCACGGACTGATTCGGCTAATAATAAGCCACAGTCTTACCCAACAGCAAGGCACCTGGGAGGAATTGGTCGAAACAGTTAAAGAGGGACTGGCTGTACCACCCCCAAAATCTGAACGAACCTCCAGCACACTGGAACGTTCAGAAAAACATAAGAAGCCAGCAGCAAAAAAGCATGCTGTTTCAAAACGAAAGCAGTCCTCCAGCACGCCGGAACAATCAGAGAAACGTAAGAAGTCGGCGGCAGAAAAGCATGTTGTTTCGAAACGGAAGCAACCCTCCGATACGCCGGAACGACCAGAGGAACCTAGAGAACCTGTTGGCACTCCCAACCTGCTTGAAAGACCTAGGAAGTCAGCTCAATTGGTTCGAATACGGGGAAGGTTGGAAAAGATTCAGAAAACTGCGGCCCAACCAATTGAAATCGAGGACGAACCTCCGGAAGTGGAAGGTGAATTACCCGAAGGAAATGCTGAGCAATCAGAGGCTGGAACTAACCAGCCAGAAGGAGGAATTGAAGAAGGACACGACCAATCTGAAGGAGAAGAGACCACCAAGCGAGACAATCAAGAAGAAGAAAACGCACAATCTATGGGTAGCCAGTTGCAAGACCCTCCAGGAGAAGAGGAATTGGCAGCAGTTCTGGCCAATATGGGAGGATACGGCCAAGCCTCCAGTACAGGAGGCGTCCTTGATGGCCTCGCAGAAGAAGAATTACCCGAGGAAAGGCATGTAGAAGAGGCAGGGGAAGAAAACCTGCCTGGCTATGGTAATGAAGCAGAAGACATCAATCCGGGACAATCTGTCCCCAGGACGCCGGAAGATGTTCCAGGAGAGGAAGAAGAAGTAAGATTGAAGGCCAAACCCTCTGCCAAGGCAAGGGAAATTGAAAAATTGAGGAAGAAGCACCAGAGGATGCTGGGCACGATAGCCAGACTCCGGCAACAAATTAGAATGTTGAAAGCCAGTCTGAGAATACAAAAAACTGCAAGGAAAAGGAAGAGGACCACGGCAGCAAGAACCCCGAGGGTTAGAGTTCGTTTTGATGGACGAAACCCCATCAGGAGACCTACTGTCGAAGAACAGTCTGCTGTTCCAAATGGTAATGAGGAACAAGGTGTTGTTCCAATAGAAACTGCTGTTCCATCTGGCCCGGGGGAACGAATGGACATTCCAATGGAACAACAAGAGGCTCCGGTGGTAGGAAGACCACAGAAATCCTTTGTTCGCATTAAAAAGGAAACGGATAGCAAAGAGGTTCAAACAGAAGCACCCCCCTCGGGTGTAATTCGGGTCCGAAATTCCAAACAACGTAATAAGAAGGTCCAGGTTAAACTTCCAGCTTCTACAGCTGTGTGGAAGAAAGACCCAAAAACCAAAACCTTGCATAAAATGATGAAGGAAGCCCAGCAGGAGGCCGAGCAGTTGCGAGAACAGACGGTCCCCAAGGAAAGATATGAAGAGCTCCAACAGCAACTTCGAAACATCAGTCAGTCTGAGAGCCAAGCCTTTGAAGGATGGCAGAAGGAGCAGGAAAAGGTTGCTAAGGTAACTCGTCGACTAGATAGTGTTGTTAAGCAGATGGACACCCTGTGTTCCTTGTATACTGATGTTTTGACTTGTAGAGCCCCTGCTAAAAATTATGCTTTGTTTTTGCTTGAACGATATTTGAGATTAAAAATAAAATTTGTTAGGGCAGGAGCACCTATCCATATCAACACTGTTAATGATTTTATAGACTGCTGCAAGCACTATGGAGTTAAAGTTCAAAGGTTGTTATGTGAATTTTACCTGCACAATCTTGTCTTAGACCAGGAAACTAATTTGAATCCTGGCCCTTTCGTTGGCGATATACAATTCCAAGCCTTTATCTCATTTGGGGTGAATCAGTTAAAATGGCTTAAAGCTTACAACATCTTCCAGAGGCAAGAAAATAGTTTAGACCTATGGGTACGAGCTGAACCTAGGGACCCAGCAGCATTATGGAGAGAGCATAGGAGTGTGATGAGGATCCCAGGTGTCATGAAGATATTAGGTCCCATGCATGGAGACTTGATCCGAAATGGTCTGGAGTATTTCCTGACTATTAAAGACCATGCCCTCCATGCTGCAAAGTTTCGCTACCGAACCTCTAACCCAAACATCCAGATCAGGGAACCCTTTAACTTTGAGAATTTTGAATTGGCTGCCAGTCGATTGAGTCTCTATGGGGAACGGATTCTGTGAGCAGGACCATTCTAGTTGGGCTATCGGTTTCGCAGCCCAATTATTTGGCATCCTGCACCTGGATATCAGGCCCTATATGAGATGCCTGCAGATCAGTTAGATCAGTTCTTTGACCATCTAGTTGCTAATCATGGTTGTCGACCTCTTCGTGAGATCCCTTCTCCGGCCTACTCTCTCACAGCCTTGCATGTCAATTATAACGTTTTCATGAGGACATGAAACAGGGTAAGCAGGGGGGTGTGTGGAGCACTTGGAAGGTATGCTTTTTTACAAGCAATCTAGTGGTTTTTCAATAATATTTCTAACCTTTTCTGCATTATGAGTCTAAAGAATATAAGGGTTTTGATAAATTGTGTGAAAATGGACAAATGGAGCTCAATCACTAATAATTGATGTTTTCTATGCAGAAGGACGCGGAAACAGGGAATCATCGAGTAAAAACAAGAAGCGAAGGGAAAGTAACTGCTGTCCCATCGACAGGGAACCGAATGCGGACAAAATCAAGTAAAATTAGAGCCGAATAGTCCAGGAAAAGAACGTAGGATATCGAGACGGAGAACGCAAGAAAGGAAAGAGAAGAACTGAACGATTAGCGAATCCCTCAGGATCTTCGATCCTGAGGGATCGCTGCTTTAAGCTTATCTTTTGTATCTAGATATCTCCGTCATTTCTGTTATATAAAGGTACCACACCATCGAGCGTGGGGGACGACTGTTGTTGTAATTACAAGCTTCAGAACAACTTTGATCATTAAGTTTTGTTAAGACCTGATTTTGTATACTTTTGTTAATGCAATCAATATAAAGGACTTGGTGTTCACTTCGTTTCTGCATCTGAAGTAACTTTAAGTAGTGTACCATTGGTAGCCAAGGGCCCAGCTCCGACGGTCACTTGCTGTTATATCATACGGTGATTTGTGTGGTTTGCTTGTTTCTCTTGTTTCAGTAATCCGATATATCTTTTATATGATAGACTATGCTTCCTAATTAATATCTGAATCTGAATAAGTTCTTTAACCCACGTCTCTGTATTACACAAAGTGAATCTATTCGAATTGCATCCATTTCTATAGCAAGATATTGGTATGAATGTTATCATCATTGGATTCATATAAAATAAGTATTTGCGAGGTTTGAAGATAATATCACTTTGTTCAGAAACATAGTCACATCATACATTACTCTCGGATTGCTACAGTAGTCTAGAACGTGTACATACATTTGAGTTTGCTGTTCCATTTGAGTTTGTTGTTCCAATTTATATGATTGACGTTTCCTGTTTATGATAGTTTGTTGTTCCATTTAATTACTGCTGTTCCATTTGATTACTGTTGTTCCATTTTAGAATTGCTGTTCCATTTTACTTTCGCTAATCTGCCTTTATTGCTTTTGCGTGATAGCAGGCCTAAGGCTGTCGTGAGCCCAGCAAGACGCTGCCTAGCTCCCAGACCTATAATTCCATGCTTTGGTTTTCTTTATTTATCAGTTTCTAAAGGGAAGGGTTATTGTTTCCGTACCCTTGAATGATCAACTGCTTTGTGTGATTTTATCTTTTGAGTTGGTTTAGTTACAGCTTAGTGTTTGTTTCCTTTCAAATCATTAGAATGCTATACTACTGAGCATTACTTGGACAAAACAGCCTCGGATTGAGTTACTCCTTGAAAGAACAAAATGATCCCGGATTGACTTAATAATGTGGAATAATTGGTGGTGTGAGAGACCCTAGTTATCGCTCTACAATTACTTCAGCTCAATGGATTGGATGAATACAGATTGCAAGCCCTTCTCCATATAGAGTTAGTTCATCTTCAGAGAAAGATATGGCATAACAAAAATATCAGGGAGAAGCAATTCTAAGAGGGAGATTGGGCACTACTCTATGGTTCAATTTACAAGGATTTCAAAGGCAAGTTGAGGACAAAATGGTTGGGACCCTACACCGTGGAGAAATACAATGATAATGGTTCAGTTCTGATCAAAACCATTGATGATGAAGCCATCCCCATGCTTGTCAATGGACATCGGTTGAAAGTCTACAAGAAATCCCTATCCAAGTGAGAGTTTATTGAAGATCTGAATAAAACAGTGATGGTAGTGGAGCATGTCTTAGCTTCCACTTCACCCACTCACTAAATAAAAAAGAAAAAAATAAGGACTTAAGTGAAAACCTCCATGAGGCGCTCGAGTCCCATCATTGGGTTGAAAACCTCTTCTGAGGCGGCCCAATGATGCCAAAAAATAAAAAAGGGAAAAGAATAATATCCCTAGGTGAAAACCTCCCTTGGATGTGCCCAGGGTAGGAAATTAAGGTGAAAACCTCTCTGAGGTGCCCTAGTTGTTTTCAAAAACAAAAAAGGGAGAAAAAATGAATTTTTATCGCATTGCAAGTTTGCAGGAGGATTACAGGGAGCAGAAGAAGGTGCCAAGGGGACCCTGACATTCATACCAGCATCCAAATCATCTTCTCCACACCTTCCTCCATCATTTTTGGCATCTCCTTCACCCCACTATACCTCTTCTTCCAAAACTGTGTTTTCTACAAGAAGCTACTGTAGGAATTACAAAGAGCCAAAAGTGTCTAAAGAAGGTAGTTTGGGGAACAAGAAAAGCTTCATGAGGAACCTATAATCCCTCTCACCATCTTCAAACCTCCTTTCCATCATTTCCAATTTTGCATCACACTCCAAGCATCATTATTATTTTTTTCATTTCCAAGAAAAACACAGAAAAACAGTTTTTCAGTTTTGAAAAAAAAACAAAAATAAAAGGAAAAAGGCACCATTAACTTTACGTGAAGCTTACCTACTATCCTCCATCATTCATCTCCACCTTTGGCATCATCCTCGAGCTCTAATCATAGGGAAATAGTTGAAGTTTCAAGGGGAGAAGCAGTTACAGGAGCTCCAGTAGGAATTCCTGTAGTAGCTGATCCCATCGAAGTCCAGCACCAGCAGCAAGGGACAACACATCTAAAGGTTGAAAAAGCACATGTAGCCCAGATCCAACAAAAGAAGAACCTGAAAAAACACACAACAACACATCAGCAAGTAGAGACAACATGCATGAAGGAAAATGAAGGCATGCAACAGAGAAATCCACAACACCTCACAGCCAATGGCAGCAAATACACTTGGATTACAAGGAAGTAACTAAGTCACTCCTTTATCTGCATTTGTGTAATTAGAAATCATACAAAGGCAACAAGATGGTTGAAATTGAAAGAGAAAATGTGGCCAATTAACTTGGCCACCTTCATTTAGTTGACTCCACTTAACCGAGATATCACCCACACGTGCGCACAGTCAACTCAAGCAAAAGATGCCAAGGACAGGTAGTGGGAGGAAGAGTTAACTCCGATGCAATAATGAGGGATGATTACGAGGAGGGGTCATGATGACCAAGCAGGTGGGGACCAACGGTCCTAATCGGGGCAACGTACACCTTGCCAGCTAAGCACTCATAACCGAAAATATCCATAAAAGGTAATGAGCCCTCCTCCCCGTGCATTCTCACCACCCTTTTTTCAGCTTCTCCTCGTAACTTAGCCACACAACATTCTTCTTATGCCCCCACAGCCTCGTAACCACCATCCTCCATTGATTTCCTCCATATTTTTTCTCTCAACATTTTCTACAAAAGCACCTACAGGAAATCTACAGGAGGGACAGCGGGCTTCTACAGGAGGGGCAGTGAGTCATTTTGAAGGGAGGAAACATGATTTTTGCCACGAATTTCAGTCTGAAGAGGTAGGGTTCATGAATGTCCTCTGTTGAATACCAAAATTTGAAAGACTTAGTCACAAATAGAAGATAAAATGAGTCTTTAAGAGGGTAGAAAATACATATAAATAAATAAATAAATTAATATAAATTAATTAATTAATTATATATATATATATATATATATATATATATATATATATATATATAAATAAATAAAAATAAATAAATAAAAAATTCTATTAGTTTAAAAAAACAAAACACAGTCCCCTCTGTTTTTCTATTTCACTCAAAATTATTTTTCGCCACCTCCATATCTAGTTTTTTCAAAAATAAGTATAGGCAGTATGACAAGGGGGTTTATGAAAAAAGAACCCACAACTCCACTAGACTCCATGCACATCCTCAAGTGGTGGACATATTTAGGGTCACTAGTAGGGTCACTACCCTTCCTCTTGGGTTGCCTTGGAGTAAAGATGAGAAACCAATGGGCCAGGCTGCCAAGAAGAAATTTTTCCAAGATAATGAAACCCCTGTTGAAGACAAGAATGGAATTAGGAGGGCTAGTGTACCATATCCCTGGGATGAGGTTAGCTACCAAATAATCAAATACATTTCTTGTGAGGGGAGGCACAACATTGTTTATGGGTATCATTTCAGAATCCTCCAAGACTTGAGATATGGCATGGATACCCCAGCACATCAAAAGCTCAGTATCCCTTACTTTCTCCTTCAGTCCCTCATTGACTCCAGCACCAAGGTGCAAGAAGGAAATTCACAACAGCTAGCTCGCCATGGCCTAATCAAGATCCTAGTAGAAGAAGCCCTCCATACCTATCTAGTCAATTTAGTGTCCTAAATTGCTCTACATAAATTATCAATCCGGGTATCGTAAACTAATGAAGTGTGGTACACTATATGTGCTTAGTTAACCTTTTTCTTACTTCGTTGTTTTATAGTTTATGTTGTTTTGGGGGATTTTGTTTCTTACGCTTAAGGAAATTAATCTAAAAAAGAAAAGTTATGCTTCTAGATGAAAATCTCTAAATGTTAATGGACAACTAAATCTAATGACTTTTAATGTTGAAATCTAATTTCTAAAGAAGGGCTGAAAGGAAATGAACATTAGATAAAAACAAATCAAAACTTTGAATAGTTAGATTAATCTAAGCCGACAAAATGCCTATGAAATGAAAGCAAAAATGATAACATCTAAATGAAGTGTTTTATCACTTTGCTATACAATTTTGGGAGAACTACCTCCTTGTGATAGCATTTTGAGGGACTTCATACTTCATTGTTCTAAAACTAAAAATCAAATTTAAATGAAAGACTAAGACTGAAAGTGAAATTGCCACTAATCTACTATAACAGGTAAATGAAGTGTTTTATCACTCTGCCATACAATTTTTGGAGAACTACCTCCTTGTGATAGCATTTGGAGGGATTCAATACTTCATTATTCTAAAACTGAAAATGAAATTGCAACAAAATTAAATACAAAACATGTAAAGGAAAACTAATTTAATGTGTGCTCTAATGCTCGAAGCACCAATTGGAAATACTTTCTTGGACTATTTTGCTAAGCATAGATTACACAGTTAGATAAATCTACAATCAACTGGTTGAACACACTTGCATGAATTAAACTTGCATGAATGGAAAATCTAAACTTGAAAACAATCATAAAAATAAAATGACATACTTAAATCAAATCAAATCAAAACTACAAAATAAAATCTACTCTATCTTACATTCTAATATGCTTCATGACATCTCCTACTTCACATCTCCTTCCATGTTGGGAACTTCAAAGCTTTATTCAAATTCTTCAAAATTACAAAGTACAACAAGTTGAGCTAACAAAGTTTACAAAGCTTCCAAATAAAGGAGAGAGATCTCCTATTTATACAAAAAGATGAGAAGTCATCTCAATAATGAGACTCCATGAATCTCTCCCTATACCTCTAGAGTTATAATTAAAATGGGAAATGATAAGACAAATGTCTTCTTAGAGTTTCAATACAAATAGGAAATGTGACACATATCCTCATGATCCCATGATCCTCCCCACTCAAATTCGAATTTGGCCTTAGGATGCCACATAAAGGTCTTCTAGAAGCCTCCTTTTGACCTACACATGTCAACGATCTCATCCCACTTGTTAGGTATAAGCATATGCACATTATTTTCTAATTTTTAATCACAAATTCACTTAAAAATGCTAAGAATTAATCAAATTTGAAAAAACATAGATGTGACCCAATAATGATGAAAGTGAGATGAATGTAGTGACATGGTTGTGAAATGAAGGTGAAATGGAGGTGATATCATGGAAATGATAGTGAAAGTGTAATGACAATTTCAAGACCCAACATATCCCCCAACTAAAGCTATTGCATGTCCTCATGCAATATATATTACATGAATTCTTTTGATCCTTCAGCTTTGGCTTAACTTTGCATGATATCATTTGATAACTTCATACTTCTGCAAAGTGTTTTACTTGAATTGCAACATGGTTGGTTTTTGTGTTACAACCATATTTTGTTGTTGCATTCTATTTTGATCTTTGAACTTTGCATAATGATAATTTGATTATTGTTGCAAAGTATATCTTTATTGGATTGCATCATGGTTGGTTCTTGTGTGACAACCATGATTGTGTTTGTATCCAATTATCCTTTAAGCACTTTTGAGAAGCCATTGTATGCTCATAATAATAATGTAATAGTTAATATAATTTGGAAGTATGTGGGCTTCTGAATATGATATGAAAATGGAATGATATGAATATGGATGTATTCCCCCCCCCCTCCCCCCAACGGATGGTATTGGCAATTTTATGTAATGAGGAAGAGAAATGTTTTTACAACCATTATAATTCTAGCTTTTTATGGAATTCTATGGTAAAAAGTTAGAAAATGACGTACCTTAACTTACCCTTTGGAAATGGATGAGTTGTATGTGTGGTGGCTACAAAATTCTAATCATAATCTTCTTCAAGTGGCTGGACAAAAAGAGTCATGGATAAAAAAGTCAAGATGACTTTTTATTGCCTCTACTAAAACTTGCTGAATCCGCTGCTGAATAGTGCTGATCTGTTTTATATCTGCTCCAAAATGCTGAAAATAATAGTCTTCATGTCTTCAAAACTCATTGGCACAATTCCTACTATGTGAATAGATGTTCTGATGTCGAACATAGCAGGAAATTGTTGACTTAGTGGCCATTAATGGATGCCACTAGTCAACACGAGAACTCTCACCATTGATGACAATGAGAGTCAAGATGCCCAAACACATCTTGCTAGGTACGAATAAATTTTCCGATGTCGAGTCACCTAGAAGATCTGATGAACAAGGGACATTAATGTATTCCCATTGTTCAGCGGCATGAGGGCTTGCCATTACGGAATGCAAGACTCAAGGTGTTTTTGCAAGGAATTTAGACTCAAAGGACTATGGACTCAATAATTTGCATTGAAGCAGGGTTTATTTGCAAAATGAAAATGATAGGAAGGGAAAATGAAAATGGAATATGGCAATGGAAAGTAGTAATGGAAATGGGCAATAAGTATGTAACTAAGCCTCTTGCTTTTATTTGTGGGTTAGGAGTGGACAAAAAGTAATGGAAAGTGTATGTGAATGTAAATGGAAAATATGAAGGGAAATGAGGTGAATGGTTTATTATGAAGTATGGATGTAATGGAGACAATAGTATCTGAAAGTTTTACAAGTTCTTGGATCTGATTTTGCATTAGCATGTGCTCATGCATTGATGTTTTCTTCTTTGTTGCTGATCATCCTCTTATGAAACAAATTGGTCTCTAAGAGAGACACTATTCACTTGTAGTCATTTGTCCTTCCTCCTAGAACCTGCAAAAAAAACTAATACTTCTTCTGTAATGGAATGTAAGACTATCAAAAGAGAGAGGTGATCAATCTCTCTAGTTATGATATCTACACACAAAACTAAGTATTCGTATTAATGAAACAAGTTCACGAAGGAAAACCAAAAGAATTTATACCTGCTTTGGAATTAGTGCCTCAAGTTAATGTTATATCTTTTGAGAAATTTCTTCATTCTTGACTGTTTCAAACTTTGATGATAGATTTCTCATTGTTTACATCTCATTGATATCTTTCCAACGAAACTTGAATCATCGAAATCTGATTTCGTATGAGAAAGTTACGCTGATTTGAACAGTGAGGTTTTTTCAGCTGCAGAATTGATGTTTAGCTGCAGAATGTGCACAATTTATGTGGCTAAAAATCTTGAACAGAAAGTTAGCTATTCATTTTTCATCATGAGTCCAAAATTAATCAACACCTTCCAGAAAAATGAGTAAATAATCTACTTATTTCATTGATTCAAATTTATTTATTATTTTTTTTTCTTGTCCTCGGTTGCTTGGAAACATAAATCTTATAATAGCGGCTGTTGGATTCTGTTTGTGCAAGTGGAAGATGAAGTCTGTGGCCTCAAGAAACCACTTCGGATCCCTATCTCTGAGAAACGTGTGCAGAACAGAGTCCTGTTTGCCATAGGTTTCTTTGTTTGACTTTCCTTTGACTAGGGTCTTCTTTGTCGATCTAGGCTAGATGAACAGGATACGATCCATGCCCTGATGTTTTCCAAGCTACCCATGTAGTCCTTTTCCTTTCTTGACACGTGGAACTTGCAAAAGCGTGGATGTAGCTTCAGAACAACCGATTAGTTGCAGAATGTGGCTGCTTTCTGTAACTAAAAGACAACCAAGACATCAGTTTTCTGATTGAAGTTATTGGAAAAGAAATTTTATGAATTCAAGTACCAGGAAGGAAGTCCAAGACCGCAGCTGGTGCACTTGGATGAAAACAAAGTGAAAAAAAACGTTTCTCAGGTGTGCGGGAGAAGTCTGGTTGAGTACGGATCATTGAGTTTAAAACAGAGGTTGAATCATGAATGTTGTGCCATTGAGCAATAGTCATACCATGAAAGACAACAACACTGAAGTAGGCATCCAGCAAAAGTATACGATCTATTGAAATAGAAGCCACATCTAGCAGTGTTGGCTCAGGCAGTGCATTGAAAGAATAAGAAATCAGCGATGGCTGGATCATAACTACAGAATTGTTGACATTCTCCCTATTCAGTAACATGCGGAAGTAAGCTGTCTCATTTGGTTATTATTAAAAACCTGTACAAACTGAGAACATCTAATATTGAATATGAATTGTGGCAATATTGCAAAACTTGAGTTCAAGCTGAATGAAGAGACGTCATCCTTTCGGTAATTACCAAATCTCGAACACACACGAATGACCGTTAGCATTAAAGACGGAAGGCATGGTGAATTGGACTCTTAGATTCGCCATATGGATTGAATGCCACATCATGAATTTGTTTTCAAATCGGATTTCCCTTCCTCAAGCGTGCCGTGTTAAAACAGTGTTATGTACATTTAATAAAATTCATTTTTTCCTCATGCAGCATGCCAAATGGGGCTTTAGAGAACTGAAAAATTCTCCCAAACCGTTGCAAATTTCTCAAAACTATTTCTGGGTTATCTAATTGACCTCGTTCGGAAAAAACCCATGTTTTTTTTTTTTTTTTTTTTCTAAATTCATTTTTATTTGATTGGAATTTGTGTTTTAAAATCTAACGTTTTTTAGTTCTGCGTTTTTCTGGAAAATGCGTCTTTCTGTCAAGAATGCAATTTCAGCACAGACAATAGCAAATGAATAGTGATCTAAACACTTGCACATCATCTTAGCGGGAAATTTTCAAGGACACCCGGAAGGGTTGCCCCAAGTCTAAAGGCAGTCCCTTTCGATCTGTAATCTTCCGTAAACACATCCTCTTGATTGCTGTCTGTTATGCCAAAAAAAAAAATATTTTATGTCAAATATTCTATCGCCCTTCACTGAATTCCTCTTTGAGTTGTGTTTTAATTTGATTGTTGTTGCAGGGCCGAGCAATGGCTGAAAAATGTAGTGACTGCATGACTGAAAGGAATACGGGTAGGTGAATGACCTCCAGATAAGAAATGCAAAGATTTACTACGTCCACCATAACTTCAAGAAATGCAGAGATTTATTTGTTTTATTATGTGAAACGTGGATTAAATTATATTTTTATTTATTTATTTTGTTAATAAAATTACATATGTTATATTTTGAAAAATTAAAAATATACATATATATTTTACTAAACAAAATTATAAAATTTATTTATTTTTGTTATATTTTTTATGTATTTTTTTTAATTGATTTGTTAATAAAATTATATGTTATACTTTCAAAAAAAATTAAAAAAATACATATATATTTCGTTAAACAAAACAATGATTTTTTTTTAATGATTTGTTATTAAAATTATATATATATATATATATATATATATATATATATATATATATATATATATATATTCAAAGATTTAAAAATATACATATATATTTTATTAAACAAAACAATTTATTGAAATTAAAGTTTTTCATTGAATCAAATGAAAAGATGAAAATATATATATTTTTTTAAACATAAAAATTCTTTTTCTGATCCTCCAAATCACGCAAAGTGGAGGAGGAGAGCATACTCGAGAAATTATTGATTTTTTTTCTAGATGTAAGAAATAAGGTCTCCTAATTACACTTCCCTGGCAACGACGCCAAAATGTCTAGTCAATTTAGTGTCTTAAATTACTCTACATAAATTATCAATCTAGGTATCGTAAACTGATGAAGTGTGGTGCACTATATGTGCTTAGTTAACTTTTTTCTTGCTTCATTGTTTTATAGTTTATGTTGTTTTTAGGAGTTTTATTTCTTATGCTTAAGGAAATTAATCTAAAAAAAAAAGAAGTTATGCTTCTAGATGAAAATCTCTAAATGTTAATGGACAATTAAATCTAATGACTTTTAATGTTAAAATCTAATTTCTAAAGAAGGGAGAAAAGGAAATGAACATTAGATAAAAACAAATCAAACTTTGAATAGTTAGATTAATCTAAGCCAGCAAAATGTCTATGAAATGAAAGCGAAAATGATAATAGCTAAATGAAGTGTTTTATCACTTTGCTATACAATTTTGGGAGAACTACCTCCTTGTGATAGCATTTTGAGGGACTCCATACTTCATTGTTCTAAAACTGAAAATGAAATTTAAATGAAAAACTAAGACTGAAAGTGAAATTGCAACTAATCTACTATAACAGCTAAATGAAGTGTTTTATCACTCTGCTATACAATTTTTGGAGAACTACCTCCTTGTGATAGCATTTGGAGGGATTCAATACTTCATTGTTCTAAAACTAAAAATGAAATTGCAACAAAATTAAATACAAAACATGTAAAGGAAAACTAATCTACTATGTTCTCTATTGCTCGAAGCACCAATTGGAAATACTTTTTTGGACTATTTTGCTAAGCATAGATTACACAATTAGATAAATCTACAATCAACCGATTGAACACACTTGCATGAATTAAACTTGCATGAATGGGAAATCTAAACTATTAAACTTGAAAACAATCATAAAAATAAAATGACATACTTGAATGAAATCAAAGAAAAACTACAAAATACAATCTACTCTATCTTACATTCTAATATGTTTCATGACATTCTAATATGCATCATGACATTCTAATATGCTTCATGACATCTCCTACTTCACATCTCCTTCCATGTTGGGAACTTCAAAGCTTTATTTAAATTCTTCAAAATTACAAAGTACAACAAATTGAGCTAACAAAGTTTACAAAGCTTCCAAATAAAAGAGAGAGATCTCCTATTTATACAAAAAGATGAGAATTCATCTCATTAATGAGAGTCCATGAATCTCTCCCTATACCTATAGAGTTATAATCAAAATAGGAAATGATAAGACACATGTCTTCTTAGAGTTTCAATACAAATAGAAAATGTGACACATATCCTCATGATCCCATGATCCTCTCCACTCAAATTCGAATTTGGCCTTAGGATTCCACATAAAGGTCTTCTAGAAGCTTCCTTTTGACCTACACATGTCAAGAATCTCATCCCACTTGTTAGGTATAAGCATATGCACATTATTTTCTAATTTTTAACCACAAATTCACTTAAAAATGCTAAGAATTAATAAAGTTTGGAAAAACATAGATGTGACCCAATAATGATGAAAGTGATATGAATGTAGTGACATGGTAATGAAATGAAGGTGAAATGGAGGTGATATAATGGAAGTGATAGTGAAAGTGTAATGACAATTTCAAGACCCAACAATACCCTTACACTCCCTATAGCATGGTATGACAGTTGAGGATGACATCAAGGCATTAACCTATGATGTCAGTCCTGCTGTCAATGAGGAGGGAGAACAGCAAGGAGGAGAAGATGAAGCCAGTGGTGACATAGCAGAGCAAGAGAGGAAGGAGATAGAAAAAGAGACAGAGCATGAGGAGGAAAAAGAGACAGAAGAGGTAGAAAAGGAGGCAGAGAGGGCAGAGAAAAGAGAAGAATCCCCTAAAAATTTGGAAAGGGAAGCAGCAACTGCCCTCAGTACACCAAGCAAGCAGAAACAGAAGAGGAAAAGAAACACCTCCATGTATTTCAGGGCAAGGAGAGTACTAGAACTAAAACAAGCAAACCTCAGCCCTCATCCAAGACTCCCATTAACATTGAAGATTCACCGTCTGCCAAGGTGAAAGAATCTCATTCCAAGGCACCCATAACCTATAAAAGGAGGTCTACAAGATATTCTACATGGAAGGGGAAGGCAATTCTACAGGACCCCAAAGCAGACCTACAGGAGGCTGAAACAGTCCTACACGAGACATTGTGCAAACTACAAGAGACTCAAAAACTTGAGGAAAGGATATGAGGACAGTTAGAGGTGAAGGAGGAAGCAAAAGAGCTACAAGAACCTGATCCCTAGCCTAATCTTGACTCCTATTACAGAATACTTAAGAGAGGCAAGACAATCCCACAGAAATTTTTTATTCCACTGTTTTTCGAATTGGAAAAAGAGAGAGTGAGAACACATAGGTGGATGCAAATAGCCAAATCCAAAGGAGTTTAGGATATTGGCCACATGGAAAACAAACTCAGGGAAATGGGTGGAGAATTGAGTGCTCTCAGAGACAGAGAAGCTATTACAAGAAGCCACCTTGAGAATGAGAAAGAAATACTAAGGAGGCAGCTGCAAGAGAAAGAGGCTCATTTGGCATACATGGCCAGCATATCCATGGAAGCATTACAATGCAGAACACCAACGAAATCTTATGGCTTCTATCTAAAGTATCAATGACTTCAATTCGAAATAAAAAATTTCGCACAAAGAGGTATAATGCCTTTCCAAGACTACAGGCAGTTCATGTATTTGTGTGACCAAATCACCTCCGAGGACAAAGCAAAGATGGCAGAGTTCTATCTACACAACATGGCCCTCACAGACCTGAATGTGTGGGACCCCAATGCCAAGCTAGGGGATCTGCAATTAATGGACATGGTATCATGGATGAACCATGAAGAATTGAGGGTAGCATAAATGAAAATGTTGATGATAAAATAGCAGAATGAATCATTAATGATAAGAGTTGAGCCATCAGATCCTATGGCACTCATCAGCACACACAACCTGCTTGCCAATGACCCTCAAATTGCCCCTAAATATCTAGCCAATCAAGCACAAGCCATTGCACACTTTGAAGATATGCTTAGGATACTTGGGGATGACTGTGTGCATGCATGCATGAGAAGATGGAACACCCTACCCCACAGCTTGCAAATTAGAGAATACCATTCTCCCATGAGGCTGAGGGAGGCATTGAAAAGAGTGCCAATGTACAAGGACTCCATGCAAAGGCTGAAGGTCAACTGGATTGGCCTCAAACTGAGTCCTCCACTCCTATTAGGCATGCGAGAAGGTCGAAGGGAAGAAGAAGAGAAGGAGCAATGGAAGGACATAGACAGAAAGGCAGGATTTTATGGAGAATATGAACAGACCACATTAGAAGCCTGGAATGCTAGGGAGGCCGCCAGGGCCATAAAAGATGAAGAGATTGACTAGGTTGCTCAGAGGATGAGCAACACCTTCAGTAGGGGGGTGATGATGAGCCTCATAAATGGGTGCTCATTTTACCTCCTAACCTAGTCAAATCAACCATTCTCTTAGCTTATTGTATGATTTTCTGATTATATTTATGCTTATAGGGTGAGTTGAGTTAGTTGTTATGCCATGTGGTCTAACATATATTTAATGTAGATTATTGATGGATTTCGAGGTCAAAGTCAAGGATCTAGTGGCCAAACTGCAACAATAACTCAAAGTAGACAGAGGAGAGGACTTATAGGAGGGAACCCCCCTCATTTATTGCTCCTCACTTCGAATTCCCCTTCATTTAGCTCAGAGTACAAGCAGCTGAATCATGCACTAGAAGGCAGTCGAGCAAGTGGAAGATGATTGACAGTTATCTCAAGTTTTGGGAGCCAAGACTCACTGATTTTAAGGAAGCTGTTGGTAGCTTTAGATGTATAAGTAGATAGGCCTAGGGCCTCACTAGGGTTGACTTTTTTCTTGTGTAAAATCTACTCAAATTTCAAGGTTACTATTTCATGACAGTTTTATGTAATCTTGCTATTTTTTGATAATGAAGATGGAATCCTTTTTGAGCTAGCATTGAGTTACCTCAGAGGGTTGAAGCTCTTAGGTTAGGGCCCAATCCAATTAGCCAAGCTCCTCTTTACTTTTATTTGTATGCTTTACTTCAATTTGTAGATTAGTTTGTTGTTAGATGTATTTCTCTTATGGTTAAGAATAGGTTGCTTTTGATGATTTAGTAGTTTGCTTCCATTTGTGCTTTCTATAGCAGGTTAAGCAGTGATCAGAGAAGATTCAAAAGGTTAGCAACAGTTCCTTGGCCTCTCTTCCTCCATCTGGGACCATGATCTTAGGCAAAGACTCTCTTGCTGCCCCAAAAACACAAGTTTTCCTCATTCTTAGGACTTCTAGTGTTTGCAGCTCTCTAGTAGGTTGATAGTCCAGTTTTGCTATGCTTTAGATCTTCTATATCATGTTAACTTCCTAATTTACAATAGTCCTTTTACATGCTTTCCTTTCTTGCAGCATTTCCCAACATTTCCTTCTATGCATCATAGTTTAGGCCATTTCAATGTAAAACTCTGTTTTCCTAGGATGCACTCATTTCATTGGTTGCTTGATTTTCTTGGTTGACTGTCAGTTTCTATGCAACAGATCTCTTCCAATAGTAGGCCAGATTACCAGCAATCACACCCCCCCATCTGATCCATGCCCTATAGGGCTCCCAAATCTCACCTTAATTATGCCCTAGTTTCCTTCATTTTTCATAGAACTTCTTCTTCTCTCCTTGAGCAAACCCAACCATCTTTCTCTCTCCTGGTAATTCATGGTAGACCTTAGGTGCCCAAACACCTCATTCCAACCTTCATCCACCTTTTTCACCCACTATCACACCCTCAAAACAATGGAAATTTCTCTCGGCCTCCTCCTGTAGGCTTCCTATAGTTTCCATGTTTTCCTCTTGTAGTTTTCCTGTGTCCTGCTGTAGCTTTTCCTGTATGCTTTTTTTGGAAGGCCAAGTATGGGAAAAGCCTCCAGAAGGCCACCTAAGACCTCCTAGGACCCATCCACACCATCCTACATCCTCCCCAGCTCTAAATACGCCCTCTAACGCCACCTGTTCACTGCCACACTCACACACAATAAATTAGATGCATGATTAATTCACATAAAAACACATAAAAATCCAAAAATATGTTTTTTGCTTATTTACTTCCAGAAATAGCATGTTTAGATGTCGTTTACTTTATTGAGTAGGTAATGGCATATCTTTCATGGTTCTCATAGTGTTTTTCGCAAAAGTAGAATTAGCCTGTTAATTAGGTTTACTAGGTTTTGCTTTACATTCCAGTCTTTCTCCTTTCTACAGTTAGAATAGCATCTGTAGAGTAATATTTCTTTCCTTTCATCATACATAGAGCTTCTTCTGAAATCTATAGAAGTTGGCTTGAACTCCTAGTGATCTTGCGCCGGCTGACCAAGTGACAACCTGCAGTGAGAACTAGTACTTGTGCATATAGCACCAACGCTTCCAAGTTTGTTACGAACTACCGGGTTGATAAAAGTAAAGTTGGCAGCCCAAGAGTTGCAGCATTCTTGCTGCAATACTAGCGCTCACCAGTGTCCATATTCATTTGCAACCAAAGCATTATACTTTGGACATGTCTCGGTCTCCACATGGTTGATTGATGTTGTTTTTGTATTTTTTATGAGGTTCAAATCTTCCAAATATTCCAAAATATTCTTTGATCTAGCAACAAAAGATTCATATTGTTCATTGCCAGGTTCGATGTCATTGTTGGCTTTGAATCTTGTTTCTTCTAGAACACATAAAGCCCATAGTTCATCAAATGTTGGAGTATCTTTCTTGAATAGATGTCGGTCACAAAACTACTCCAGTATGAAGGTAGAGCATTGAGTACGCAAGTAGTTAAATCAGAACCATATATGAATTCTCCAAGCCCTTGAAGTTGATCTTCCAATTTCAATATTTTCACAAGGTATGAGGCCAAATATTCATCTTTTGATAACCTTGGTCTATAAAGTTCATTCCTTAAGTATATTTCCTAACCTGTAGTATTGATAGAGTATAATTTTACCAACTTGCCATATACTTCTTTTGATGTGGTCAGATCTAAAGCAAAGGGAATAAGATGATCCTTGATGAACTGAATGATAATTCCTTGAGCCCTTATTTCTCCCTTACTGTACTTGGCCACTTATTGAGTCTTGTCCTTGTCTAGTTCTGGAAATTTGCCTAGAACGTGATCCATAACTTCATTTTCTATGACAACCAAATCAATTCTCTTCTTTCAAGATTTGAATTTTGATGCTCCATAAAGTTTGTTGCCTTCTTTATAAAAATATGCCATTTGTTTGGAAGGTTGAGACATGAAGTATATTAAACTACTTACTTCTCAAAGAAGAGAGGGTTGTTGTAAGAGTGCTTCAAAAAGTTGATGATGCTTCAAAGAGTCCCTTGAGTGATGGCTTGCTTGACATAGTGATATCTTCAAGGATGGTTTCTACAATAATGTCTTCAAGATGAAATTATGACTTCTTCAATGATGCATTATGAGTGAAGAAGAGTATTTAATGATAGAAAGAGAGAGATAGATAGTTGCTACAATTGTTTCCTTCAAAAGTGAGTGATGGTTGTTACAAAGATGATGGTCGTTGAATCTTCTTCCTTATGATATTGATAAAATAATATCTTCTAGTATGACTGTTGCAAATGATTTCCTCCAAAGTAATTGATGATTATTGTAGAAGTTTCTTAAAAAGTGTCAACAAGAGTGATCTTCAAGCTACTCTTTCTTCACATGATCTTTGATACAATGTTGAGAAATCAACAAGCTAGCAAATTAGGGTTTATTTATCTTACTTGATAATTACTTGTGAATATTTTTTGGCTTCTCATTTCCTTTATTACATTCTCCTCAACAAACAAATACCAAAAATATAAAACATGAAGATCACAAGAGACAAAGAACACAAAGATGTAGGCTCCAAGCCAGGGAAAAACCCCAGAAGGGGGAAAACCCAAATAAATTCTCTTCTTATAGAATCAAATCAAAGTGAGATATCCCATACCCAAAAACCAAGACCAAGACTTACCACAAGACCCAAGTAAACCCTTCTTCAAACCCTCCTCAACCAAGTAAAATCCAACAAATTCAGTGTTGGTCAATGCTCTTCAAATATGGTCAAACTCTAAAATTTCCAGCCCTGCAGTAGTTCTGAAATTTTCAACCCTATTGCAACCTTGCAATTTCACATGTGTGAATAGATAGGGTAGAAAAATGCAATGTTATCTCCCCTTTAGAACTTTTCACTTCCTTCTTTCACTCTTGCTCTCTTTCCTTTGCTTTCACTAGTCTTCTTGATCTTTCTTGGTACAAAAATCAAAGTGATTGATTGATGTCCAAATGAGGTTGAATTGCACTACATTTATAGTTGTCCAGGAGGTCAAATGGATACCTTTCTGGGCTGACTTGGTCTTGCGGTGATAAAACTCATCTTTTTGACTCAAATAAAATGATTTTTATTTTTGTTACAAATAGTGCAAATGGGACTTTGACTCAAGTACATTTCTTTGACTTGCAACAAATTTTATTTTGACTCAAATAACCCTACAAGCATGAAGAACATGCTTTGACTAATGAAAATAATAAATATATATTTTTATTCTTTTGCTTTTACATGAAATACTTTTTGATACAAGTAAAATCATAATTACGAAGACTTAACCTAGTTGATTTCTAACAAAAGGGATGTGGTTACAAAGATGTATCAATGTGAAGGTTCAACACTAGACCTCTAGGGATAAAGTTAGAAACTCTGATACAAAGTGGTATTAGAGTGAAGTTTTTTGATATTAGACCTTTAGGGATAAATTTAGAAGCTCTAATAAAAAGTGGCATTAGAGCAAAGGTTCAACATTGGACCTTTGGGGATAAAGTTAGAATCTTTGATACCAAGTGGTATTAGAGCAAAGATTTAGCATTAGACCTTTGGGATTAAATTTGGAGCTATGATATAGAGTGGTATCATAGCGCCTAGGTTCAACACTTGGACTAGATGGGCCTTGAAAGAGAAATTTTAGGATCTTCATTATAGATTTACGTAATGGATCATATCATAGCAAGGGTTTAAATCTATACCAAAAGAGGCTTACACACACACAAGCTAAAACATTTTACCTGATGGTTTAATTGTTATATACACATATGCACTAATGTTGAACTTAAAACTGATATGATTGTTGGCTTGACATATTATTTTTATTTCTAACTGTTATGCAACCAGTGCACAAAATAGAAGAAAAGATAGATCAACGACTTCAAAATCAACCTCTTCGAGGGGAAACCTCCTTTACATTACACAAATGAACAATTATTGGATGATACAAATGAAAAAATCTCCTTTCTATATATAGCACTCTAAGGGGTCACAATATAATCAAAGCCAACGTAACAATAATAATATATAAGGGCACAACAATGACAATAGTGGGATTTTATGGGGCACAATAATAACAATATGGGGATAATAGGGGCACAACAATAACAATAAGGGATACAATGACAATAGTAATTGGGGAATCACTATTATTATAGGGACCTAACATGCCCCTCTCCTTTAAAAAAGTGTTTTCCTCAACGCTTGAGTAGTTCTGGATGCTTCTGTATACATTTCTCATCCTCCCATGTGGAATCTTCAACGGGTAAGTTCTTCCACTTGATGAGATACTCTGAAATTGATCAATTTCATAGCTGTCGAGTTCTTGTTTCTGTGGCTGCTTCAAGTTCCAATACGATTTTTCCTTTCTTGTCAAGTTCTAGCAATATTGTTTGAACTGAGAGCTTGTCACCCATAACCTTCTTTAAGCATGAAACATGGAAAATTGGGTGCACTCGGGAAGCTACAGGAAGCTCCAATTTGTATGCCATAGTATCAATATTTTACAACATCTTGTACGGACCATTACACTTAAGTGATAATTTATTATCATTCTTAGCTTGATTGAGGGACATTTTTTTATATGGTTGTAGCCGTAGAAATACCCAGTCACCTACATCAAAAATTCTTTCGATGTGATGTTGATCTACCTTTTGTTTCATTCTATTTTGCGCCAAAGTGAGGTTATCCTTTAAGAGTTAGAGAACTTGTTTTTGATGCTCGATGTGATCTTACACTTCTTGAACCTTAGAATTTTCTCTTAAATATGATGTGATGGACGGTGGATGATATCCATAAAGTGCCATAAATGGGGTCATTTTTGTTGCAGTATGGAAGGAAGTCCAAAAATTTCTAATGAAAATGGGATCTTTGTCACTTACAATAATGTTTGGGTTTCCAGGTAGCTTTTGAATTGTTTCCATAAATGCAGTACAAACTGTACTGGCTTTAAATGGATGAGATAATGTACAAAAGTGTGCATATTTGGTAAGTCTGTCAACTACCACCATGATGACACTCTTTCCTTCGGACTTTGGTAAACCTATGATAAAATCCATTGAAACCTTGTCCCAACATTGGGTTGGAATGGATAAAGGTTGTAATAGACCTGGGGTCTTAATTGTTTCAAATTTATTTTGTTAGAAAACCAAACATTCCGCCACAAACTTTTGAATATCAGATTTAAGGCCATCCTAAAAAAAATTCTTCTTAACACTGTGATAAGTTTTTAAAAATCCTGAGTGCCCTCCTAAGGGAGATGTGTGCAATTCCATAAGAATCCTTTGTTTGACTTGGGAACTCTTACATAGGTATAAGCGATCTTTGTACCATAATGAATCATTTTTCTAGCTAAATGTATCAAATGTACTGGGATCTTGTTGTATCTTTTGAATGAGTGCCCACACTTCTTCGTCATTCTTCCATTCATCCCTTGCTTCGTTTATCCAATCTGGTTGGATAATAGAAATGGAGCAAAGCAATGCTTCCACATCCTCATCCTTTCTTGAGAGTGCATCTACCACAACATTTTTCTTCCCTTTTTTGTAGATGATTTCAAATTCATAATCCAACATCTTTGTGACCCATTTTTGCTTCTATTCTAAAGATAATCTTTTGTCTAAAAAGTATTTAAGACTATCATGATCCGTTTTTACCTTGAAGTGTCATCCCATTAGGTAGGGTCGCCATTTCTTAAGTGCCTGTAGTATTTCCAACATTTCCTTCTCATAAATAGCTTTGTGTAAATACTTTCCTTTGATTGGACAACTTTCAAAAGAAATGGGTCTTTCCTATTATATTAAAACAGCACTAATTCCATTTCCTGAGGCATCACATTCCACAATAAAGGTTTTTGTGAAGTCTGCAGTAGCTAAGACCAGTGCTTGGCACATTACCTCTTTTAGATGTTCAAAGGCCTTCGTTGCTTCCAGAGTCCATGTAAATGCATCATTCTTCAATAATGTTGTTAGAGGTGCTGCTATTCTTCCATAATTCTCAACAAACTTGTGATAATACCCTGTCAACTCGATAAATCCTCACATATGCTCTATGGATGTGGGTATTTTCCATTCCTTAATGGATTTAATTTTTCTAGGGTCTATTTTAACACCTTCATGAGATACAATATGACCTAGATATTCCACCTCTTGTACTCCAAAGAAACATTTGGAGCTTTTCGCATATAATTTTTTCTCCTCCAACAGTTTGAGCACCCTGCCAACATGTTGAACATGATCCTTCCAAGACTTGTTGTAGATTAATATATCATCAAAAAACACTAACACAAATTTTCTAGGGAAAGGTTTGAAAATGGAATTCATCAAACCTTCAAATGTAGAAGGTGCATTGGTAATGCCAAAAGACATGACCAAAAATTCCTAATGACCCTCATGAGTTCTAAATGTCGTTTTCGGAATGTCTTCAGTCTTCATTCTGATTTGTTGATATCCTGAATGAAGATACAACTTGGTGAAGTAAATTGATCCATGTAATTCATCCAATAATTCATCAATGACAGGAATGCGAAATTTATCTTTAATAGTGAGCTTGTTGATCTCCCTATAATCCGGACACATGCCCCATGATCCATCCTTCTTGTGCACCAATACTATTGGAGCAAAGAAAGAACTTTTACTAGGTTGAATTATACCAACCTCTAGCATTTCTGCAACCATATGTTCAATTTCACTCTTTTGTACATAGGGATATCTGTAAGACCTGATGTTTGGAGGAAAAATTCCTGGAATCAAATGAATAGCATGATCATGATCACGAATAGGTGGGAGACCTTTGGGAGTCTCAAATACCATGGTATGATTGTCCAAGACTTTTTGGAGATCTGGAGAAATATATGATTTTAACGTGGGAACCTCTAGCGAACATAATTGTGCAATTACACCTCGTTGTTCTTTCTTTAGAAGCTTTGTAATTCTGTTAGAGTTGATTATCTTTCCTGATTTCCCTTCGATTCCTCTTAATTAAAATTCCTTTCCTTCCAAAAATAATTTCATGGAAAATCTCTTGAAAATTAAAAACTATCATACCCAAATATTGTAGCCATTGGACTCCTAGTACAACATCAACACCACCCATTGGAATGGAAATCATTGGGATATTCAATACATATTATCCCATGGATAGCTTGATATTATGGCACTTTCCAGAGAAATTTATGGTTCCTCCACTTGCAACCATCACTTGACACTCTGGCGCTGGATATAGGAAGTAATTCAATTCCTTGGCTATCTTACAATGAATAAAATTATGGATACTGCCCGATTCAATCAACACTATAACCTTTTTCTTGACATGTCCTTCTATATTGATATGGTAAGATTAATTTCTTCTTTCTCTAGGGTTTGTTCCTAGTGTATATCCTCTTCTTTTAACGTTTCTTGTTCCTTTTCTTCCTCCTCTTCACAATCTATGTAAAATAATTTCTTTGCAACACACTTGTGACCTTTAGTGTATTTTCTATCACAACTGTAACAAAGCCATTTTTCTCTTTTTTCTTCCAATTGTTGTGGTGTCAACCTTGTAGGTTGTAGAAGGCTAGAGGCAACAAAACTTCCATCTTTATAGTTGTGAGTGGTAGGCTTCCTTGTTTCCATAATTTTTCTTTCCATTTTTCTTGCCAACCTGAATGCCTTCTCCAATGAATCAAGTTCCCATAAGCGAACCTCATGTTGGATGTTATTCTTTAAAGTCCCTATGAACACATAAATCCTATGTTCCTCTGGAATATCTTTTACCCTTATATTCAATTTTTGGAAGTCCTCAATGTGCTCCATCATTGAACACTTTTGTTTGAAATTTATCAATTGGCTAAAAAAGTGTTGCTTTTTGTATCCTCATAATGTGCTATCATTTCTTCCGTACAAATTTCCAAGTGACAATTTATTAATGAGAGCAAAGTCATCGATACCATACAAACTGATTTGGTTCCAAATATAAAGTTGCAATGCATACCTTTTGTGTGTTTTGCACATTATGGAGTTCGAAATATTATTCCATCTGTAGTATCCATGTCACAGGATCCTTGCTATCAAACTTCCTCATATCAATATTTGGAACATGATGGGTCTTCAATACAACGTTAGAGTCTATGAAATCATCATTAACATTTCTTTTTTTTCTCATTATGAGTTTCCCCTACTAGCTTTTCACCATTACGAAGCATTTCTTGTAGCAACTTTGCCAAACCTCCTTTCAAACCTTCCATGTATTTCTTCAAATCTTCAATGTTTACTTCTAAACCATCCATCTTAGCTTCCGTGCGTTTCTTTAAACCATCCACCTTAGCTTCTGTTACTTTTTGTGAGAGTGAATTTTGTTGCACTTGGTCTCGTAATTTTTCTATATCATGTTGCATTTATTTCTCTTCTTCATGAGTCATGCTAGAGCTTTCAGTTTGCTTACTAGGTGTTTTCATTTTCTTTCTTCAGGGCATCAATTAATGATAATTATGCTTCACTATGCCCTTTTAATTCCTTCAAACTAATTTTTCAAACCAGACTTATGCAAAATTAAAAAAAAAAAATCTACACACTTTTTTTTTCACTTAGTAGGAGTTCAATATTGAATATGTTGTATCTATTTAATGGCAGATCTCCAAGGCCTAAGATTTTGTCTTGCGTATCCCTATGATTCCTATTTCCAACCCCGTAAGTCTTATCAAGATTGGATTCTCCAAGGAAGAGTTATGTCAAATCTCCCATGATGACTTGATTATAGACTGGTTTAGTAGTGCGAACTTGTACGAAGAACCACGTGTCACTGTTTCAACCTTAGATCCTGAAACTGATACATAGAAAACTACAGGTCATCCTCTTTTTGTAACATGTTACGAAATTTCAATATGAAATTCAAAGAGAAATTTATGACTATTTTCCCCAGGTCAACTGTTTGAGATATTTTTCAAGAGCCTATAAAAACCCTAACTTCCTTTGATCATATCTCTGAAAATATAGCGAGAAAAGATCTAACATTCGTACCCTAGGTTCATCAATATTTCGGCTCAAATGGGTTTTAATTTGAGATTCTGAAATGTCGTAGAAAAAAATTTATAGTGAAAATTTCACGATGACTTGTTTGAGGCAGCAAAACCCTAGAATCCAAACTTCTTATACCAATTGTTATGCAACCAACTCACAAAATAGAAGAAAAGATAGATCAACGACTTCAAAATCAGACTCTTTGAGGGGGAAATATCCTTTACATTACACAAACGAACAATTCTTGGATGATACAAATGAGAAAACCTCCTTTCTATATGTAGGAGTCTAAGGGGTCACAATATAATCAAAGCCAACATAACAATAATAATATAAGGGCACAACAATAACAATAGAGGGCTTTTATGGGGCAAAATAATAAAAATATGCGGAAAATAGAGGCTCAAAAATAACAATAAGAGCTACAATGACAATAGTGATGGGGGAATCACTAGAATTATATGGACCTAACACTAACCTTCATACTAAGATGCGATTTGAATCTTTCGGCTAGTTTCAAATAAGCATGAATATTGAAAATATTCCAAGGTGACAAGTAGATTTAGTTAGTGTGTTTGATTTGGATAACATTTGTGTGTGTGAAACAACAAAGAGAGAGAGGGAGAGAGATAGAGAGGGAGAGAGGGAGAGAGGGAGAGAGAGAGAAGAAGATACAAGTTCCAATAATAATAAAGAAATGAGTAGTAGAATGGTAGAGTACAACATGCCTAGATCTTATCATCATAGGGAAGAGGACTCAAGGGGTAGTAGGTTAGAGAAAAAATCCCTTTATTTGATGGATACCCTCAAGAGTTTGAAAGTTGAATTGAGAAGTTACAAAGAAGACAATGAGAATATTGTCCAAGTGCAAGAAAGACAAGCATAGGTGAATGCAGTGATCTTGAAAATTTGGTTAGATATACAAAGACAAGAAACATGAGCTTGGTTCATGCAACTACCTAGATAGGCACAAATACAAGAAAAGTACTTATCAAATCCACAAGCAAGGACTGGAGGCCAATACAGCAAAATGTAGCAAGTTCGGGAAGAGGAAAAGGAAACCTAGTGAAGACACAATGAGGGGAGAAACCCCACTCAATACTCTAGAAAGAGAATCAAGCATCCATAATCAGATGTATGGTGAAGAAACCAAGATAAACCATTAACAAAGAAGGTTGAAGAAGAAAAAGCCTAGATATTGGGAATGAAGAAATATTTTAGATTTCATGGCTACTCTGGAAATATGAAGTCCATAGTGGTTATTTTCAACATGAAGGGAAAAGCTAACATATGATAGGAATATTTGAGAAATATCAAGGGCATTAGAGAAAAGTAACTATAATGGACAATGGAGAATGTTTGAAAAGTAATTTCGTAAGAAGTATATGTCTGATAAGTACTATGATAGCAAAGTAAAATAGTTCCATGAGCATAAGATATGGAAACTTACCACCGATGAATCCACCAACAAATCTTTGAACTTTTGAGGTATGTTCCATACATTAGAGATGAGAAAGTGAAGATTCAAAGGTACCTTATTCGGTTACCACAAGCTTACCAAGACAATATTGAGTTGGGTGAGCTAAGAACCTTGGAGGATACCATTTGAAAGGCTAAGTAATACTATGATTAGTCCAAGAATAAGGTTCAATTCCTATCAGACTGGAAGAAGAGGGACAAAAACAATTTTCAGGGGAAAGGACAAAAACCCTTAGGATACAAGAAAGAAAGGAAAGTTGTAAATTTATCCCCCTATCGAAAGTGAATTTCATAAGAATTCTAGTACTACAAATAGAGATCAACTTTCTTTATTCATAAGAGAGGAGCCATAAATATCAAGGGAGGACCCATCCAATGTTGGACATGTCAAGAGAACCACTTACGAAAAAATTATCCTCACCAACAAAAAAGTAGAAAATGGTTGTTTATTGTCCAAGAGGCAGCAACGGTGAACAATGTGGCCCAAAGCGTTCCTTAAATTTATGTGACCTTGGACAATAGGAAAGCATATCATCAAGCATCTATGATAAAAATGGAAGTTATGGTTGTTAAACAAGCTATTTCGATTTTAATTAACCCAGGTTCTAATCTCAACTACATGAACCTGAAGATCACATAAATGTGCTATGCAAAGGAAGACTCATGAAAAATCATGGTTGGTCCAGCTAGCCATGGGAGCTAAAAAGTGAGTGATGGACTTAGTGGAATCATGTCCCATGGAATTGAGTGGCATGTACACCATATTCACCCTCAATCTCTTGTTATTTGGATCATATGATGTCCTAATCGACAAGGACTTGTTAGCAGCCCATAGGACCAAAGTTCATTGTTACGAAAAGTTGTTGGAATTCCATAGCGATAAAAGTGAGGAAATGGTGCTCCAAGTAATAAGGAATCATGTTTCTATTTGATGGTTATCAACACTACAAGTAAATAGGTGCAACCAAAAAGGATGTGCCCTAAATATGGTCGAAGTGACTAGTGAGACAGAGAGTAGTGAGGATGGAATGGAAGCTCACCTAGTATTAAAGTAGTTTAGTGACATATTTCTTGAGGAAATACCAAGATTGCCTCCCAAGAGAGAAATTGATTTCTCCATAGAGTTTCTCCTTGGATCAGTGCCATTATCAAAGGTACCATATTGTACATGATCTAGTGGATATTGGTGGCCAGTTTCATATTCTGTTTGGACTCCCAACATTGTTTCCTTTCATTTTCCTAATTTCCAACACAGTTTCCTATTTCAGCAATTTTCTATTTTTGGCAGTTTTTTCAAGTCCTACACTTCTAGAACCGTTTTGAGACCCTAAAGGGTGTTTTTTTTAGAAACGGGCAGATGGGAGGCCATCATTATGTTTGCAATGAAAAAATTTATCATCAGATAAATATTTCTAACAAGGTATCTTGTGTGCCAAACAAAGATCATGTGCCAAATGGAGATCATATGCCAAAGATACAACCCCAGGAAGTTGATGTTCCAACTAACCCCAGCGGGTCCCACAAAATTTTGGCACTTCATCTCCTAGGGTTAATTTTTTGGATGTTTATGGTTTTCCATTATTTCTTGATGATAAAAAGGCCTCCAAGGTGTCATTGTAACATAGTTTAGAAGGCATGTATCATCACATCTTTTCTGAGGGATAAGCTACCATCGTCTGAGCTAGTTGGATTTTTTTCTACATTTAAAAGGTTCTCATTAGTTGTTATTTATTAATTGAATTTGTGTTTCAATGTATCTCTGTGTTTTTTTTTTTAAATTTGTATTTCATTTGATTTCTTTAAAAATGTGGATCATTGGTATCAAATAAGTTTGCTCATTCTCTGTTTTTATGTGCATGTCCCCAACAAGGTTGGGGTATAAGGATTTGGGACTTGAACTAGTTGAACCCTTACAAGAATGACCTCACCAACCCCGATGACCTCCCTTGTCGAAAGAAAAGAAAAATGAGGGAGAAAGAGAACCCTTCAAAATGTTGCTAAAGGAGGACCTCAAGCGACAAAGGAACGAGATGACAAACAATTTTTCCTAGATCCTTCGATGGTTATCAATGGGAGAAACATCCTCATCCATTAGGCACTTCAGATGTGTTGCCCCCTTTAAGGTACAAGTTAACTTTGACATTCGTATATTTGAAGGTCAGATAGATGCATATGCCTTAGGTAGATGGTTTAATCTACTAGAAGGATATTTTTTAGTCCATAATTTTTCCAATGGGGATTATATTATTTTTTCACTCCTCAAAGTCACCCCCCATGTCAAGGATTGGTGGGAAACTTACTGTGAGAAGAGGGATGAGGAGGAACCCTCACTATTTTCAACCGCACCCTCTTAGAATTCTTTCTGAGATGCTGCCAAGGAACAATATTACCTTGTTGGGAGCTATGAATATAATTACATAAAGTGGACCACAATACAACAGGAAAGGGACAAAGATGTGCCGGAGTTCACAAACATTTTCCATAACCTACACACGAAAATGGGTATCAAGGATTCTAAGTGGCATGTGATACTCAAGTACTATGGTTCTATGCACAAATACATTGAGGCGGAAATGGATTTCCTGAACATTTCCTCACTTGGTGCAACATATTGATATGTTGTGAGGATCGATCATAAATTTAAATAAAAGAAGTGAGACTTTGGATCTATGAATCCAAAGTAGGGAAAAGACACCTCCATACTGCAGAACAAAGGACAGAGCCAAGGTGGAGAAACCCAACACAACCCATTGAAGCCACAAGAAAAGAATAAACACCATAAATATGAAGAATGAAACCAGAAAGTGTTGGGATTTCCACAAGACCCCCACCCATAACACAAATGAGCATCACACCAAGCAATCACTAGTGGCCAAACTAAAAGCTTAAAATTCATATGCGTGTTTGAATCTGAGCCAAAGCTCGACGAAGGGAACGAATAAGGGGAAGAAAATTATTGATGTCAGACCTAGTGCCACCACCAAGGTCCAAAATATTGAGCCCAAAGATCCAGAGGATGGGGAGTGTTAGCGCTCGAATTTGCCTCAGGCTGAGAAAGGCAAAACTCGAGGCAACATCAAACCAAGCTCAGCCTCGTAGCTAGCCCTACGAGGACAGGAGAGGGCTCTCTCCGGGTCTATCTCAGCAAAAGGTTTTCAAAGGGGCTGAGATGACCAATAAGGAATACTGATCTTAGGCTAGATATTAAGTGCAGAGGTTTAAAGGTGATTTTTTTGGGATTTTTGTTGAATCAAAGGGAAAAGCAATTTTGGGTGCGGGGATGAGACACAGTTTCTGCAGAGGTCTGATTAGAGCAAGGTAGGAAATTGTTCTGATGCTTTTAAAGTGATGAGGTGAATAGATCAGATAGGTGAGGAGCTAAGGAGAGCAAGCAACGTAGGGGTTCTCCTTAAACTGAAGAAAACATGGAAAATTAAACAAATTTAAAGGCAGAGCATAGCAAAACTATGGATTCTACCTTAACACTTCATTTGTTCAATTGCAGAAGATGAGAGAGGGAAAATGATACACATAACAAACTTACAAGTACTGAAAGAAGCACACCATCAAGACATAAAGCCACAAGAATTCCAAATAGTGCTGCAAATCCCTGGTCTTCCCTTTGCCAAAATGCTGAAGTAAAATGTACAATAAAGTCTCAAAACCTCTTCCCAAAGAATCCAACCATGAAAATGACTAAGAAAATACATAATATAGGCAAGCTAACACATTCCCTTGCCTCTAGGGGTCGAGCTCATCATCCTAGGAGCTGTTTCAACTAATTCTAAACAAAGCACTACAATCTAGGCAGTCAAAACAACTTGCCTCTATAAGCTAGGAAACCAATTCATTCATTAAATGTTTGCTATTTTATGAATGAATCATCTAGAATAGGTAAATAAGTGTCAAGTCAACATAAAATTACATCAATTACATCAAGGAGGGTGAAAAATCCCATCACAAGTCAAAACTGGTCAAAGCTGGGTGAATTCCTGAGCTGGAAGGTGTAAAATGTGCAAAAAATCCGATGCGTAGCGCGCCTGAGCCCTACGCGTAGCGCACCTGAGCCCTACGCGTAGTGCGCCTTTCCACCTACTTTTGAGGCACTTCCTCGCATCCAAATTGAGCTCAAGTTGGCTTGTTGGAAAGCCCTGGATGTCTACTTTCCAACCCAAGTGGAATTTTCCAATTTGATGTCCATTTACCCCTCCAAAAGTGCATTCTCCCAAGGCTGCTACCTGTGTGTCCAAAAAGGGGCAGTGAGGTCATTTTTTGCATGTTTTTTGACCTTTTGGGGACCCAAACCTTGATGAAATGTCTTGGAAGTGGCTGAGTAGGTGTATTTCATCATGAAAAATCCAAAAATGCAAACCTTTCATGATTTGGACCTCCCAATTCTAAGGGTAGCGCGCGGCGCGCTACGCGTTGAGGCCAAAAACCTGTTTTTCACACAAAAATTTCAAAATTGACAAAATTTTCCCCAAATTTCTTGAAATTTGGGCTGGGGGTCCCCAATCAAGTACCATGCTCATTCAAAGAGGCTTCGGCCAAAATTTGGAATGGATCGGGCCTTTTCCACCGTTTTAGTGCCTTGCTCAATCGCCTCTTAAGGATCTTCATTTTCGCTTTACAAACATGCATGCGGGCCCAGTAATGATTCTTCATGTGCCGAAGCAAGTCTTTGTCTCTATTGGCCTTCGCCAATAACCCCTCCAAGTGTCGATTGACCTTCTCAAGCACAAATTGCCGTGCAACAGGTGTCAAATCACCCGGTCTTTTACGGGCCAACCTACGGTCTTCACGGATTCGTTGCAGCTCTATAAGTGTGTGCTCGTCCTCTAACTGTTTATTGCGCTGCTCTAGATACCTGATATATGAAGCTGTCTCATCATGACTAGTAACAAAACCTGAGGGCTCACCTGAAGGCCTCTCCTCATGCTTGGGCTTCTTTCCCTTATCCTGTACCTGCGGTGCTGTTGTCGAAAGCGAGGCCCCTTCCACACGAAGTGGAGATACAACACTCGCTGTGATGATGAAGTCAACGAGACCCCTTCCACCCCGGGGGAGATAGTACTCGTCGTGTAGATGCAAATAAGGCCCTATGTCCTCGCTGATATGTCACACATGCTGGAGCGCTGACATGCTCTATCTCAGGAATATCAAACTGATGTGAAGGCCCTCCCTCGTCATGAACAATCTCAGGAGGTGGCTGAGGCGCTGTGAAAAGGTCACGAGAAATAAAATCCTCCCAAGTAATGCCCTGCTGTGCCAACTAATGCATCACTATGATTTTGATCAATGCATAATGATAGATGCTTTTATGCTGATGTGTTGGGCTCTTCCTTTGTACTAAAGGCACCATTCTCTCTATGTTGCGACACATGAAAAATGGAATATTCATCATACGTACCCTTGTGAAATGCATCAACAAACGGACATGGAACGCGTAGAGATGTGAGAATATTCCCTCGCAACTGAAATATCGAATGATGAGTTTCATCAATGGTGCATACTCATCCCTTAGGAATCTGAAAGGAAAAACTGCAGTCAAGTGTCTTACACATCCGGGCTTAATATATGGCTCATAGTAATATCTGTCTAACTGCTGGCGTTTACTCCATTCCTCCCCACATTTGGTATCCCAGTGGCCTGAGCAATAGTCTCGGGTGACAAGGTGAAATTCACTCCGGCAAGGTTTACAAGACCATCCTGCAAATGTAGAACAAATAAACGGACTAGTTCCCGATGATGCTGGATTTGTGAGATCCGCTCACAATATGCAAAACATGATTGATACCGAAAACAGTCCATTGCAAGTGGACAAGCTTGCAATTGAGCCAAAGAGGTAGGCTCCTCCCTGACATGCCGACCACCTTTGCCACCTTTGTGATACCTTCTTGGCTCTGGTGTAGAATCACTATCATAATCCTGCTCATAAGCTGACTCGGTCTCTGACATGTTCTTTAAAACCAAGGTAGCTGGAATATATATGCTGATATACAACTGTGTGCAAAATTGACTGTGGACTTTTTCTTTTCTCAAAATGTTGTGACCAAGGGGACACAAATATATAAGGGAAATGTTAGGAAAGGGAAACATTAGGGAAATTGGGGCAATGAGAATAAAACAAGGAATTCAGGGAAGGGAAAGGGCATAGAAATTCTATATTTTAGGGTTTGGGGTGAAGTAGGGAATATTATGGTTGTAATAGAAGGGAGGGGTTAGAATTTTGTAGGGGGATAGTGTAGGGTTTTATGAAGAATTTTTTAGGAAAATGTTGGTGAATATGGGAGGGGTAGGAAACACAAAAGTGGGAAAACCTTGGCAGCATGTAATTTTTGAAACCCTAGCAGACTAGGCCTTTGAATCCACACAGCAACTTTAGGGTTTTTACATTTAATTTTCATGGCACATCTATCATAATTTTTTCATTAATCTTGCAAACAAGAACCAGCCATGGAAATGAAGCCTACATGTGATTTGCTTGAGTTAGGAGAGGAGTTGAATACTTGCTGGTGAATTTCTGGGCAGAATTCCCAACGCGTAGCGCC